>CM039637.1:7408991-8008991 GCA_022405125.1 Anthidium xuezhongi
TGAAATTTCCGAAAGTCGAACTCGTAAAAAGTTCCCGACACAATTTATTCGGCATTGATTCAAATTCGCATACGGACGATGCACTTGAACAAGTTCAGTATTTTCGCATACGCGTATAGCTCGCGACTGGTTCGCGGAATGCAAGGGGAATTGAGAAAGCTTCAATATTTCAGACGCATTCTTTCTCGGGATACGTTTTTGAGCTTCTTCTTCCGCTTTCATGAAACTTTGGGAAAGAGAACGATAAATAAGTCCGCGTTTGCCGGCTTTATACGATTCGTGACTTTTCTGCCTGTCGTTCCCTTTCTGCGATACGATAAATACATAAGCGAAGCATAAAGAACAACGAAATAAAACCGGAGACATTTCCTTCTTATTTTTCACTTTATTTTTCGTCGTATTGATTGAGTGAAAAGTTATTTCTTGAATAGCATTGATCAACATTGGATCACTGGCCTGTTTTTACTTTCTTTTAAATGTATAAATCACTAAATATTTGGAAGATTGATAAAAATCGTAAATAATTAATTCTATATTTTTATTTAACAATGGTGTTAAAGTTTAAACAAAAATTCCTACGCAATTGGCGTTACACGACACCAACCGACGGCTAAGCCCCTTCTTTGCCTCTCTTTCGTTCTATTGACAAAAAGAATTGACACAGCGTACTAAATTTCTGACGTACGTGTCTCATTGGCTCGGTGGCGCTTCGTAAAATCCCTCTTACGATTCGAAAGCGTTTCCACAAAAGCTCCTCCTAAGGACACGTTCGTTCGATTTCGCGAAACTTTGAGAACGATAAGCATCGCCGATTCTCCCGAAGCGTTTGTTCCTTCCAACTTCAGAACTAACTTCGACAAGCATTACGTTACAACCAGCACGGTTTTCGATCAAATGAAACTGGCTTCTTCGCCGCGAAAGAAAATCGAAAAGTCTCGAGGAGTTAATTGAACGAGGGAACAAAGGAGGAAGCTTTCGGTGCGATTGCGAAGAAACAAAGAGGGAAAAGAATAATCTCGAGCCGTGCGAGCGATTAGAGCGAGGGGGTACATGTGACGGCGATCACGGTCGAACGCTTCGATTCTTCTTCGTTAAATCGACAGCGCGCGACCTTTCGAACCGTGTAACTCTCAAGAAGTGTAAAAACGACTGAGAGTAACCGGGATGGTTATCGTCGACAAAACGGCCGGTGTCGTCGAGAATCGAAGACGATCCGAGCTTCTGTCCGGAAGGATGCGGGGAATTTCAGCTCGCTCGAAGTCACCCACGAACCTCGCGCCATATTCGCTGGATATCGAAGTTTCCACTGGAACGGACTGTCCGTGAGATATGAGTTCGTGAACTGTCGTCGAAGCCTCGTCGAGGAAATAAAATCCGCCAGATTACGGAATGAAGGTCGATGACCCGTGGCCGGCTTCTTTTTACGATTCAAAGTAAAAAGTTTCCACGTCGAGCACCGGTCCCTGGTTTATTCCGATGAAAAATTTTGGATAAACACCGCGAACCTTTTTATCGGCCATCGAAAGAATTAGGTCGAATTTTCGACGACGCGAATTCGCCAGAATCGATACCGGCACAAAAGACAGTGTCGTCGCGCATCCGACGCGAAACGTCTTCGACTCTTCTTCAAATATCATCGAGGAACTTTTCAACGAGAACGTGGCAGGTAGTCGAACGACGCTGGTACACGAAGTTGTTCCGAAAAATGTTTCCGGGACGTTAAGTCGGAAATATAGGCCACCACGGGGGCGAAGCCGAGCGGCAAGAAGTTGCGGAACGGGGGATGAAAAGGGCTTAACTTCGACACAACGTCGTGAACGAAATGCGGATGATTTTCAAGGACTTACTTTTTTCTCTTACTCTAAGTTTCTCGACTAATGCCGGGATACAAAAGAGAAACGCAACGAAACATGTTAATAAAACTTTTCGGGGAACGAAAGAACTAACGTCGTAATGAAACTTGGGGGAGATAGTAAGAAGTTGTAATAACGTAATGAAACGATATGAAATTTCTGTTTTAAGCCGAAGCACGATTAACAGGTTCGAGTAAAAGCGTACAAATAAAAATTCTCTGTTCGACCGCGTCCTCGCCGGAAGTACGGTGTACGAGGGACGGTCGCGTACGTACACACGAGCTGCATCTGGTGACAAACGCGTCGGTAACCGACCGAGCCCGGTGAAGGCGATTCGTCGTCAACCAAAGCGTAAACTGCATTTCGGCTTCTACCTATTCCCCCCGGGCGGCGTAGCCATTTTTCCAGACCGGCGGTATATCACCGGACCGTTCATTCTCGACAATGCCCGTAACATACGCGTACACGGGGGCGGTCACACGTGTCCGAGTGACATTTCTCTCGAGTGAAACACGGCTGAAGAGCGGCTACCAAACCGAGCACGAACGTTTTTGAGATTTTGTAAACGATGGCCCCGCGGTATTCAACCGACGCGTTTGTACGCTGTCTTTACAGCGCGCGTGCAACGAATCGACACGGTATTTCCACTTCAAATTAACCGTTCGGTCATTATGGACGAACCGGCATTGTGCAACAAAATCAATTAACATTTCGTGCGATCATTCATCATCTTTTGCTATTACACTTAGATCTCAATTATCTTCAGTAGAAAAACAAGCTGCGGATATTGCATAATATGTGTGGACGATAGTAAGAGTAAAATTTCAAAGATTTCAATGGTTTGAGTAGATTAAACCAACTTAATAAAAAAACTCTTGTTAATAAAAATACTAAACATAGTCATTGTATCAGCAACGTCTAATTACTGACACCTTTTGTGGTTCACTGCAAGTGTGATCAGGTTTCTTGTATTCTCGATCACGATTCAGATATGTCCCATAAAAGTTCATAAAATATCATCGTTCGGTTTCTCGTGTTGGGTCCGGTGTTTCTTTGTTCTGCGATTTCTCTCGGGCACGGTTCAATTTTCTCGCGTCCACGTTCGCCACGGTGTTATTGAAAGGGCTTTTAAAATCGATTCTCTCCAAGCACCCACTCCTTATCTTTGTACCTGCTGGGGCCAGCCTTTTGCAAGACCGATTCGTTTCCACGCAGTCGGCGAACGAGCGATATTTATACGTCGTTATTGCAGCGGCGCTCGCTTGCGCGGACAAGCGGGGCTTTCAGTTACATCTGGGACCAATAAAACTGGCACGGGATGCAAACTAATAAAAAATGAAATAGTGAGATATCGTCGGGAAAACGAGGAAATTTTCAGTCGCTCTTGCAACTATCGCTCACTGATGCGACATGTCGAATAATTGATGAAACAAACAAAAAAATGAAATTCAAAATTTAACCTATTTTTACAATAATGGTTTAAGTCTAATTTTCCTGTTTGATTTTCCAAATTTTCATTATTGCTGCAGTCGAACAAGTGGATTCTTGCCTTTGATCGGACAATCGAACTACTTCAAAGAAGTACTCCTCTATTTTGGCGATATTAATATTCTCATTATTGAACGACAGAACGTCCGTGTTTGCCGAAACAATGCTAAGATCCTCTATTCGTTTCAAAGGCACAAAAAGATCCACGAGAAGATGGTCCTTCTATACGCACGTGATCGGCTTACTCGTATATGCAACATGTTTCTGTTCACGGAGATGCACCCACACCGTCGAAGAAAAGTGAATCTTGGATGCATGCAACTTTGCCTATAAAGCGAGCCCGTATATACGATCAAGTTGCATCTATTGAAGTAAAACAGATTTTCATGGGACGTGGATAACATACGGATGCAATGAAACGTCCGGATTCCTTGTTAAAAAATCAGAAACGGTTTTTAGTTCGATATAAAAACAACTTTGTGAATTTCTTGTTCATTGGTTACTTATAATAATTTAATAGTATGGAAAAGATAGAAAGAATTATAAAAAATTGTATACAATATTAGAATTATATTATTTATGAAACTTATAAAGTGAAAGGTTCTGTAATACTACATTCACTGTATATAACCATTCTCATTGCAGCAGAGAACGCGTTAATCTTCGAGAAAAGCCTCTATTTGCAAGTAGCTCGTTTCTCGCAGTGATTTCTCAACAATGTTGCGTCGTGTAATTCTATGCGCCGACCATCGAGTGAAAGTTTGCGCCCATCCACGGGGTCGTATCGAAGATTCGCTGGTGCACAGGTACCGTGCATAATAAAGCCGATGCTTCCTGCGTGCGGATACGCGCGAAGCGCACGCGTGTGGGTGAATTCGTTGATTCGAGCGGTCGTGCAACAACGTGTGCGAGCAGGAGGACGAGACCGTGGCCGGTTGCTGCGAGCAGAGAAGGAAGAGACCGGGCATGTTTGCCGACACCAAATAAACGAAAATAAAGTGGCCCGAGTTGCTACTCCGGAGCCCCGGCAGAGAGATCGGCTTCAATTTATACAACTCAGGGTTCGGACTTAATCTGGGAGACAGATTTACACCCACGGACGAGAGGACGGTGCACGAAGCAAAAGAACAAGACGACCAGCAGAATGAAGAAGAAGAAGAAGAAGAAGAAGAAGAAGAAGAAGAAGAAGAAGGAGAAGAAAAAGGGGCCGGGGTGTGCAAGAGCGACAGAAGAAAGAGAATACACCGGTGTTTACTCGATAGTTCTCTCTCACTGTTCGACTCTTTTTCTACCGGTGAACTGAACTCGAATAGAATCGAATCGAACGGAGGACAATGAAGACTAATTACCGTCGAGATCGGTTGTGTACGCTGGATCGTGCAGGGGGCGAGAACCCGGGGGTGTGTACGTGTGTGCCGTGGAAGAAAAAGAAAGTGTGCCTTTACCAGCATCCACTTCGTAGAACCGATAACTCTTCCGTCCGTAGCGGCACAACTTTCCGCCCGCTGAAAAATTACTCATCCATCCCCGTAATTAATTATTCGAATCGCGGCCGGGTTTTATGCAACCTGTTTAATACACGCTCGAAACCGTCGCGGTCCTTAATAAATCTGAGGCGAGGCAAGCATCGGGGGTGGCGAGCTCGGTACTTAAGGATATTTAAAGGCGAGTCGTGTTCCCTTAATATCGTTGCATTGGTAAAACCATTGTTCCGATCCTATATCGATCTTCCTGTAAATTTCGACGACGCGCGCGCTCAATCTTGTGCCCGTCGAATGACAAGCGCGCTCAATCTTGGCCACCGAACGAGAGTCCCCGGGCTCCGAGCGAGAGGCGCATCCGCTACCCTAAGCGAACCCCGAACCGTTAGGTATGCACCGTGGCCGTGTCGATAGAGAACGATCGTCTCGATATCGTCGACATTCGAGTAGGTTAACATTGACAAGCAAGTTATAGCCGGGGCTCGGGGACACCGGCGCCGATACTCGATGCTCGATGCCTGACGCGGGTAAACGTTGTCGTTCGCCATCGCAGTTTCCGAGAATCGCAGCCCGCCACCTGGACCGTGTTGTTTCAACGGCGTTGTTTCATGTTCGGATAAACTGGTGTACCGGACAAACCTATATACGGGGTGTTTCCGAAGAGGTGAAACATACGTTTGGTATGGGAAGAGCTTTGGTATGACTATTTTAAGACTCGAACTACTGGCGTTACTTGTAAATTGAAAACGAAATATAAAATAAAATTTAAACAAAAAAACAGAAAGTTATTTTAAAAATGGCAGAATATGGTGTATTAAAACAACGTATACAACGTTGAACAGAGTTACCATGAAAATTCGTATGAACTTATTGTTAAAAGCAGAAGTGGTGGCTTCAAAATCCATGTTTATTCGAACTTTTTTGTTAACAGAATACACCGGCAAACTTTGTGACATCCCCTTAGGGACTTCCCATATACTGGCTGCTGCTAGCGACTTTAGGTAGCTGGATCCGTTCCTTTGCACCCTTCCCTTTGCCATCCTTTCCTCTCCGGGAGAGTCACGCGAAACTGGCCAGACGTTATCTGCACGTTTGTTTATCCTGCCGTGAAAGCCCCGGCCAAGTTGCATATTAATAAAAGTTTCAGCAAATTAGTTTAGTTTCGCGAAGTTTAGTTCTCGCCAACCGACTTCAGCCCCGGTCCCGTGTAACTTTCACACGCGGTCAGCGTGTCCCGTTTTCCCGCAGTTCCTTCGGCTCCGCCCGACCGAAATTTCATATCACGCCTAATGAACTAACGCGAGATTAAGCGGCGCCAACGTAACGAAATTATTCCTGACGGCTCGAACGACGCGTTCGTGCTACGCGTCGTTTAACAGTTTTGCGGTTAATCTATAAGCTGATCGTTCGCAAACTTCGCAGCGGTTCTTCGCATGATTTTCCTGACGTCGTTTTAATTAAATCGCGTTGTCACCAGGAAAGCAAATCAATAAAGTAACAAAACGATACCTTTTTAAACCAGCAATGAAAATTTTACTCCTGACTGGCCCTTACATTCGCCAAAATGACCACGGAGGGGGTAAAACAGAAACGACGATGGCAAGCGATGAGAGACAATCGCGGCTGGATTGTGTTCGCGTTTCCTAGCTCGTAGGAGAACTTGTAACCATATATCAAACCCGGGTTCTATCTCTTCTGCGCCATGGTCCTCCACTGATTCCGCCTTCTGCAAACTCCCCAAGTTACGCGGGTACTTACGCGCACCCTCGAAGACTCGGCCTTCCATATGAATACAAATGTACCTTGTCCTTGTGGCCAAATGTGTCTTAGGGCTTCTGTACGAAGCGATCCGCCTGGCGGCAGATGTATATTCAAATCGGCTGAATCGGACCCTGTTTAAAGACGGATGGCTTCCGAACACCTTGGAAACCCCCGGCTTGTCTATTAACTTAGGACTGGCTCAATTTCGTCCCGTAATGGTTTCGTGACCGTCGGCCGACGGTGTTAATGTTGGGATACAGTGTGCTCGTGTACACAGAGCAAATTTCAATAACGCAAAGCGTTCTATTCATCAGACGACACAATGGTGAGCAAATATCCTCGCAATAAACGACATTGGAAAATGCTTAGCCACATGGAGCCATATTGTATCTAAAAGCAATAAACTTTGATCTACCAAGATTCTAATTGATCCAACTAATGACAAACACAGGCACTATTTGGATAGTTCTGATACTCAAATTAATATTCGGATAATTTGACGAGAAAATTGTTCCCAATAAGAGTCGTAGTATTCAGTAGAGAATAATGAGCGACGAGTGCGGGGCGGCAAAACCTCTAAGCTCAGATAATGTGATTAATAGAACCGAACATTGTCCCCTGACCTCGTCTCATCATTTGCGAGGCGCAAGAACACTTGTCTATTCTGAGCGGTATCGAAGTGGTTCAGGTGTTCGCGCTGGAATCAGTGTTTCAGCGGAAGATGGGTCAGCGTTTTACGCTCGTACCTTTCCCGTATTTGTTTCACGATTCTTCCAGAAATCGCGCAGAAATTGCGGTGCTTCCAGGGACGACAAATGCGTCCTCTTTCAGAAAATTCGCCGAGAGAGAGAGTGAGAGAGAGAGAGAAGTGGAAAGAAAGGCAGGACCGAATGGAAAGTGCAGCGGACCGAGTTGAAATGGCGTCGTTAGTTTTTCTGCCGGATGACACGGGATGAAAACCGCTTCTGGTGCCAGGCGCGGAAGTCGAAGGATCTTTGATGGCCGTCGTCGGTCAAACGATTTTCCTCCGACATGAATCTCTCCATCGATACGTTCCTTTCGAGCAAAATACCGGGATAACGCGAGATAATCGATCATTAAGATCGCATGGAGAAAGCGGTAGCCCAATTAGCGAGATGGATGCTGAATGAGAGGTCGCCGGGGAGCTGCTCGATGCCGAAACGAGGCAACCCCCGAAATTCTACATAATGCTAATACCGGGGAATGCAGTCCCGAGGAAGACAGGGAAGAAGCCGGGGCAAGCCCCTTTGCTCGAGCAGCCGGTTCCCTTGATTTTGCCATGGCCGCTTTTCATATTTCGCTACGTAAACTAGACAGCGCAAGGTGTACTAACGAGGCCCACCCCCGCGTGCTCACCTACACCACGCTAGGCCGCGCAATTTCAATGCTCCCATAAACTGAAGAACCTTCAAGTACGTAACTACCGCGCCACGTACACGGACGCGCTCTTCCAGGAGGCGTACTAGATGATCAGAAGAAGCATCGAGCGTGTTACTAGGGTGAACACGATAGAAGATGAGAAGGGAACGAGGACTTCGTCGTTGAACTCGTATCGACAGTGCCTTGACGTTTATTACGGTCTATCTTAGATTTTTTAGCGACGCAATTAACCTATGGATTCTCCAATGGACTGTAATCAATGATCATTCGAATACGCGTATTTCCTCTGTTCGCACGCCTCGTCATCGAAGCCGAGGAAACTAATGCGTTCCTGCAGGAAGTAATCTCGTAATACGTATTTCTCTCGTTAGTCGGTCGATGTGTCTGTGTAATGGTAGCAGCGATGACCTGTAGGATATGTACCTCGTACCTGTACGGCTGACTCAGAGGAACGTCGAATAACCGATGGCACGCGTGTTAACTCGCGCACGAAATACGCGTCCGGTAGTTGCAACTGCGCCGAGTGCACGCGTGTAGGGGCTCATCGAGACGTCATCGCGGCGAACACAGGCGGATCTCGTGTTTGCAGGCAAATAGAATATTTCCGCTGTAAGTTTCAGCAACGACAGACAAGAGGTCACGAGGGAGAGAAGCCTCGGCTCGGAGAAGAAACAAGAGCGTTACAAGAGCGACTACGTGCGGTCGCGGACGCGGAAACTCGACGGGAGGGTAAACGAGCCGTCGTCGAATCGGACCGCCTGTTCCCGTTGGACGTACCGTGGGTTCCCGGTTACGCGCAGCGACCAGAAGAGGCATAAAATAATAACAAGAACAACGAAGCGCCCGGCCATCGAGCAACACACGCCGTGGACCTGTGCCGATGCGCATTTAACACGCCGCTGACTCGACTCGGCTCGGCTCGGCCCGGTCTCACCGCTAAATTATTCCGACGTACGGGCGAAAGGAACGCTCGCGACTCTTTGAGCACGCCGCACGGTCGCGCCACTCGCGCGTAAATTAATAAAACACACTTTGTTCGTGCGTCGTCGCCGCGTGTCAAATTAACCCCTCGGCGCGCGAGCGTCGCGCGCTTTCTTTTGCCGCGGACGACGCATCGCAATTTGTACGTATTCGTGCCTGGTCGCCGTCCGCGAAACGATTACGCGTTCACCGTTCAAAGAACGCGTAGTTAAATGATTCACGACCGACTCGCGCCTCCCCGTTCCGCTTCGAACTCGCGTTTAATCTCGCGCAAAGTAGCTCATAATTTACTTAATGCACGCGGTCATTGATGGCGGTGAGCAGGAAAGATTCTGAGAATTTGTCGTTGATGAATAAATTCTTAACTAGACGTCGTCCTCGTTAAGTGCAGGTTATCAATTTTTATTTTCTATAAATTCGATTATAGACAATTAAACACAAAAAAATTTATTTATTCAATTTTTTTAATAATCCTATAGAAGGAAAATATGAAGGTAACGAATGTAATTGAAAGCAAAGATACCGCCCGACAAACTTTTAGCAACCAACAACAGCGTCGCGAGCTTAGAACTCGAGAAACGTATATCCGTCATAATCTTCTCGCGCGAGACTCCTCGCTTCCGGTCCGTCTTCAACATCAGCGAATCACGCTCGCGAAGGAAACGCGAGTTGGGAACATCATTTTCTTCTCTCTCGCAATTCGCCGGAATTTCTACGGTTCCCGCAGCTGGCTCGCAGGTAAACTTCTGACACAAGATGTTTTCGCGTTGAGAACTTGCGACCGGACTTCCTGTTAGTCGCACCTCGAAATCCCCTGACCGAGGCGAATGCCTTCCAGACGACGATGCTTCTTTTGTGCTTATAAGCCAGCCCGCCGTCTACCGCTCATTTTTTAAGAGGAATACGCCGCGTTTCTGCGTTCAAGTAGTTCTAGAAACCGCGCTGCGGACCTTGAAGAATTGTCCTTCGAACGGCGGAATCGCTGCGCCATTCGAAGGGAGGAACGTCCCGAGGAAACGAACGAGCGAGGAAGAAACGGACGCTGTCCCGGGAATAAAATAGTAGCCCAGGGCAGAAAGGAGTGGAAAAAGACAGGATCGATGGTACATTTCGGTACGAAATGACGAACAGGCGGGAAGAGGAACGGCTCGAGAATAAGATAGTAAGCGGCGTGTAAGAGTAATCGAACCATTCCCGCGTAAGAGGGCGCGGTAACGCGGACGAGATAAGGGCGGAGTGCTATATCTGGCAAAAGAGGTCGAGGAAAAGCGGGAAAGCGAGAGGTTAGAAGGATGGGTTACGTAGTGATTGCAGCTGGAATCGGAAGTCACCCGGGGAAAAAAGGAGGAGAGAATGGGTGATTAATAGCTATGGGTCCACTGGTGTTCGGTGACCGACACGAACCCCGGTTCTACGCTTTCTTTCCACCTTTCTTACCTCGCGTTTCTCGAGTGTGCTCTCGCGCCGCTTTTATCCTCCGTTTCATTACAAGTGTACTGTAAAACGAAGCAATTTAAACGATCGTGCCCTCCCTTTATTTACTCCTGCTGACATCACTAAGGCTAACCAGGTGTTAATTCGGGGTCCTTTTATCTCCTTTATTTTTTACATATTTTATCAAGATATTAGCACATTCCATAAATATTAAATATTGAAGGTGCATATAAGTCATCTCACAAGTTAAATTTTCAAAAAAAAAATTTAATTTTAGCATACTCCTAATATATTCCAAGTGGCCATTCGAGTATACGCCGATATCTGCCGACGGACAAAGCCCGTGTCATCGTCGTTTTCGCGTCCCCCGGCGCGATGCGTCGGGACAACCACGATGGGTACGAAAACAAGCCAGTTAATGAAGCGTACAATACCCACGCATGCTACACGCTGCTTCAGCATCCTCGAGCAGGCTGCACCTGTCGTCGATGCAACGCCGTCAGAAGCATCCGGAACACCTTCCGCGATAAGGTTCGCGATCGTCGAACCGACTGCTACGCCTGTAGAGGAAGCTTCTCGGAAGGAGCTCGCAACATCGTCCGTTGAGGAGAGATTAATAGTTCGGAGACTAGAGAGACGAACGAAGAACTTCCGACACCAGGATGCGTTCGACACGTTCCAGAAGCACCGTATTACCGATGATTAAACGATTCGATGGCAAATGGGCCGCTAATCTGACCTTGTTTTGTCTTCCAGGAAAATTTTCCCATCCGCGGTCTTAATTTTCAGAATTTCATGTGTCTGTCGAATACTTTTTAACTTTACGCTAAGCTACAAATCTCTACTAATATTAAATAAATTAATTTTGAAATATCCATTTCCTCAACTTACATCCAAATAACTTCAATTTTAAAATAATACGAAAATGGTGAACATTCCAATTCTCCATGCAAATTATTAAATGAAGAACATTCCCCGTGACGAGCCACTAATCGTAATTAAATTTTGCTGCAATCCAGAGGGAGCGAGTTAGGGAATTCTTTTCGAACGAGATGCTGGGCGATAAAAAAGGAGACCGTTTAACTCGAGCACGATAATCCGGCAAAATTTCGAGGACTGCAGGCAGGTCGAGTGCTTATAAGGTCAGCGATATGCGTTTCGCCGTTGTGTCGGAAGATAGCCCCGTGGAACGAAGGTAAATGAGATCGAGTGCATTTCACGTTTCGCGCAAAGGCCATTAGCCGAGTTCAAACGTCGCAGGAAAGTGCACACGCGAGGATAATACGTACGTAATGACATTGTACACGCGCACGTGGAGGACGCCTTTCTTTTGCTCTATTTCCAGCCGGTTGCAATTCGATGAACAGAACTAGCGTGTGTCTGGCCACGTGGACGAGAACTCGCTCGAATACGTTAAGCTGGAGTGTGCATACGAATATACGAAAACCACCTGGTGAACGAGTGTGTCGTTCCTGTTTCCAGGATGCTGGCACGAGAGGGATACGCCTCAGGGAACTTCGATACGAGCAGGATGCACGTGCATGCAGATTTTATGAGCGATCCAACAAGCATTATACACTTTCCTGAATAGTCATACTGTACCAAGATTTAGATACTGAGATTCAATGTGTACTTGGTTACTGTATAAAAATAGTACCTTTTGCAGTTACCCTCGATATTTATAAACTGCCAGGTTAGAGATAATGAAAATAGATAGACAATTTCATGACATAAAAGTACCTTAAAATAACAAATCAATCAATTTCTAACATTGTTAGAAAGGCCGACTTAATTTCCTCTTCATACTATTCCAAAATAGTAGACTAAAGATTTTATATTCAAAATATCGATGATACTTTTATATAGTTCTTTAACCTTTATACTGATATGCCATGTGTGCCATTTTGACCTACTTTTAAACAATTAGACTGTGATTTTCTGTCTTAGCTGTGCAGAAAATAAAAGTAAAATGCTTCAGAGATAACAAGCATGCATAGATTATCGAAAAGAGCGAGCAAAAGCTCCTTCGGGCTTCATCCTCGTCCTTTTTCCCCGCGCGCATTACTTGGCATAATTGAAACTTTTTCTTGTTTCACCCATACATTTTCCATAGCCGTGCTACCGTGCGCGACTCCGTGGGCCACCGTTACAACACACGTGCACGTGAAAAAACATGAAACGTGCACGCGACCGTGTACGAGGCAACGGACGAGGATAAGTGAATTAAGAACGACAAGTTGGCGCGCGTATATCGTCGGGGCTCTTGTAAACGCTTTAATGAATTAGCGGGAGGCAGGCTCGAAATTGAAAATGAGCGAGCTGAATTGGCGCGGAGGCGAATGGAAGAATTTATGTCCGCCAGGGAAATGCTGGAGGACCCTCTCGTCCGAGCAATACACAATCGTTTGTTCGCGTAATTTCTCCTTTACGTTTCGGAGAAATATTCTACGGGCTGCTTCTGTCAACCTCCCGCCACAGAATTATACGACGGAAGCGATAATATTAATTTAAACAAAAGGCAAACACGCGTTTCCCGGAAATTTAAATAATTTTAATCGTCGAGATAACATCGTAACGAAAACGCGAAGAAAGATTCATCTACATTTTAAAGCGGCTGGTGTACGATGAAAAAGTTAAAATGTCAATTACATGTAAAAGAGGTAGTAAAAAATAGAATTTTGCAAACGAAGTTATTTCGAGTTAGCGCATCGGCCAGAAGTTTCGCCGGAGTGTCATTGCGCATGTTAGGTGGTAAAAGGCGACTTTTCGCCGCAGTTGGCGTACAATTCTGATCATTCGCCGAGATAGCGACCTCGTTCGGAGGGCATCGTGGCGGAGTAGCCGGCACGATCGGACGATGCAGCGTTAATAAAGCACGCGCTCGGCCAAAAGACCGTAATCACGTTATGCAAAAAGCCGGGAGATCCTTAACCGATACGCGGCGACTATGTGTAATGAAAAGTAGGCGAAGCATGAAGGCGAAAGCCAGGCCAGAACTCGACTTCGCCGGTGCTTAACCTTACGACACCGCGTCACGCTACTACCCCTCGACATCGGGACTATGTTTCTCGCTAAGTTTCAGCGTGCACGTGATCGCGCAATATCAGCGGCGAGAACGCTTTCGAACTTCTCCGCCGTTGCACGGATGAAAAAAACTGCGGTACTCGCTCGGGACAGCTTCGTAGTTCCTTCACATTCGACCATTAGAAATGAATCTTTCAGCAGCGGATAGATTCTACAAAAAGATTAACCCCTCGATCTAGTCGTGAAAACCGACTGGAATTATTTAAATATGTACACGTTCGAGAATCGATGGATTTTCAAAAAATCAATATTTAATTCGATCCGTCAACAAAAAGTATTTGAGGACAGAAATGATTAAAACATAGTATTTCGAAAGGTAGAATGATAAGTGGAACGCAATAGTCATAATTAATATTCTTGCAACGCTCTCGATTGCAATCAGAGTGGCAATTTATCGCGGAGCACAACAGATTTACCACGAGGCAATGCTCAACAATGAATCCTTCCAATTCAACGAAATATTTGCCCTATATTAGTTAGGCGATCGTTTATAGACCGTTTGATAATTAGTCCCGCAATCACGCCGCAATTGCAGGCCCGCTTTAATCGATACAATTTATTGACAAGGAAGTACCAGTTAATTAACTGCTATCAATAGACATAAGCATCGAACCGTGAACATGTATTCTACCCAACAATACGTCGTTTATACACGGCTACGTAAATATCCGTCTACACGGATAAATCCACCGCGTTGATTATTAAAACAAGAGCGATAATAAAGGAGTCATTTGCGATTAAGTATTTTGACGTAAGCGATTCGGAGGAGAGAACCGACTGCCAGAAATCGTGCTAATTAAAACGGAATTCGTTCGATGCACCTTTCAAATAGGTGCAGGTTGAAAAAAAAGCATGCATCACGGGCGATCGTTGAATCGGTCTCACGCGCATCCTCTTATCGACGATCCTTATCTGCCGACGATCCCGTGGGCCAGCCACGGACGCCGGCAGCAAAGTAGCCTCGTCGAATAATCGATCATCTTTTTGGCCGAACCGATGATGCTCGAGACGATGTGTCTTATTCGAGAACGGGTCGAACGTCGCGTCTGATAACGTTGTTTTATTTGCGGTCCCGCGGCCCGATGCATCTTGCCGGTAGTTAATTCCTCCGCTATCACGATCGCTGACACGCAACCAACTCGAATTATTCGAAGAAGCTCCACCGTGGTGATAACTGACGGCGGAATGCCGCCGAAACAGGGTTGGGTAAAGGTTTAGGAACACAATTTTTGAAGCGAACATCTTCTGATCATTCAAAAGTCGATCGAACATTTGCGAAGTAAGCCTAAGTTTGACTACTTTGTTTTACCACTTTGACTACCACGCTGCAGCTACTAAAAATTTCGTAGGAAGATTTATGCAATTACCATTCTAACATCGCGTTAACGCGCGATCATACGTCACGACACGATACGCGGGTTATCGTTTGCATTTGATGAACCTTCGAGCGTATCTTCGCGAGGCTTTTCAAGCGTAGCCGGCGAGACTCGTCGATAACGGTTGGAGAACGGGCGGCGATCGTGCACAGAGGAAACGAAAAGGCAAGCTGTCGCCGGTACGACGTACCGCCCGCCGTGAAATCGTAGCGAGGCGCATTTGTTGCCCGGGAGCGTGTCGAGTGCTCGTAGATCACTCACCGAGTCCTGTGCCACTTCCAATTCCACCGAGATATATACGAGCGGGTAAGAACGGCTGGTTTAACGTATGGCCAGACTATCTGCACGCTCGAGTTAGCCGCATCGCGATCCCTGACGCGAGTGTTACTGGCGCGCATGGATGCCCGATGCGTAAAACCAGCTGCAAATATCCGGCTAGGCGATGGACACGTGCTACCCACGAGATAGCGGCCCCGGTTAATTAATTATCCGATTCCTATTTCGCGGTTCTGTTTACCCTAGTTTACATCGCTGGAGCAACTGGCTCGTGTTTACAGCTTACCCCTATTCAACATGACCGTTAAATTTCTAAAAAGCATACTGCAACTAATACGACCAAAATTATAAAAATTAATAAAACTGTGCTCAGAAATATATTCGTTGCTATAAACTTGTCGTGTGTATGATTGAATTGTACATCGAAGAAAAACGACAGCCTATCAAAGCGTTAAATATGGTGGCAGTGTTTGATGTACGGGTGATTCTTTTTTCCCACTCGTACTTGACCCGAAATTTATTAACTCGCCGAGAGTACTTTTGCCCGGAGTCTCGAACAAGGCGTTCAAGCATGACGGATCGCGATTACTCACGGTTACCTCGGACGAGACATCGCGATCGCTTTGTGGGTAACTGGGTGAAAAGGGAACAGCAGAAGAACCGGCTAACCGAGAAACACCGAGAGCCAACACGTTTCTGGAATATCTTCGTCCCTTGGAAATTCCTCCAATTCGACTCTGATTGACTCCCGTTTAGTTTTCAAGGTACTGCGGGACCGTTTTGTGAGATGCAAATGCGATGGATGAATTTTTGGGACGACTGCGGCGCGAAATTAGGAACGCGACGTAATCTTCGTTCGCCAGCCAAGCGAAAGATAGTTCGACTATCGCACCCTACAGTGTCGCTGGGTTAATTAGTGTCGGTTTTCAAGTGCGATAAGTCTCGCGGGGCTGTTCCAGCAACTGCAGTTTGAATAGAGTTACGGTTGCAGTTGCCACGAAACAGTTAGCGAGGGGTTTCGGAGTTTCGCCGATACAAGATATTCCTTTTGTGCCTGTTGTTCGACCGTTAAACATCGCACAGTACCGTAAGTTTTCTCTACTCGTGGTCGATGAACAGACTCTCAACGCGAATTAACCCGAAAAATACCTGCATTTAGAATGAATTAAGCGTTGGTACCAAGCTCGAACGTCAGCGAAAGAGTAACGCCACCACAGGGGTGAAAAAAAGTTAATGTGATAGTGTGTTAAATTTGGAGATAGTAGTTTTGTTCGTAGAAAAGAAAAATTGCAAAAATTATACTCTAATCCTAACGCCACTTGGACTGACACGTATAATAAATATCGAAAGCTAGTAATTCAAGACACCATAGTTTGGTTACCGGCAAAACGGGTTAAACGCGACTTTCGTCTGACTTTAAAAAACGCATTACTCTTCCGTGATGCCTTCGAACGAGAGTGAGAAACGAGGCAATAAATCGGATATTTAACGCGTGATGCGAGATGTTATCGGCCGATGGAAACGCGACCGCGGCGAAAGCCAACATTATCTCGTAAACGCGCGCGAGTCACGGATCCCGCGTGGATAGCGCGCGCAGGGAAAAAGAGCGAGCGTCCAAGTTTATCGGCAAGCTGAATCGGCATCGATTCCCGCGTTAATTTCGTGTTCAGCTTCGCCGACCCCTTTTCGCGTGCGATACGGCGGTTAATACAGGCGGTTACCATTCGTTTGCGAGCGTAACGCGAGCTGACTAACAGCGACGCGACCTGAAATTAATATCCCCCCGGACCTCTCTCTATCCGAATCTAAGAAAGCAACTGGATTTATTCGGGCGAGATCCACGGCGGAGATTTCGATGGAATGCAACCGGGTGGAACGATGATTCCGAGCCGGAGCTCGCGCAATTTTGATAATCGTTTTCGCGTGCACTAGATGTTAAACGATAATTCCTAACCAGCCCGAGAAACTGCCGCGATACCTAACCGAGACTGAGGTTAAAGCTACCCAAAGGAGGTTTCGAGCGGATCGTAACAGCTCTTGGAGGAATCTGGTGGTGGCCTGCCAAGGGGACGGGCGACGTCCAGGCTTATACCTTTAATTAGCGGCTCGGCTGAACTTTTTGGCGGATAGATAAGAATATATTTACTGCGTTCGCCCGTTCCCCGAGCAGCTTCGCGAACTAAGTAAACGAGGCGAACCACCGCTCTTCGACCGAGGCCGAGGCTGGTATCTTATCCTCCAGCGTGGGGCCCGCTGCTTCGCCAAAGATACGGTCGGAAGCGAGTAGCGATGGAAACGAGTCGCTATCGAAATCGAGCCAACTTGCTCTACTAAAGTTCACTTCTCGCTAATAAATTAGAGTTGGTTAATTACCGTCAGATAACGTGAAGAACCACCATGTGCGAAGTGTGGCTTGTGAAATGGATTAAACGATAGGTGAATTGATTTTAATCGAAAGATGCTAATTGCCAGCTTTAGAAATATGAATGAAAAGACAACGAGATCGATCACGTTCCTTCTCGCGTACGAATAGCAAAAGTTTCGAAGGTTGAATGACGCATTAAAGGAGCGAAGCGGGGCCAGAACGGGTCGAACCGGGCCCCCGACGCGTTATCTGCGGCTCGGCTAATTGATAACGCCGTCCAGATTAGCTTTGCTCAAGCCAATTTAGGTAGTCAGATGCGCAGATTAAGGGCGAGGTGCAAAAGAAATCGCCCTCTTCCACGTCGCGACCGTGCAAATTTACTGCCGCTTGGCATGAAATCCCTCTCTCCTTCGCTGATCGTCTTCTTCCGTGCCTCTACCGTTTCTCCTCCTTCTCTATCGTCCTTCGACCCTCTTTTTCCTCGCGTTCCTTTTTTTTTCCTCCTTTTAATCTCCCTGTCCGCGCGTATCGAGCGGGGATGGCGAAGGCTAGAATTAACACGAGGTACAAGGGTGCAACCAACATGCTCCTATATCTTCCTTCCTCTTGTTCCTTTCTCCTTCTCGCGCGCACCGTCGGCTCCGGGCAATTTGATTTTTTTCCTCCCCCTCTTGCGCGGATCGTAAGGACAAACGAGGCGTTCCGACGATCGATCTCTCGAATCGGAGTCAAGCATCCGATAGACGGCCTCGTACGTTCGCGCGCGGCCTCCATGGTCCGCGCGAGACCCAGATAACAAGAGCGCTGCACGCGAAAAGAACCAAGGGAAAAAGGGGGATGGGAGGCACGGAGGGGAGATCAATTTCCAATCGGTACCGGCGATTTATTAAACCACCGTCGAGTGCCACTTGTGCACCTCAATAGAAACGGGAGATATAAACATCCGGGAAGATAAACGCCGGAAGAAAGGTGTATCTTGATCTTTGGCTTTTGCAATCAACCAGTTGTTTGCGTGCGAAAATCATCGATCTCGATTTCCTTCTATTCGCCAAGTGGTGAATCAATTTAGTGTAGAACTTCTCATTGATATGTCATTATATTCTATCGATATTTCTTCCTTTTTGATAGTCAATAAGTTTACTTGAAGAACTTTGTTGGATAGAAGTGGAATGTTGAATTTTAAAGTTAATTTTATTATACTACTGATATTTTTGGAATTCTCATCATTTTCGTTTGGTGGAATAAAAGTATGAGTTCTAAGGGTTCTAAGTACCCCTAACTATTGAAACCGATACTTGGGAAACGATCGGTCGGCCAGTTTCCAGATATCAATCAAGCGACACAGACCATCGCTCGTCAATTACACGCGTCCGTTGGAAACTCGAGGGGAGTATAATCAGCGTGGAAAGCGTTGTTCGTATTTTCTTGTCAATAATCTCGAGGCCGGTCCCACGAATCGTAAATCGCGCGAGCGGCGACGTGGATAATGCGCCGGAACCAGTTCCACCATGCGAAAGCTTGTTGCTCGCTTCGATCCGCCTCCGGTCCGCTCCTCGATCCTCGATTCCTGACGTGTACATCGGGCCCCGCGGCGCACCGAGCAGTTTCTTCTCGTATCGACGTCGCAAACACATAAATACGAAGCCGGCTTCTGTTACACACCGTTCGCCCCTGAGTTCCCTTCGGCCCGCTCTTCCCCTGAAAGGGGACTGTTCGCAGCCGCGGGTTAAGTAAGCGGCGCAAAAACTTATCGATTTTATGTCTCAATATGCGCACAGCACGACGCGAAATCACGATCGGTGCCCGTCCCTTCGTTGACGACCGGGCAAAAAGAGATCGATCGTGGCCGCGTGAAAACAGCGCCGAGACGAAAGAAGTCGGACGCGATAAAAAGCGGATACGTACGGGGCCTCGATCGAACGGGCCGCCATTAAAGCTTCTTACGCTGATAAGCATCGTGGAACGTGACTAATTGATAATTGAGCCGTAACCACACGGTCCGATCGTCTGTCAGCGTTGCTGCTTTTGACACCGTACGAACGAACGGTCCGGGAATTTCAATGATTTCGTCGAGCAGCGGCCTCTTAATTCGATCTTCCACCCAGCGTTAATCGTCTTCGATTCCTGGCACGTCGAAGTCGAAGACTTAGACGAGGCTGGCGTTGAAAACTACCCTTACTCTTTTTTTACAAGATTCTTGGCCCGATCGGGAAGAACGAATCGAAACTTCCCGAATCGGCCGTACCATTTCCGGGACAACGTGAACGCAAACCATGACTCGAGCCAACTCGACAAAGCTCTCGATCTTTATCGTAGCCGTTGCGAACCGGGGATCCCTTTAATTGGAAGTTCCTGCCGGGTTACCTTCGACCGCCTCCATTGAATCCCCTTTGGTTTTCGCGAAACCGATCCGTTTACCGGCTGGAAACTTGGGCCTCGTTTTCAAGCCAGCGTCCGCTTCATGAATTTCGATCCTGATAGTCAGACGTGCAGTCCTTTTATGTTTTATATCAGCCTTGTATTGTATATAACCTTCATTCATTTGTTAAAATTGAAAGATAGTCAAATTTTTGTAAAATATTGTTATTTCAATTCTTCTATATCGACAACTTTTGTACGGTACACAATGAGCGATAGATCCATGACACACGAAAATTCAACTCGATCTTCGACATTCATTCTCATAAGAGCGGTACACGCCCGTGAAAAATAATACCCGTGTCTTCTCGTACAATGTACCGATGTAATACACGAACCGTTCGAACAAGACGAAGAGTCCTCAGTCGACAACAATGCCATCGAACGCACGATTTACGCGGCAGAAATGAATTCGTAACATCGATCCCGGTCGATCGATACAAGTCGGCTTCACGTGTGTTCCCAAACCCGTTGGCCGTTAATCAATATGATTGTTTCGCATTACGGGGCCCGGTTTCGGCCCACGTAGCCGTAAAGCTGCGTCTTCGAATGCATTTCTCGAGATTCGAGTCCTCGAATAAAAATACCCTGATTTCCTCCCCTAAATTGCCATTTATCCTAGAGTCATACCTAACAATATGCTATTTATTTTTAAATTTTTATGTACAAACGTACGACCAGCGAGGACGACTTCCTGGCTGATCTTCGAGCCGACGATGCTGTTCGTTGGCCGGATGCGCACTCGGCGGTATTGAGTGGCGGCGGTAGTCCGGGATTCTCGTGAAATCGTTCGTTAAACTCGCTGAAGTAACCACTCGAGAATCGAACGCGAAGGTGAACGTCGATCGAGGTTCTACGCGGCTGTAGCCAGGCATGCAAATGCGAAGCTTCGTTCCGGTTACGAATCAATGCGATCGCTTAATTAGCGAAGAGCTCGGTTCCTCTTCGCATTCTCCCTTCGTACCCCCTCTTCATCCGGCCGAAGGATCCCTTCCTTCTTCCTTCTTCCTGACCGCTCTTCCGATAGGAATCCCGACCTTCGAGTACGCTCTCGAGAGGGGCCAGACGGTTTCGAGGCTTTTAACCGTCCATTTCGCCGGCAATCCGGATATTACCGGCGAACAGAAGATCTCAAAAGATTCTTGTCCGGGGGGATCTGTTTTTCCAGATCCGGCGGCCTAAGGTCCGTGCACGCGGTGATCCTCTCGCTCCCCGGGACAATATTATTCCCGGTTGTTCGTGAACGTTATCGCCGGATTCGCTCGGCTGCATTTGAATAATTCGATTCGCGTCTGAATCTTCGTACACTCCTGTATCCGGTTCCTCTATGCCGGTATTCTAATGTATCCAGCTACGTTCGGTGCCAAGAAACCGAACAGCCACCGTTTTCGCAGCGAGATATCGATGTCACCGTTCGACGAGCCTCGTAAAATCCGAGGCGAGGCTGGCTCGAGCACCTTTAGTACGAACGTAATTTCTCGTCGACGCTAGATTGGAGTGGTTCGAGCCTCACCTTTGACCTATCTCGTTCCGTGACCCTATATATTTCGCGTTCCGCTCTACTAAGCTTTCTCCCCGAGCGGAATCTCGCCGGTGCATTACAGAATCGCGGATCGCGCGCCAGTTTCGCGAAACTGTGCCGAGAAACGCGATCCCGCCGCTGGATCTCGCGGGGGTGGAACAGACCCCTGGCTTGGCTGGCAACGCGGTGCCACGAGGATAAGTCGTGGATCGTGGTGATAAACGACCGCGGCGTTATTAATTGCGGCCTCCATTAACTGATGAGCCCTCCGTTTCTCCGGCTCGGTCTGGTCCTCGACGCTTCTCGTTCTCGCGTCAGAAGGCTCGCGAGTCAAAGGAGGCGAGCGGCGTTGCGTGCCGCAAATGATCCCCGTGCTGGGCCGCGCCGCGGAGGATATCGGCGAGGGGAGACCTTTGCAAATGAGCCAGGGGCTGCTTACCAATTTTTACCGGACCGCTAATGAATCGCCCATGCCTTCTTCGAACGTGAACCGTGCTATGATAGTCGGGTACTTATAGTTTCTTCATTAATCTTTTAGATGTTGTACACTTTCGACACGTAACATTATTTTGTATGTAATTGACAAATTTTCATTCACGAATCGAACGTTAGACGATTAATTAAGAAGCATTTTGTGGAAGGTGTCAAATTTAAATTGTGTGGTACACAAATTTGCAATACCCAACTTTTGATGTTACGAAATTGTTCTAGATAGATAATTCTCAAGAACGTATGTTTTTTGTTTTTAGTAAATATTACGATTTCATGAACTCGCATTTGCAGCTTGCAGCGGCTCCCTTCCCTGACACAGTAATTACTTTCCGCGAGATTGTGCTTTCGTAGTAAGCGCGGTTCTAATTTTAAATTGTCATTGCCTTTAAGCACGTCGTCGCCATAATAAACGCATTTATTTGCCGCTCCGGTCCCGCCTTTATGCGTCCCCGCCGTGAGGACCTACTTTTTGAGACGTACCGAATATAAAGAACCTTTTTACTCGGACGAACGGCACAAGTTGCAACGGCACAATAATATCGAGGCTGAAAGCAAACCTTCGCTTTTCATCCCTCTGTCGCATTCTAATTACGGTAACTGTATTATACGCCGGAAGAAAAGTTTAATAAGCGACTCACGGCCGACGATCGCGACTCGCGCCTCGAAACTCTTACGAAAGGCACAGCGTCGGCTTGTGTCTTTTGTAGAAATACCGCAAATGATCCTGGGACTCGACGGGTTCCCTCTCCTTGTCCCGTTGCAAACGAGCGCTGCACAGTCTTGATTTTTCTACGATCCTTCTAATTAATTGCCCTCCGCCTCGCCGAGTTCCGCGTAACAGCGCTCATTGTCGGCGAAGAAATCACAGAAAACGTAATCTGCAACGTTATTTTGCTGATTGCGCTGGTGAAAAAAAAAAAAGAAGAATTTCTAGAGAATGCATAATCATAATTTGTTGTCGGAAGGCAGGTTATTTGATTGCGCCGGGTTGGATTATCGGATGAAACGGAATGACCGTAGTTCATCATCCGGTTTATAGTTCACACGATCTTATCGTAACTCCCGCTTTTCCCGTCCGATCATTCAACGTCGTCTTGATTTATTCACCTGTCGCTTCGGCCGGGCCGAAATAACGGGCGGCGTTTTAAATCGCGCGTTCGAATAACCGATATAATTAATGCAACTGCATCAACGACGCGCAGCGAGAGCAAACGAGGACATGAATAAAATCGATCGGACGCGGGAGCCTAAGTGCTCGTGAATATATCGAATCCATAAAAGATTATACGGCGTCGATGATTCAAACGCGGATACGCTGTTTCGATCGCGAAATGTTTTTTGGACGAGATTGGAAAAATCGAGGGTGAAATAGAAAGAGAGAGAAAAAAGGGAAGAAGGAATAGGGTGCAAAAGAAAAAGAGCAAACGAGAAAGAGCGGGAAAACAAAGAGCAGTCATAACGATGGTAATCTCTGCGGTTGACGTACAATTACCTTCGTCAAGGCGTCTAGGAAAATAACCAATTTCAGAAGTGTTTATTGCAGTCTGTAGCCTCCTTCATTGTTCGGGCCGTTAATGAGACGGTGCAAAGGGAACAGGGGGAGAAACGGGTACGAGAAAGATGGAAAGAACGGGCCAACCGGTACTACTCTTTAATTTTAATTATACTTATCTACCGACCGGTCTCGAGGAAAGAGGCTGAAGAGGGAAACGAAGGGCAGAAATAGCGTGCCCGTTCCTTCTGATTTATAGAATCAATAAAATGAATAAAATTATATAGGTCATGTTATAAATAAACTATCTTTAAAATATTAATCTGTTATTCTTCAATATAAATACAGGAAAATGATTTCTTTCACTCACGAGTATATTAAATGTTTAATTAATAAATCAACGTTTCTGTTACTTTACTTTAAATTACTTTTTGTAATTTCATGTCTCTTTTTCTATCTGAAACGAGACTACCGGTGGATTTATATTGTACGTCACGGAATGACCATTTTTTAAAATGTTAATTTCACCCATAAAGCACCCGTCCAATTCGTAACTTCTTGTCAGATGTTACGTCAGTTGTAACGCAGTTTTTTGCTTTTCCAATTCCTCTTTATTCCCTGTTATAAATTACTTTCCTTCCGATCGACCGACTTCCAATGGAATTGGATGATGAATTATTCTTATTATAACACTCATGGACGACCATATTGTATCGAGCTGAATTTAGTTCGATTACCGTCGCTGTAAATATTAAATGCCACCCTCGTAAATCTCATTTGCCCTAAAATGTATCGTTGGAATATCGTTCTGTGTTATACAACTTCATGGTCGTCATAAAATTTCCATTTTTATAAATCGAGACAAAAATATAGCTACAATTAAGCTACACACGACTGGCATTAACAGTTTTTTGTCAAAGTCTTATAGAATCTTTTTAATCAATTTTTCAAGTTACTTCGATCGAGATTGAAATTGCAAATCCCTGGACGTAAGCTCATTTTGAATACTTTATTTGCAGAAGAAATTTGGTTTCCTATAATTTCATTTTATTTAACATCTTATTTAAACGTCGAGTTCCGCGAGAAATCTTTCTCGCGTTTGCCCGGTTTGAAACGTTAAGTGGTTCGAATAAAAGTTCAAAGCGACTCAAATGGCTCGACGTTATCCGGAATCTCGCTCGATGGAAATTTCCCCGCGATTTTCTCGATCCGGCGAAAATCTAAATGGGATTGGAATTCATTTTCCCTAGATTCGTTTGATTCCCTAAGTGTCAGCACTCGTGGATCCCCGCCGTCGGCGAAATTTTGCGACACGACGCAAAAACACAGCAATCCGCGATAAAGTCTGAGCGATTTAAAACTTCTTTCACCTGAAACCGATCCTGGGGGCTATCCTCGAATCACCGTGAAACATTGTGTATCGATCGGACCGCAGGATCGAGGGCGATAAAAGCGACCGGGAAGAATGCGGTATGAAAACGATTCGCGAATCGTTTATGTCACCAGTTTCTTCGTATGAGATAATCTGGCTGAGAAAATGTACGTAAAATCGTACCGTGAACGAATAAACAGATTCGTATCGACGATCCACGATCACGAGCAATATTCAGGACGGATAATAAGCCTCGAAACTCGATAACGCATGCCCCGTCACTCATCCGACTTGTCCCCGTAATTCGATCTTGATAACCGCGTATTCCGCATCGTTTTAACAAACAGCCAACAGACGGATCTCGCGGTAATTGCGATAAACGCTCGCGACGATGGTTTCGTAACGAAAGAGACGCGGATGGAATCTCGATCGACCGATTCCAATTACTTGTAGAAGGATCTCAACGACGAGACGGACGTCGTCCAACGAACGATGCTGGTATAAATTATTTTGCCGGGAAATGATCCGCTCGCGGGGCTGCTGAGCGAAGAAGAATACGGGACGAGGAGGAGATAAAAAAGGGACGAGTACCGAGAATCCAGCACAGGTTGGTCGCCACAAATCGCGGCGAACGATCCTGATGTGGCAGGAGATGGAGTGTGAAACATCGGCACATCTTTTCTGCTCGTCTGCCGCTAGATGAATCCCATCTTGGATAATAAACGACGCTATCCTGAAGTTCGAGCTTAAAGAGAAACTCGGAACTGGGATAGGATGAAGTTCAATATGTACCTACTCGCGAATACGAATCAATTCCAACGTGAAAATTTCAATTCATGGAATTTCAATGCTAGAACAGATGTTTTTGTACTATGTCTGCCAAGTGGTTGAATGATAAAAGCTGTTTTCAAAGAAGAGTATAATTATAAATACTTAATTAACGCTTTGACTGCCACGCCAATAATTTTATTTTAAAAATTTGTTTCTTCAATTTTTATTTATATCTCGTAAAGTATTTGTCAAAAGTTTAACTCAAATCTTTACAAAAATAAAACCCAAGAGTGCTATCGACATACAGGACATTTAAAAATAAAATTGTGAAAAGACATGTTAATCTCTAAAAAAATTCCAGCTATTTATTATTAAAACCGTTTCAGATATTGCTCGATACATCAATATGAAAGAGACATTTCTTACCAAGGAACACGAGTTCTGCCCGCTATCGGGCTATTAAAGAAAAGTCACGTCACGATGGCTACGAGCCGAAAACTTTAACCCGTTTCACCGGTTTGATAATGGACCGATCGATCGTCATGAATCTTTCTTTATGGTCTCAAAACTTCTCGGACGCGGTATATAACGCCTACATATTCCCCGTGAAACGCGTGTATAAGTTCCCTGTACCCGAAATGCACACACACGAGGGAACTTCAAGAAGAACGGTTCACATACCGAAGATACGAAAATACATAAGGTAACGTATAGGCCCGCTATGTAGGCCACGTGCACTCGTGGCCCATACATCTTTGGCAAATACCTTTGAACCTTTCGGGAGGTGGCACTGCTTGGATATAAAATATAATAGAACTTTTGCTACGACACTGGGTCTCCGGTGTATCGAGGTTACTGCGTTAACATGGAATAACCGATTGATTTATGTCTCGAGATTTATGATCCGAATGTATCTCGCTTGATTTCATTTATTCCTCGAAGAAAAGTACAAAGTAGTTGGTACGATAACTTTTGTAATGGACATTAGTTATCAGTCAACATTTAAATGATAAAGAAAAAATAGAAAAATGAAATATGCCTACTTTGAAATAATTAAATATTCTTCTCGATTTTGGACTCGTTGAATATTTAAGGAAGAATTTTAAAGCTTTCGAATTCGATGCAATTCGATAAAAGTAAACAAGGTGCGCCGATCGAAATGGCTGGCGAAACATCAATGGGCGGTTGTTCATCGATAATTTGGTGGTCGTTCAAATATCAGGTAAGTGACCGAGGGGTCGTGGTCGAAGGTAAAGACCACGAGCCAAGAGGAAGGTTCGTAGCCAGAGAAATCAAGAAATGTGGGACAAGGGGTGCCATTAATTTGGCAGCCGTTGTTCGACTCGCCCACTGGACCTTTCGTCTCTCCCTCTACGGAGATCTTAGCCTACGTCCGAATTCCATGGCTAACGTTCAAACTGCACAAGGCGTAATATAAGTCTCCTCTCCTCCCGGTATCGTTCCACCTTTCTTCCTTCCTGCTCCGTCCCGTTCTTTTCGCCTCTGTGCTCTTCAGCTTCCTTGTTTTCTTCCACCTTTCGCCTCCATCTTCCACTTTTCCTCCTCCTCTTCCTCCTCCACTTTTGCCATTCCTGTTCCTTGACTCTTTATTGCTTCTATCAACGTGCCGCGCTTGATTTATACATCTATATGTTCCGTTCCGCTCTGTTCTGCAAAGGGAGCAGAGAAGGCCGTGCCAGCTCGTGTGCCTATCGACTTATGCGCCATGGCAGCGCAGCAAGGGACCCACCTTGCTCGCACAGGGTGGCTATAATATTATCGCCATGGATAAGCGGTCGTACGTCTAACCCTATCTCATATTGTATCGAGGATATGTTGACTGCGGCTGGATAGAACTTTTGTACGGAGCTCCGATCGCGAGCTCGTAAACTTTGCCAGTATTGTATTTGTAAGCTCATTGTGTCAATTTATAATTACTGCTTCGTTGCACGGACGCTCCATTCATTTGTTTATACTACTGGAATGAGTAAACGTAGGTTCGTCGCTTAACTCACTGACTGCCATGGTGGTCAGCGGTGACCGGCACCACAAATTTACTATAACCGAATAATTAATAAAAGAATTACTAATTGGAATGTCAGTGTGTCTTACTAAAGTGAGTATTGCAATATTGGATATGTTAATTTAAAATAAATGGGAGACGAAGTCTCGCTATTTTTTCCCCCTCGTTCAGCGTGGGTCATTCGGTGCTGGTGTCTCGCGTGGCTTCGCGTGCTAATCCCTTAAGCGCGATCCTCGTGTAAACCACGAGGATCGGATCAGTGCCAAGGCAAATACGAGTTGTTAAATACCCCGTGCACCACGTGGGGCGATAACAACCTACTACTCATGTTCGATACGCGTTACGTGCTAAGGGTAGCTCGAATGCCCCACGTTTCACCCGGCCGCTTGCTCGTTTCTCCCCGAGCCACCCAGGAACTCCCTTTGCTCGATCGTCGTATCCGCGTTCCATGCACGCGTGTGAATGCTGTAACTTTAAGTAAACGACGTAGCGGGAAGGGTTGTTCGTGTAGCAGAAAAAGCCCGTGGGTCTGAGGGAACAACGATCGTACCGCGTGCGAGCGTGTCGAGGATAGAATGGATACTTTATCGAAGTAAAACGTGATCGGGTGTGTTCAACAAGTTTCGTTTCCTCGAAGAGTAAACGGTAATGCTGTCTGATGTAGACCCTATCGACGCTTAATTCGCGATAAAATTTATTTCTTATTTCCCTGGGAAAGTTAACAGAAAACAAATACCGGATGATTTTTTGTAATTTCCAACCTTACCATCCTCCGGGTGGCTAACATCTTGCGGTCTAAGCGGTAGGTAGTAATTAGCGGGCACGATGAAAACGGTGCGCGCAGCGTCATGAATTTCTCCCCGCTCGAAAGTTAACGAGTAGGAAAATTAAAATTCGCGGTTTACCGTCGTATCCACGATATTATCGGCCCTTAACGCACAACGCCGACGTTCCCTCTCGCAACGGCCACCGATCCTCTAACTAACGACAGTGAACCCTGCGCCCGAGCTCATGATATCGGGACGTGTATTCGATTCGATTACCGGAGGATCAAAGATTCCGCTCTCGAAGTGCTTCGATCCCGACGATCGTTAATTATTGATTGGAACAGCGGCGGAATAAGGGTCGATGCCTCTTCCTCAATCGTACGAAGTATCGCACCGGCCACACTTGTTGCTTCGCGATGCATCCTTCGGGCCACGCGCCATCGTAATAACATCGCGCTCGACGAGATCGAGAATCGATACGCAATTATCATTCGAATCGTCGCGATAACGATAAATTCGCGAACGATACGCCGTAAAGAGTAACGCGAGACCCCGTTGTATGGGGGGTAGTTGTCTCGTCTGATATATAAGATTGAACGCTGGTAACATTAATTACACCCGCCACAGAGACCGATCTCCGTTCCCGTCGTATTTCCTTAATTCACGAGCCCACTGCGAAAATATTATTTTCTCGAGCAGAGAGAATGCTCTCTCGGCCCCGTGCGTGTCTCCGCGCGGGCATAAAGCACGCGTGGTGTGCGTCCGAATTCCTCGAAAGAGAGGAGTATGCGTGCTACGTCATACGAGACCTGCCTTCGGGAACACCGTATGATATGTTTAATAGCAGGATCAGCGGACCGGTGTGTCCAGCCCTATCCTTTTTCTCCCGTTCTCACTCACGGGGTTTTACCCGATCCCCGTCCCGCGCTCCTTACCGTTATTAATGGCACCATCTCCGACCGGTCACCACCCAGCGCAAGAAACGGAGATGGCACTGATACTATTTCATACTTTATTTATTTACACGCAACCCGACACACGATCGCCCGATAGCGCCCGGACGCGAATTTATGAAGTGCGCCCGTTATAGGAGAGGAAGATCCTTTCGCTCGTATCCGCCGCGTTTCGCGACGATCCGAAATCCTCCGATCCTTTAACACTTCGGGCAGTACGTTCAAGTCGTACAAAATCTTTTAGAATTATAATTTTCGCTCCAACGAAATGTGAGATTCAAATCACACTTTCTTATTAAAATAGAAGAATGCGATGAGTGACAAAGTGTACCGTAATTTTCTTAGAAACGTACCTTAGTGAAATTGAAAATGGAGTATCTGCTTGTCGCAAATACAAATTGAAGCGTATGTTCTGAGGTACTCACCTGAAACAGACAAAAAGAATATTTGATCAGTATAAAAATAGAAAGGAAGAAATTAATTAATTGTGAAATGATTAGTTAAGAGCTTCGATGATTAGCTACGCACGATCGTTTTCATTACAGCGATCAACGTATTCAGATCGCTCATAAACCGTTGATAATTAATTGTAACGTAACATTGCCAGCGTTTATGCGAGTAACTAACGTAATACCTAGATAATTAGATAATGTTCCTCTCCAGAGCTTTCTCAATGAACCACGACAACACTCAACAAGAGGGCCAGTTTTTCCCTCGCCAAGTTGCGAAAACGATATACGTCTCATTACGAGGATGCGAAAGTAATTAGCGATGGTCATCGCTGTAATATCCGTGCCGGCAATTACGCGATGTGTACGCCTGGCTAGTTATAGCCGACGGTATTCAAGATTACCCACAGAAACCGACAAACTTGATGCTCTTGTGGCGACGGGCTAAGGGTGGGAACTAAGGCTACCGGTCATTCTAGCAGAAGTCTTCGGCCTCTGAACCGGCAAAGGCGGCGAATTAATACCGAGCAAAGACTCGGCCGACTACTCTCTATGGGAATATCCCCGACAGCGTCACTAAATAGTTCTGGAACGTGCTCTTTGGAATTACATAAATTCCTTGCTTAATTAAAGAACCTTTTATTTTTCCACGCGATTTCATTCTTTTCACGAAGTTACAGGCTTCTATGAAGCCTGCATTCAATAATCCTTATTTTCCAATAAAATTTTTAAATTTTTAAAATGACTGCCAGGTTTTTAATAGATTGATATAAAAGTATAAAATCAGCAGAGATTCTGCAATATTTTCGTAAGAGTATTAAATAATTGTCCACTGGTATTTGGATACAATCAATCGTCGAAACTGGCAACAAATTTCCGGAAGACTGTAAACTGCCTAGAGCAGTTTACCCTTACTAGAGTTGCGGCCAACTCGACCTACTCTGACCGCCACTTACAAGTTGTTAGTGTATACACTTGAATCAAACGCAAAAGTGTCGTCGGTGTATACGTAGCATAACAGAATCGTTTCCAGCGGTCTGACACCGGAGAGTTTCTCGGGGTTCGTGGGTCTAGGAAGTCGAACCGTCTCGAAATTCCGGTAGGTCAGACTATGGATCAACGGAACTTGGAATCCGGTACATTAACCGACCACAAAGCGTACAGGTCCGCGCCACGAATCGCTCGTAAACCCTGCAAACATCGTTCGCGACGCTTCCTTTCTACGGGCATCTAACTCCTCTTAACTGTCGCGCTTAAATGGCATTCTTTGCTCGTCCAGAAGCACCGAACTGCCGCGAAATCGTAGCCCATTAAGGGACCAGCTTTCCGCCGATATTTATTCTGCGCGATTCGCCCGAAGAAAAATGCGACGAAACCTTTTGTCGGACGACCGAGTCGTGTCCTCGAAACGTAAGGATCGATAGAGAGGGAATGCTCATTCTTCAACCGAGTAATGTACTTATCATGACGTGCATTACATCCCCCGTACGTCCGATTTAAACCCTCGTGCCAGACGGTATTATAAGAGACGGGGTCTCGTGCCCCGACCGCGATGCAATTCCATTAAATTCTTTTGATAAATTGGCGAAACGTACACCGAGACGCTTTCAATATCCTCTAAACGATGGCTCCCGATTTCTTTGGGGATCCTCACGAGAAATCGCAGCAAACGTAATTCGGGGAAACACAATGATCCAGATACTCGGTCTCGTCTCGATCAACGTCCAAGTAATTTTAGGTATTGCTGACCTCCTATCGTGGTAACCAGGTGTTCGTCTTCCATTAAAATAAGACCTTTTAATTATTAGGATTTTAACGTGCTCGTAAAGTGAATGTCTTAACAATATCTTGGATAATGTAAGAAGACTTGCGCATGTACTTTAAGTACCATTCTTGTGTAGAAACGTTCGTCCGGACGGAAGCTGGTATATAGGTGAAAAAGCGTTGCGGTTAGCGAACTTTTTAGAGCCTCTTCCATCCTTCTTCTTCCGCGGAGCAGAAATCAAATCCGTAATGGTTCTATTCCGGGGCCGAATCACGAACGGAATAGCTCTTTTTGTCGCCGTTCGCCGCAGCAAAACGTATCTATCTATTACGTGGAGCACGATTCGTGTACGCGGCTCGGACATAAATCCCGGCCCGAAGCGATAAAGACAGATAATCCGTGGGAGCGCGGAAATCGCACGGAAAATCGAACGTACAATTCTGTTGAACATTTAAAAGAAAAACGCAAAAAAAAAGGACACGGGGCAAGCGAACGATTGAACAACAACGATATCGTGGACGGGAGGGATAAGCATCGGTGTGGCGTGGTCTGGAAACGTACGAGGAAGCAATGTATAAAAAGCGGTACCGAAGAGCAAAGGGGTATTTACATAAAAATTTCTCGAACGGGCCGCATTAGCATCCGAAGGCCGGGGATAATACAATAAATCGTCCTGGTGTACGTGGATCGTGATCGGATGGAGAAGGAGGGCGGAATATTCGACAAGGTCCGCGAGCGGAGAAAACAACCACGAGCGATCGGTTTCATTGCGATGCGGCCACGATGCGGTCGCAGTCATCTCAGTATCGAATATATACCTGCTGGAATTCCTCTACGGATCAGTAGCTTCGCGATAGGCAGTACAGGTACCGGTTATGTCACGGCATGCTCGAATACCCCGCGGGTCGGATCGCTACAGCTCACGTATGACCTCCTCGCCGACTGGGGACACTCTGTTCTGCGGCCAGGACGGGGAGGAGCGAGTACCCGACGCGGTAGCACCAAGTGCCAATAATATCTTCGTGGCCGGTCGTGTTGGGAAGATATACGCGGGAACCGGCTACATCGAGGGACGATAGGGAACGATAGGTAGCCGTGCGACGAAAAAGAAAGCAAAAAGCAGATCTCGCTCGCCGGCAAGGTGTCTCCCTTAACGATCCTTCGACGAGCTAGCTCCAGAAGAAAAATAATTTCCAATCGGAACGGACGCGCGTTGCCTGATATCCGAGCATGCTTGTCGAACGCGGAATACTCGATGACCGATGGTCGATCGCTATCACGACAGGTACAACGGAGATGTGCATATAACTAGCGGTACTCGCATCCTCGTTGACCGTCAAGAGCCGCGTAAGATCGCTCGATACATTGTCGCGAGTTCCTTATCAGCCAGTCGATAGAATGCGATAACTTTCGACTTTTTGATACGGGTTGATTTACAACTCGGTGTCATGGTACGAAACGAATTTACAGCCACTTTAAACGGGATAATTTAGAAACGATACCGCGTTTGATACCAGAAAATTATACAGCGCGGGCAGGAAGATTTTTCATTTCGATACGTGATGTCACTCGGTGAAAAATAATACCCCGTTCCTTGGTTACGTTCATAAGTCAGTGGACAGCGCAGCTGCTTTCCAAGTATTGTATTAATCGGTGTGATATAGGGGTGGCGAGGGTCGCGAAGTCGACGTTAAAGCTCTGCTCGACAGAAACTCCGACCGACTGAGGTCGGACACATTGAACGCAACATGCCGCAAACATTTATATACACGGGGTGCACGCAGACGTACACGGCTGAACGCAAGTGCGGCGCGGAGCGTGCTAGTGAAATAGGGTGGAGTAAGTAGGGGTAGGAAGACAGGAGGGGATACCGCTTGCACCCTGCCACGGTGGTCGTGTAATTATGTAGTGATTTATAATGATGGCGGCTAGTCGCCGGTACGCAATTCATCTACTAAATGAAACGCCCGAACCTTGTCACGGCGAGTTCGTCACAGAGACGAAGCCTCAACTTTTATTCATATAAATTAACCGCATCGTTGTCATAGAATGAATCGAGACACGATTTATGTGTAGAAAATTTAAATTCCTTCTATTTTTTTTTTTAATTTTCAAACTTAATGTTCGAATTTGAAACGGAAAATTTGTACGTAATTTAAATTTGTTTGTTCGCTGGATTATTTTATAACATGTACCTATATGCGAACGATAGTGCAATTGATACCCCTTTTGTCACCTTTCACCTGCATAAAAGGACCTCTGGCGACAATCGGAAGGAATATAGTCCGAAGGGAGAAGAGTAATTCAACGATCTCGCGAGAAATAGCTTATCGTTGGCTGAGCAAATAAAAATGACGCTTTTTATCAAATCGCACTTTCCCCTTCAGCTGCAGCTGACCGTCGATCACACGCGGCGGCACGATCTACCGGCAGACACGAGCTCATCAATCGTGACCTGGCTACGAACGCGCTCGAAAATGTGCAAGCTTGAATTTTTCCCGAATGAATCATCTTTTTCCTCGAGCGTGCCTGGCAATAGCTGCCGTTTTACGTCGTCCCTGGAAGTCGTTTAAAAACGTCGGTTATACGGCAATGAGATACCCCGGCTCTCATTTCTATCCGGCTACGAAGCCCTCTATTTATGAGCCACCCCCTCTGAACGATGGAAGAACCTCGTACATCAACTTCTGTTTAATTTCTATTCATGCGAAATGCCGTCGTCCTGCGAACACTTCGTGCCAGTCCCGTTTTAATGCGCTATTATCCATCCCGTTGGGACGATACCCGGAAATAGGGTGCACGAGACGAACGCGATTCGTCGGCTTCCGATTACCGATAAGGTGTCAGGAGTCAATAACGACGACACTGTAGATGGCTGGGCTACGTAACAAGTGCATCTTTTTTCGATGCGAATCGTGATAGATAACAGAGACACGAAGGTATAAAGGGTGTCCTCGAATTGATGGCACGCGCAATAAAAATTTTTCGAATGTTTTTTTGGTTGTACGAAATTTAGATATTCCTTAGTCTCAAGTGTCCTTTTTAAGTTAGATTGGAATATGGTCAGCCTCAAGTGCAATACTCAACAAAAATGTTATAAATACAGCATAGTTTCTAAAAATGTCATAAATCTGTAAGAGACACCCTGTGTAATTATGGTAGATCCTGTATCAGTGTTCGAGTGAAAAGTTAGACCCGTGACAGCTGCGTTCGGTAATCGTAGATGGGTTTCGCCAAGCACTTTGACTAGTAGACGTCGCGATTCGGGGCAGATGAATCCCGAGATTGACTGCAAGCACTTCGATGGAAGGAACCGGCAGTGTTACAGAGTTCTCTTACCAGCAGCACTTACGATTAACTGCCGCAACCGTAGCTATCGGCGCTATGGAGTTACGGTTGCAACTGCGCGAACTGTTCAACCAACTGCGTTGATTACGTCCCGAGACCCAGACAGTGATATGCTTCTATCACCCCCTTCTTATCCATCCAAAGAAGGACCATCCCTCTCTGCCTCTCTGTTATTCCTCTCCTGCTGTCTATATGCCATCTATGGCTCGTCTTCGCCTAATCCTCGGTCTTCATCCTCGTTACCGAACGTTCACCCATAATTCCGTTCTTTTTCCTCGCTGCTTCTCCACCAGTCCGTAAGGTTGAGTGTCCTTACGCTCTTCCTTACTTCGTCCCGTCCCTTCCCCAGCCTGTTCCTCTCCTCGTTCATGACCTGATCGTTCAGACATTTTATGTTTTTTCAAGTTGATGGGATAAGATCGTTAATGAAATTTCCTTCTGGCCCAGAGGCGGAGGCTCCTCTCGACCAATTCCTCGCTGTTTTTCACCGGCAACTTCTTTGAAGAGGATCCAACAGGGTGGACGTAAGCGCGGTGTCCCGTTTTTCATAGACGACGAAGAAGGCGGGTCCGGCAAAACCTTCGAGAATCTCCTGTCACGACGTTACTCGAGACTGGTTATCTTCTGGTTCACGGTGACCCTCCACTTTCTCTTGTCTTCCAAGGTAGCCGCACAAATGACCCGGAACGAGCAAAACAGTCGAGAAGCTATTGGCTGTCGTTATTACTCTTATTAGGGGATGAAAAGCCGGAACAATGGCCGGGAAGCTGTTCATAGACTCGGACGGTGACGGTCATTGTGAATGGTCCCCCGTTAATTGCTCGTGAAGTTTATCGTGCTCCTTAATTAACGCGGTAAATCAACGCGGACCAGTCCCTGACGCTTCTCGATTCCTCGATTTTAATCCGCGCCGCGTTTGTACGCGGTTCGGCTCGCCTGTTATCATAATACAATGCGCGGGCAGACGTGTCGCGGCGAAAACTGCGAAACAAATGAACAACGGGGTAATATTAAAAATGTCTAAGCGGCGAAGAAACAAAGAGAAAGCGTTCCAACCGGGTGGCGAACCTTTTAGTAATTTGACCCGCGCTTTGTTCAATTGTACTCTATTGTCCCGGCGTATTTGCCGTCACAGAATGAAAATGCATCGCGAACGATGGGAGATTTCATTAAAAATGTTCCCTTTCATCGAGCCACGTGCTTCGATACACCCCGTCGCGCTCTCACTCTGTACCCGCGCCGTGTTCTACAGACACGTAGTTAATAGAGAAAAATCAGTGCGTAAACGGGAAGGTATGCGCGAAGCGGTGCAGCATGACACGCGGGCGTGCATCGTACGATTTGCATCGACGCAGAATACACACAGGGTGTAATGGAGCACCGAGGCCGAGCAATTAAATTCCAATTTAATAAAGGCACCGGGGGAATGTCGACGCCACGGCGAAGTTTCATTTTAACGGGGCTGGAATCCTGGGCGCGCGACCGCGTCTGTCTCGCGATGGTATGCGTATACGTACACGCTCGACGGGCCGCGTTTCGTTACCACAGACGAATCAATCACTGTTCCCTACGCGAAACCGATCGCAACGTTGCTATTCGACGACCGGCGGATAGTTGAATCCCCGACGAGAAAAAATTCCTTTGAACCTGACCGTTTCGCACCGGTTGCCAATTCGATTCGAACGCCCAATCGTATTCGAGACGAACACTTTTCTCGCGATCGCAATCATATTACCGTTTAGATCCGCTTCGTTCTCAAAATTACATTAGTACACGAATCTTGATAATTATTGATTTATGAAAAGACCATGCATGCATTATCTTATAACCTAATTGTACTCGAGTGATTATTTATAAAATAACCGTGAGACTCTTTAATTTAATCCTAAAAAGAATAAACTTCCTGAACTTCCAACCATCGAATTATTTTGTAACACGCACCGGTTAAATTGATTCGAAGAGCACTCTCGTGCCAGTAACGCAACTATCATCTTGAGGATATCCGATCGAACAAACAAGAAAAGCGATAGGGAACGAGGCACGAGCGATTTAGAGGATCGATCAGGCTAATCCGCGACAAGGAGCGAGCATGTAACGGCACGAGCGTGTAGCCCTTCGTGTCAACGACGGATCGAAGGATCTCGAGGGCCGAAGAGAGACAGAAAGAGAGACTCTCGAGGCTACGTTTGCGGGGTGAACAGGATATAAAGAAACGATTCGGAAGCAATTCGGTAAGTACATGTCGATTTATGTCCGGGAATCGTCGATATCTCAACCCTGTTATCTTCTCCCCTCCCCGAACTCTCTCGTTCGTCCTCGTTCACGACGGATCGTCGACGCGTTATTGCACGAGAATGCCGCTCGTTTCCTGCTTCCCCTTCATATTTCATACACCCGGTATAAACGGACGCGACAAAGAACGTCCTCCCCGATGGTCTATCTTACGACGTTATTTGCGGAGTGGCTTTTGACGCGACGAGGGGGTTAGATCGTACACAAGTTCACCCCCCCCCCCCCAGCCCCCTCCCGAGCGAATTACGAGCACCACTTTCGCTCGAGTTACACGAAACACCCGATCGCCGCGGTGGAAAGATGATAAACACGGTCCTTCGTGGAATCTTCGATTCCATTTACCATCTGGATCGTAAATACGATATTTCGATTCGGGCGAGAAAAATCGGCGTCGCCCGAATGAAAAACGAGCCGGATCTGGGCTCGATTTATTAAGCTCCGCATCGCGTCATATCTTAACGGGAGAAGAGGAGATCGCCGCGCACTTAATACTATTACTTCGGCAGGACAGCGAGCTTTCACTGACGATGATTGATATTCCCTCTTCGGCGTGCCTCGGTTTTGCTGCCGTCATCGCGCCTCAACACCTACGAGCACCGAACATTTTCGATCAAACCACCCTCCTCCGATTTTAACGTCCCTTCAATTATCGATTATCACGTTTTTGCGGTGGGTGGTGCGTATAGGTAGGCAAAGCAAGGGCATCGCGGATTGTTCGAAGTAGACGCAGCTGTTGAACGATCCAGCTGGTCAGAGGCGGGCAAATGTTTTTCGCAACGTTATCCCTCATTTACTTTATCTCTGATTCTGACTGAGACTAATGCCAGCGATTCGCCCGATCGTTTGTAACCCCCTTTGACCCTCGTACTCGATCCGGCAAGCGCTCATTTACCCCCGGGAACCACCCTCGTCTCGAGTCTTTTGCCGGCTAACAGGCTGTCATTTATTCACCGCGAACCAATGTCTGCTTAGTATGGACTGCTTCGTGAAAATTTCACCCTTGTATACGAATCAGATGATGTCTTATAATCGTACAGTTAGCAATTGAGTTGTACATTTTGATAAATGTGATACACAGTTTTAATTAGCAAAGATTGGAGGGTATAATATTAGAACGATTGACAAAAGGGTTGATGAGTCAAAGTCGGTAAAGGAATTTTTAATCTTCTAAGAGAAGAAAGTGAACAAAATTATTCACATGAACTCAGTTTAATTTTCTTTTTCAACTTGTACTTGAAATGAATCGATTTCATTTGAAAATAAAAATAAAAGTTGTTTTATATTGATTGATTGATGGGTTAAACCAGACACCACACACTTTACCAACAGAAATGCGCCAGACTAGTCATATGTACTCAAAGAGTTAAGTATTAAAGGTACCTTTTTCGGAGCTGTCCCATGATCGAATGATGTTCCGTTCGCAAAGAGTTTACATTCTACCGCTTCTCTCGAAATGGCGACTTTTAACGGTCAGAAAAAGGTAGACGGTTGAATGATCAAAAGTATCTACGCTTCGATTCCTCCGTAATCCAGACAGCTTTTTCTGGATTCCGTTTTCGACGTGTTTTCGTAGACATTGAATTATTTCTCACATGTGCCTGCACGTGGCCCATGCAATGTTTCCTGCGTTTGCGACAAGTCTATTAATGTTACCCTTCTTTAGTTTGAAAAATATTAAGTATGAAATATAAATATATTAATTAGGAATCAGTTCAAATTTTTTAATAGAAGTTAGGAATTTCGAAAATAAAAAGGGTTGCCCTTTGAACAGGGTACTGTTGGAACAACGACTTTATATTCAATTTTTCCCCTATTTTACTTTCATTTTTTCAATTTTCTCCTGTTACCCTAAGTATCTATTATTTTCCGAATAAATGGAACCTCCCTGCTGAAAAATTTATATATCTGCCTGTAATCGAAATACTGTTGTATTTTAAATATGTCCGGGCCACGATTGACCCAGGTTCCGTGAACCAAGGGTTAAAAGGAAAATACTGTATTTATATCGTTTACGGTACACAATTTTATCAAAGTTCCATTGGAAGCGAATCGATAACCGAGCGCAATGCCTTCGTGAAACTTTTTTCTCGCGGTCATTTCTCCCCTGTCGCACCCCGTCCCACGCTCGCCCGGCCACTCATCTTTCATCCCCCGTCTACTTTCTGCCCTCGCATCCTCTCGTTTTTTACCTCGGACAACAGGCCGTTTCTACGTCACCGGATCGAGGAATCTACATCGGCCGCCTCACACGCGATTTACTAAGAAATTCGTTGGCTAATGAAATTAAATTCCAGCCAACCGTCCTTCCCCTGCCCTTCGCCCTGCAGGTACCCGGACGCAGTTTATGCGGCGTATTGAGTTCCGGCGTGCTTCCGTCCTCGTCTCTCCAACGGAAAGCCCGTGCAAAAAGTAATCCAAAATAATCCCCTTTCGCTCGGACGGGTCCCTTATCGTGTCGCAAGTACGAGGAAGAAAACGAGCAAGGGGAAAGACGCTGGAAGAACGGAGCCGAAGGAATAAAGAAGACCGGGAAGAAAAAGAAAGCCAGACACCTCGCAGTTGGTACTCGCGCGGCTCGTGCAAATAATTGGAACGTGCTGAACCCCTCGACTTCTCCGGGCACTCTTTTAATTTCGCTGTTGGTCTCCCTTAATTCGTCGCAGATAGTTAGGGAAGATACTTCAGAAGATCATTCCGTTCCACTCGCCGTGCCCTGCCGTGCCCGTCCCGACCCATCGTTAACGTTTCCGTCTTTATCCACGCATCGAATTAACGCCAAGTAGAACACCACCGCGTCTGGCCCGACGAACAGGTGTGGTTAACCTAAGTCGTATGTAATTAACGTCTTAAATCGACCAATCGAATAATTGAAATAATTTTGCAAATTTTCAAATAAATTGTTCCAAATAATTTTCTGAATAATTCTGATGTGTTTTCGCTGTTTGCGATCTTGAAAATAACATTTTTTTTCGACCGTTGAAAATTGATGGGTTAAATTTGTATGGATGTTAGAGGGGATTCGTCGAATGGACGGGAAATCGCGTTACGCGAATCCGAGGATTTTTACTTTGTAAAGCGCGACCGTGAAACGAGCAAACCACGAATCTGCCCTCGGAAACGAAAAACACACACGTTTCCCAAGGTAAAGCTAAATTGTAACCACGACCGAGTTTCCAGCTTTCCTAATTTTCCTCCCGACATGATTCCATCGAGGTTTTCGACTATATCGAGTGAGACTGGAGCCGCGACACATTCGAACTTTTCCAAGATAAAATGGAATATCGATGGTCCGGCTCGCGACCGTAAACTATCGCTTTACTCGATGCAATCTTGGTTCAATGTACAGTGGCGTTCCAATTTGGGTTCTATTGTGAAAAGCAAATCGTCCGAGAATACAGAATATTTCTGCTGATATTCCGCGAAGGAAAAATACAGAATTCAGGATGGAAATTTAACATCTACCACGATTCTTTACTGACATCCATGAAACCGATCGGTCGAGACAATCATGAAATATATAGTCTGTTCAACTTTCGATGCAACAGTATTTGGAAACTTTGTGACTGCGCCAAATATAAATTTCCATTTCCTGCATTCTTATGAATAAAAACTGTACTGAAAATAACTTGATATTAATAAAAAAAAGTACAAAATTGAAAAAAATTCTATATCTGCGCTATGAATTCTGCACCGATTATGGAAAAATTTATTTTGGATAAAAGAAGAAATAAATAAGACTATGAAACGCAAATATCAAAATGCATGAACTAAAATGTATCGAAAAACGTGAGGCAAGAGTAATAAAAATTTACGACGAAAAGCAGTATAGTATAGCAAGGTACAGGAATAAAAGAATATTGATTTTGTGTGTTTGCAAGAAACACGATCCAGATTTTCATCCAGGCATGCCGAAGGAAAAATAAATCTGCATCCCGTTTGAAATATGTTTCCTTGAGGGGGTAAATTTAGAGCTTCGTACGAAATCCGAGTTCCGAGATGTTTACGCGGTAAGAAATCGTATTCGCAATCGATACTGTACCGTTCCAGACTGATCGGTTATTCGATCAGTTAAACGAAGGGTCTCCGAGGCAACAGTAAGTACAAATTTATCGATCTCGATAAAGAGGCGGATTTCATAAATCATCGTATCCGCAAAATACCTAACGCGGATGATTCTCGTCCCATTGAAGACGACCGATCCAGAGGGTCTATCAAAGGGACCCTCGTCACCTCGTTCCATGGAAACGAGAAAAGAAGATTTCAAAGAGGATTATTGGAAGCTGGTAAAAAACGTCGTCGCCGAGCGTCGCGGATCGACGCTCGTTGGGGGGGGGGCGCCCAACACGGGTTCGTAGCTTTGTCAATTAATTATCCTTCCTTATACATTCATCTTCGGGGACCTCGCTCATTCTCCCGTTTCATTAGGAATTTTTATACGACACGATAAGCTCTGATTACGGCAGTATCCTGCCGGTTTTCCTCTCGGAGCTAATGTTACAGGCAATAATAAATCGACTCGCCTGGACGAGGTTAGGTATAGTTCATTCGCTTCTGGACGTTCCGTTTGCATCCAATTAACCTGGCCATAATGCGATATCGTGGTTTCAGTCCAGTGCCTTCATACAATCGTAATCATAGATTTTCCTTTAAATCGATTTTTTAAACAAATCTATTAGAAGAGCTTTGGATATTTTTCTTTAGCAATTTTATTCGAAGTATGCAGACGGCAATCTTTGTATTAATATTTATTAATATCCCTATACTGTTATTAAAAACCTAATTCTTTTGGAACAAAATTCAAACCATTCAATGCAAGTTTAAAAAAGTTATTCCGTTTGAAAGGGTGAGCGAATACTTTTGTTCACCACTGTATATAATAGGGGGGGAACCGGTCATATTGAGCTGAGCTCCGAAATACGAAGCAAAGGGTCGAGATTTAGGGTCGGTGCGAGATTGTGGCCGAGTCGTAGAGGCGCGTGCGAGAACGGCTGAATCTTTGATGGCGCGGGCCGAGGCGGGCAACCCTCCGGCGCTCGGCAAGCTTACCCCACAAGGAATTTGGGAACGGCCAAGCGACCGGCCGCATCCGGGAAGCTTGAGACGCGTTCAACCCGTTCCAACGGGGTCATCTTTTTCCTAAAGCTCGCGTAAGTCTGCGAGTCAAATGCACCAGCCCTAGGCCCTTCTCGCCGGAATCTAATCTTCTCCTCAATTATTCTCGCGTTATCTGATACGGCTGCCGGACCACGGCCGAGATGAGATTTCCGGTGCAGTCGCGATGTCGCTGATACAGCCCTGGACGACCCACTTGGAAAATCCTTGCTCGAACGAGAGGAAGGGGAGAGGAACGGAAGATGCGCGGAGGACACATTAATTCAAAATTAAAGCGAGCCGCGAATCACGTTTCGAACGATAAGAGCGGGAAGTTCGAGTCGCTGTAGAAGAAACGGCAGCTTCGAGACACGAGCCACAGTTTTAAAGGTTCGAGCCGAACATTAAACCGAACTTTTTCCTCTCCGCTCGCTAACTTCCGTCCTCCTATAATGCATATTCCAGCGCTGCCCGCTGTATCCTACAATCTCGCCCGGACCGGTGGCAACTTCCGACGAAATAAATAGGGGAGAGAAAAGAGGAGGCAAGAAGCTAAGTCGAAGGAGAGTCCGATACGAAGTTAAAGTCCACTTTTCCAGACAACTTGCGGGAAGACCCGTCGCTGCCACTTACCGCGGCGCCATCGAGCTCGAGCCTGATCGAATCACTGCAACTTCCCGGAGGAGAAGCGTAGGTGCAACGCGTGGGAGACGTGTCTTTTCCTTTTTTCCCTTCTTCTTGTTCCTTTTTTTTCCTCCCCGGTGGCTCTGTATCAGTTGGCTGATGGCGGAAGAAAAAGACTCTCCGCCGAGTCAAAGCGGACGATGCATTCGTTGCACGCTCGTAACGAGGCCATCTCGCCGGCGGCGGCTCGTTTTCGTGCTCATCGAGGTCAGACGGAAGTAAGAAACGGACCGGGCCTACGAAGGAGGTTAAATCTCTTATCCGTCCAGACAAAGCTCGCGCGCGCGATGCTTATTCTTCCTTCCTGTTTCTTGTTTGTTTGCTTCTTTTTCTCCGAGCAATCTATCCGCGTTTCTGCCGGCTGGATAGTTTCGGTCAAATGCAATCCCACGTACCGAGCTGCCAGCCATCGTACACGGCCTGATAACGAGAAACCGAGGCAAAATCAGCCCGCGGGCACATGATCGTCTCGAATCGCAAAGAGTAGGCGAAACTTACAAAGGAATTCATTTCGAGAATAACGTATCAAGGTTTTGCCGGGTTACTCGGACCCCGGGTTTTATTAGAGGACACACTTTTTCAGAGCTCGCTCGTTTGGCACCGCTGGCAATTCGAACGCGAACTACACGGCGCGGCTCGTTGTTTTGAAGTGGCGAGTTCGATCGCCGGGTTTAACGTGATTATGCGCGGTGCGTGTGTTTTCGTTTGTCAATGCTGTCCGCGTGAACGTCGGCAGCGGTAAAAAGCCCGGAAAAGCCCCCGGGAAAAAGCAATAGCCCGACAGCTCGGCTCTATGCGAGTCAATACGCGCGTTAAACGCGCAAACGTGCTCGTTACAAAAATGCCGGATCCGTAAGGGGAAATGAAATTCGATCATTCTGCCGCGAACACAAACTGAAACCGTCGATTATCATCGGTTCTTCGAGTCAAGAGGAGTTACGATCAAAAATTGTTAATGGAAACACGTTTACAAGCTAATCGAATCGACGACGAAAGGGTTTCTCACGAATAGTACGAGTACAGGCACCGGGCAATAGACGAGAGCGTTTACGGCTAAATGGATCGTTCGCGAAGGGGAAAAAAGAGGAAGCGGAAACGTCGATGAATCGCGCTCGTTGGCAGAAGGAAGAAATTGTCGCCGACAACGACACGGTAGCTTGATTAAACAACGAAGTTTAATGTCTATGCAAAGCAAACTGTTGCCTGACAGAGACTCGAAAAGGTGGATGGACTTTCGGGACGAAGGAGCGAGAAAAAAGAAGGGGCAATGAAGTTGCAGAGAGGGATGGAAATGGTGAAAATCAGAAAAAGACGAGGAAGGGTGCACCTGATGGTACAATTAAACGGAAAGGACACCACCCACCTATAGCGCCCGGGATAAGTTCTTTTAGCGAATGATTAAATTTTAATCCGCTTCTAATTAGATTTTTTGTCAAGCTGGACGTAAGGTGAAACGGCTCGAGAAGTCCGGCTACTCGGAGCCACCCTTCCGCTTCCCCGGGGCCTGGCTCGCTGAAAGGATTTGTTTTAATCGAAACTTTTTAACGAGGATCGGTTGTCCGATATTTTAATGCCGTTAACATCAATCCCGTCGACGGGGGCCGGCTGGCAAACATATAGCCGCGCCACGAACGAAAAGAAATCCACTCTCGCGAAACGTTTCCCATCGATTCTCCGATTTACCCCTTTGACATTCGTTAACACGCAAAGTTTCCTGTTTTCAGCGGGACAAAGCGGAACCGGCTGGTCCAAAGCAAGGGAACCGATGAAAGGGAAATCAACGTTAAAACGCTGCATCCCCCTGTACAATCTCTACCCTCGCATCGAAATTTTTCTTAAACGAATGCCCAAAAACGAAGAGACTCGAACGATTATTTATGACCTAGCCATTTGGGCTGGGGATAAGGGTGTTCGAAGACAGAAAAACAGTTGATGTAGATTTAGCGAACTGCCTGGAGAAAAAACAAAATAAAACTAATTCTAAAAGTTCTTCCGAGCCTCCCAATTCCACAATATCTTTCCAAAGATGGTAATATTTCCATAGAAAATGAATATAAACTCCTTTATACCTCCTCGTCAGTCAGTCAATCTGAAATCATCGTTCGAGACTAATAAAAGAGAGCGGTCGAATCGAAGGCAGCACGTAGCCCCGTCGATTTGCTCGATCAGCCTCAGGCGACGGAGCACGATAGAAATGGTCGAGTTCGCACAGCCCTGGGGGTCTGACGTGGACGAATCGATGGGCAAACAAACGACGGATTTGGCTGGTTTCCTTTGGCCGGACGGGCTACAACCTGCCAGACCGTCTCCTCTATGCTAGCCAACCGAACCTCTCTGGCTGCACACCGTTCCGTGTCCATTCTACTTTGCATGCGCACATTCTGCCAAGCCCCATGGACCATCGTACTACGTTCGTTCCACCGTTGGATTCCGTGGGCTAGCATCGACGATTCGAGCGTGCGGGCAACGAAGCGCGGCCGACCAGGCCGAGCCGACACGGGCTGAACCGTAGGGCCAGGCCCATGGTCAGCAGTTACCGCAAAGTCGATTCTATCCTACCGTAGAGAAGGGTCGACCTAGCCAATCTCCAGCGAGCCAGTCAACCGGCCCGCTTATTCGAAGTAACCGTACCACCAAGGAAGCTTCTAATACCGTGTACCCCAGTCAGCGAACTCCTTCCACCGTTTCTAACTGGCTGCCACAGGGTCCCTCTCCCGGCCCCGGCGCACGGCCATTCTCTTAATTGAATTAGCCGGCCGGAATTAGCAATTTCAGATTAGCCAGACCGGTCGCCTCGACCTTTCACGAGAAAACGCTCGACGGTCGAACGGTGGATCGTTCGTTAATAACGTTGCCGTTATTAAACATCGGTCCCTTTCGCATCGCGTTAATTTATTAGAAAACAAGAGACTCGAGAAACGGACGAATCGGGACAATCTGTTTGAAAGTGTTCTTTCATTTCATCGAATGTCCCTTCGACGCTGTTGTATCACCCGGCTATAAACTTTACGAGGGGATTAAACGCGCGTTAATAAAATATACCGAGAGAGGATTAAAAGAAATAAAAGTCCGGCCGGGTTCTTTTCTCGAATCCAGCGCCGTTTCGTTGCGAAACGCGGATAGACGGTCCTCGTCCACCGATTTCTCTGAAGGTTTCGAATCGGCTATCATTCTCGTCGTATCGAACAAATTTCGATTAGTCAATCTCGATCTGGATACGGGACGTCGGTGTCGCCGTAGAAAAACTGGCAAAAGTTCGATCCGTCTTAACCTTTCCATCAATCGAATGATGGATGCTCGCTATTCCTCTTCGAGCGCGGCGAGATTTATGCACCGAGAAACTGGTCGACGAGCGCTACGCGTCTGTCAATATATGTAAATGTAACAACCTCGAGCGAGCCTGCCGTAAATTCAACGCGACAATCCACGTCCAGGAAATCCAGAAGCGTACGTACGCCTCGGACAAGAAAATGACAATGAACGGGACAAAAGGATGCGGCGCGCGCGCGCGGAACGAAAAAAATGACACGGTTCGAGAGTTTACGCGAGCACACTCGAGGGAACGGGATCTAACGCGGTATTCGCGCGGTTCGTACGGTGTTCCCTTGAAATCGAGCCGAAAGGAGATCATTTGCGTATCGTTACCGACGCTTGCACACACACACACACACACGTGCACGAATGTTAAATCGACCCCGTTTCCCGGCGCTGGAGTGCTCGCTGAATTTTGCATTTCAGACACTGTGCTCGTAAGCGTCGACGAAGAAGACCATCGACTGCTTTTCAGCGTCTGGTTTTTTCACGAAATATCTGTTAACGACACCCCTTTGAAGAATTCTCGCGACAAATCCTTTTCATCGAAACACGCATAATCGGATTCGTTGATCCCATTTCTAATAAACCGATCTGACCAGCGCAAAGACGAGGGAGGTTTCTGAAGCTGAATAATTCAAGGATATTCCTGGGACAAGAAACGACGAAACACGAGAGATTCTTTCGCGCGACAGATGAGCCGTAACGTGTGCGTCTCGTTCCCTTTCCACAGCTACCGTGCCGGTACTCGTTATCTGATATTATTACCTACTAATACCCCGAGATTCGACTGCCGTCGCGCGGAGAGTACTTAGTAACTCTAGATCCGGCAAATCGGATCTACCCTGACCCCACCCTGGCTGTGTTCCTCGCTTCCGTGCGATGCTCTCGCTACCATCTATCTTCGCTTCAATCTTTCTCACGAATGAAATCCCTGTTCGGCGCGGGTCGTATGCGATTCGCCGGATGCTCCACGTGCACCCTTCCGTCGGGACGAAACCCGCCAGCTAATTGTACGAAAACGAGCATGATGTGTTCGTTCAGCTATTCGAACTTATCATTCTTTTAGTGGCGCCTCTAGGGTGGCGCCACTTAAAATGTGAAATTTCAGTGTTTCGAGTGCAAAGGGTTAAGAAGTGTTCCAAGATACTATATTTGTAGAAATTAAGAAAAATATTTTCACAGTATTTATAATATCTTTCATAGGTTAACCTGTTTACTCTCCGAAATAAAAGAGTTAATCAATTTATTGAATTATTTATAAGAATATTGAATAAGTTCAATATACAATGAGAGAGTAGGTATGAAATATTTAAAAGGGATTATATTACGCGGTATTAACAGATACATTTAGAAAGCAAATGCTACATGAATTATGCAGGGACGCGACTATTCTCAGCTTGCGAGCGTACTGAAAGTGAGAAGACGAGCATTTTTCCGATTCCAGGTTCGCGATGCCCCATCTAATCGTTGGATCTCATAATACGCGACTACTTACAAGACACGGTAGAATGCATCTTACGTTACCGCTGCCACGTACCAGTACGTTATTCACGAAAATGGTGAATATTTCAAATAAACTCCGGCTGCCTGGTGGACATACATCTTCCCTCTGCTATCTCTGGCTAGCCCCGTCGCGCAGGGTATATCATATTCGCGCGTGCATGCATCATAGTTAGCCCGCGATACTTGTCAGTTCCATATTTTTGAAGTCCAGCCGGAATCACCGTTTAATTTCGCCAATAACGATAACAAACTATAAATTAAACATTGGAAAGAGCACCTATGGTCAGCACCACAAATTTTCTTCGATCGAATAATTAGAATTGCATTTAAATTTAAAAATTGAGCGATTGTATCTAGTGGAGTAAAATCTATTAAAGTTCTAATTATTCAATTTTTACCTCATATTTATTGACCGTCCATCATATCTTGACAATCACGTACTAAAACTTATATTTCTGATTCAAGATAATTAGTACAATATGAACGCTATTAAAATCTTTTTCAACTCTCGTCTTCTCAACTGTCCAACGTTAAATTTACAACGTCGATTACAAATGATCCTCGTAGTAGTTAACGCGTTAATTAACGTATTACAAACTGCGCCACGTCCAGGATTGAAGGTAGCAATTAAAGACCATAATGACCCTACTCCCTTGTACCAGCTTTACCTCCTTTTAACGTTACCATTAAGTACAACGAAAACGGCCATAAAACGCTATCAATATTCCTTTGTACCGATAAACGGGCTAGAATGAGCGTAACTCTCGAACATCGGAGCGTTGGACGCCCCCATAAACTGTAGCATCCAAACTATCGAGAAATTGAGTGTCTTGATACGAAGGTAAAGGTCCCTTGAACGCCGCGCCGCGACCAATAACCAGCCATGAATCGAGCCGCGGCCTCCTGAGAAACCGTAAAGGCGAACGTTTATTGCCGACGGCATCGACGATTTTCAATCGATTCGACCACACCGAAGACCCCGAAGGATCGATGGAACGCGGGCCAGGATTCATGAAAATGATCGACACCGCGAGAGAACGTTGGACGAAAGGCAAAAGGGCCTCCCGGTCGCGGCTGCGGCTCGGTTTATCGCCCACGGTCGGCCACCGGCGGTCGCTTTTCTTTTTTGTTCCCCCGTGAACCAGTCGCGACGCTTCTCGTCCCGACTATCCACCTTCCCCCAAACCCCCAAACATGCCACGCTATTAAATCATATCAGGTTCAGCCGGCAATTATTTAGGTATTAGCACTCATTCTCCCTGCGTTCCATTCCCGTTCCACTTGGGAACCAGGCGTTCCCTCTTTTTCTCCCCCCTCTTCTTTTTTCTGTCCGCGTATCCCATGCCCGATGTAACGCGTTTTTCGTGCTCGATGAAATTTCACGGTACCCTCGTTATTTGGATTCTGTTTCCATACTCCGACGTTGCGCTCTTCGCGTGTGTGTGCGCGCGGTTTCCCACGGCCGGGGTGCATTTGAATTGATAAGTATTTTTCTAACGACACAATGGGTTCGATTACCTGAAACGGTGTTGTGTGCATCGTATTGTATCCGCTTGGGGTAAATTTCCGTCGAATCTATCGTGCACGAAGAAATATTTATGCATTGAAATTAGTTCTTTCGTTTTGTGGATATCGCTGAAATTACCGCAGTGAAAACAGACGTACATAGTCAGACGTATTGATCGATGCAGTAGAAGTAGCCGTGCGTGGCACGGCGCAAAATAACGTAGACTGTCAAAGAAATGAAATACTAAATTTATGATATAATACTTCAATTTGTTGCTACAAATTAAGAAATAAAAACTTGAATTTGAATATTAATAAATCGTATTCCGAATAATTAGAGTTTTGGGAAGTTCATGCAAATGATGTGGTAATCAAAGTGTCGGTATGCAAAACTTCCTTTCAATTATTCAAGGAGATTACGTATATTCGTGGTATAAATCACTGATAATCATCAAGGTGTACTAAACGTATCATTATGATAATTACACAGCTGCTTGCTCTTCCGGTTAGTGTTAAAGGATAAAATGGGGTACGTTGATGGACATAAGTGGCAACAGTTTCGTTTATAGAAGAACCATAGAAGTTTCATGGTAATCGAACGATACATCGCGTGACTCGGCAACTTTAGTTTCAATAGGCGGTCGTGTGTCACTTTCAAAAGGAAGGAGACTACGTCGACTGATTTCTCACGAGGTACGCGTGCGCGTTAATGAGAGGACCGGCGTATAATGAATCGAGATCGACTTCTTGGTCACGAATCGGACTTACAAATCGGCCGGCAGCTACCTACCTGTTCGTTCGCCGAAAAGGCTTGAGTATAATTTATTGGATTCCTCCGGACCGTCTCCCTACTAACAAGCTATATCTATCACTTGGCAATAATTCAGTAAAAAAAGGGGCTGATCGTATTTACGACCCACTTTACAATAAAACCATCGGCAGCTTAAGTAATCTACAAAAAAGTTGATTGTATCCTTACTCAGTCATGTACAGTCACGTGGAACAACTGATTCTAATTTATATTTTCAGTTTTTATTTTTAAGTAAACTCTTTGCAAGGTGCTGAATTAAAAAGTGAACTAATATTTAATAAAATTCCTTTTGTATAATTTTGCATTTCTAATAATTAAAATATCCTAAATTCTTCATCATCCTAAATTTTCAAACCAAAGAATTTATTAAAAGTGTTCCTGTCCTCAATCAATGTCATCGACTTCTAATTAAGGTATTATAAGGAAGAAATCTTTACAGCCTTTATAATCGTATTCTGACAAGCCGTGTTCACGTTTTCGCCGTCCACCGGAGTCCAATTCTTTGAACGAACATCACTGGCGGAAGGTCGGTGACTAGGTCGAAAGTGTCGGTCATAAAAATGTCCCGGCACGAAACGGCCCCGACGGAGAAGAAACCGGACGAGAGCGTGTACCGTGGGTGTACACCGTCTTCTGCTCGTTTATACCATCGGACTTTACGGCGTAAGTAACTGCAACTTAAACTGGCAGCCTCCGCCTAACGCGGAAAACGAGCCAGCGGTCCTTGGAGATCACGGGGTTACCGGTGGGCCCGGCGTTTAACCTCGTTTGCACGCAAATTCGAATAAGACCGGTTTTATAGATCCATTCAGTAACGACGTAAATATCCGGCTGCAAAGAGTTCTTACTGCAAGTACTTGATCGTTAGCAGTTTTGTTCTCTTCTTTTTTTTTTTTCATTTCACAACCCGTGTTACAGTATTTTATAGCGGTTCGTTGCGCGATACACCTGTAAACTACCTAACAAACGAACTTCGTATCGACACCGTGTACAGGAGAATTTACGCGTGTTGTTGCAACGCGCAAGAAGTTTATTGGACAATTCGTAGACGTGACTGCGTACGAAATAGATTTCTGTCAGCGAGACGTACGACAAAAACAACTTTTACTTCGGATATTTGGCTCAAAAACGGTACGAGATTAATTACGATCGTTGTTTCGAAACAAAATAAATTCTTTCGGTCGAACAAAAAGTTACGAGACACCTGTTAAACGAATCATAATTCAACGTTTCCTGTGGAATTTCTTGTCCCTCGTTAATAGAATATTTCGCTTATTTCCATCGCCTCCTGTAACGCTAACTAGCTGTTCTCGCGAGTGCTTCGTCGATTTTCATACAAGAAGATGACTCGTTCGCTTTTTGCTACTCTCTCATCTATCTTCGCGTTTCGACCCCTTTTAAGCTATAATCTATTTTCGCGGTAAAACATGACACGGCCGACTCGAGACACCCAGAACGGATAAACGGATACCGAGACGCCGGTTTGTCCAAAAGTGTATGCAAATGTCATGCCATTTCTCGACGTCGTTGCCTGCTCCCTCAGGTCATATACACCCTGATAATTTAGGGCACCTCTGATGGTTGACCTCGATCCGGTACACTGTATTTCGCTCAAAAGAGCTTCAAATATACTGTACTCCTACTTTAAAGGTATCACGGCGGACAAGTGAGTTAACATCGGTTTTCCATAGATTTTCCTTTATTAAAGTCACGTTCAACTCGTTTTCGGTCCACAGAATCATTTTGACTTGTTGTTAATACATTTTATATATTTGTCGGTTGGTAGATGTACTTTACGCGATAATTTTGTACGCAATTATAATGTAATTCTATATCTCTTTAAAGTGACATGGAATACCTTTCAGGGGTTAATTTTGTAAATGAGAAATATCACATCGGGAGGTTAGATTAAAACAAAAATCAATTATTAATACTTTCAACGCGTTCTAGTGTAGGAATATCATTAAATATTAACAAACACAATTGCTTTACAAGCAATGAAAATGTTTACATATTCCTAACAATTTGGGATATAAAGGGCCACGATGAAATTGTTCGAGTTAAATATTCTTCGTCGACGATTTCTGAAAATTATCAGGGAAAATTCAGCGTTAACATGACCAATCGATCACGCGTATTATCTTATCGCGATACATTCATACAAAACAAAAACACGACCGATAATCACATTTACCGTTTAACCACTTGCCAGCTGAAAATCATATTTCATGCAACTTTAATCCGGTAATCGATAATGCGATAAACGCGAGAAATTACCGCAGGAATTTTATGTGGTCATCGACACACACTTCTCACCCTCGCCACGCGCGCGCACCCGCGAGTACAATCGCGACGAAAAATTTCAGCCCTGTCGCGTCCCCCGCTCCCGGGAAAGCCGATTTCGTGCATAAAGCACTTTTTCATTTTATAAGCCGTAAAATTTCGTTGCATGTAAAAGCAAGAATATTTTATTTATATTTGAAAGTTTATCGACCGGTCGGTCTCGCTCGCGCTCACTGCTCCCGTTCATATTTAACCGCATATTTCATTCCCCTGAATATTTTCTTCGGCCGTTTTCGTTACGATAAATTTCATCGGGTACCATGGTGCCCGTGTACCACTTACCGAAACGTCCTATAAATTCCACCACATTAAATTAAACTGAGTACCTGCCAGCGTCACACGATATGGAAGCTCTCTCTCTTTCTCTGTTTAGATGAATTCGAGTAAACCGACGTTACGTAAAAAAGCTTTTCGATATTTACCCCCCTCCCCACCCGTGTTGTATCGAACGATTCAAGCCTGTCGCTGAGTTTTCGTCGAATCACGGGAAAGTGTACGAGTTAATCGAGCCAAGCAGGTTTTTCTAAATTCATGGAGACTGTTTCTGCAACAGTTAGCTTCCTCGAAAGGACGAGCACGTTCCAATTAAACGTTGCCCCCCTCCTCTAGAATCTCGTCCATTTGTAAAACTAAACCACTTAACCGAAACTGCTTGCTTGCAACGAGCTACCAAACTAAGCAGATTAAATCGCGTTAAACTGTCGGTCGGTGTTTTTAAACGTTCTTTACAGGATCACGGCACGGTAATACCGAATGAAACATCGAGTACCGAGTTGCATCGTTTTTTCAACATTTTATCGATCATTAAGGGTATAGGGATCGCTTTTCGAAACGCAAAGATATTACATTCCTTTGATTGATCCCCTTTTTGGGATTGATTCGTTTCGTGACGGAAGCTTATAAAACGATAATAAAAAAATTAGATTCATCGTTCTAGAAATGAAAATTTTGTGCCAGACGAGTGGAAAGGGTTAATCCTTTGCACTCAAATATTTCGAAATCACCTATCAACAACTTGAAGCTATTTATTCACGTTTCAAATAAAATAATTATTTCCTTTAAATTGTATTTGGAATAAAACTTGAAATAAATAAATTTCGTTTTCCTTTATAAAGCAGTGATCTCGTTTCTGTTCGAAAAAATACATAGAAATTATTTGCCATATTTGTAGCAATTTCCTCTGACACAGAATTCCCGTGAAAACGTATCGAACCTCGCGAATCCAAAATAAGAATTGAATTTCACGCATTCCTGCAGGATGGAAACAAAGCGCCCCGTTTCGTTTGGCGCAACGTTATCGAGAATCGATTAGCAAAAAACCGTGAAGCTTACCGAAAGCCATTTTGTTTTTCTCCGAAAATCGAAGGAGCTCGTTTCGCACGGCGAACAGGGAGAGAAATAACTCGTCGACAATGGCAAAGGAGGAAACGGAGAGAAGGTGATGACGCCAGAGGCGCCGGGGCTAAACGCGGCCATTAGCAGGAAGAAAAAATTACGTCGATGAACGAATTATACCCGCGTTTTTCTTCTCGTCCGGTCGCGGCCAGCCTGCAATTATAATGGCGCAGCTGCATCCAGTGGCTTGTATCGGGCAATTATCTTGTCTCAATGTAACCTACGGTTTCATACGTCGGCTTCTAAGGAGTCTATCATTAAATACAATATTTTTAGGATTGTTGATTGCCCGTTTAATTGGCCGAGAAAGGGCCCGCGCTTCGCGGTATCAGTTATACGTCATTCATTAAAGTGGAAGATGAAGCACGTCGGACAGACGTAAAAAAATCAACGATACGGTTTAACCTGCACTTTAGGCAAAACACGCGAATCGGACGTGTCGTTTCGCGTCGTCGAAGGTCGACGACTAATCCATTAACCCTTATACGGGATCCGAATGAAAAATGTAATCGATTTCCGTTTAAATAACGTGGAAACTTCATTTCTTATCGAAAATATTATTGATCTTTATTAGATGTTTAAGAGCATGAAAAAGTTCGAGTTCAAATGGCGCGTTTAATAATATATTTAAAATGCAGTTATAGCGTTGAATATCACGGACAGAAATTACCATATGTGGTACGGCATGCTATAATTGAATGTTATTAATGAGCAATTCGTTTGCAAATTTTATCCTGAAAATCGGCCTAAAGATTTTAATGAAGCTGGGTGGGTATTTTGGCATGCAAGAAAGCAATTCGGTTGGATCTTGAATTCAAGAGAGTTCATTTAGGGGATTAATAATTCGATTATTTTCTACGAATTAATATTCTACTAATACTTCATCTCTGCATAAAAAAATATAATATTCTGGTTTTTAATTTTTAAATTCTGATAAACCTTCCACTTGGCACCACAGGAGATTAACGTAATAGCACCACTTAAAGTTCTCTTTAATAAATTTTTTAATAAGTCATAATAGTACCTCTCGAAGCTTTTTAATAAGTCAATAATAAACGTATTATGCTGCTATCAATTCATACGGAGCATCAAAATGAATAACAGTAAATTATTTACCGATACCGATGATCGATTAGCAATTGATACAGAGTAAACGTCACGGAAGAAGGATTAACGAGCATCAAATTACTGAATACGAATCCCCTTACAAACCCGATCTATAACGTTACTTAATGCGACCATAGCTCATTACGCTTTAACAAAGACCCGAGATCGGTACGGAATCTATGATCACACGGGCAAGAAAGCTTGATTGCGTTTTAATATCAGCCCCGATCCGTTAAATTAATTACGCGTTCGTTAACGCCGCTTTCCTCGCCAAAGATTCCACGGGGATAATTTGTACCGGTTATCTAACGCGACGCTGAAATATTAGAAGAAACACTTAGCCGGTCGCCTTGTAACGCAGGAAAATTTCCTGGTACACTTTTTCAACTGTTCGTAAATCGCTGTGCAAGGTACTTACGGATTCGCGTAACGCGCAGCAAGGAAGGAAACGAAACTTACCTGAAACAAACAGGAAAAACAAACATGATTAATCGATCTGAACGAAAACGTGTTTTCAATTAAATATGAGTATCGTAATTCGTTTTTCGCAGAATGTTTGTATAAGTGGAATTAAATGGAAAGGGAAGAAAATCGCCTGCTACGAAATAACAGAAATTCAAACGTTACCTTAATATCGTTTCGAATGGATCCGTGCAATCGCTTTATTCACGGAAAACCGTAAAATCGGCTGCACACGGTCGGCGCGTAACACTTTTCACGGAATGACAATTACTTTCACCTGTGCATATCAGGCGAATTGCGTTTTTGCCCGGTTAAAGTAACGCGATTAAAGGCAATTTACATAATATTTCGGCGCCGAAGGGCACGTACGCCCAATTTTGAGACCCACCCGCGAACCTACGAAGACGTTAAAAACGTCACGTACATAAGTTTCTCGTCTTTTGAACGACAATGAGATCGTTGCACACATCTGGAGTGCCGCGATTGCTCGCACGGAACGGTTCTATTAACGTAACTGCGTGTAACGTTTCGTACGGAAAAGTGGGCCAATTCTTGTCAAAAGCCAAAGCAGTTAACGGAACTTCATTCCTGTAACCGATGCGATTCGATGCAACGTTACCGGTCCGCACGTGATCGAAATCGTCCTTACGTTCCACGGTAACGAACCACTTAGCGTTTGGTAGCTTCTCGCGGACGCTAATTAGCCATAACTTCACGGTTACTTTCATTGACTCGGTGTGACGAGCAATTAACGTTTTATTGGGGGTCGAGGGTTCCACGAATGCGCGCCACTATCAAAATTGCGATCTCAGAATGCCAGGAACGCCGAACGATTGGTTGCTCTTTTCTCAAATTGATAATTGCCTTGTTATGGATCCTGGCAATTCCACGAAATGATAAGTGTAAAATTAATTGTAGAAGAAAAAATCAATTTTTTACCTTACTTTCCCTTCTAAAATTTCTATTTTTGAGAAGTACGTTCTATAAAAAAATAAAATCAATGGTTTGGGCAATAAATGCGGAACGAAAAGGGTAAAGGGATTAGAGGACGAGCCCCAATTTTCGTCCGCAAAAGGGGGACAATACCAGAGGAAGGAACAAATGGAGGAGAGAAGCTGAAAGAACGAGCCCGAGAGTGATAAATCGGTAGGATTCAATTTGAGGCCAATCAACGTTCTCGTCCTCTTCTGGTACTCCTTGTCCTCTCCGTTTGTCTTTTCGCCGTACCCCGGTGTCTTTCGCTTTTTCTCGCGCATTTCCTAGCCGTGTCGCAAGCAACGCCCTCCCTGTCCCTCGATCGTTTACTTCCTTTTGTCTCCCTCTTGGTAGACCCATTTACCAATCCTTCTACCTCGTCCGCCACGAAACGGGCACAATAACGTTGCGTGCATGTAGCGCCCGGCATCTTGGAATCCCGAACGATCGTAGCCGGACGAAAGTGTCCCCCTTGCGCGAAACGTTCCCGCGAGGAATATACTCGCATACCTGTCGCTATTTACGATCCCGGCCAGCCGGTGACAACGAGCTAGAAGGTCTGCGTGCAGTCGCTTCGTTACTTATGCAACCGTCGGATTAATTGTTTAGGGACGATGTCCTCTCGCATAACGAGGATTCCTTCCCCCGTGGCTCGTGCCGTTAAACGTCGCGGCTACTAACACGATTTTCTTCCTGGCACGTCATTGTTCTGCGAGTATCTTGGAAACCGGGCTGGTGCCAGGCAGACCTTCCGGGTCGTAAGCATAAACTCGTACCGACCATTTTTACAACACAGGATACAGCCTTGTACCATAATTACGTCAACCGTCAATCGTTCCCTTAGCACCCACCACTTTTCCACCTCTCTTTACTGAAATCATAACCTTCGTTTTTCCCTTTTCTTAACTTTCGCTTTAGAATCCATAGAATCATCGAACATAGAATAACTCGTCACCCCCGTCTTTCAAAGCGAAATCCACGATATCAGCGGAATACCGATATAATGGACGATCGTAAACCGTGCAGGTACGTTGCAGGTAATATGGATTAAGTTTCCTTTGCATTACCATAATTAAGCCGCATAGGGGTTGTTCCGCTACCTCCCCTCCCATCCGGCCTTTGTATCCAGGCGGCTGCAATTGCATCCGTTGTGCCAGTTCAATGCAATTTTCGCGATGTAATTGACTTCCCGACATTTCGGAGCCCTCGAGTGCCTTCGGTTCGCGTTCCCTGTCAGAGGGCTTGCATCGTGGCGCAAACGGAATTTCGAAAGCCACCGCAACGAACGCGGCAGACCGGTTCGGGGAAACTTTGATTACCCATATTGTTTCGCGGCAAACTAAGCCATTCATCTAATTACACGCCGGTTTATATTCCGGCTACGACCTTGTTGTCGGCGGAAGACCGACTGCCGCGCCTCGATCCTTAAATCTTTATCCGTTGAACTGCACGATATTCCGAAAGTTTCTTCTTCGGATGCATACACGTCTGGGAAACTTTACGTCTGTTCGAATATTATGTATCGCGGTGTAACGTTTCGTGAAACGGAACATTACGGATAGGCAAACTTGTGCTCGTCGATGTCAACCACCGACTTTATGTAAATTCCACATTATTACGCTTGCTGGAGGTTGTAAGTTGCACCTACGTTGGAGTTCTATGAATCTGTAATGTATCCTTCAATTCTTTCGCTGCTATGACTGCAGTCGTTTAAAAAGAAATGGTCAAATAACAAAATAATAAAAATAAAAAGTTGCAAATAAAATCTGGCGAATGAAATTATTTTATTTGGAAAATTTAATACACAAACGTGTAGAAAAGAGTTCTGTTATTTCAGCTCTGTTTATCGTATTATAAAGTACCCCGTGCGGTTATCCTCTGATAGGAATATTTCGCTCTAGGATCTAAATAGTTATCGAGATTAATCGTAAGAAGCTCGATCCCTGTTTACGAAGAACACGCTCCAGAGATACGGTGAAAAGTCATGAATCTAAAGTAGAAGGCGTTGCTCTTACGCCGCGTCGAGAGGCATCAGCCGCGGGAAAAACTAATTTCAGCTAGACAAACAGAGGAATTCATCTATTTGCCGAAATGATCGATGGTTCGTGGTAATCTTTGAAAGCAACCTCGATGCGCCTAGCAACGAAAAGCTTATCTTTTTTCCTCAGCCCCCGTACGACCCGAGCTCCTGTACTTTTATTTCGTCCGCGAAAATCCGCCGGTCGGATCCTTTCATCGATCATTTTACGATCAATCGCGCGTCAGGAAGACTGTTTCCGAGAGCCACTTACCCGATACGTGTCTAACCCTCGACGAAACAGAATCTCTCGTCATCGATCATCGCGTAACCGCGCCACTTCCGAATTTCGAGTACGCATACACATCGCGATTGGTTACCATGAATTAGCCCCGGCCCGCTCACGAGAACCCCCAAGAGGTAATCTAACCTTGATTGCACTCTAATTAATCATCGTTAGATCGACCTAATTTCGATCTCGCCCCGTCTGAATCGGCTCGCGTTTCCTCCGTTGTCCGTGCAAGCTGCGGAATCGAAATCCGAATTCGAACGGAAGAATACGATAACAGGATCGACACCGAGAGACGAAACGACGGGGCGGGCGAGCGTGGAAACGCGATTTCCTCGTGAAATAATTTTATGCACGTGCCGGCGAAAAGTTTCGGGGAAAGTGGTGGAAATCGAGTATCAAAGTTGGGCGACGCTCGAGAGCGGTAAGGAAATGAGCTCAACGAGTTGTAAAATCACGAAGCTTTGAAAGTCTCGTAAAGATGCCCCCCCCCCCCCACCCCTCTCCATACGCCCCATCGCTGCTACTCCTGCGGGAATACTGTATGCTCGACTACCCGAATAAAAGCGTATAAACCGCACCCGTTCGACGCTCTCGTGAATTATATCCTCGCGATACGAAGTGTCGCGTACTTCGACAAACACGTTGCCCGAATTAAACTTTCAAACTGTTCTCTTAACGTTGTATAAAAGTTACCTTTTACGATGGAAATTAACTGCGGACGGAGCGCGACGCGCTGCAACGCGATACAATTTATAGAAAGACAAATAACGGAACAAGTCTGACAAGTCGGTAAACTTTCGGAGTACAACGCGACTGATATTATGTTGCAGAGATTTCAAATTTGTGTTTTATCGAGAAATAGAAGCTTCAAGTATTCTGCACGGAGAATCATGTAAATTTGATTCGATTACCAATTGCAATATGCATCTGGTGTGCATAGCTCGGGTCTGTGAAACGTACATAATTATGTTTCAATTAAAATTAGCTACTCAAAAGTTTTAGAGAGAAGACAAAATCTAAAAAAAATCTAAAATTTATCAATTTTGCAATTGGTTACGTTACTTAATCCCTTGCAATATTTTGATAAGTCAGACTCGTGACACACCTTAGTAAAAATTAGTGTCAAATGTAAATTATGTATAACATTGAATATAAAAAATTGAAAAGAATAAAAAAGAAATCAAACAATTTAGGCAACTTATTAGAGATCATGGAGATATGCAAATCCCATATGACATTCGGGCAAGGGTGTACACATTTTGACAGTGTTTCTATTACGCGAAAGAATCATGACAGCCTAAGAGAGGAATAACAGGAGGGTGCATCGATTGATCAGGTCCGTGGGCAAACACGATCGCTCAGATAGGCCAGGGCGACGCTATCCCGAAGGATTTTCGCTCATGCTATCGCGCGATCCCAGATTCGGCAAACTCGTTCGACCCACGAGACATATCCTTGGATGTAATGAGGGATGAACAGCGTACACAGTCGCATCTCTACTCGGATAGATGCCATATTCATGCGCTCGAGGTTGCTTACCAGCATCAACGGGGGAATCACCTGTAGGTACGAAATGGCAGTCGGATCAGCGTGAGAGCTTAGGTGGGTAGAAACTCGTAATGAAATTCCAGACATTATTAATATTGCCGAGATGGGATAGGAATAGCAGTCAGCCGTCATGCGCTCGGCTCGGCTCTGCTCGGCGCTGTGAGAGGAGGATCAAGTCGCTGTCAAGCCGCGTACCAGGCATCGCGTGCAAATTCATCCTAGCTATCCAAAATTTCGGGGCGCACGCGTGCCATCCCTGATCCTGGCTGTGCACGCGTTAATCGTGTCAGGGAATCGGATCTAGCAAATGCACCGTTTCCATGCAGATGCGCTCGGAAAATTTTCTCCTTATTATGCACTTTGTTCCCCGTAAAGTAAACGTACAATGCCTAGAGAAAATAGGGATACGAGCTAAGGGAATCCTACAACTCCTCTTACACTTTGAAGTTATTAGACGTTTACGTTTAGGCGTGATAATTAACCCAACCCGTCATTTAATTAGCTTTAAAATTAATTACCAAATCAAATCTAAATCTAAATCTAATAATTCTCGAATTCTGGGACAAACGATGTAATCTTTTTCTTACAAATCACCTAATTTCCTACGAAGGGCTAAATAATAACTTGTCGAACAAAGAGAATGCTGGTCAATTTGTATCTCGTTGTTCGATAAATTACTCCATCGATTATAGCTCAGTTCGATTAAGGTGATCTCAAAGGGATTCCGGCAAAGAAGAAAAGAATATTGCGTTCATCAATTCGAGACATGAAAAGGATCAGTAGAACGAAAACATCCAACAATTCAGGTTGCATCACTGTCTCAGGGCGAAAATCTTAAACGAGTCGAGATCGTTCGCGATGAAAGTTTTCCTTATCGAAGAGTGTAAATTATTTTTCTAATAAAGATCGCTTAAAATCTCTTAGTCCACTCCTTTTGAATATTCAGAGAGCAGCGGTGGTTAAGAATTTTAAAGCGGTCCGGGCCAGCCGGGTAAACGGTTTCATAACGTACCGCTTTAATCCTGGTGTTCAGCGTCTTGGTGGTTCGATGAAAGAACTTCGATCAAGGAGAAAAGGGGAAGAGGCGAATACGCGTGAGCACTAATTTGCGAGGAAAGCGTTATTATACGCGGACGAAGCAGGTTCGTCATTAATCATCTCGGACGATCGTGGCCCGACATTAATTATCCGAGGCCATTTTCCTGGCTCGTGTGGCGGCGGTCGGCGCACGATTTCCCGGGCTCTGTAGGGTCTCAAAGCGTGCCTACCTCAGGGCTTCTCCGGGACAGCATTTGCGTGAAATTGATATGTTATCGCGTTATTAAACGGGCATGATCCTCGCGGCTTAGTGTAAACCGTTCCCCGTTGCGTAAAACGAACGATGGTAGGGATGCCTGAGAACGAGCCGGGTCTCTCCTGCAACCCCGTAATCGTCGCTCTCTCTTCCACCCAATGCGTTTCTGTCTTTCCCGTTTGGTTCCATTCTATCGCACTTCGTGACGGTAGACTCCAACGAAAAGGGGATTCGCTCGAATTTCAGACCGATTATATCCGTCAGAGCTGGCCTTGCCAGAAGCAGAGCCAACGTCGTTCCATTTATTATCCGTAATCGCGAATATGGCCATCCCGTTTCTCTTTCTCTCGCGCCAGCTCTTTTTCTTCGTCCAGCTTTTCCTGCTCGTTCTTTCCCCCCTCCCCTTGCTTTTTTTCCCTAACCGAGAGCAGTAACTTCTGACTCTGCAGGAATCGGCTGGCAACATCCGCCGGCGACCGCGAAACTAAATACTTTCGTGATTGAAGTTTCATTGCCCGCGTCATCCTCGAGCCCCTCCTGATCGTGCCCGAACTCAATAACGATCCGTCAAACGCAACCACCAGATCGTTGCTCGTCGAATTTTAATCGAATAGATTGCCTCGCGTTCCTTTCTTTTTTCGAAATTAATTCGTCGACGTTGATTCATTTTCTGGAATTATTCTCCAACGGTGCATTAATCTTCGGGGGGGTGTAACGTACACGTCGATCCGCGTAATCCCGATTCGCCCCCCCGCGAACTTGCTCACCTACTTCCGCCAAGAACTTGTCAACCAGTTGGCGAACTATCGTTTCGGAGCCGCGCTTTGAATTTCCCGTATGTTCCCGACCCGGGGATCGGTCAGTTGAAATTCGTGTCAGCCCCGCCGCGAACTACGATCCGGGTCGAAAATCGAAAAACTTTCCGCGACTGAAAACTTTCGGGGCCGTCGTAAAAAAGTTAACCCCCAAGAATGCGAGCAACGCCGCGCGCGATTTCCAAACGGATCGGACCCGTGCATTCTAAGAAGTCGCGTCCGGATACAGAAATTAGAGAACGAACGATTGTTGCTGAAATACGATTAAAAAAAAAGTAGGACTCGAAACGAAACGGCCCCGTTGCACCCGCTCGAAAGTTAGTTTTGCTTGGTTACCAAAAGCGGGATGACTAATGGCCTACGGGGAATCGTTTCAGCTTACCCAATCCTCGCGTCTCGCGCACACGATTTTTCATAGTTTTTACGCACATGGATGCGTTATTTTTGTAACGATACACAGATAACTCGAAATCGATTCGATCGAATGGTGAACGCCTTTGATGGAGGGACGAATTGAAATCGATGGACAACCGATAGGAGATCGTACATGAGGGAAAACAGCGTCGGAGAGCCTATGACCGAGGAACTGGGTCAAAGAGGTACGTAAATTCGTGCGAACTTCCCGCTCGAAACTCGACAGAAAGTACCCTGCCTCTAAATAAATAATGTCTAAACATTTTGCTTGGGTGTTTGGTGGTTCCTTGTACAATACTTTGGTCGCGTATTTATAAGGAGTGGATCATTTCTAATTTCTTGGAATTAAACTTTTAGTTTTTTTTGGCCACACCAGAACTTCCTTCGAACTTCAAAAAGAGTTAAAAGCCTACAGTGTTAAACTAATTATAAATTATGCATGCATAAGCCCAGGTATTATTCCGGAGAAGAAACCCCTCATAAATGACTACCAGTGAACTTAGATGGAACCGTGAACATAACGAGTCGAAAAAATTGATGCCACGGGAACTCGAACTACCTTATTACAACCCTGCTTCCCGGCTGCGACTTTTTATTTTCTTCTTCGTTTCTATTTCAACCGCGTAACTACACACCTTCTCGCGGGCATCCCGTGGCAACACGTTCGCTCTTCAAGCTCGGCCGTCTGGCAGTCGGCGTTGAAACGAAATCTTAATGACACCAGTCTCGAGTGGCTGTGCGACTCGGCGTTTCCCTTTATGTACCGAAAAATCACACACGACTCATGGGGTAAGGGTAGAATCACGGTATTCGTGTTGTGCACGCCTCTCCGTTAATTCATTAACTCCACTCGTGGAAAGCTGGTGAAAAAAAGAACCTCTGTTCCTCGCGCTGGCTACCCGCGTTCTCATACGTGAAAGTTAAAGACCGTGTTAACGCGGCGAGCAAAAAGAATCGGGAAATAAACATATCATTCTTCTGTATACTAGGAAAATAATTAAGGCAGATAGAGTCAGATGGAACACCCTGTACATTTTCACCCCGGATCACGTGTGTCGCACTCGAGATCCGTAAATGGAATGGCCCGTCGCTGTCCAAAATCCTCTTTGGCCTGCAATGCATTTGTCGAGAAGGGTCCACGGAAGACACTCTCGATAATGATGACAGGTGACAATCTCAAAATATCTCGGAGGTTGCGTTCTCTCGCAAAAATTCCGTGGCATTCTCGAATTTATCCCGCGAACCGATCAAACCGTGTTCACGGACGCGACAATGCGTCGATCTCGCCCCTCCGCGTTATCAACAAAGAAAGGGCGTCGGATGGGAAGGAGTTAAATGAAAAAGAGGGTAAACAGGCCCCCCTATCTCGTTTTCTCTTTCCCCCATACCTTTTCTTTGGCTTTCATATAAATAAATATTGTCCAATGATTGATCGTCGGTCGTCGCGTTAGCCGGCAGGACATTATATCAACCATCCTGACACGCCGCCGCTACGTTCCGAGATGGGTCCGTATTTTTTATTTACCTCTTACGCCGGGTAATTTGTCATCGTGGCACAATGCTTCGCCCTAAGAACGGACCAGATAGACGGCGAGTTAAAATTCGTGTACGGATATAATTGTGGACGGATAAGGGCAACCTAAATGGAAGACTGGACGAATGTCGCGTTGAAAGGAGTCGAATTAGTGGAAGAGCGAATAATTTCGAAGAATAATAGCTTCGAACTCTGAGATGTTCTAGTTTTTATCGCAGCCTGCTGGAATAGGTACTATTGTCTTGGGGGGATAACAGATTTTCTCGTCCTCTTAAAATAGAGTTCGAAATGAATGAATTCTTTTCGAATGAATTAAATTCTCGTGCAACGAAATTAATTGGTCTATAGAAGGAATAATCAAGTTTCAATTGCAGATGAATATTGTAAAATAATAAAATTCCTCTGATTTTCGATGAACATAAATTCTTGACACTATTACCGCAAAACGATGGGGATAAATTGAAAAAGAACGGCAGGGTGGCGAGCAGTTCTTGTCTGCAAAGACTCTTCGCCGTACTCGCATCTAGTATTATTCCTAGCCACGAGGAAACCTTCGTACCGCTCGGAACGTGCATACCGCTCGCGTGTAACAATCGCGAATACAAAAGCACCGACTCGTAGTAACCCATGAAAAATTTGTCCCCTTTACCATGCCCTATGCAAATGGAACTTCGAGCCTCGGAGGTATTGCGGCGAAAACACGAGTTTAACGTGGTCGCAAGGTAATACTTAGTATCGTAGACTTTAAATTATGGAGCAACAAAAGTGGAGAGCGTTTTTTGCATACGTTTCCTTACGTAATTCTCAAATGTGGCGCTCGCGAAAATGTTTACGTACCCATAAACCCCGCCCTACGTCGTTAAACCGAATCTGGTTAAGTTCGCCTACGGCGCGGTATAAATTTCACGCTCGTAGATGACCGTCTTGATTAAGGCCCGCTTATTTTTCTCCGCTCGCGAGCGAATTACAATGGCGTCGAGAAAATAATGGAAATTATCGTTTAACCGTGATCGTTTCAGTAAACATTTCCGGCGTGCGTGGTGAAACGTCCGCGACGTTAATTACGAACGTTCGGTTATTACACTCTCGCGCAACGATGGCTCGTGCGTAAAACGTTGAACCGAAGAAAAAAAAAGCCGGTCCCGCGATAACGGAACGGCTGCAGAGTGGAACAGTCGTCTTACAGAAGTTCCCCGGCCGCTTACGGTTTAAGGTAACTCGTAAATCTCATTTTTCCCCGCGGTAGGAGTTCTTTTCGACCGTGGTCGCCGGCCAACTGGGACAAACTTTTTACACCGGCTTCTTAATGTAATGCATTTATTGCATCGTAAAGCTTTTCGCCTGAACGCAGCCGAGAGTGATAACGAGACTTGTTTAACGCACGAAATTTGATTAACCGGCTCCTTGGGAATTGCACCCTGGAACATTTAATCGTACTTCCCCCTTTCTTTTTTTTCTGCTTCTTCTTCCCGCTGTTATTTCGCGGACTAAACGATTCAATCTACAAAACGGAGAACTTTGTATTAAACAAGTTACTTCTCCTTGGAAATGAAAGAGGCGAGTGATTTAGGAGATAAATTTTTCAATTTCCTCTTCCTTTTTATCAATTATCGCAGATATAAAGAGCGATTAAATAAAATTTTGATTTGAGTTTCGTAGAATACTAAGCATTTTTATTCAATAATAAAATAGTAAATCCTCTGTAACTATATACCAACAAAAATTTGGATACTTCATTTGTATCTTCCTAGAAAGATACAGGAAAGGGTGAGAACATCCCTTTAATGCAAAACTTCGCGATACTCGATTTTAAGATCAGGTTAAAATTACCAGCCACGAAACTCGGTGTTATGTGATCGAAGAAGTTACAGAAAAGGTATTTGCATCACAATAGAAGACACCGACTGACTGTTGTTATACACTTGCAAATTTCCCTGGCGTTGTGTATAATACAGTCCGAATTTCGTGCCAGCGACCATTTGCACAGGAATTGTACGATAGCGTTACGTTACCGTTTGGTTCGTTTTTTAAAGGGAAGGGGGACACAAAGTCCGATTTAAAAGGAGGACTCGGTATCTCTCGCGGAGAATTGAAAGACGTGTCGCGAAACCGTTTCCTCCTTTTTCCCGTGGAGAAGTTCGATATTCGATTAGCGGGATCGTTTAAAGAATAATATTTTTTTGAATTGGAAATTGGAATATGGTCCCGGGATGGGTTCTAAATGGAATTCGGTGTCGTTCGATTACATTTTGCATTCATAGCTCGACCGGATGGATTTAAGAACTCCAAAGTTAACGATCAATTTCGTTCCTCCCCCTTTCCGTCTGAATCCTTCGTTCCTCGATTTCAATCAACCTTACGATACGTAATTACGTTACGAGCTTAAAGCCTCGCGAGATCGATCGACGCGAATAACGACGTCGATTAAGATCGTCCCGCGAACGAACGGAGAACCGGCGAGCAAATCTGCTGGGGGCCACGGGCGGGAAAAAAGCAGCGAGCAAAGAGGACAAAGAAATGACAGGACGAGGACAGGAAAGTTGCATAATCGACCGAACAGTGGCACGGGATCGTAAGTTGGCGAACAAATGAAACTTGGCTAAGTGAATTTAGCGAATGGAGAACCGAACGAAAGGAAGTGGAACCAATAGATCCATTGAAAAAGCTCGCGAACGCCTCGCGACTCCTGGCAATATTGTCCGGGTCGTTCGTGGATGACCCTTCGGCGGTACGGCAGAATCTAAAGGCCAACGAGACCTTCGCTTTTCCCTTCTTCTTCTTCTTTTTCTTTCTTTCTTTCTTTTTTTTTCGTAAGAGAAGCTTTAAGGTACGGTGTGCGCATCCTTGCATGGCGAGAGGCACGATCGATGAACTTCGCAGGTATGCAAAGTACATCCGCGCATTGTTAACTGACCATTCGATAAATTCTTCGGCCACCAAAACACGAGGACACAACCCTGACCAGATGTATATAAATTTTTACTTCGATATTTGAAGATCTTCCCGATCGATTCGTTCGAACATCCTCGATTCGTTTGAGAGTTTCTCAGAGGTCCACTCGGTGGAGCTATGAAAGAAAACCGAATGACTTAGCAAGAACCGTAAAAAAAAGAGGGGTACAATCGATTCGATGTAGAGAAGAGTAGGTCGAGAGTCTTAAAGTTGGACATCGTCCGTGTTACCTGGAGCGAGCAACGAGTTGGATCGCTTAGCTCGTTTACGAGGGCAATTCAAAACGCGCCAACGTGTTTGAGGTCGATACGATATAGAGAGAGAGAGAGAGGGAGGGACCCGGGGTTCGTAGATACATGATTCGAAACGCTTCCTCAATAGGTGAAGTACGTTTCACAGGTAGCGGTAATTTCATGGCTCGTGCGCGGCAAGCACGTGCTTTCATCGGATTCTCAAAGTTGGCAGACCACCCAAATTGTCGGGGACCGATTAAATCGTTCATTCTGTCGCGTCGAACATACCCCGGCGAACGGCTCCGTCGTACAAAGGGTATTTCATTTACATACGCTATCGGACAAAAGTTTCCTATCACTAGGAGAACTAACAAGGGACGTTACTTAAGGGCGACACGTTCGTTTTAATGAAATTTACCTATGAGCTAATTTCTTGGAAAAGCATTTCACATATTTTTATTTACCTGCAATTTCGAAGAATTTCAAACCTGAAGATGAAAAATATATTTCAAGAAAAGTGTACATTTTTATAAAAAAATTTAATTTTCTAGCAAACTTTTGTATCTTTGCAAATAATAAACGATTAAAAATTTAAGTCAAGTATTACTATGCTCGACCAGTAAGAAGAAAAAAATAAAATTGTTCCGAAATTGAAGTTGGAATCATGATTCCACGTTATTCGTACAACAAGCCACCAGTTTTGAAGCTCTCATTGAATACAAAGGACGACTCGAGATAGGGCACACGTAAAGGGGGGAAGAAAGCAAGAAGGTCAATAATAAAAAGGAGTTCTTATAGCAAGGAACCACGACGTGGAGAGTTTTTGAACATGGTCCGCGAAAAGAGTGCCGGGGGAGGAATGAGTATATTTAGTGGCGGTGGACTCCACCCACTGTCCGCCCAATATTAACTCGCGCCATAATGCGCTAAATTCCTACCACCATTCCCGAGCATCCTCCCTTCCCCCCTTGGAGCACCAAGAGCTTTAAATCTCTCTCTCGGGGGCGAAGTAACCGGCAACCTGTGCCGCGGCTCGTATATCCTTAACTCCGTTTCGAACAATCGGTTGCCTCTTTTCTTTTCCTTTCTCCCTTTGCAGTTATGCCCCGAGGCGAGGAACGAATTTCGTTTCGCGCCGAGACCATCGAAGGAAAAACGGACGCCACCGAAACGGCCGTTTCCTCCCGGACGAATTCTATTTCTTGCACGTGCATCGCCGGAATTGGGTTACCTCTGGACGGGAAAACCATAGTTGTCCCGCTAAAATATTACGATCGTACGAAACTATCCTTTCCAAATAAAACGTGAAATTTCGAAAGATCACGCGTTTGTTCCAATATTGATAAAGTAAAATAAGAATAACAGGGATGTACACGATCTATCCAAATTACAGCACCCATATTATTAGGAATCCTTTAATTTAATTGGTTGAAAATTTTCCCATTGGATATTAGAAATTATAGGTAATAGAAATAAAAAAGTATTGTGGAAATAAAATATAAAATTTGTCAAAAATAGAATTACTATCAAGTGGAATTTTTAGTAGCTGCAACGTGGCAGTCAAAGTGTTAAATAACAATGAAAACACCATTAACCCTTGGTTCAATAATTTACGATAAAGTCAAAAATCATCGCAATGTTCCACGAGAGGAAGGCTGAGATACGTTGGTCCTCTTATCACCGACGGTCATCAATTTCCTCGGCCACGTCGTCGGGAGGCTCGCGCGACCTCCATCAATTTCTCGGACACCCGGTATGCAGAGGACGTAAGTAGGTTCGCCGCATTACATTTATCTCGGTGTAACCGGCCGTGCGGACCGAGGCTGCACACCAGGATGCATTGATTATTCGCCGCGTAAAGCCCGGCATTACCGAAGTCTCTCTCATCCTTTATCCGCGGAGTCGCGCACCAGAATGCATCCTCTGCCCTCGCTCCTTTCGTCGTCCACCTCCTCCCTTCCCGCTGCGCGGCGTTCATCCTCGTCCTCGTCCTCGCCCTTTGACCCCCGTGGCTCGCGGGCCGAGAATGGCCCCCAACTTTTTGCACCGTGCGTTATATATCGGCCTCAATTAGTCATGCGACAAAAGGCGCGTTAGTTTCTACTCGGAGCCGGTGAGAGGCCGATCCGCTTCACCGACCGCCGACAATGGCGGCACGATACGCTGTCATCGGACACGCACACGATGTAATAACGCCTTTGGGGTGCCTTCGAAGATGCGCCACGAGGAATCGTTTAATCGATGCTTGGAAATTTGGTGAAATGTAAACGTGGTACGTGATAGAAGATAATCAATATAAAATGGAACCTTCGAGCGAATGGCATTTTATGAAAATAAAACAACCGCTGCTACGCAAACACATTTCAAGGAAGACAACGGGAAGCAAGAAAGGATTGTGATATCCTTCTGGAAGAGGTAGATGGTTTGTGGAAGAGCTTTAGTGGAGCGTTTGGGAGCGAACAACAAACAACGGGTGTCTGTGAGGGGATGTTATCGCGACGTAAAGAAATGACGGTGAGTTTTTTAGAATAAAAGAAAAGGGAGAGGCAATAACTTATTGCGAAGATTTAATGTAAGTTAAATAACCTCGTGGCTTTCGCGGCATGATTTACTAAACTTAACACGGTAACTTCCGGATGTAAAGTGAGTACCGAAGAAAAATTCTTCTAACGTTTCAACGGCATTGCAGCTAGTTTTATCATGGGTCAAAGGACGTATCTATACTTCGACCTCGATAGCTTCGACCCCTAATGAAGTTATCTGCAATGCTGCTGAAACGTTGGAAAAATCTTCGTACAGGACGTGAAATATTAGTTAAATAATTTCCTTCAAACATTCGTAATATCAATTAATGAAATATGTATAGTAACAAAAAGTTCGACATGAATTATTCAAAGCGCGTTGTAAACGTTTCAAGAGTAATTGCAATAACTGTTAAAAATAAAATTCTACAACAATCCAACACCTGCTTGCTCGCGATTTATATTCGCGTATCGAGTTTTAATATCCAGCAGAACGTATCAGCTTACCCCGATACAAACGCGTTCGGTTAAGCAGGAAGATGAGAAACAGCGGAGTTAAAGTACGAAGCGTTACAGGAGGAATCATCTTTTTATTTCCCGTGTGCACGCGGAGTAGCTTCCATACACAAATGATCGTAAAGAAGTTCCCGCGTCGCAATATACAGGATGCTTCGAGTTTCTGTCCTGTTGGATTCGTTTCCTCCAACTGTATCTCCCGGATTCTTCGATCGGACTTCTTTCGACCGTAAAGGTCCGCGTTTACCCGCTGCGCGCGAATCGAAACAGCCGCGGACAACGAAGAGCAGCGTTGCTTTTCGACGTTGCGGGCTAATTCGAATTTATTTGGGAATTCGTGCACTCGATCAAACGATAAATCGTCGAAAGCGATTAACGTGCAAAAAGTTTGCCGAAACACTGGCCGCGGGACGTAAGGGGGCGTGAAACGAATCTCGGTCAAAGGAAGGAAAACAAAATCAGCGAGCGACCCAATTCGATTGCGCTGACAACGAACGGCCGCGCGCGGCGTGCAATTACCTATGCAAATACATCCTGGCCGACGCTTTTTACGCTTCCTAGATGCTCGCTCGATACAACGAACGCGTTCTCGCTTTTTATCGTTCGAAAAAACACACGCGTCCGTCAAAAAACGGTAACGATTGCTATTTCGTTCTCCTCGATCCGCCTTCCCGCGATATACGTCTACGAACAAACCCGCGGCAAGCTCCGAGGAAATTTAACGCGTAACTCTGTTACATTTACGCGAACGACGGTTCTGGCGAACGCGAGTTAGCCAACTGTAATACGCTTCAACCAGAGCGATGAAATTTATGTAAACGTGGACGTGCTCGAGCGTGACGTTTATGGAAACTGGATGGAAAACGTTAAAGAATGAATTCTCGTCCGTTCGCGGGCATAATCCTTTAACGCTCGGTCGGTGGTGCTCGATAGACGAGAAAACAATTTACCTTGTTTTTTTTTTTATTTTAAATAGTTGTTTCAATATTTTACTTCAAAGTTTTTGTGCTTTGCTCTCGCCTCAATAAACTATTTTGCACAAGGCCTAATTACTGCCATGATAATGTCGACGAACTTGTCTTCGTTAGCGTGAGGTAGAATCAAACAGAGGAAGACAGAAATTTATGTCCTCGTTAAGCGAACGTTACGTGAATCCGGTGTAACGCGTATTAACATTGTTACCGTTCGAATGTGAACAAAACAGTGGTCGTCAATTTCACGTTAATCCCCTATTTTCTCCTGCTCGGATCGCGTGACTCTTTCGCCTCGGATTCGAGCACCTTTTTGGAATCACAGGAGTCATTTGCATCGAGAGCGAAAGCGTGCTCCTGCGGGTTCAAGGTCTCACGCACTTCAAGGTTTTACGCGTTTCTCGACGAGCCGCGGGTATCCCGGAGGCTAGTCGTTAAACATCTCCCTCGAGGGTTTACTACCGCATATTTTTCTTATTCCCTTAACGAGACGCCTCACTCGCTCTCTCATTTACTGTAATCACGCTTGAAAGTTTCACGGTTAAAAATGCACTAAATCCAATCAATTATAGAAACACGTTTCACAGTTACCGTGTCAGTAAAATGTTCCTGTAGCTCGACCCTTTCGATCTTGCGAAGCCGTTTACGTCATATTTTAATGTAGCATGTAATTTTAATACATTCTGAATATCTCATAAATTCACAGAATACTCAATAATCCCACTTTGTTCTATCGTTTCCTATTTCCCTTTGTTCGACGAGGGTCGCCCTTAGCATTGAAAGGATTAATAAGCTTACCTACAGAAACAACTTTTCCGAGAAAGTCTGATGGCAAAAGGAAAATACACGCTGTGATCGATGGGAGGCACGGGAAAGAAATTTCCATAGGAAACAATTTTCAGAGAGAAAGAGGATCCGCTGAAATGAAAGGGAGGGCCGAGGACCCTTCTATCCGGGACAGAAACATTTTCGTTTAGGATTCTCCGATCGAAATGGCCGGTGGACAGTGGCGGATAACGACGCGAAGGGTGAAATTCGAAGAAAGGTGGACGAAGGGGAGTCGAGGAAAGTGTCTTAAGTCCCGTCCTCGCCCTCTCCCGAGTCGTCGTACATATTCGACGACAAAGGGGGCCGGTGACAAGGGCGAAAAGTCCCTGTCCGCGGTCGAACGGTGTTTCACAAAAGACTGACCGAAGGTGTACCGGAAATAAGATGAAATCTAGCAGGAGATGCTAGCCAGGTTCGCGATGCCTCGAATAACGTTTTCGTTGTTGCCCTGCTCTTCCACGAAGCCCGTTTCCTTCCTTTTTTCTTTCGCACAACCACCGCAGCCCGAACGAGTAACCTCCATTCACGGCTGCCCGCAATATCTGGCCAGGCTCTCGATTCATCCTTCGGGATGGAGGCTGCCGAATTCAGCTGCGGCACGCCAAGGAAAAAGAGAAACAGGAAACGATGGAGGATACCGGTCGAGTAATATCGATGGGCGCACGGTTTGTACGTGCTCGTACTGCGAGCACCTTACACCGGCCAAGGAGATACAGCCAGGGATGATCAGACAATCCTTGCCGGCGAAACGGCATCGCGTTCAGATTGCATTTTCCCGTGGTTTTCAATGGCGAAAGTAAATGGAACGAGCTTCTCCACCGTACGAAAAATAGCAGGGTCGGATCCTCCTTGTCGGATCAAAATTAAGCTCTCCTTATTTATCTTCTCGTTACAAAGAAGCCCCGTTTCATTCGTATAGTTGTAACGCCGTTTCACAAAAGGTATTTTCTCCTAAGAAAACTGATAAAACGATGAACCGGTTATTAGAAGGTCTTTAAAGACGAGACCGGCGGGGTATAATCGACCCTTGTCGATCCAGCGTCCACGGACAATGGATACTTTGGCGCAAAGGAACGTTAACACAATATCGGCAAGAAACTGGGTTAAAGCGTCGTTTTAATTGGAAATGAAGGGAACGTGGAAGGCGACAACAATAGGTAACCATGGTGGACGATGAATTGGAAGGTGAAAATCGCTGAAAGTCCGAGTGCCTCGTTGTATAAGTTTAATTGAAGGAATAACCGTAAACTTCATCTTATCGGGCTCTTTGCCTCCCTTTGACCGCCATTCTTTGACCGTTATCACGAAGCCGATATACGAGCAACCACATCCAACTTCTTTTTTTTCCTTTCCCCTTCGTGGCTCTCCTGGAATTGAAGCTCGGGGGAAGCGGGACGAATGCGAATTCCGCGTCTCGATTCTCGGCACACGCCAAACACGTACCGCATTCGAGAAGAAACATTATCGATTCTGTTTTGCCAGGCGCCCGATGAAAAATTAATCGCACGCCGTCGAACCGTGGATGGAGTTTCCTTCCTTCTCTTCTCGCCGTTGTAAACCGGCCTCGCTCTCCTAGACACGTGTTCCGTTTCGATGCAGCGTCGCGCAAATCACATTACCCTCGAGTCGTTGAGTCGAGCGCGCGATCGCGCGGACAAAGGGACGAGCGTGGATTTTCATGGCGTTTCGAGCAAGTCTCTGCCATTTGGAACGGGAACGCGCGAGATCGAGCCAGACGAATCTCATCGCGAGGCCTCTCGACCGCGGGTCGCCGCGATTACTTCGCAAACGAGCGTCGCGCGGCCAAGAACGTACCCGTTTCCGGGTCAATTGATCGCTCGATCGGTTCTCGGCTGCGAAATGGAGCTTGTCCCTTTCAATCACCGTTTAGCCGTTTGCCAAGACGCTCGACCCGCTTCGAAAATGAAGTAAGCGTAAAAACGTGACGAAAGTCCGCTCGTTGTAACAAAAATGAACTGAAACGTTCGCAATCTCAGTTTAATGTATACTTTCTTTCAAATGATAAATAAAGCAGTAAACAAATTATAAAACCGAACGATTCTACATAAAAATCAGTTCACATTTTGGCAAAGGCGTCTTGATAAACCTTATAATATAAAATGAAAAAGCTGGAATAAGTCATTTTGACCCCTTTGGTCGTTCTAGTGTTAAGTCCACTTCTTTTATACATTTCTCGTACATTTTACAGCAGTCTTTAAAAACGCGTACCCTCGCTAAGTTTGCCCCTGCTGATTATCCGACGAGAAACGAGCCGCATCAACGAAGACGTAACTCGTCCGACCTCTTTATTAACGAATTAACATAATTATACCATAAACCATCGCGAGTTTACCGTCGAGCAGGTCTCATCCCCTTATCCGGCCGGAAAAACAGTTTCCCATCGAACGAGGGGAAAACGTCGATCGCGAAAGTAATCACAGTTTTTCGCGCGACAAGAAAATCGAGGAGAAAGAGAAAGAAAAGGAATGGAAAAGGTACTGGGGGGAGGGGTTGGGTGGAACAAACTACGTCGACTCGGTCGTGATTGTTGCGCGCGTATTTGCAAGTCGTGTTCCATATGTAAAAGGTAACGGCATCTAAATCGGTGAACGTTCAGAACGAAAGTCTATTCAGTTCGAGGCTGCGAGAAATTCGGACCCGCGTGTTGCATAGAGAATAAAAATCACCGTTTCGTTCCGCGATACGGGCGAGCGTTTCTCTTTTTCACCCCCCTGTTACCTCGCCACCCTGTCGTTTTGTAAGCCTCCGGTGGCTGTCTCGTTCCGGCCAAACACCGAATTTTATCGAGATCGTAAAAATTAGTTTAACCGAATCGGAAAAACGAACGGGATAAACATTTTTGCCGAGGCTCGTAAGGGTGCACGTTGGTGTTTCGCGACGCGCGCGTTACGTTCCTCTTTCTTCTTTTATTTTTTTCATGAGGCAACGACGACGGTGGTGCAACAACACGGCAAAGACATCTTCGGTACGGCGTCAAACATCATTACACAATATTCAAAGGATGAAAAAGCACGTGACGCGGCGGCGAAGGGGTGGCGGTTAATGTAGCGTGCGAGATAGATGGGTTACCGCGTCGAAAGTTAATTCGTGTTTTCACTCGAACGACCAGAACGGGTCGATTGAAAGCGTCGGCCGCCCGTGCGAATAACGGTCACCGCGAGCTACGTCTCCTAACGACGTCGTTATCGATTTGTCCGTTCTCCGCGCAACTTTATAAAGGGCCAACTTTATTAACTCGTTATCGGATGTGTTCGACCTTGTAAGCGCGATTTCCGCCACGGATCGCGCCTAAATCATGGGAAACCGATACGCCCTTCTTGTCCGCTCGATTCGACCGTAGACACCCCTTTTATTACTTCCCTTTCAATTTTAGAAAAGTCGATATCGTACGTACAGGTGATCCTCGTATACCACGATCTTTAGAGTCTTAAAAAATGCGATAAATTTTTTAAATAATATTAAAAAATTTTCACAATTTTTGGCAGTAAAAGTACTATGTTATATGCAATAAAACAAATGATGTACATTGGCTACAAAAACTTGGCTTCGAAAGGGTTAACATAATCAACGCCAACTAATTAACGAGCTATAAGTCGATTTTACCCGGCAGTACGTGCGGTGCACGTAACGACTGAACCGATCCGGAAGTTAACTCTGGACCAGACGCGACGTACTAATTAAAGGGCAAGTTCGGAATGCAGGCTATGAAGAGCACGCCGATGCATAGACGGAATATTTGTCTGTGCAAATAAGTCCTTCCGCGGCTGCTCTGTTCGTTGAAAATCTATCTCTCTCCGGATTCAAGATTAGACCTTTCGTTAAAGTAATTTGCATTAACGAACGAATTCCGCCCTTAACGATATCATAATAACGTTCCACGGTTACTTTGACCGTAATTCTAGTTTCGTTTGAGAATTGATTGTATCGCGGCTCCCCCCCTCCCGATACTTCGGGGCATTCAATCTCGGGGATTGTACGATATCGAAGCAGCTTCCGCGACGCGTATCAATCAAATGGAAGGGAATAGTCGGACAGCGGTTGTATCCGGATAAGACTCGGTCGTTCATCCTTGGAATTACCACAATAAACCGGTGATACACGAGGAAGACCTAGAAAGCATCGCGCTACACTCTATCGTCGTCACTTACAGATGCAGGCAATTTTTCATGGGACGAAAAGAAGGCTGTTACGTTGCCCGGAACGTCGCAGCGGTAATGGCCGCTGGGATTGTCAACGTGTTATTATACTTTCCGCATAAATATATCAGCGTCGTTTTCCTACGTAAAAGAAGCTTAAATGCCTGCTCTCGTTGAATTGATTCGATCATCGGAGCAAAACGGAATACCGAATGTAGAAACATGTATCGTTGAATATTTGGATACCGAGGGGGTCAAACTTTTTGTCCTGAATATTCACTCGGATCTACGGGAAATCGGATGAAAGGATTTTCTTACCTTGTAGATTTTCCATCGAAACCCTCGGAAATAAAGAGAGAGCCGAAGCCAAGAGAAAAAGAATTGCCTCGGATTCGCTCTATCATCTCGCAGCGAGGGAACTGTGCCACGCGTTTAATACAATTACCCGGCTTCGATCCTATCGGAATTAGATCGTATTGAGCGGAGCCTGAACTCGCTCACATCGGTCTCAAATATTTTTTTCTTCCTCCGGCTACGTTACTCTTTTCTCGAAGAACCTGAACGATGAAAGTTAGCTGACGTCGACTCGATAAACTATCTATTCAGAAACTTCCATTCGAATCTCCCTTCTTAATGACCCTCCGATCGAACGGACGCAACATTTTATTGACTTCGCCCGGTTCGTTTCGTCGAACGGCACAGGCTAATGGACGCTTCGTCGAATCGTAAATAACGCGTATAACGTTTTATGAATTTTTGACGAACCGTTACGCGGCGTAAATATTCCATGAGAAAATCTGCCATCGAAAATATCCGAACCGATCCTTTTAATCAGTCCGCTGTCAAGAAAATTGAACATGGTTCGTCCTGGTGTCAAGAACTTGTTTCTTCGAATCTAATCTTAATTAATCGACTGGATACGAAATTTTCATTTTTTAAAAACTTTATTCTCGTAAATTTTTCTGTTATTACTTTGAACTCAAGGGGTGGAAAGGAAAATGCCATGGGATGATGATCGATCGGGCTGTTTACACGGAAAGCATGTCCAATTGAATAATAAGCACGAAAAATTTGCGCGGGATGCACCCGTTATTGATTAAGCCTCGGGGACTCGGCGTAAAGTAAGGGTGCCCTCGCGAAGGGAGCTCGAGTGGTTCCCGAGGGTGTCTATCCGTCCGTACGTCGTTCTCTCCACAAGTCTGAGAGCATATCGTGTACCCAGCCAACGAAAGACACATAAGTGTTAGCATGATCCTCCCTACCCGCTAACAATGTCGCTGACATGAGACAGACTGAAAAGGGTGGATTTCCTCTGTAACATCAAAATGCACATTCTGTGGAAACCGGATGACTCTGGTACAACGAAATTTCACGAATTATTTTTCTACCATGTAACAATTATATTTTCCATTGCAAACATGAAAGATTGTAATTTAATTTTGCAGTCTGCAATTACTGCATTGCGATTGGAAACATCAGAGGAAGAGGGATTATTGACCAACAACGTTGTCGGCGAATGGAACGAAAACGTTGTGGTTTCGAGAGTCGGAAAGGCAATAGCATAGTCTTGAATGGAACAATCGTAGCATTAATTCCCCTGTTGAATAATTTAACACTTAACGCCGCAGAATGAACGGTTCGGTTCTAACACCACCCCTTTTTAAACTTAAAGAAGTGCACAATAAGTTCCAATATTGACTATATTAAATAAATTATTCTAAAGCCCTAAAAACATGTAGTTCTTTGAGAATAAATTTGTAATTTTTCTTTTTACACAATTTGTTCGACATCGAACGTTGATAAAGCGAAGTGCAAGGCGATTTTCATTCCCTTCCCCATCCGCAGTCTGTTAAAACGGCATAAGTTATCGCGTTCATGGCTTTCATGCATCACCGTGTCCGCAGAACGTTCAGGATACACGCAACGTAAGGGCGAAACGTAGCCTGGATGGCGCGAGGGTGAGACTGGACGAGGGATTGTCGTGTACGTCGGTCCCGACAAAAGGGCTATATATTTTTTAGGAATCGCAGTTCCTTCAGCAACGACCTCCGTCGTCTATAAACGTAACGGCGGGCCAAGTACTTTGCGCATTTCGCGAACCCCGGGTACGTCAAGATTTTTTCTCCCGATGGGTAATATCCTTCGGGTCAGATCGAAAGAGCCGAAAACTTCGAGGCTCGTTCTTTCGAATTTATTACGCGTTTACGGTCAACAAAGTTCGCTGTCGAAGCTCGATTTCAATACGATCCTTACAACGGGACACAACCGTTACAATGGTGACTTTGAAAAAGTGTGTCGGATGTACAGGTAATAAATTCAATTGAATTCGCGGGTATAGCAGGAGACTGGGGACGAAATAACGGGGCGGTATCGAACGTGGCCGCGGAACAAGAAGCTTCGACGAAACTTTGACACACGATGTGTTTTCAAAATTCAGAAACGTGACGGTAAAACCTATCCCGTTTTACAAGTATCGCCGCAACGAAACACGTAGCGAGCATCAGTTTCTTGGCTCACGAATGCGACCCTGTAATCCCTGTTCTGTCATATTATATAGAAGCCATAACGTTATCAAACAACAGACGCGTACGTGTATCCGAGAATTTCGAGGGACGTCAAAAATTCCCTTCGAACTAAGCTCGAGATCCAAAAAGTTTATACTTTAAAAAAATGATATTCCTTTCTTTTGCAATTTTTTAATATCAAAATTACATCTTGAACGAAGACACGCAAATACATAATTTTAGGCCGTAAATAGTGAAAATAATAAAAATGAAGATTAGTGTCAGAAGATCGATAAATTGCAAGCCATACTTTTCCTTATCACGAAGGGGAGATAAGATCGTATAAATTTTTATATAGATACACGTTTGCTTCTCTATATAGGTAATACGAATTGGACGATGTTCGTCTTCCGCGGAATTTTCATGAAAATACGCCGTGCAACATACTGTTACTACGTCATCATCGCGATACCTTTTCTTATGGAAAGTAAACCAACAAACTGCCCGACTTTACGAGAAGCTGGTAAAATTTCATTGATATCGATCCGTGAGATTATGTATTAATGGATACCATGAAACTGCTAAATTTTCGTCTTTCGTTAGAAATTTATGTGTCGATTCTTTAGGTATACGCGTTAGAATGTGTGTGTGTGTGTGTGTGTGTGGGCATTAAACCACCATAAATAACGATGATAAGGCGATTCTTTTGAGAGTACATTTACAGAAGCGAGTCTTTTCACGGGAAAGAAGGAGAAAAGTATATACTAGGGCCCTCTTACTTCACACTCATCGGCGTACTGATCTTTATACCGTGCTTCGGGTGGGTGTTTGTGCTGCCACCCTTAATTTCCCATCAAACATGTATCTTTCCCGCAAGCGCGAGGGTGCACGAGCAAAGAAAAGGCGAGCAGCGGATGCTGTATCGATTGAAATTTAATATCTGGTCCCCAATGTAGCGGGGGATCTCTCTTGTAAATAGAGGGGAACCCGTCCCTTCCCCGTTTTTCTCGGGGGTCCCCTGGCCTACGATTTCACGGAACTTTCACACAAGGAAAATCCTTTTCCGATCGCACCTTCAGCTTCATCATCGTTCTACATTAATAACGAAAGAAACTGATAAAGTGTATAAAAAAAATTTTAATATAAAATGAAAATTTTAAAATAATAGGTCAGCTGAAATCCAAGTACGTTGTAAGCAAAATTCAACTCTAACTATATAATTTGCAATACCCCATTACAAGATTCAATTCTTTCGTCCAAGAATATACTTCTAAGAACGTTCTTCAATTGTACAAATATTCATGTTGATATTCGAGGGCAGCTTACGAATACCCGTGGCGGAACATCACTTCTTATCAGTAATATTCGAACGGCACGAAATGAAATTTCTCTACTGAAATTGACTCTGATTCCTCGCCGGGTACACGTGTATTGAAGTTGATCGTACGAAATAACGAAGCCAGCGAAAGACGTGGTCGAGGAATGCATAATACAGCGAAGAAATTACAAGTTCGATCGGGGCAATAAATTGCATATCATCGGACTGCCGGTCCGTGGATACGTACGGGGTAGCGTTTCCATGCAGATTTATCAAGACGATAAAATGCTTGATATCGACGATCACGGAGCTCATCGAGCCGACGGTCCTGGTTCATTCGTTGCACATATTTAAGTACCTCTCTGTTGCGACCACTCGGAATCGACACAGAGGACGAGCGAGTCCACGAATAACGAGGACGTTCCGTGGCCAGGATCCAGTCGGACAGTGGCCAAGGCTGTACCCTCTCTCGATGCTCCCCAGGCATAATCGACTTTAAACGATCGGCCTTGCCGATCCTCTGGACATCGTTAGGCAGTTCGCGATACGGAGAGGACGTCTCATACATACGTGAACGAGAATTCCGCGGCAACGACGACGATCAGAACGTTGCGTGTGCCGCCCAATTTCCAACTGAATCGAGAAAGAACAGACACAAAGAGAAACGAGATCGTACGAGTGAAAGAACTGAAATTCGTGGTTCGTTCAGAGAGAGCTGAAGTGCCTAGGTTATTGCCACATATTTGTACCTTCAATGCATTTTTTGAAAATGCGATTCTATTTTAAAATACAATTTTTATCAGATTTTAAATTATTTTCAAGAAAAATCAGATTCTTAATAAATTTGTTTCTGTAAAAATGCCATGCAAATGAAACAATCGCACTACAATCTGATATACACGTACGCACGCACACCGGCGAGCATAACCGTAGGGGTATGCAGGAAAACCAAATTTGCTCGGACAATGTTTCCTCTTTCCTGCGTTTACGGTGCGTCGATCGTAAAGCGTCGCTATGCGCAGCACGCAATTACACAGCGGGTAGAAAAAAGTTTACTGTTTTTTAACACTCGAATATTCGGGTCCCCCGATGAGATGAATTTCACCCGGGGCATAGTGCGAGGCGGGAAAATTTTGTTCCCGGACCGCAACGCCGCGGACCAAATTTATTGCTCGAATTTCCATGTCAGAATAACAAACATTTTTCACCCGCTTCGCCTAGGCCGATCGACGAAAACTACGAAACCGGTTCGCGTAGTCTTGATCCGGATACGGATAAGGATTCGCCAAAGATATCGTTCTCAATTGTGTATGGAGGGATGGGAATCGGATCGACTGGAACCGCGTTGGCGAACGTAGGGGACGAAATAAAGAAAAAGAACGCAAAGTCCGGAAATAAAATCGTTTAAGAACGGGATAAAGATGTTGGTTCGCTGTGTTCGGCCGGAAATTGATATTCGCGCGAATAAGAGTGTCGCTTAATCGACCGAAGTGAAATTCGTTCTGCTGACAAAACAGAGAGAGAGAGAGAAAAAAAGAAAAACACGAGGAACCGATTTTTCATTCGCAAACGACCCTCGATGAATCGAACCGATGGATATAATCAGATTCTCGAAGGGCAAGATAGCAAGGGAAATGGAGATAAGTGCAATACCTTAAAGGGATTGCATGATGTTTTCTCTTTAAAGAGAACGAACGATATTCCGAATTTATAAGCCAGTGGCGTCACGGCCAGCTGGGCCTTCGGCCAGACTGAACCAGCCCCTGCTTCGCTTCCTATTTCGAACCTCTCCCTCTCTCTCTCTCTCTCACTCTCCTCAGCTTCTTTTTCTCCCGTTTCTTCTTCTTCCTCTTCCTCCAGCGGCATCGTGCACGAGCCAGAACCGTGGCTTTACATTACGCCGTACATTACGCATTACATTACCCCGTACGTTCTATCCAAGAGTACTGGCGCAGAATTTAGAGCAGAACGCGAGAGGGTGGCGGCGCGGTTCTCGTGTAACACATCGCCAAATCGACTTTCTTACGACCCTGTACGTTATCCTTTACGCGCGATACTCGCGCGAGGATAACGTACCGACTGGTTGCTTCCAGCTTTCTCGCGGAAAAGCACTTCCTCCAACCCCCTTTTCTGCCCTTTTTCCCCTGCCCTCCTCCCCTCCCCACAACGGTAGGTGACAAACTGTCGCGGCTTTTATGCGCTTTGCACGATCCGGCCGATGTACCGGATAGCTTCTCGAGAACAATAGCTAGCGTCACTTTCAACGGGGAACGCGCGGGGCTGTAAATATTCCGTCCCGGGTGTTTCGAACCATCCGTCAGAGTTGCGAGCTTGCATTTATTTTCGAGCTTTTATGCGTGGCTCGTGTACCGAGACGGGCATCGTCGAAATATGCCTTGGAAATTGTTCGAATGTTGTCGCCAAACGAATGCAAATTCGTGTAATAAACTTCTCGTCATCCCCTAAGTGTGATACGCAAAAAGAAAAGAAACCTTGGAAATAGGATACAAAGTTGGTTACCCGAATTCTCAGTACCTGAACGATTAATTATTAAAAGATTATTTAAAGGCATTATCTACTAACTATTACAGCCCAACTTTCTATAACACGCCTAATTGTTAAATGTCAAACGATGTTTAGAAGTCTCCAAACGACTAAAAATTAAATTTTGAAGAATTTTTATAAATCAATACGTGATATACCTATGTTTTCTACAGTATTATACCAAATGCCATATTTTCGGAATACAACATGATTCGATGCAATTTATTTTTATTTTTTCACATGATTAAAATGTCAAGACATTTTATAGCGTATTCGCAAAAAAAAGCGATTATTCGAAAAACCGCTTATCGAAACGGATCCGTTGTGCTATTGGCTCGAACAATCGGCATTTTGTGGCAATAGACGAACGCCAAGAGAGGAAAACCGTGTTTTTGCTAGAACGCGTACAACGCGATATCTCGAATGTCGAGCTCTACGAGTGATAACACGGTATCTGCCTAAATGGAAGCGACCGAGGGAGAAACAGGCTATCAGATCCTAGCCCTGTACCTTGACACCGAAGATTAGTTGCGACCCCTTATTCTTTATTGGAATCGGCCAGAAAGTTGTCCTCGTTTCTCCCGGGGGTAACGTTAAGTGCGTCCCCGGTGTCATTCGAATGTCAAAAGCACGTAATCGCGGCCCGTTCGACCGAGCGTCTATAAAACGCAGTGTTCTGTGTTGCGTCTGATGACAGCATCAGCAGAGAATAAAGTAAATCGGCCGAAACACGAAACAGTTTTCCCTGAAAGAGATCCCTGCCTTTTCCCGGTGAAAATCACGTACACGAGAATGTATGTTCAGAGAAGTCGGCAACGTGGAGCAGAAAAGACTGACAAAAGAGACCAATGAAGAGTTCGCAGTCGCGACGCGGGGACAAAATCATCGTCGATGCACGAATAAAATAATATCCGACAGCGAAATATTATAGATTGAGCTATAAAATTAAAACGGGGACAAAGCAGTGTGTTTTCGCCGGCTGTTTCGCGCGTTCATCACGCCGGTTATCGTCGACAGAAGATCTGGATAAATACGTTCGTTCGTTGCCCGTCCCTTCTTTCGCGCGACAAATTTCCAATGAGTTTTATCGTCGATCGCTTATCGTTCGTACCGCGGAGAAAACAGCGTCGAACGGTACAGCATCAGAACGTCGCATTAACGATCGTTCGTCTATGCGTTTTCTTTTTGATACCGTTGAACAATGAGCAGCCGTCCCCGTAAAGAAAGGGTCTGTAATTAAAGCCGCAAACGAAAACGATCGATGGACAGTTAAATCGTGAAACACGATCGGCGCGCGTTTCACTGCGTTCTCGATGTTCCCATTAAACATATTTATCGTCCCGGTGATTGTCGTAACAGCCTCGAAAGTGGCATGAACATCATTAACGAGATTGTAAAGACAGCAATATGACACGCCTTGGATCATGAAACGGATCAGTGATTTCAGCCATCGGCCAAAGAACCGAAGCACCCCGGAGGGAGTATCCAGGCTTATTACGGGGGGGCCCGCCGTTCGTCCATTCCCGCAAAGTCGTCCGTAACGTAACGAGATTCTCTCGACGCTGCTTGCCCGTTCGATGTACCGTGTCCACGAAAAAGTACTACACCGACGACGTAATTTCCTCGATCTTGTCTAAGATTAGAGCCTATCGACGGCAGAAGAGAAAAGACAAATTGAACGCCGCGACGCAATGCGGACCAGAGTACGTAAATTCTTTTCTCCCTTGTTTTACCCGGTGACATTTTTCGTGGCGTAAGATCAAAACTTTTGCCCTCTTATCTGCTTTAACCGGTCGACCGATGCACGGAGCGGGAAAGTTATTCGGATGAGTAACGAGGGAGCGAAGGGACGACGAAAGGGTGGAAGGAAAATGTTAATGCGATCCCCGGCGTGTTTCCCTGTTTGTCGCTAGTTTTAATCTCTCCCTCGTTCGGTGTCTCTCGTTCGAGACCGTGGACGCGGCCGGGACAGGGCGATGTAATTATAAAAAGGAAGGAAACGACGAACGAACAGGAGAGATGATGGAGGGTTGGCTTATAATCTAACTAGTCATTGGCATCGAGCCGATATTACGCCGGCCGTGATAGACATTTTTCGTAGCGAGCCTTCGAAACCGATCATCCCTCGTTTATTACGGCCATGCTCCCGCTTGACAACCCGGCATTAAGGGGGGCTCCGACCGTGGCCAATTTATACGTATACTACCGAGCGCGAGTATTAGGCCAACTTTTCTTCATTTTAAGCTACCGAATTTTTATACTTCTGCTGGTTTATAGCGAATTAAGTATAATTTCATGCAAAAAATCCGGGACAAGACTATAGTCAGGGAAGCTTGTGTAACCTTCGTTACGATTTTTAATCAACGTCGCGATTCATGTACGATCTTAACATTTTAGGGAGATAAGGTTGGTTAGAGTGATTTCGGCGATTTGGGTAGAAGAGTCGGTCGAAGACTCTTGTGATCTATATTAGAGCAGTAGGTAATGTACCAATTCTGGAAAAAGTTTGATTGTCGGCGAGGTAGGCAGACGAGTCACTCGTTGACTCTCCGGAATGTTTAGGGAGAGCAGGAAAGGTTTAAGTTCTATGGTAGGATGGGTTGCCATTTTTCAATGGTTCCTAGAATATTTCCATTTAAATTCCCCTCCCTTTAATTCTCTCTTCGGTTTCGGCATTTCTCGAATCCAAAATTCACTTCGAAGGGTTGTTTCTTCTAAGGGTTGCTTTCTCAAATATAAGGGGTTGTTTCTTCTATCACTCTTTCCTTCTAAAATCCTCTGATGTCTCTCTCCTAGATAGGAGATCCAAAATCTTTTGTCTTTTTTCTTTTTGATATTTTGCAAGTTGCAAAATGACTTGGAGCATGTTGACTCATGACTCCTTAAGACCTCATCAAAGATTGCTTCCTTGAACAGGAATTCCCAGAAAATCTTTTAGGGGACATACCGTTGCTTGAAACTGTCTACCTCTGGATCGGCACGTTTTAGGGCTGTTTGACTGCCGCGCCTATCATGTTCCGAGTTCGGACCAGCAAGTAACGGTAGTCTGTACAATGAAAGGTTCGTGCAACGCCGGCTGCGAGTTTGTAACCTTTCTTTTTACGACTACCAATGACCGGTAAATGTCAGAAGACATTTTTGCTGAATTTAACCCCTTAAGTTAACATATTTTGTGTGTAGAATTTTATCCCCAATCTCATCGACAATAACGAAAACAGTCGCGAGTTAATATTTCTGCTCGACGGAGGCGGAAGTTTCGCGTTTCTTCGAGAATTTCAATGCCGTCTTCGAATATGCACGAAGGCACGACAAGACGAGAAACTGCATCGATGAAAGGCAAACAGTTAATGCGCTGCTGCGAACCTAATTTGCTTTGATCCGGAACGCCCTTTAATAACTCGGGCGTAAGCAACGTTACTTGCCGCTGTAAATACATGTGTGCGTGTATATACACGTTCACAGAACACGGGTTACGGTTAATCTTGCTACAAAGATTCCGCTAAGATTCCATTTAAATGCAACCTAAACGGAGGAAGTAGTTCCGGCTATAACCGAACGAACGAAACGCGCAGCTTTATGCCGACTCGTTCGTGTTTCCCCCGCGATATTCACCGTTAAAGCTGCGCACAGCTTTTATGGGTCATTGCTAAAAGACCCACAGAAACCCGTTGTGTTCAACATTCTGAAGCTTACGCCGCTTAAAGACGCTTAAAAATTACCATATTAGCGACGACGATATCCGAACGGACTTAAATGTAAAGTGGTTCGATCGTCTCGTTATCAGAGTACAGAAAGAACAAATCGTTTGATCTTCCGCGTGCTAATGAATTACCATAACATCCCGTTTATTTTTCTTTCCTCTCCTTTATCGCTTCTCCCGCCCCCGTTCCACGATCGAATGCATACCTATCGCGCTCGTTATCGTATAATTCGGTGATAATGAATTTATCATGTAAATTTGACGACGATGCCACCATTAACAATCCTCCGTCATTATAAATACATCGTAGTTATCCAATTAGCATACTCGAATTCAACGGGAAGGCACAATACGAGCGCGGCGCAACAACATCTACGCCATGAATAACCGCTTAACCAACCTACTCTGTGCTTCGTGTTGCAAAAACTTTAACGCTTTTCGACTTAACACATCGGCGATTGGCTTAAAACCGATTGCCCCAACTTTTCTGATAATCCATCGAGTACCCAGCAAATCACGGATCTATAAATTCCTGCTTACTTCTTGCTCGATTCGACGAAGATTTCGATGTAAAAAGGTGTACGAGTGTACGAGCAAGTACGTACGAGGACGCACAGGGAAACTCGAATTTGAAGTAGAGCACGGAAAAGTTGTAAGCAGCTTCAGCTGATGGAGCGGATGATGGAAAAGGGGCCGGCGAGGATGAAAGGAGGGACTTACACTCGAAGCAACTTCAGCAGCTAAGTCAAACCTAACTGTAGACAAACAACGGTGCATAATAAGAAAGTTCGATGGTTCTTGGTTAAAGAAACTATTCGATTGGAAATTGAAAGCGTCTCGGTGTAACAACCCTAAGGCAAGAATCAATCAACATCATTTGATAGAAGACTGATACAATTACGAAGAGTAAACTTTTCAGGAAATCAACTATTTGACAATGAGACAATTTTATCTCCTTCATAATTCAGCTAATCTTGTATTGAATAATTGTATTGATAATTCGTTTGATATCAACGATGCGGTCTAATCGAAACAAAATAAAACGTATATATATCTTATAAATTCGCAGGGCGATGTTATCCCTCTTTTTCCTCCTTTGTTTTTATTTCTCAGTTTTCAGAGCGTTGTTCACCCGGTAAATACGTGCCTGGACTGGAAACCGGGCGATTCAAAGCCGCCACGGTTTGTACAGTTTCGCTTAAATTCCAGTGACTTCACCGAAAACGAATTTGAGTAGCCTTCGGCAATTCGAGCCTCTCGTGGGAAGGGTTGCACAGGAAATGGAATAAAACCTTTCCCCGTCGATTCGTAAAATTGCATGTAACCACCCCGTTCTACGGATCCGACCGCCAATCCTTCAATCCCCACAATCCTATACCCCTCTTTCAACCTCCCCCCTACCTTTCAACCTTGTGTGTTACCTGGCTGCAGTCGGTTACCCCCTGTAAAATAAATAAAATGTACCGCGGTAACGGTGATTTGCAATCCAAACACGTAACGAAACTCGAGCACAGGATAGGAAGAAACTATAATATCAATTAAACTTATCAATTCGCCATCAAGTTTAAGCAAATTTGCGTTCGATACCGCAGGATAATATTCCGTAACTCTATCCCGTCCAAGACAAAGGATAACATAAAGGTAACATCGCAAACTACCACGGTGCTTCCATGAATCCAGCGGCGGACCTGGAGGAGGAAGGTAACCGGATCCCACGATCTGGACAAGATCATTATGTTTGAACAGTTTGTACGATCGAGAATTAACTATCCGGATAGTTGGACGACGTACTCGGCAAGCGTAACTATATTCACCTTTCGAAAAGCGATTCGGATACACAAGGTCTCAGGCGTAATTCAATTACCGTCGAGTTGCTCTAGCAAAAATTAGATCGTAAAGATCGTTAAGTTACCGACGACCGACTAACACGAGGCCACGCGATCGGAAGAAATATTTATCGCGTACTGTCTGTGTGTGTAATCTTACTACAGAGTCTTACGTTGGCAGCGTCGAAGAGTTACGATGGGAAGAGGTGCAAAAGGGAAAAAACGCGGGAACCCTACACGCGGTTAACTACCTGCGAGTTCCGGCCTACTATGACCAGGTAAACCGGTCCGGGGCTTTAAGCGACGTAAAAAATATAGATGCTCCGAATATTTGCAAATAAAATACGTTTTCGTGCCGTCGAACGAATATTTCTATTCGACCACGAGCTTCCACCTGCAAAAATGGGGTTTCCTGTTTCTTCATGGTGAAACAACGAATTTCGTATTTCCACGGCGATAGCCACTCGGAAGCGATAAGTTTCGATATCAAAAGACAACAGGTTCGACGAAAGCCGAAGAGGAGCGCGGCATGTGTACCAGTTGGGTATAAGTCCGGTAGGGTATATCCAGTGTCTGCGAACAGGTAAACCGGTCGATTCTTTATTTTCTCGTGTCTTTTTTCTCGCGCAGTCTGTCCTCTCCACGGCGCCCCCGACGCCGTTCCACCGGGGAGAGGCATTTTTATCTGGCCGTGTCTGCGCCGCTTACGGGAGCGGGTCCGAGGGCCCCGAACCGGGTTACCTGATACCAATGAATGAATACCCCGTATCCACAATGCGCACGTTCGCCTCTCCGCTCCTCTGGGCCGCAAAAAAAGCCCGTCTCTCTGTTCCCCGGCACTGCCTACCAACACCCTTCGCCGTGTGGTCTAGCGTCACATTCAACGGCCCCGCGGATGCACACGCACGTGCATCCCCGGAACGACACAGGTTAACCTCTCCCCCACGTTTATCCGGGAGACACGGATAGAGAGGTTCAAATATGGGGAGAGAGAAGCTTGCAATTAGCTAATCTCTCGAGTAGAAACGATAATTGGTATAATCGATGCACCAATTAGAGAGAACGCGAAACTAACGAGATTCCAGCGGACCACCCTATACAACCGTTTCCATTCTCTTCTCGTGTGTTCGTGTCTCTCTTGTCCCTTGTCTTCTCTCGTCACCGTTCGCGACTCTTTGCTATATTCCTAAAGGATCTCTTCTTATCGTAATCGAAGGACCTTCGTCGCAATGTTGTTCGAAGAAGAACCGGCGGCTATCCCGAAGGAAAGCTTCCCGTCGACGGATGATAATGGCCATTCGATAAAACTCATCGTAATTATAGACTTCTTCCGTCCCGTGGACTTCGGTAATGAAAGACAACGATCGGAGGGTATACTGATGGAATTCAAGGAAGAAAGGTGGATATTAGTTAGCCGTGTCTCGATGCAAGAAAAATATTTCTATAGAAGCGTTGGAGACCTTTTCTGTTCTTTTTTTTTTCTCTGTCTTGAAGATTCCTTTTTTTTTCCTGTCTATCGTTGATTAGGCCGGGCTGAATATGGGCGGAAGAGTACAGAAGCGGACACGGACGATTGGGAATGCCAAGGTGAGAATAACGGACCTTTCACACCGCCTGTACCATACTCTTTGAACTCCAATATGTGCATTTATGTGTAGGTACGTGTGTAGGTGCGCACACGTGACAGCACACCTATACGTATATGTATGCGCGAACTTTGGTCGCTCGCACGGTCAAAGGGTTAGGATATACCCCCTACGTTTCCCTTTACAGGCCCAGCACTACTTTTGTCCTCGACAACGAGTATATAAGGCACGGAATATGAATTGGCGTTTCACGCTTATTGTGCGACAGGAGGTGAGAGTGTGCCGAATTAATAGCCACTCCAAAGAGACCTGCCCGGGTTTCGAATATACCCGTCCTACCGACCGGAGAAAGAGGAGCCGAGGGTTTTCAACTCTCACCCCCGACCCTCTTTCACCCTTCCCCGAAAGTGTACCCGAAAAAAAAAACCGTGGCACGAACTAGTCCGTGCTAGTTCACGCTCTGCACAACACCTCACAATGAAGGTGTTCCTTCGTTTCACGGATCCTATGACGAATCGACGCTGACTCGGTAATTCCCTTTGACGAAATGTTCCTGCGTTTAGCGATTGTTTAACTGTATTACCTTTGTGAAATATTCTTTATAACCATTTTTAGGTTGAAAGGGGGAAAACTCGAAACTTTAATCTATCTTCGAAATGAATTCTTTGAATAATATTCTTCTCCGTATTCTTTCAATTTGACTCGATACGCCGCGGCTGAACTCGACGAAAAGTTCAAAGCGAACGAGCATCCGAGAGGAGGGAGTCGGTCGTTCTTGTACGACACCTTCCACCGACATTCGATGGAATCTTTCTTGGGATTAGTTTTACGCGGCAATTTTGACGTTGTCTTGGTCCTCGGTAGACGCAGATACGCGAAGAACAGAAAATGAGTTGCGGTAGAATTCTTACGACCGTGCCGAACTTTAGATTGAATTCAACGATAGAGTTCCGAAAAAGGAGTCCGACCGAAACTTTGCTCGGTCATGGAGACTTCTTTCGTGGATTTCCTGATTTCTTCGTTCCTTCTTCTACCCTTTCGTCATCGGGCTGAGGGTAAACGAGACAAAATACGAAAACTGGTCGTGATATTTTGTCGAAAAATAAAGCAACGAAAGGATTTTAATTTCCTTCCCCCGGCCTGTTTTCATCGGACGTCCAACGGCGATAAAGTGTTTCGATCAAAGGGAATTAAACGGGAAAGTGGCAATCCAATTTCTCGGCATGTCGCGTCCGTCGTTCCTCATAATCACGTATACTATTTGATTAAAAGTCCAGCAGGTCACCGCGGCGCGTATCGACGTACATATCGAGGCATATTTCGCCGGGAGTACCGCAGAAGTGCGAAATCGAACTGATCCATGGAGAAGCCGTATCTATAATGCATTCTCATGCAACCACCATAGCCGGCGCACGAACGCGCGCCTCGTACACGGATCGACTATCGACGGACACGTATGCATGCGCGTACGTTTATTTCCGAACGGCGTTCTGTACGTAGTTCCGGCGTCGACACGACGCGACAGCCTGATCGGGGGCACAAAACGAACGCCCCACCGCTTAAACTAAATAATGCATGAGATGGATCGAACGCAACGTTTAAATGCGTGTATCCAGCTCGGGGTACGACGGGTACACCCTTGGCCTTGCGCGATCCGTGCCACTTGGTTAAACCGATCGAAAATATTCGGGGGAAAAGCGTGGAATTTCCGTCGTTAAGGTACTAATATCGACGGCGGTCGTTCGCGATACCGGGAGAAAAGCATCCTCGTAAGCTTTCGGTGCAAAACACGGGACCATAAAGTAGCAGCGAGGTAGAAAAAAGGGAGCAAATAGCAGGCAGTCGATGTGGCAATAAAGTACAATCGTTCCTTGCATGACTTACGACCGCATTTATAGGCAGAAAACTGGGTCACGCGGGGACTGGTTTAAAAATTTTATTACGAATTCTCCAAACACCCTTGCCACGCCTTATACTGCAAAACTTGTACACTTTCGTAGCGCGGAATCGCCGTGGAAGTTTGCGTTCTAGATTTTAATTTTAAAATCCGATCGAACCTCCACCCTCTTCCCGGACCAACCTCGACGAACCGGTGTATACACACGACACACAGCCTCTCGCCTTACTCGCGTTTTCGTATTTACGATACGGGGAAGGACTGTAACAAATTTACTAACGAGACTTTCCGATCCGTTTCCCTTTTGATATCGTGCACCAGCGTACGGCCTTTTATGGAAGCCAGTCACTCACGAGAGCCGCGTGCTTCAAAGAGAAACGTAGCGATAAGAAGCCGAACATACTGATACCTTGTTGATCAGCGCCGTTGTAACTAGTCCTTTAAAGGAACTGGGACTAGCGGCCGTAAAAAGAAAACACACGGGTAGCCTTATTAACTTTAGCCCGACGACAAGCAGGAGCGTGTTGCAGCGAACTGGTCCCGTGGAACAGGCGTCGTTTACGCGACGCTTTAAACGGTTCGCGAGGATCGAAACGGTGGCTGAATATAAATGAAGTTGTCTTTTGAGACGCCTCGCCGCGTCAACTCTGTTGCATGTACACTTAATGAGACAGCAATCAACGGGTCGTCGGAGGTGTAACTTTGGCGGTTCATTTAAAAAAGTTCAGCCAAGGACGGACAGAGAATAATTCCCGGGCACTTATCGGGGAATATGCGAACATTAGCGGTGAACGACGTAATTTGCAAGCTTCGAGGTATCATGATTACGGGATCCTTAAGGATTTTATAATTGCAATGAACCGCGGGTTTATTAACTTCCTCCGGGGACACTTTTCGAAACGCATAAACTTCCCACGGGGAGAAACTTCAAATTTAACCGCGGCCTACAACGAGCGCCATTAACTCTTTCCCGTTTTCTCTTTCGTATAATCGTAGCGCGGACTCGTAACGAAGGGACGATCGTCGATTCTGAATTACGAGCGCATTTACGAGCAATCGAGGTGAACCCGTAGCTACGAGGAAAAGCGAGCGCGCGAGATTGGATCGAACAAAAAGGACGGGACGAGGAAGAGAGACGCGATGAAACGTCGATGTTAAGACCCCCGGAGGTACAATTTGGCGGGAAGAAGAGCGGGAAAGCATCCGGACGACGCGGTTTCAACTACCTTCGGCTTAACGCCGCTCAAACTGAAATTAATGCGTAATTAAGGCGCGTTCACGCAATTGTCACGGCTCGAGGGCCACTTTAGCCACGCTGAGTACTCCCTCAAGTCGATCCGCTTCCTTTAAATCACATTTAGATCACAGGACTCTACGCCTCTTTCGTCTACCACCATTTTTCATTGACAATAATTTTTAGATCTCAACCTGGACGATTTTGAACGTAAATGCAAGAATAAATTTCTTTTTTCTAATGAAAATTGATAGATTAAATAACAAATTAACTCGTCGTGCTTAAAAGATTAACGTACTCTCCTAAATGAGCTTCTTTGCATAATTATTACGCTCGGAACGCAGTATGTTTGTACGAGTAAGGAAGTATGAAAGAAAAGTGCAGAAACTGGGAAAATCTCTGGATGAAAGTTACTGAAAGAGCTTATCCAAAAGGCACGTATATTCACGATTCTGGTCTTTATGGTTTTACAAGATTACCAACTTCGTGGCCAGCTTCCCCGTATACCTCGCTGCAACCTACCTTTCCTCTGAATAATAGTGACATCTAAGAATTTCCTTTACTATCTTCACTTCTAGCAAATTATACTTCATTCTGTTCGCACGGTTAATACGAACGATTTTCAAAACATTTTTCTACTATGATTGTTAAATTTCTCTGTCCAAAAGTGGTTCGATTTTCGAATCGCGAAAAAGGAAAAGGGGAAAATTGCAACTTGTTTCGCGATAACATAGCATGCATAAAAATTCATTTTTGATAATGCAATTTCCCGTCAAACGCAGGTGAATAGGATAGATGTAAAAAAAAAGAGGAAACGAGAAAATAAAAATGGTCGCTGGTGCAACGAAAAAAAAAAAAAAAATGATACGCGTGGAATGCGCAGCTTGACCCAGTTGACAGGGATGGATTTAGCTGGAAATCCGCGTACTTCAACCTGTCCAAATCAACCGAAGCTTCTCGATGCGACACTGCCACGTACAGCTAACTTGAAATGGAAAACGAGTTTTTGATTGCTTCGTCCGGCTATTTTGAACGATCGTTCGGCTAAGAGTTGCACTCTTTACATCCCCCCCGGAAACAGCGAAGATGAATCGATCGTGACAGGAGCCACCCCGGAACACGAATCGATCCGATGATTCATACGCGACGAAAAACGAACACGTGCCCGAGTATTATTTATCGGATGATGAATTCTCGAGCGAGCGCACCTTTCATCGCGCTAAATACGTATTTCATAATTAAACGCCGGGTAGCCCGGGTTATGCGGGGAATGCCGAACAGTGAAAGGGGGATCGTGACGAAGCGGGAATGAGTTGGTAAAAAATAAAAAAAGTTTCAAATTGTTCGTACCCCCCCGCGTAAAAACTTAGCCACGGTTGCTCGCCTTTCCACGGAATATTTAAACACGGGGTATATCGCTCGGTTCCCGGGGAAAAAAGAAAATTAATAATCACGTTTAGGATCGTCGTCGGTCGTTTCATTTCGTACGGAAAAATAATGTTTAATTTGCGTCCGGGAGAAGGAAAAAAAGAAAAGAAGAAACAAGTAAAATCAATTGGCTGCGTAATTAAGCGCACACCGTGCACGCTACACAATCTACGAACGAACGAAATTAATTTTTCTTCGTGTATTTTCTTTCTTTCGTTCCCTTTCTTTCCTTCTTTTTTTTCCTTGGCGCAGACTGCATAAAAAACGAAACACGGAATTTCCTCTATGGTTATGAGTAATGAAATTCTAATTTTAGATCGTGAAGGGTTAGCGAGAAGTACACACTTATGAAGGGATATCCCGACGACACTTAAGAGCTTAATTAACGCTACGCGAAATGTGGCTGCTTTTTGCACGACCACCGATGCATACCTTACGAATAGCAGTGGTCCAACCCAGCCGGCACTTCTGCTACCTCTGTGTGTGTGTGTGTGTATGTATATGCTTGTGTGCGTGATATAAACCCTTACGTGTGCACGTGTGCGAAAACATCAAGGGAGTTGAAATTAGGTTAGAACACGTTGAGACATCTGGGATGACTCGATTAAATGCAGCTCCCATCTGTTTAGATTTGATTACAGCACATCCGCTGATGGCCGTCGGGTACCGATATCGAGTTCAGACTACCAAGTGTTTAAGGAATATTTATCTACTTTCAATAAAAATGTTCTCAAATCCCAAATTAAGTAAATCTTAGATAAGAAAAGAGATACAGATTTTAGACTCGTTGACAAATCTCTGAAATTTACTAACGGAGGTATGAATACACCCTTCATTATATTTGAAGAAACAACACCGCTGTTTAATCCAGCGTGACTCGTATCGTTCAGACGTGGTAATGGTCCTCGAAATGAGAACACGGTTTTTGCGAATCACGATAAATAGAAACGGCATTCCGCGCAAAGGGATGCACCACCGTGTTATCTCTGTGTTTCGATTCGAAGAAACGAACGAACAAAAAGCATCTGATTTGCGAACAGAAATACTATTGTCGAGCCTTGACCCCCTTCTTCATCTGAATTCAATGCACTTTGTTATTGTTGCTCTCAAGTTTTTACTTTCGTCGTTACGATGCTTATTCGAGTTACGGGAAGCGGGGCCGAAACTTTTCGTCGATGCGACGTTAATAGACAGATAAAGAAGAAAAATAGCGTATAAATGGATACGGATAACAAGCCACAGTTTCGAGATGGTTATTCAAGTTGCCAGGAGTTTGAGGATTCCGCAAACCTTGTAGCGACCATGCGGACAAACAGAGTATCAATTTCCTCCGGAAATCCTCGTGTAATCCGCCAACAATGGCCACCAGAGTTGCTTGGCCGACTCAAGATTTTCTCCACCGAATTCTGTATCCGTAACATTCAATAAAGATGAATTGTCTTACAATTAACTTCATTGCAAATTCTATTAAAACGTCCCACCTTTTTCGTTCTATATATTTTTCAACAGATAATTTGTAAAATTCGAAAATATATTATTAGCTTGTTAGGAAATAAATTGATTCTGTACCACAACAATAATTATTCGTTCATTTTTGAAAAATCTCAAATACTCAAAAGTTTTCCAAGAAATTCGCATCCTCGAATAATCAAGCTCCATTACAAATTAATTTTAATGATATTCAGAGACGATACAAGCTCAGAGAACAATAATAACCGCTTCCTCTCTGCAGGACGGTGGGAGTGAAGGATCTCTGATCGTCGTTAAACGTTCCCCACGTGTTTTTAATAGGGCAATTTCAAGGAGGTGCCTCGATTCTTGATTTATAATTCCATTGAACGTTTACACATGTCGGGTCGAAACGAGCACCGCAACCCTCGTTTGGTAACGATGCCCCGTTAATTGCGGTATCGAAGTTCGCAATCTCATTCGTCTTCGATCGAGCGTGACGACACCAGCTTCGTTCCGACGTATCAGTTACGGCCGTTTTGACCGACTGAAACGGACATTCGGATCGAAAAGGAGGAACAAAGTCAGGGATGCAGCGGCGGAGGGGTTGCGGTCCGGCAGAGAACGATGGCGAGGGTGCAAGTGGCCGTGCGTGTTCGAGAGACGCGAGGAGCGTAAGAGAGCCAAAAGTGGCGCGAGCACGGCTCGTACGAAGCCGGAGAAGAATATATTATACCTAACGTCAGCTGTGCTTTATAACCCAAGCATCAGGCCTGCGTCACGGGTGTAGGGTTTATACCGCGATACACACTGCATCTGCCAACCCCCTGTTCTCGTGCGATCGGCTCTGCTCCTTTTTTCCTCGAGTTGCCATTCCATCCCTTCCACGTTACCCGCTGTCTCTCCTCTCCTTCGACACACCGCAACAGAGGCGGTTTTTGCGCCCGGGATCATTACACAATGATGAAACTGAACGACGACCAACTTCAGCGATGAAGTTATCCCGGTGAGTACGTGAGCGAGGTGTCAATACTCTCTTAGCCAGTCACCGCGTCGGCAAAAAAAGGTGGCCGCCTCTCCGGACCGCAGTTTAAAAAGGCCAAACGGAATGCTCTTTGACAGAGGGGAAACTGGTTATTTATAAACGCTTAATTCCTCGCGTCGGAACGTTTCTATCGATGAAAAATACCTTCTTGTATTTCTATGAATTCATCGTTCGAAACTGACAAAATTGTCTCTCTGTTCAGCTACAAATACATTTACCGTAATTGTTACATAGCGCGGAGAACGCTGTAACCGTCTCAAGATGAAGTCATCAAAGAAGAGATACGCGTCTGCCTGTCGGCGAGAAGATTTTAAGCGCGAGGCGTCAAACGGAACCCGTTGCATCGAATGAAAGCTAAACACTAGGAACATTTAAGTAACTCTCTAATGGAAGTTTGAATCCCGTTGCATCAAGGAAAGTTGAACACTCGCTAGACGTTGGAATGTTCTGCTCTAACTACTTTATTTCAAACCATTATAGGGTGCAATGCGTTCCAAAAATTAGTTCTTGCACTGATAAATTTTCAAATGGAAATAACTTATTTATTTCGTAGATTTAATAGACGTATTTAACACGTTAAGTTTGTCTCGATTTAATTGCACAAAATTCGAGATACTGATTACTTCCTCCGTTACCTTTATTAAAGTCGACGCGTTAATCAACATCGATCCCCCGTCATTTTTCCGAGGATACGATCACAGTCATTACGAGCCGCTAATTCGAAACCATATTGCGTGTTATAGTACACCACGGATGTCGTATCATTAGACGTTAATCGCGAATCAAATTAGACGGATTATCGAGGTATTAGTCGTACGTCTTATTTCGAAAGGGTAGGTAGGGGAGCGGCGCGTTATACGAGCCAAAACCGTTTCATAGATCGCTAAAGCGTGTGTGCTTGTAAAGCAACCTGCAGCCTCGGCAGCATGCGGCGTATTAGGACACGTGTGTACGATTATATGTCTTCGCTGCTGTGCACACGGTTCGTACATACGGCTACGAATTAAATTACGTCAGTCTATATCGTGTAACAATGCGCTCGTAGAATTACACAGAGCCGCACGTCGTCAGTGGGACGTGTTACAGTTGTAATGAGGCAGAGTGATTTCGCGACGAGGCAGCCAGAGAGACAAGGGAATCCCGCGTATAAACGCGGAGGCCACCGGAAATCGTGTTACATTTGTCTTCTTCTTCGTACCCGTTGAACCGTTAAGCTCTCGCCCCTTTGAAGACCGAACAGAACAATCTATTCGACGGCGTGGCTCTTTCGTCTTCGAGGAAAACAACATTTATCCGCTTATTTCGAACAATGTTAATTCCGCTTTCGAGCGTACGCCGGCTCGTCGACTCTATGAATCGACTGCGACGATGAGCTACGGGACAAAATTAAAATGCTTGAGCATTCGAGTTTCAACGACGCGTTTGTGACAAATATTATCGTACGCTATACGCGACAGTATCGAACAACGGCATAGACACGAGAGCATGCTCGATTGTCGAAACTGTAAAAGCACTTGTATCGCTTTCCGATACTATTGACGACTGATGCGCACCATGAATATGAAAAACATCTATCCAGACTTTGGTCGAGGAAATCTGTTCACAGCCTGACCGTTAATCGAATCTACGTGCCACGACTAACTTTGTCCAAACTTTCCTGCTACACCCGAGCAGAAAATTCTATCGCATGTTTGTTAACACATCTCGCGTCGCACCTGTTACCCGCCAAACTCCTACTCGAACGTATTCTTGCATTTTTCATTTAAAACGACCAAATTTCAAATATAACACGCTCGATCCAGATCGGATGATATATTACGAAAGAAATAATTCATATCCAAACAATTTCTACCGACCGCGTTTTTCTAATCGATCAATGATTAAAATCAAGCGGGAAGCAAATTACGCCACGCGAACGCACCCGTTTCCAAACCACCCAACGACGACGAGGACGAGGACGACGACGTAATCAAACAGCGCAATAAATCATCGAGCACGGCGTGTTTTGTATTAATAAAAATTCCATTAATCTTGCCGCGTACCGAAAGTAAAATAACGGGTAGAAAAGGAAGAATTTAACCGAGTCTCGGTTCCAGGGGCCTCCATCTTTCCCCCCCCCCCCCTTCCCTCCTAATAATTTAGTCGTCCGGTTGAGGGGTTGGCTGAAAATCGTCGCGCGATTCTTCACGGCGTAGCGTTAATTTTATTCCCCGAGAGCGCGCGCGGAGAGCGTGAATTAGTGTCCAGAATGGGGATGGTACCAGGCTGGCTACCATTACGGCTGGCTAACATACGCAAGGGGGCATCGCATACGGAGCCGTGGCTAGCGCGCGCGATACCGGCGAAGAAACATCGCCGCGTGCCGTGCCGGGACATAATTCATTGCCGGCAGGAAGCTTGTACCTTAATCTCATCGTATTCTGACCGAACCCGCCGCGCTGCCGCGGGAGGACGAGGCTCGCAGTGTGAAACGTACTGTAGCTTGTACGGTGCAGAACGCGGTCGGTTATAAAGGCGGACCCCGATGTATGCAACCGGGGCCAACGTACATACATAACTATCAGCGGAATGTATCATCTCCGCGGCCCAACGGCAGGACATGTTATTCTGCTGTACAAACCGATCCCCGCTGAATCCAATGGGAATTATTATGTAACTCTCATAATATAAACGCGTCGCGGATTTGTCGAACGACACGTGTGTACGGATCCGCGTATACCCGTCTATACAATATTATGTGTAATACCGTAACGCGACAAAGACCGCCGCCACATGCTGGATTGCATTGATCTGGATGAAAAGCGTGTTCGTACGAATCATTTTCGGTACGGATTTAATTGGGCAAATAGAATAGTTTACGAATACCCTTTAAATTTTATCAATATTCGTTCGAACATTTTTAACATCGAGCGGGTGAATTTTACGAGATAAATAGGAAAGATAATCGAAGCGATTAGCATGAAATTTCCGTCGAAGCGAACATTCGATTGGATGACAAGGTGAATCGTGACGACCATTCGAATTAGCTCGTTAGACCCAAAGCGGGGCAAGAATCGGCTACTAATTCGAGCTGCAGCCCACGTGCGATAATATGCTCGAATAATGTAACAGCATGGAACGAAACGAAATGATTCGACGACGATACAGCGGATCGAGAAGGAATACGATTCGTTTCGTTTTCACTGACATCGATTCGAATATTCCTCGATGCAACCAGCGTAAGTACAAGAACCGATAACGCTAAAGGTTCTACTAAAGGATCGTCGCACAAAGAGGTAAAGTCAAAAGAAAGTGGAAAAAGCGCGGCTATAAATGTAGTACATGTATAGAGGAGTCGACAGCCTACTAGAGGGAAAACTGGGGTAACTGAGAGTGTTACGAGAAAATAAGGGTACCGTGTTTTCAACAGGCTTTATTCCGTGATCAAGTGCTAGTCCGCTATTCTCGAATCGAGATAATGTCTCCCGATACAGGGATGGTTGCCAGGGGTAACGTGGAATCAATAGGGGAAACGGAAGATCGGAGACTGTAAAAAGTATTTGTACTTCCGATACAAATTCGTCGGATGTTTAATTTACTGATCGACCAAATTTAGAGTCTCCGTTACAAGCGGCGCGAGGGCTTTTGTCGGACGGACAAAATGAACCGGCGCGCCGCGTGCGCGCGGGGGCACGCTAGATGAAAAGTATTTACACGCTCAAATATTGGTGTATCAAAGTGTGTATAAAATTACCCGATCGACTCGATCGTACGCGAACGTGCTTCGGGATAAAACCTTCGTCGAAACGTAACACCGATTGCTGACAGCCGGGAAATATCGAGGTGATTCATTTGACAGAAAAGTACACGAGAATTATTGCTCCGATCGTACGCGGGCGTACGATGGGAAGAAAATCGATCGGGAGCTCCGGGGGTAGATTAAAAATCGAACAATGGACTAATGCCTGGCAGCCGCAATGACCGCCGCGGCATGGTCGTTTTGATTTCGGCAATTCGAGCGGTAGTTATGCTTTAACCTGGCGGTACTTAAATAAATTATCAATCGCGTTGAAAGCAACCGGGCTGGTCAGAGAGAAACCGGGGAACCGTACAGCGGCAGAAAGAGAGTCGAAATGGGGAAGCCAGAAAACGAGGGGACCAACAGAAGTTGAAAGTGAGACGAAGCGTCGAGGGCGATTAAGCAAATATCCAATTTTCTTTTTTTCTCTCTTCTTTTTTTTTCCAGAACGACCCACGTACGAACATGCTTCGTTTTATACCGCCCAGACTCTGCCTTTATTTGCGGTGTGCCAGGCATTCGACGTTTGTTAAATCGCCATAAGCGGTTCGGGTGGTACCCAAAAGAATATAAACGGTACCCTGAATTGACTCGAATGTTGGCAAAGAAGTAAATTATAAAGATTCGAGGGTGGATGTTTTTTCAAGGTAATTAGAAGCGTATGAACAGTAATGTACAGTACCTTTATACGCGAGAATGGCATCAATGAAATTATTTCAAAAATTACTTTTGAGCGTATTAACCAGAACGTTACGTCCAGATTATAGGCAATTAAAATGATATGAACAAGTACCCATGAAAGAATATCAATGTAAACTCACAATAAGAATGGAAAGAATGAAACGGGCCCGTGATCGATATGGATCGTTTCACGGCGATGCAGAAGTCAATTTCTTCCCGTTTTACGACGAATAAAACTGTGCTGAATGCTTATCGTTGAAGATGTACACACACCGCCGTTGGTCCGTCCACTCGGCCATACGACGTGTATATGGAACAATTCGCGAGTACAGGGTTCTTTTATGGTTTGCTACCATTCTCAATGCGGATACTGTGCACAGAAACGATTCACCCCGGTCGAGAGTCAATTTCCTCGAATGAAACCGATGTAAACGGGGACAAAGTTCTATATCAAGTATTTTCTACCTTCTTCGTTCCTTCGATTATCCCTCGGAGTCGTGACAGAGGTAAAAATCAAAGTCGTGCCTGATAATTGTGAAATTTTCATGTGAAATTGTCTTCTTCGTTATTTAACGTAACTCTGAGCTTCCATTCCCTCCTTTTTGATAGTTGCGTTTAGTAATTATCTTGAGATAGTATTTGAATATTCCTGCTAAGAGGCAACATGCACGGAAACGAGACACAAATGCAATACGATTAAGCGTTTGCAGGCAACCACGAAATACACGTGAAACAACGGTCTAATACCGTGATGCATCAAGTTATATATTATATAACCTGATTTTGATCTCATTAATAGCTATCTCTATTCAGCTCTTGATACAACGAAAGTGAAACGCTATCGTGGCTCCGTTAATGAACGGGAAATTGAACTTCAAAAGCGTGACGCTAACGTCTTCCATTGTCGGTGTGTACGCTGATATACGCGGATCCGACGAGGAATGCCCATCGATTTAGACGATAAAATGCGAACGACAACGTTCGACATTCAATCCCGTTTCAACAACGAATTGGTTTTTGCCCGTTAACCGAGCTCACCCGGCTCCCTCCGCCCCGTCCCTCCCGTCCCCCTCTTCTATCGCATTAGTCAACCACCCAACGAAACTCGAGGACAGATCGATCTTCGCTCCTCGACGTCGAGTCGACTTTAATGCCTGTAAAATCCCGCTTACTCGTCGACTTACGCTTCTTTAACGCCCGTACGCGGCGCATGCACGCCCGCGTGCCCGTAACGGTCGAGGTTGCGGCACACTTGACCCCCGGTGGGCCAACTCTGAATCGATTTCGACGCTTTCGACCCGATCCACCCGGTATATTTATAATGCCCGAGCTCCGAGAGTCGCCCGCGGCAACGCACGTACATCCTGAAGCCGACAGGGGCGTGAACGCGTCGGACCTTTTTCGTTGGCCTTTCAATTCCGCCCTTTTTTCCCTCCGTTGGCCACGCCGTGAAGGGAAAAGGAAACCGATCGAACGGAACCGTCCACACGTACCCGAGGCCTCGTCACGCGTGTATCCGCGCTACGGCCACAAGAAATACCGCGGCGATACGTTTTGCGAATGGGATTTAACGTCCACGATCTCGTCGAAAAGAATGAAGAAGGCCAGGAAATCGTTTCACCGAAATACAGGTGCGTTAAGAGGATCACCTTAAGGATAATGTAACAGGGAAAATGAAGGACAGGACGAACACGAGAATCCTCGGGAGGCGGACGCGAAAAATAAAGACAAGATATATGTAATAATAGGAAAGGGAGCGGTTTCGATGAAGATACGAGAAGGTTAAGCTTGAAAATAAGACTTCTCGCGTAAAATGTTATGATAGTCGGATAAATGATGATAAAGATCGCGCGGGTACCCTATAATCGAAACGATGCTACACCACGAAGCTCGCCTCTTCAGAGGAGGCGTTACCATTCGTGGAATGCTTCGGGGTGAAAATGCGGCCGCCTCCTATTCGGAACAAGGACATTCACGGTAATATCTTGGGCGAGATTAAACGGAGTTTGCATTCTTCGTGTAGGGTGCAAGATAACATTTTCGGTCGAAACGTAATGTTTCTACAGCTTTGACTAAGATTTGCGAAACACAGTCGCGCCCCTACCGATAAAACCAACGTGTTTAACTGTTTTTAAATTCTGCGCTAATTAGAGTTTAAAATTATCTGGCTCGCGATATTTCAAAACTTTCGAAACGTGTATTTGTAAGTGGACAAATTTTGTTTCGACGTTAGAGCTGCACCGACGGATAAACCCGTCGGAGACTAACTCGCAGCATAAATCAACGTCGAACAACACCCTGTAATTACATTGCAAAGATAGGGCAAACGAGATAAGAGGAAAATTCAGTTGTGACTTACATTGGATTGGTGGAGTTCCAGTAGATGTCCGGCAGGCGGGAACAGGTGGCCTCCCGAGGGAAGGCCTCCATCACGGCTAACAGCAGAAGAAATAGGATGAACCAGGGCATGATGTCCAGCTGAATCTTGAGGCCGTTTGCGTACCACTTCCAGAAGAAAACGGTGTGTCGTGTCGGTCACCTGCGTCATCGTGAACGTACAATTAATTAATTAATTGTACTCTAAGCGAATCGTATGCATAATGTATCCGTCCGTATTACAAGATCGAGAGAATTACCGCGCTTAAATGAAGTCGTAAACTGTACGTGTAATTAAAATCTGAGAATTCAAGTTAATTAACGATTCAGGGGGGGACTCCTATTCCTTAAGTATTCGCGAGGGCGTGGAAGGTTTTACCGTAGACGATAAAAGGAAAGTAAAAGCTCGCCGGCTCCCATGCAATCGTAACAAAGAAGCCTGAACTTAATTTGTACCGCGATACGGTCTTGTTCCCTCGACGGAATACTAACAACGTATTTTGCGGGCCGAGCGCGAACAAAAAACTTCGTCATCGTGCCTCGATATATAACTATCGCTTAGGATGAAATGTTTCCTGTTGGAAAAGCGTCCCCGCGACGTCGTCGGTGAGATTTGTTAAAGAACACAACCGCCGTCTCGGGTGGGCAAACTGGTTCGAATGCTGCTCGCTAATGGCTACCTTTTATGCGAGGAGAATGTAAAAACGAAACAGGGTAACAGGAAACCGGCGAATTGAAAAGTGAAATAAAACTTCGAGTTACGAGGACGAAACGATGAAGAAGTAAAATCAATTACTCGGGCGGAGGGGGTAAAAAAAAACGTTCGAGAGAACAACAACTCCGGATTCATTCCGATGACGTTGCATTCGTGAGTGGGTTTTATAAGCAAAGTATCGCAATGTGTCGGATCGGAACAAGTCTATGAATTGGGCAAGAACGAGGGAAAGAAACCGCGAGAGAGAAGAGATCGATGTGTTAAGTGTTGGGAAGTAGTTGCAGTCACGTGTTGTCTGACCACAAATTTCCGTGACTACTGAATCTTCCTCGCATTAGCGTATCGAGCGCCACGGTGCACATGGACGTGTGGAGTGAGACATTTTCTTTGCTGACATTACGAATTCAATTAAATTGAATAAAATATTATTGAACCAGCAATTATATTTGTAATTCTTATCTTGAAATGAGGTGTATTTACTATTACAGGGTTAAATAATGCCAATATTAGGGTTTTTAAACAATTCTGAATACGATATTGTTATTCGCCTCACAATTACTAATAATGTTCCAAATTTATTGTTTTCTCAAGGGTCCATTTAATTTATTTGTCATCAACAGTGCAACACACCGACGTAACGATTGGATAAATTCCCAAATATAATTTGTGAGATAATTAATTTGTATTGTATCCAAAGCTGTTAATTAAACTCGTTCCAGTCTCAACGTGTTTATTTCTCTACTTGTCCGTTCCATTTCTTCGACATATTTGAATAAAATACAAGGTTTGCTTAGGTAATTTATTCCAAACGTTTTGTCAAAAGTCAACTAATTTGTGCAACGTGTAAAGTTGTTAATTTTACCTCTATATTCTTTATTTTATCGTTTTATCGACATTTTTGATTATCGTACCATTATAATCCACGTTTATCATTTACCTCGAAATTTATTTAAGTTATTTATTTTAAACGATCTGGTACACCAAGACAACATAAATTCCCGAATTTAATTCGGGAATTCGCGTCTACCGTCAGCTCTGATCTTCTCAGCGAGATACCAGATCAATGTTCGTTCTTCATTGCAAAAGACCCCCCATCGGGTGAATCTTGTTTCGAACAGAGTCACCTGCTTTCAGGGCCGTAGTCCCGGCTGATCTCGAACGAAAGGGTGGAACTTTATTGCGTTCTTGCACGAAAGACACGTTTACGACGTGAGTCGGAAGAGAACGAGAGTGAAACGTGTAACCTGGCCGAGCCTAGAGGAGCGAGAAGAAGAGAAACCGGAATAAAGCATGAAACAGTGTATATTCAGTCGAGAAGAAGACCATTAAAGATCCACCAAGCTGTCGGATAGCTCGCTGTCCTGTCAGCGGGACAGGATCAACCTTAGCCGTAAGATTTTTCTTCTATTCCCTATTTCGCTCTTTCATTGTTCTTCTCGTTTATCCCTCTTGTTACACTTTTTCTTTGCCCTCCTGATTTACTACGTCAGAGTATGATTTTTTTCAAATCACGACATACCATCGGGAATTTCTTCGTCGTTTCGCGAGCGAATTCGAATTTAAGATCAAACCAGTTATTTCGATCGCGACGCGCTCCTTCGTGGGGATAAAGAAATATAATTATCCCTTCGATATGAAGCTGCGTATTAACTCGTAAAATCCATATCTAATTAAAAACGAATGAACCAATTACAAAATTACGGTGGAAAGATACAACTGCTCCGAAACCTTGCTGAATTCATAACAATCTTGCAAAACGTAAACATCTTTGGGACGCTTTTTTCGGAATAAAATTTACATAAATACGAGCGAGTATCCGTGGCTCGGATAACTCAAAAGAAAATAATCGAATGTACTTCGGTTAATTAACATTGTTCAGATAACTGTGCCTTTAAATTTCAACCGGGATTAATAATAAGTTTATATTTAACGGTTTGAAAAGCGCAGCCTGAAAACATCCTAATGACATTATTTAAAAAGCTCTGTACACGAATACTTCTACCGATTAAATATAATTTTATTTCTCTGCAAATGTGACTCGATAATTTAACGAGGGACGTCGAACACAGCAAAACGCATAAAAAGTAAAGAGATATGTAATTATTCAACGTACACCGCGCGTTCGAATCCCCGTCACGAAATTATTAATTAAATCCAACAAAAACAATATTGTTATAAAGCTAGTAACTTGTAAATCGTACGGATGCGTGTGTGTACGTGTGCGTGCACACGTACGTACGTAATGGACGAGCCACGGTTGTTTTGTTTTGAATGAATGCCGGCCGTGTATCGCACGTACACGTGCACACACGCGGCTACGCGAACGCACGATGCGAATGGATCGACCTGGCTCGCAAACACGTACATACGTATGCGCGCATTTGCTCGTGTTTGTACGCATACGTGTCATAGGTAATGGGTAAAGCAAGGTGGGATACTCACTTTTTTGCAAGTGACCGAGTGGGCTGCTTCTGCACTATCGTCACGTGAAACACCACCGTTTATTGTTCTCCGCGTGGCAGACAAGCGTTCGAGCGTACGCGTGGCACAATTACGGAGCTACCAGCTCCACGATCTATCGCGTAATCCCGACTAAATCGGACAAAGGATCTGCGAGGAGCGGGGCTATGGCGCCAGGCCGAAAATCGAGGCTCGAGGAAGGCGTTAGTCGCGTCGATTATCGAAACTGGTATCGAATCGCCGCGTAATCGTGATTACGCGCACAGCAAAGAAGATAAACCGCAAGTTATATTACCCGAGACGATCGGTCGGCGGAAACGGGAAGGACGGGAAGAAAGCGAAACGAGATCGAACGATTCGATGAATTAATTAGGAAGGTTAATTAATCGATTAATCGAGCGAGGGGAGGTTGGTATAACGGTGCGCGAGTAATTGGCCACGCGCTCTCTGTTGTCTCGATCGACACGCCGGTTTCGAAATTCACGAGGTCGCAGGCGAACCCTTTCCTTTCACTCCCACGAGGTAAACACGTTGACGTCGATGTAATCCAACTGTGAGCAGATTTTTTATTTTGGCACACACGTAGAACTTTTTCACCCCCGGTTGTCGGAAGAAGATCGAGCGTTGGTTCACCGAGCACCGATCTCACACACGCGTAACCGAATTGTCACGAAATACGAAATCGGAGACCGTAACGGTTAAGCTCCCAGTCGCTAAATGCAGGTTAAGGTGTTTGAACGCTGCGCTACCGTACAATTGAACGTCAAGAATGTGACAATATGGCGAGATCTTGATATAGAAGTTAATCCGACTGGCACGCTGTTCGTAAGAACTGCGAATTGGTACGAAAGCTTCTTCTCTGTTTGTAATTCCACAAAGGTCACAGGCAAAGCTTTATTACTTCCTTGGTATGCAGGATACTTTGTTGTTCCTGTTGATATCGGTACGATCGAATACAAACAGTAAGAATTCAAACGTCCTTCGATACTAGTAACGACACGATACTTCGTTTGCGCGCGAAACGTTACTCTGAACTTTCAACTGCGATAAACGTCACAATATAGATGGCTACCTTGGACACTAATGGCGTCTTTTGTTCTAGATATTTTAATAACTTATTCGAAGAACGTTGTTCGATTGTTCGTTGTTAATTGAAAGTTCACGTACGCTTTTGAAACTTGTGCTCATAGAATAAACGACGTTCGACCGATATTCCCGATAAATTCAGCCAAAATTTCGACGATTCGGGGATGCACTGACAAAACCGTAACCGCGTTTGACCGGCGACGAAACGACACTGAAAATCACTCCGAACGCGAATAAAAGTAACCACGACGTATATTTTGTAATCACCGAAACGAACACTGATCGAAGCACAAATAGAATTTCGAATATGTCTCTCCACGCAACGTTTTCGTACCGATACTAACTGTCAACTAGACGCAGGGTACACGCACTCTAGTGGTGCCGGTTTGCAACTACACGTTTCTTTCGGAGCTTGTCCACGAAGAGAGCGTTTGTATTGAATCCTTCAATTTACAACCTATAAATGATCGAAATGTCACATGGACACAAGTATCCTTTAACGATGCTCGACACGAGTCACTTTTAATCACTGTCAACAGTTCGGTGTTCTTTCTCGCCGATCGTCAAGCTGTCACCTTTCTGTCTCTCTTACTCCAATTGTCTCGGATTGAAAACACGAGACAGACACCGGTAAGCACTGCGGTCGACACGATCCTGACCGAAGTGAACCGAACAAGAAACGAGCGCTCCGTTCGAGTGGACCGAACGAACGATTGGTACCACCGAAGATCGATTTGCCACCGTAAAACAGTCGGCGATTTTTTATTTTCAAGTGGTGTTTCGTCACTGGTAGACGTAACCCTTCGTTATGTATCGCTCTGAATGAAAAGCGTGCGTCTGTACTCTTATTTTCACGAAGATCGCGTGGGTTCTTTCAATCGCAGTCCCGTTCCGTGGCTGCTCGCTCGTCCGTTGGCGGGCTTCGAATGACGAGCTGCGATCGCTCCCCACGCAACACACCGGCTCTCTCACTCCTTCTCCCTCGTACCTTGCGCACGCTCTCTCTGTTTCGTTCGCGACCGTTCCGTCTCGCTTTTCTTCATCGTCCCATCCCCGTTTCTCCCTCGAAGCTTTCGCTGGCTGGCGCACACTCTCCTTCTCTTTCTCTTTCTCGCCGGTGGATGCAACCAGCGAGGTGCGACAAAGAAAGAAATCGCCGAATAGTATATGGAACGGTGCGCGTGCAACGAAGAGGGCAGACACATGCGCAAGCGCCAAGAACGTACATACTTACTGGTGCTATCTGCGAGGCGGTAAAAGCACCCCCGCGAGCGCGCTGCTACTTCCGTACAGAGAAGGAAGAAGCTAGAGTCCCCGTAGCACCCTGCCGTAAGATACAGGGGGTTGCGCGACTACCTACTGCATGGAATACGTGCATACAGGAAAGACCCCTCGGTGTATGAACCTATCTTCCTGGTTGCGAGCGAGAGGCACATTTTTAACACCGATGAGGCGGCTCAGCCGGCCATCTCATTAACGGAGTCGCGTTGCAGGGGGATACGTTGCATCTCGCACGATGCATTTTCCAAAGCACGCAATTAAAAGTCGTGCTTTTCGTCGCCATTTAAAGCTGTTGTTGAGATATATGAAAATTTCTAATACGAAAACGCGCAGGTTTAAGTAAATCGCCTAAGAAGCCTCATCGCGCGCGGTAAACTTGTTCGTGGCATTAATAATCTTAGGAACTATTATCATTTTTTCTGCGAAAACTTGTTCGCGTTTCCACACCCTTTTTTTCTCTTTATTTATGCTTTAACGCGGAGACGCGATTTATTGGGTACACCTATTTCAATTAAATATACGAAAACGCGAAAATGTATTGCATTAATTAAATATTGGTTTTACGACACGTACATGTGTATTTTATCAATTTTCATGCAAACAGAGACTTTGCATTCGAATTCATCAAACACAGTCATTTTGTCGTATATTACACTTCTTTGATTTTATGAAATTTATTACCATATTCAAAAAAAATGGAAAAAAGTGCTGTTTATGTGTTGTAACCATAAAAGTAATATTTTATCAGTACATGAAATGATAATGAAATGTCCATAAATTTCAGTCTGAAATTTCCGTTAATTCTTTGCTGATCTTTTTACATGAAAAGCAATAATTGAATTTTGTTTTGTAACATGACAGTTATAATCGATTTACGTGATATTAATTACTTTCATAATGAATTTTCGAGTAAACGTAAAAGTATCGAATCGACTGAATTTTGCAATCAGCAACTTGTTCGATGTTAGTTATCGAAGTCCTTTGATCTAAAAACTCTGTTAGAAGTATTCAAAAAAGAGGAAACACAACAGCAATCCACAAGAAACTCGCTTTAGAAACTTTATAAAAGATGGTATCTCTGCACTGTTCACTAGTTAGACATACTTCTGATACAACCTTCCACTAACAAGCAACCTGTCGGCATAACAAAAGAGAACTGATTTTCAGATTTTCCGAAAAACAAATCGAACGTTTTTGTCGATGCACGTTAAACCTTCTGCGATAATCGATTCAGCATGGATCGAAATTTGCTTACGAGGTTGCCTGATTGAAATTTCCTCAATACAAACTAATATTGTGTTCCATGCTCGACGATAATAGCGATAATGCTATTTCGTACGATACGTCAGTAATTTGATTTTGAAATATTCATTTCTTTATGAAAAATTTCGAGTTTAATATCCTGTGTATAACTAAATACACGTACGTATTAATACGCTATGTATACATTAAAGGACCGGAGGTAACAAAGTTTTCAGCTAATCATTTATGGCGCTCACTGACGCGATACAATTTTCAGTCAATGATAGGTGAAACGGTTCGACACAGTTCTAGTCGTTAAGCTCTATTTTTCGAATCGAGAAACTAATTTCACTTGACATACATTTCGGTAGAATAATTTCCGACAATATTCCTGCGAGTTCAGAGCGAAAGACTCGAAGAAGAGCGGTTCATTAAAGGGCAATCGTTGTATTCTAGCAACGATTTCCGTACTCAAAGATTCAGCTACCGGAGATCATTCGGGATCAGCTCATGTAGAAACGATCCACCAGCTTGTTTCTATTTATGAGTTGAATATATTTCATACATAAATGGTTAACCCAAATTCATTTTTTAACTTTTCCAACGGTATACCGTCGACGATTTCATTTCATGCGAGATGCATTCATCGCAATTTTTCTGTAAATTATTCAAGCTGTATAATAACGATTCAATTAACTCTCGTACGACGAACGTGAATATTTGCATGGGAAAATCATTGTAGTCCGAGGCAAACGATACACACATACATATATATGCGCGTAGCGATTACGAGACGAATGTTAAAGAAAAATTGTAAGTTGGTGTCTAAAAGCAAGTTGTTTGGTAAATTACGATCGATACGAAGCAGTAGCGACGTGTCGACGATCCTCATTTTTCTCCGGCGCTCTAAATAATGAAAGTCAACCCAGTCTTGGCAAATACCGGCCGGCCAGACGAGGAATTGTTGCGTGCTGCCATGCTCCTCCTGTCGTGTTCGTTTCGGCTCGTCCGGTCTGTCTTCGAAAGACAACCGTCCCCCGTCAGTTTATTGAACTTTCTTCCTGCGATTAAATATTTAACGCCTCGATCGATACTCTTCCGTACAAACCGTGCTCTACGACAGCGGGGGCTATTCTACGCGTGACTCTTCCGCCGGACAGTTCGAAAAATTACCGGGCTACCCTCTACTTTTCTCGTACGCAAATACGTTCGTGTACGTCACTCTCAATCTGCCTCGTTTCGTCCCTCTTTCAGCCGACTAAAAACATTTCCCTGTACGCGACGGACGAGGCGACACCCTTGCAAAAATGTCTGAGACACCCTACCCGGCCACGGGGAGATCATCCTGGAAATTCACTTCGCCATAACCCGAAACATAAATATGTAGATCGTTCACGAAAGTGATTTATCGTATTCTTCATAAAGCTTTATGAACGAAATTATACGCTGGTGGACTTAAGTGGACGGTGTATATATGTAGAAACGCAAAAAGGTATGATAATTTTAATATTTATGAAGACCGACGTTGTTTATCCGTAAAAACATATAAGATGGAAACGAAGAACAGATTTTATATAACAGCCTAATGATGAGGCCACGCCCGTGGACATCAGCTTGATTGGACAGTACCCATCGTTTGCCAACCTCATTATCTGCGTAATTAAACTCCACCATTAAGCTATAACAGAAAAATGTATGCACGAAGGTCCTTGGAAATAATAATTAAATTGTCCGTATCGATGATAGGAGTAATAAGAAACACGGCATGTTCATTGAGCACTGACATTGATAATCGATGTTGTATTTCCCTTTTGAAACGTAGATACAACCTGTCTTCCTTGAAAATGAAACTTTCAAGTTATTTCGTATCATACAGACGGGGTTTGAAGTTTATCGAACAGACATCGGGGCTAGACGGTTTCTTTTCAGATCGATACACGAAAGGCGCGTAAATGTCAGTATTTATTGACAAGAACCCCCACGTCCCTTGACGATGATTACCTTTGCCTGCAGTTCCATTATCTGTCCTAACACCGACTATTTTGCCTCCTTTTACCTTTTCTCGCAAGCCTCGCACGATATGTCATGCCATTTTCTCGAACGAGGTATCTTACAATTTATCGTTCGCAGAAATATCGTGCTGGTAGCATAAGAAAGACTTTGTAGCGGTAATTTATAGCGTGAAATATTTTCAAAGGTTATTGAAACCAAAACTAATGCGTTATTTAAAGGCGTAAATAAATACTGCTATAAATATCAGTGGTACGACCAGCCGCTCGAGAATTCATTCCGTTAACGCGTTAGTTTTCACTTTTATAATTATTTGTTACGTTAGCGAACGAGTAATAAATGTTGAAAACATCGCTACGTGTGCGCAGATAAGAAAGTAAAATAAAATGAAAAGATTTTTCAGAGACGGTGCTCTCGTATTAGAGTGGTACTTTTGTTTCTGAAGTACCTACATAGAGCTCTTAAACTGGCTGGCCCAGTTTCTTTTGAATATTTAATTCTAAAACATTCCACTATTTGGTACCTCTAAACTCTCCTCTCCTCTATACGTTTTTATAATTATTCCTTTCTGTTATAAATAACATGACTAATGAAAAGGAAAAGAGAGACAAGATTAATTTGGACTAATTGATGAAGATTCTCAACATAGAACATGGTAGCAGAAAATTTAACAAGACATCTAGAACGAATAAAAATAGTAAGCTAATAAAAACTCAATTTTAAGCTGCAACTGATATCGAAGAAATGTCACTTGAAACGTTGAGTTCGAGCTAAACTCTGACATGTAGGTTATAACCACTTATTAAGAGCTTACCCCTGTATGACCTTTCATCCTGGCATCGTTACCGATTCACCAAGACGTCTCCTTCAATCAGGCTAGATCTAGTCGCGGCCACTTTTCGAGCAATCCGATCAAAGGATATTAGTCAATCGTATTTTCTATATACACATAAACGTAGTTCATACCGGTTAACGAGCTGACCGTATGGGGCAACGCGATTGACTTATACCATGGCCGTGCTGGTGTTCAGCCTGTGATCTTGCATTTACGGCTAATCAGCATTTGAGATCGGTTTCAAAGGACTTAGTATCAGATACATAGATGCTTCTAACGTTAATAAGCAAATGATACAGATACGTCTTGCTATTAGTTGCTTTACGTTAGTATAATGCTTCAATCGGTTTAATCGTAATCCTTATACCGCGATGACGTATAAACGAACGAGATCATTCATTCGACGTAATATCTAATTAATATCCAAATGTTCTTTGCAATTAATACACGGTTATAGTCGGAACTGGCTTCTCAACTTTTCTACGTACGAATCCTTAACTCGATCAGCCTTTACAGTAGGTTAACTCGAATCGCTCGGGGCATCAAACAGAAAACGCAAGTCAGTTGGCCAATCCATTAAAACCATTTCATTGAAGAGCCGCTACGTAACGTTTATAACTCAGCTGACTTGCACTATGCCGCTGATACTCGTATGGCGTATGCTTCTCGATTGCTTCTAATGTTCTTCCTTTTTATTCCAGGTCACGAGCAGGGTACAGAACAGGAACAAAAGTACTGAAAAATAACTCGATCTTAAAAGACGTTTCTTGTTACTCTGTTTATGTACCGGGGAATCCCTTTGCTTTGGATCGTCGCTGAACCATTTACGCGGGTTTTCCGAACAAAAAGGATGAATCATTTTGTTTGGCGAGCTCAAGGTCTAAACGCGAGATCGTAACTACGGCTTTCCGTTGAAAATTGCCCGATAATGGCCGTTGCGGTTTCAGATTGACGGTCTTTTGTAGGAACGTCAGGGTATATACCCGTGCAAACACGCTTTCATTCGTTCGTTCGTTCGTTCTCACCCAATCCTGTCATCGAATTGTTTGCTCGACACTGCTTCGTTTGCACGTTTGCTCGTCAGCTTCGTAACTTTACAAGCAATAACCGAAAGCGTACCGGACAGGTTTATGGCCGCGCACCGGTGGTCCTTCTCCTTTCGCATTAAATTTAACCGACAGCTGCGGTCGAAATACTTTTTCATGCACGTATTCTTTATGATTCGTGCGCGCTCTTATCGCCCCGAAACGAAAGGAAAAGTTGAATTTCAGGCAACGACCTTCTGGTTTATCAAACGCCTCATCGACGAACGCTCTGTTTGCGCTCGCAGGGAGCCCGTTGCGTTTTGCAACTGTTTACACACTCTCTTTCCAAGATAAATCGCTAAGAGTCAAGCTTCCAAACTTGACAAAGATTTTTAAGAGCATCTGATGACCCGTATCCAATACAACTTCCCGCGTTAACTTCACCACCAACGGAATAAAATTTCCAAGTTATTCGAACTCGTAAAAACGTAGACAGACCGGACATCGAGCAGAGAACTTGACGGTTCTTTACACGGGGGTTATTTTCATTCGACCATCGCTAAAGTGGTAGTTGACGTTTCTATTCTCGTCATAAAGACACGAACTACAATTCATATCTATATCCAGCTTGTTAGCATATAGCGCCGTGAACGGTGATTTATCATTCATTTTTAAATAAGTATCGAATCATCGATCCTGCTCCGTCCAAGGGTAGAAAAACTTGAACGATTCTATTCTATTTTTAATGAACATCGTCGCGGGGTCACCGACACTCAGAGTAAAAAGTTCAATGAAATTCTAATAAAATTAATCCCCTTAAGATAGCAAGTGAAAATATTAAATTGAAAAATAAATCCATTTATTCGTAATTTGTTAAATTGTCAATCTCAGTTCGATTGAATGAACATTGTAATTGATTTTCCTCAACGTCTGACGCATAAGTACAAGGTAGACTCTATCGTTGGATTATAAATAGAAACAACGACAATTAGAAGGGTTGGTGCATACAACACAGCAGTGCTCGCCAGTCGGATACGTTTCACGCTATTACTCGGGAAACTTTGAAATGAAATTCCATTTCGCCGGTATTTAAGGTGATTTACAAGTTCTCGTGCCTGTTTACGAAATAAATGTCCACTGACCTCCCAGTGTCTGACATCATTAAAGAACAATCCGGAAGGAAGAAAATTGTATTTCCCCGTGGAGTGAGAGGAGGACGTTTTTAGAAGATAGAAACTGCAGACAAACTAGGCACTCGGGCTGGTCGTACAAGTGGAACGGAGATAGAATAAGTAGGTTAACGAAATGGTCGTTCGCAAGCTTGAGATACCGCCACCAATTTCAGTGTCTCTCAACCCTCTGGATCCCCATGGTAGAGTGCCCCCGCGATGCAACAACAATTTTCCAGTCGGTAGTTCCTTCCCCGGCGCCGCCGCGCATGCATGCGCAAAATATACTTTCCGCGTAAGCCTGCGAAACGGAGGGCCTCTGACTCGCAGAAACATCTATAAGACACGACAAGATTTCGCCCGTGGAAGTGGAGAAGAATGGAAGCAATAATTATCGGGAACCGCGATTGGGAACAAGGTCTGCTTGATTAACGCGCGCAAGAAAGACATTCCGTCTGCGAATTCCTCGCGGTCTGTTTTTCGTTTCGAAGGGTCCTGCCGTTTCGCTGCAGCGTTAATTGCATTATTATCGACACCCGTCTTAAACGTTCTGCTTTTCTGTATCTTATATTTGCCAATACTTGGAAACTAACAATCTTATGATAACAATAACAACAATGATCGATAATTTTGATTGCTGAAGTGATCAAGAATTTTTAATAACCATGAAGAACGATAGAAAAATTATAATCGATACAATTAGATCGTGTTTTGTTTTGTACAAAGAAATAAATAATCCTTAACGGGAATAGACCTCGACGACGAAGTTGATTCCATGGCTCCTCTGACTTTTGAATCTCAGGGAGACGTAGTTGAATCCTGGACCACCGCCCATGAGGGTGGCGTAGGCGCCGTTTCCGTTGATTTTCTGATCAAGCGCTCTGACCTGGGTGATTCTCTCCCATGCGGAGACGTTGAAGGTCTTCTCCACGACCACTATTCTCTGCCACGACGAACTCTTGACCACGTTGTTGAGGACGGTGAGCCTGTCACCGGCTATCCTGGCGCCGACGATCAAGTGGTGCGACTTGTTCGTGTTGTTAGCGGCGAAGAAACCCGGAGGAGCCGACGTGACTTGTGTGACGGCGATGGTAACGGCCACTATGGCCAAGTAGATGATCGCCTTGCTGGCCGTCATTTTCAACTTTTGCAGATATCACGCAGGAAACTTTGGTACAATACTCGTGTCACTGCGGGATGAGCTTTGATGCGAATTCGCCGCGTCGCTGCTTAAATATCCACGCCAACTATCTTATCAGCTTACTTATCGCGATATTTTTGTACCGGTTCAGTTACTCGTTCTGGAAAGATTTATTCTAGGAACACGTGGTCGAGCGCGAGGACCCACCTTGAGTGGGTTACGCGGTAATATCAATTGATTAACTCTCGTGATAAATTAATCAACGGTGTTAAAGTCTTATCGTTGAATAAAATAAGTATCGTCTATTCGAATGTTTTTATTTATAGAACGTACACAAGATGTGTAGAACATACAAAAATTCGTACACTGTTTCCTATAACGTAACGAATCGTATATTTTGTTCCTTATTTTTGATACGATGCGAAAGATAATTTTCCTGTTATAAGTATGACATTACTTTCAGCACAAATGTTCCCGATATCGGGTGTAAACACCTTTATCTCAGAAACGTTAATGTACTCGAAAAACACGTATCGTTGATTCATTTCTGTGAGCATCAGATCGTAATTGACAATTTCACGGGAATTCAGTAAGCATAACATTTCGTCGAAATAATTCATTTATTCGTATCTTTCGAGATACGGATGATAATCGTTATTATCAGCGATAGACCACCGTGCGTAAGGTGTTTGGCCTCAATCTCATAATAGACGGCGATCTCTATAATTCACGAGCAACCCAACTCTATCTAATGCCGCATCCTGTTGTGTGTGCTCTGTTCGCCGCGTACACACCGGTGCCGGGGCCAAATTCTATGCACCTTCGATAGATTGCGTTCGCAAACTCACGATACTCTCGTATTTTGAAAGCGGCCATACAGCGTAGGTATTATCGAGCGGCTCGATTTATGCCGGTTTCAATTTTTCAGACGTGTTTTCGTTACATGCACTAATTCGAGTCTCGCATTTGACGAATATTGTTATCTGCTAGAGCAGGAGCTATTTTGTCAAGGCCGTTGCAGGTTGTTTGCTCAGATGCTTGTTAACCGTGTGAGCATCCAATATGTTACCTCTTGTATGCACTTAGGTCCTGCATCGAGAGTAGATTCACACGGATCATTAAATCAATTCCTGGATACACGATGACAGAATATCGGTTGTAACGGTTATGAACAGCAAGATCCACCTACAACCGGCTGCTTACTAAAGGAATTCGAGAAAAAACGTATTTTTATTAATTTTTTGCGAGTAGACAATTTTTTAAAAAATATAAAGGAAAGGTAGATTCGTTTGCACGAAATGTTTCTTTATGGTGGACCGAGTAGAAGGCACATATGGGGCAACTTAACGAAGGACGAACGTGCGTTTCATTTTGATCCATTCCGCGCAAAGATGTTTACGCTTGTAAAGTTCTGGCGAGGTCACTCGTGTTTCTAAGTGTACCCGTGCATATTACACGAGGGTAGCATTCTGGAAGTTTTACTTTCCGCTGCAACCACCGAGTGCAGGTTCTCGCTCGCACACAGGTGTGCCGTGGCGCAAACAGGCAACCGGATGGTTTCGACTTTACCTTCCTGGCTGGCAAACGATGGTGTACGATACAAGTATACCAGCATTATTCATTCGACGGACAAACCTTGGCCACGGAGCTACTCGATCTCTGGCACCTGTCTCGAGCACAACCGGACAGAAGATGTTCCCGGGGTCTGCGTATACCGGCGATGCTTTTACCATTAATTATCCCTTTGTGCGCTTCGGAAATACGAGGCACGGCTCGATTTCAGCGTCTTAACAAGATATCCGGTAATGCTGATACAACAACGGCGAATCCGCTTTCCTAGCCACTCGAATTGTCTGCCGCCGAACACGAACTCTTCCCCGGATCGCGACAGATTTTCTATCGGTCATTCGAGAACATTCGACGAACGGTGCCGTGACGATCGAACATCCGGCTCGCGTATTGTCGAATAATTAACGGGTTACGCTGGAATTTAATTGGATTATGATAAGAAGCTTGAACCCGTAAGGTCGAGCGCGGGTCGATAAACGCGATCCAGGAATTTTCTGCGGCAACGTTAAATGCATATCGTTTCAGGGACGAGGAAAAAAAACAGGAAATTGCGATAATGTGAAAGTAGAGGGAAGAATAAAGGGATAATGAGCGTTGAGGTCAGCCGTTAGGACAATTAGGCGAACAGAAAAGTTCCATTGCAGTTCCGTGGCCTTCTGATCGTCCCTGTAAAAGTCGGCCTGACAGCTACTAGTTTTCTCCATTACTCAAAGCTCTCCGCCTACTTCCGTGAATTAATATATTATATCGAACCTACGACTGACGCTGGATACTTTCTTCATACGCCAACCAGAAACCGATGGAACGATTGCTGTTGTACGTTTATAGATTGTTCAAACATTCAATGAGTGTTCTTTGAAATGATAAGGCATTTAGTATAAAAAACAAACAATTGTTTCCTTGATAGATATATCTCGTCAGAGATTAGGTAGATCATTCATTATTTCTTTTTTTGTTGATCTTGAATATTGATGATTCCAGAAAATTACTATTATGCCAGCAATTGAGCAAGTGCTATCGATCATCGCTATGTTTATATTTCCAATCGAAACGGTGTATCATGAATCCGTTACTCGTAGATAATACATTATGAAGAGAGACTCGGTTGCATTCGGCCACGATAGTTTTGGTTTACGGTGTTCTGATCGTCCCCGAAGAGTTGTATGCGTCGTTCGCGTACGTACATTTGTACACATAATTTGCATTCGTCCCGATACGATAAGGTTAAATAGTTACTCCCGTCGACCGCAATCCCGACATTCTAAACATCCAATCGATTTGTTGGTATTATTACATCCAACTACCGCGTTATATCGGATTTCTTGTCCATCGTTTTCTCCATTTACTCGGATCAAATATGTTACGCTATTATCATCGTGAATTCACCCGCCGCAACTTAAAAAGAAAACCAGCTAATTGAAAATAAACAGCAAAGTAAAGTCTTGAAACAAGGTACATCGTTAAACGCCATTAGCTTCCTAAAGTAAAAGGCAAGGAATGAATGCCCCATCACTTGTTTTAGTACCCAAGAATTACTACATTAGTTAATTTAATAACGAAGTACAATGGATGATAAACTGGGTAAAGTACCATGTCAAGGGGTAGTTTCTAGTAACTTTCTGGTATAAGGCGCTTAGTGGGGCAACGGTGTACCTCCTCTGTGATAAGAAATTAGAGAATTCTGACAAAAATAAGAGTGGAAACTTCACGGTGACATTCAGAAAGAAGATAACATCGAATTTAAGGAGATCAAGCGGTGTATAGTCAGACATCGACGTACGGTGAGGCTATGGAGTAATGTATCGAGTAGGTTAAAAGTAAACTCGTACTACTGACAAAATCATACAGCGTAATGTTACGTTCGATACTTATATCTTTTTATTATAAAAGGTGTACCCATAATTGACATCTGTCAAAAGCAAAGCTAACAAAATGAAGATTTTCAGTAAGTTTAAAGGCTCGATATACAACAAAATCTATGTACTTTCAGAACCACAACGTGTGCGGCCGTAAAATTATTCAACAAGATCCTGGTAGTCTTTTCCTCCTGCGGGTATTCCTCGCAGATTGGCACGAGGCAATAATTCGTCCTGTATCGGTCTCGCGGGCTGCGATCTCGTCGGTGTTAAACGGCCGACGTCTTCTTTTTTTCTTCTCCCGCAGAAGCGCCAGTCTCCATTCGATGCACACGTCTCTTGTCGTACATCCTATTTCGTGTCCATCCAGCGACCGTCCCGAACATCCTCTTTATGCATCGTTAAAACAGGCAGCCGCGCCGCGGCAGTTGTAAAACCGCAGTAAATCGATGCGCGTTGCGCCGACAACGTGATGAGGAGTAAATAAAAAGCACGAGATACTGAAAACGGTAGTCGCCATTTAACCTTTGGATTTTAAATTAATGGGAATAAAAAGGGTCTGCCGTTTGGCATCTTCAAAATAAACATTTGGAAGCCTATTTCATCGCAGACCAATTAAGACGATTTTTTTATCTTATTAGAAGTTTTCACGGATCAGATTTTCCGCGTCGCGAGACGTCCGTTTAAACGTTGGCCGTGACGATAGAAATTAATACGACAAATAGAACGTTTCGCCGATCCGAAGATCACGTAACAAAGGAAAAGATTGTCGTCACGGAGCGAAGCCAGATCCGAACGACTTAATTAAGAGCTACCGTCGCCAGGATCCTCCTACGAATTTCACATCGTCCATTCTTCCGGAAGACATGACACAGACGAGCAAGAAGCGGCAAGACAAACACGGAATAGCCATGAACGCAGGAAAGCCGGAAGGTGCTGCGAGGTAGCGTAAACAATTGCCAGCACAATTAGGAAACGTTTGTCCGTCTGTGTTTATCGAAGGATCCCTAACTAACTTAGGTAACACCTATCCATTTGCTATCCGGCTAGCGTAGCTATGGATTGGTCATGCGGACAATCTACAGGAACGTTATCGACTTCCGCCGAAAAAGAAAGCTCTATCGACGGACTCGCGAACAAAGGATCGAGATAATGATCCGTATAGATCGTTAACAGGTCTCGTTCATTCGAGTATGCACAATGAAATCAGTTATTCAGCGAAATTTTATCAATGAAAGAAACTTGTATTTATCGATCAATCACATATCTGTTTAACTTCCTCTTCTACTTAAGCTTGAAAGATGTCTGCTAGAAATGACATCGTATCTTTCAAATTTGCCTGAAATTAGATTTGTATCGATTCCTGTTAAGCGATCAGCGTTGATTTAAAGTGGATATTTTCCATTGTTCGCGATCGGTAAAGAACGGAAAGTCTGACCGCTCCGGGCAGGTTGCCCGGCAGATTATACGATTACAAGTTATATCCGTGTAAATCGAACCGTTTTCGAATATGACACGAAAAAAAAACTTATCCTGCCATATAAATACGCGTTAACACGTTGACTGGCATGGTGGTCGCTGGTGACCGGCGCTTCAAATTTGATACAATTAAATAATTAAAAACTAATCGATAGAATTCGTAATAATTGGAACTTCACTATGTCTTACCACACACGCCTGTTTTCACTGTGCCAGTCAACTTGTTAATTCGATATCGAATAACTGCACCAGCTGTCAACATTATCATTACAGATACAAAGTTTACTTTGTAATACGTACAGCGAACCGCAGTTATTTCACCCAAATCGAATTATAAATCTCGAAAGTATTTGTTACAGAAGAATAATATCACGGTAACGAGGAAAATGTTCTGACACTTTGCGACTATTGACTTTGTTCGGTCAATAGAGAAACGGTAAAGAACGTAAAGTAAAGATGAAAGATGGAAAACCGATTTAAAAGCGAACTTTCCTGCAAATTTTATTACACTTTGAAGTCCCGCCTTGCGTAATACGAAGAATAAACGATTCGGATTTGAATGCGGGGTATTTTCTCGGCAAAAAAAAAAATGATATCCCTTCAGAGGCCACGGACGAACAGGGGACCTGTTCACGTAACGAAACGGTAACTCTTTTGGTATTTCACAAGAAGGGTTTGTCGTTACGTTAATTTGCTCGCTTGTCGCAAACATTCGTTTCGGACTGAATTTACGACGAAAAATGAGAATAGTTTTCAAGGAGCGGACGGAAGTCTATTTCCGTGACGTTGTATAAAAGGGAACACGGAGGAGAGAAAAAAAAGGACTTAATTTAGTTCAACCTTCTCGTTTCCAATATCTACGTGTATCCGTGTGTGTCGACACGCGAATAATCGTTCTACTTTTCTATTCCCCGTGGATGGACAATTCCTTTTTTTTTCTTTAAAAAATCCATGTTGCTCGAATCGTATTTTAATCTATGGACGTTGTAACGGAACGTCGTTATCCTCGAAGAGAAAATAGTTGATGACTGCAAAAAATTTATGAACCGGACAAGGAGAAGGAAGAAAAGGACGAAGGAAGCTCCGTTTTACATGATTTTTGCTCTATATATTTTTTGTACCGTCTTGATCAACCAGGCTATGTATTTCCTTTGCAATGTTATCAGAAAAAGTGTAGCTGCAATGAATAATGATAATTTTTCTTAATCGATTCATAATTCTGTTGACATGTTCGTAATGATAACACGGCACTCGTGTAATTGATATACATCGCGTTATAATTGCAAGATAGAGCGAGAAATCATTTCGCGGAGGTGTTTTTTGCATCTGATACAATTTTTCTAAAGTTATCAGCGAGTACGAACTTACTGACCTAAATAACACGAAAGGGTAATACGTGTATTACTTTCTTGAAATATGGATACCATAAAGTTTCCAGGGGACGCAAACAGAGAGCTGGTCACATAATCCCTGGGCGACAAACTTGTCGCATTATCCGTTACATCACGTTCGGCAACTAGACGTTAGTTCCTAGCCAAGGGACATTAGGTTTGAGAGACTCTAACAGAGTTGACAACAGGTACGAGCCACCTGAGGAACTGGCTCCGTCCCCTGGCAAACGCGAGACATAAAATTTCATCGAAATCAGAGATATACGACGTGGATTGTTATCTCGTGAATCCAGCATCGTAACGTTCCCGTTCTTTCGATACACGAATGAAAATTGATACATTAGCATGAATGGAAAGCAGATTGTCGTATCGCGATACGATTCGAACGTTCGCGAACGTTTTACAGCCGCTTTAATTCGCGCTTTCACTTTCAAATCGTATCCGACTTTTGTTTCCACGTTGCAGCAATGAGAGGCAGATACATCATGTCCTATCGGAGGAAGCCATCAATGGCGTAACCAGGAAGCCGTCCAAAGTTCTCTAACGATGATGTATCGAGACTGCAGGAGACCCTTAACTCACGGCTATTCCGATACACCGTAAGTTACCATTTCTTTCGCCCTTTCTTTCTCTCACCCTTTCGCCCGCCACCCTTACCCGAAGAAGCATTACGTCCCTTGGTATCCTCTCCGGCTTACCGCCGATGATGACCGTGACAGATAGCCTGTCATAACTCGCCGCCGTGAAAAAACGTATCCGAGATCTGATGTTTGTTAAAAAAAAATAACGCATACCGGTTCCTCGATCGAAAAAGTTGACGTGAATTATATCGGTAAGAATACGCGACATCATCCATTTTCCGTCGATAAACCGAGTTAGCTTTCTTAAGAGGGAGTAGATTTTGGATAAAGCGATATTGAAACTTTTTTTTTATTGGATATAATGAAAGTTTCTAGTCGTTAATTAAAGTTGGATAGAAAGGATATTTTTAAGAGAGATACAAAATGGCAGAGTTCGGAAAAGTGTCACATCAAGCCGCGGTGACTTTTTAAAACTAAACGATGCTAGGGATCAGCAGGAACTGTCAAGCCTGCTTTAGTTTCCATAGACGGCGCGAGTTTTTTTTTCCGCGGGAAGAAGAGCACTTTCCTACGGTGATTCGCAAACGCTTTTTACCTTTCTGCCCTTTTATGCTGTCGCTCTTACTCTAGGACGACATCGACGATGCATTAAAATTTATCTGTAGCTTTATTGCTGGTCATTTCACGGAAATTTCCGCACGTTATTTCCTCTTATATTCAGCTGTATGGTAAATAGAATCAATCTATTATTAGATACGATGCAAAATCAAGGCTGATAATCGCGAAGCTACGGCTAGATGTCTACGAAATCCACGTAGTTGCATTTAATAATAATTTATTGTAGTTATGTGTTTTAATTAAGTTTATAAACGGTGACTGTTTAGAATAGGGTCTCTTTCTGGCGACGGGAGAATGCACTTACCCCCTTACGTACCAAAGGGGTTTACACGTGTGCTTTTCCTCGTATACGGAAGTTCGTAATTTCAGTTTATCCATTGTAAATGAAATGTCGCAGTGCTACGAAACCAGCTTCATTATTTATCTAAAAATACAACTAACTACCACACACTGTTCTAATTTTGAAGATAATTTTGTAAGAAATCATGAAACACTTATAAAATTAAAATTTCATAATTATTATATTGTTCTCACTTTTTTATTTCATTATATGTATTATTATATTTTAATGTTATTACTAAATAATATTATTATTCAATGTATATTTTTCTCATTTATTTACTTACACACTTATAGAAATTAATACATGTTTAATTTATATGTTTTTAATATTTTAAAACAAACATGTAAAAAATGTAATTTTAAATAGTAGGAATTACAATTTATTTTAAACTGCGCGCCACAAGTTTGAATTTGACGCGGCGTCTGCGCAGTAAGTTTCTCAATAACCGTTTGAAAAGTGGTCAGTTACGGTTTGCGCGTTGTCTAGTTAAAATGTAATTGTGATAAATAATTTTGTGAGTGATTTGCATAATTAAAGTGAAGTGTAAGTGAAGTGATTTGTGTGTGAAAAGAGGATATACCATCAGGAGTACTTCGTCGAGTAATAGAATTTCAACAAATGTGAGTAGATTAAAAGATTTTTAATATTTCTTAGTCATTTTACCGCGTAAGACGCCATGATCTTCAATCTAATAGTTTGTAGGTAATTTTGAAGTAAATAACTCTTAAAATCGATTATATTTGAGATATAATAGCTGAAAACAAATTTAAGATCATTTAATAAATATAGTATAACGTTTATTTAATTTTGTTAATTACATTGGTTACATTAGACTGAAAATAGGTAATATGTATAAAGATTTGATAAAACAGGCTTTTCTTTGATGTATCATTAAAAATAAAGTAATGTATCTTTATTTATAATCCCTCTTAGGTGGATCAACCACTTAACAATAATTCATACATATTATGTTTATTTAATTAGTTTAAAGAGAAAATAAATATAACATAGGTAAAATCACTGAATGAAATACTTCAAGATTATTTCCATACAAATGTTTGCTACTTAAACTTTTTTTATTGTTCTCAAAATGCATGCATAATTGTGCATATATTTTGAGAAGTTTATATAAACTTTACCTCTACTTTGGATGCTGCATAATGTTTAAAATTAACTTACATTATATCCAACACTACAAACTTGGAATGTTCTGTTAAATAATCATGGCATTTTTAAGTTACACTTTTTAAAAAGTGGCAGTACACAATAAATTATCACTCCAAAGGAAATTGTTAGATAGTTTAAAAATTCAGTATATATAAATATTATTTGTTAAAAGCAATGTAAAAGCATTATTTCTGTGACTGATTGGCATACTAATTCGTGAATGTACACATAATCTCAACTGCAACATTCCTACTTAAATGTAAAGTGATCACTTCCTATAGTTTAGATCTTTTATTATACAGAATTGTTAACCGATATGTGTAAAGAATCCATTGAATATCTTCTCTCCTGTTGGGTTGTTTTCAACCATTGCTTGTGTTCACACAAGTATGGATATAATGGTACCACCAAAACACTGATATCATCGACTGATGCCACAGGTGAAAATTTTTCATCTGTTTCCTCAAGGTTCTCTGATTTACCAACCCAAACTCTTCCAACTAACCTACCTCTTGCTGCTTGTACCAATTCCTGAGCACTCATTGTGAGCCTATAATTAAAATTTATTCCAAATTTTGATTTCTAAGACACTGATTAAAACTCTTAAACAAATACCTGTATTCTAATGATGGGGTATCAGGGGCAAGCGTTTTCCTAAGTATATTTGCTGCTGTTTTATCTGACACAACATCCCAAAGTCCGTCAGTAGCTACAATAATACAATCACGTTCGGTTAGATTACAACTATCTAAATTTATGGACTGTACTTCAGGCTGCGAGGACAGGAATGGCTTTATGTTAACTCCAGTACTGGCTGCTTTTAATCCATGATCTCCAAATCCACGTGTTACCCCTATAGTACCCATCACTCGACTCTATATAACAAAATCACAATAAATTTCTGTCAGAAGTAATTATTGCACAGGTGTCAAAGACAATTACCCTTTTGCCATGTCCTGAAATCAGAGGTAGTTTCAAATCAGAATTAGTCAATACCTTATATGCCCAGCCCGTCATATAAGGTTCCCTATACAAAACCAAGGATCCTAATTCCTTTTGCAGAGGTCGCTTACGAAACTCCAGTGGAGTGAAGTGACCTTTCAGTAATTCGTTGCTTCTTAGAAAACCTAGTGCTCGGACACGATTCGATTCTGAATCAGGAGTGTGATCTCTCGTCAATGCACGCTGATTCTCTCCCAATACTAATACGGCTCTGTCCATTATACATGTTTCATTAATTATTCCATCTTCTATGAACTACAGTAGAGATTTATATGTTAGAGTTTTCACCTTGAATCTCCTGCACCTGCAGCATATAATCTACCATTGAGAAATAAAATGGTGATTGCTGTGCAACCACCACCACCGCCTTGAGCTTGAGCTTCTACCATTTGATCCATTTGTCTGTATGCTAACTCGATAGCACCAATAACTAAATCTCTCCCTTTTATAAGTTCATCCTCGTCTTCATTCAGTAACATATTGCCTGGTATTGCCATTAACCTCCCCTGAAAAAAACAATGTGTACACAAAACATAACATATGAAGTACACATAATTATGTACTAAATTACTAATTAGGCTCACAAGAATTATTCTGTGCAAATGTAATCTCGCTGTTAAAGCCACTTGATATCCGGCATGTCCATCAAACATTGAGAACATGACATAGGGCAGTGTAACATTAACGTCTGCTAGCTTAAGGTCACCTCTTGTTGCGGAGGTTTGATCCTCGTTCCAAGCACTTTTACCAGCATTGATACACTCTGCATAACCGGCACACCATGGCAATCGACTCAAATCCCTTGGTACAATGATTGGTCTTACTCTATGATCAGCACTCACCTATAAATAATATAAATAATAACTGTGCTTTAATTCCTGATTATATTACAATCACAGGAACAGTAATAGCAGTGGTACCTCAAAGTACTCACTTGAGTTTCTTCTGTGGTCAATCCTAGAAAGCTAGGTCTACTATATGGTTTATTTTCTATTTCTGCAGTGATGTTTGAATTAAGGTAGTCAGTTATTGCTTCATTATCCAAATCATTGGGATACTGTATGCCAAGTTCACTTCCACCAACTGCATTCAGTAATGCTGATTTAAATCTGTTCAGCATCTTTTGTTCAGTATTTCTGAGATATGTATTTTACAACTATTTTAATTCTACCATAACATCTATGTTTAGAGATAGATATTACATCTGATGATATTATTTTATTTTATTTTACTTTCTATCAAGGTACAAGCATGTACATATATGTATAACACCCTCAAAAAGAAGGAACTACAGAAGTTTAATTAGTGTTGGGTTATCTGTCATCTGTCAGTTGCTGATCACAAAATTAACTTCACATCAGAAACAATATCTTTACGATTCTAACAGCACTATACTCGGTCATGGAACCATTATATTTCGGATTAATCATAGATTTATATTCCTTTCAACTGATATCATCTTGTTGACAAAATGATTGTCAACAATAAGATAGGTTATATCTTAAACACGAATATCAGGTCGCTGTTTCGTGTAGCGACACCATTACACTCGATATTTAATCATATAAATTGATTTTTATCATCGCGTTCACTTTCAATTAATTATTCAATTTGATTAAAAACAGCTGCACGATATTCTGCAATTTTAGCAACAATAATTAGTATAAAAATATGTCTATGTTTTTAATTAAATTAATGTAAGATTTCTGTAATATCAGTATATATTTATGTGTACAATAATATTTTTTTATTTTCTGCTAAGAAATTTTTATTTAAAAAATTTTTTAAGTTTCGTTTGTGGCAAGAACAAAAAAGGGTATCGATACTTTCAATAAAGTACCTTATTTATAAAATGATGATAATTTGTTCAATTGTAGTATATATTTTATTTATTACTTGTTGAATTAAACTTAATTTTGATGAACGTTCTAAAGGACATTTAATTGTTCAACATTGATTATTTCACTTATAATCAATAATAGAACTTATAATCTATAATAAAATAATTAAATATAAGCTGAGAATTAATTATTTATATGTTTCTACGTGTTGCTTTCTTAATAATCTTTTTGAAAAATTTGTAGTTGCAATCATTTATAATTGCTTCAAAATTTGATCATCAAATTAAAAGTTAAATTTTGTTATTTAAATCAAGCATGTTTACATTTAATTTATATGAAAGTAATTAATTTAATAAGTTAAAAATACTGTGAAATTCTTATTTTTATTTATTTTTTAATTTATATTGCTGTGCGCTTTTCAAAAAACGGTACTGCGCGCGTCATCTAGCGCCAAAGAACAGACTTTAAGAAAACAGTAAATTGTTCTTTGTTTTTGTATAATATGCAATTTTTATATTTTATTTTTACTGCTTTAAATAAATGTACTTAAATGCTATTATTTTCTAAAAAGAAAAGTTAAGATATATGCACATTTGTTATAAAGGAAAATTCTTCTTTATCGATGTTAGTTTTTATACGTAGTTGAAGCAGTGGCCACTTAGCTGCAGAATATTTTCAGTGTTTAGTATTTACTGTAATTTCAATGGCAATGAGTATGTGAAGTTTAGGAAATGTAAATACATAATTGCAAATGTTTGTACAGTCTAGTGCATCTAATTAAACTTGAGTGATTTACATATATCATCTATTAAAATTTATTTCCAAAATATTTGGTAAGAAGACATGGCTAAAGTCAGAAAGAGTACACATAAAAGCGAGGTAATTGACCTCTGAATATTATTTTCTTTTAGTACAAAATGTTCATTTAGTAACAATGAATTGTAGGAACTTAGTAGTTCGTCTGGTTCATCTGGTTCATCTTCTTCAATATCCTCTGATGAAGAGGTAGATGCAAGAGATTTAAAACCGATTAAAGACTATTTGTCAGATCGCAGGGAACTAGCTCGGCAACTTTTTAAATCCGTCAAAGCTGAAAAAATACAAATGATGTTACCTCAAGTGTTGAGGGTAAGCTGATTGGTAATATCTTCAGCACGTTGATAATTCTAATATCACTGAAACCAGTTGATCTAATAATAAAATCTTCCTCTTATATTTTTTATGCTTATTATTATATGCAGTGAATTAAAGATCAAATCGATTTGAATTAATTTTAGAAAATAGATCTAGGTCAATTAGAAAAATGGTGTGCTAATGAATTAAGTGGTATGTCAAAGAGTCGTATATTGTCTATTTTAAACGGGAAACCAATGTTAGAGTCATCAGACACGAGCGAATCAGATGATTCAGGTATGGGAAAATTCAGTGTTATTAATAGCTGTTACATCAATTCAGGTGTCTTACATTTGTTTTCACAATATTAGGACCTTCTTTGGAAATTATCTTAGACACAGAGGAATGGTTTACTGATGAGGATGTGCACGTAAAGGAGGAGGGTGCGGTTAAAGGGAAGATAAAGAAAGATAGGGTAAAACAGAAGGGAAAACCTCAGTCTCATAAAAAGAATGATAGTAAAACTAATGATAAGAAACCCTGCAATAACGTTTCTGAAAATGTGTCAGCCCCAAAAGAGGAACAAGTCAAAACAAGTAAAGAAAAGGAGGGTGACAGTTTGTTGGATTTGTTAGAATTAGAAATGCGTGCAAGAGCGATAAGAGCTTTGATAAGAAAAGAGGAAGACATAATACCAAACGCATCCAAGTCTACAGAGGATGAAGCTTTGAGCAAGGATGCTGCGGCTAAAGCGAAGCAAGATGAGATGCTGGAGAAGGAAAATTGCAGAAGACAGCTGGAAAAGATAATCAGTGCCCAGCAGAATAACACTGGCGAAGACGAGGATGTGGTATTAGTCGTTCAACCAACTCCAACTATCGAGTTGCTGTCGAGCGACAGCGAAGATGAACCTCACGGTGGAGTACGCGTGAATAAAAAATTGGAGAACGAACGTGTCATAGAGAGTAAGGACAACGTGGAAAATTTGGAACAAAATAAGGCATCAACAGATACATCAGAAATACCGAAAGAATCAGACACGCAGAAAACAGAAGTTTCCAAACGACCCCATAGCAATGATGTGTCTCAAATGGACACTCAATCAAAATGCAGCGGAAAGAGGCGAAAGACGAAGAAAAAAGTGCATATGAAAGGATGACTAGAGGATCGAAACTCTACGGCCGATGCGAATAGTACAAAATCATCTAATGATAATCGAGGCGTAGAGTGTTCGGAAAATATGAAATCGAACAGACAGGAACGTGAAAATAATGTTACCTCAAAAACAGCAGCTAGTTCATCATCGAACAAGAAAGATTCTACAGAAGCGTCGAGTAACGTAAATTTGGACGAAGAGAAATCGATCGATTTGGACGAAATAATTGATCTGGACGATTATTGCGACGACATGGAGGACATGGAGAATAACGGGAATGAGAAGAATAAAAATGCAGAAATTACGGAGGGTCAGGAGGGTAAATCCGAAAGTGAAACAGGTTCCGAGCAAAATTCGAATGGGACCGAAACTTGGGCGAGTCGGTACTATCAGACGGATGACGTTCAGAACGTAATTAAAGAATCGAAGATACAGTCGGAAATTCGTAAACGACTAAGGGAACGTCAAAGGCTTTCGAAAGCCAATACGCCTCCAAATAAGAAGTTGCAATCGTCTTCGACGACGGATGCAACGAGTAATAAAGTTATAGAAAAAAATCCATTAGGCTCGGTGGATGAGTACCTGGCTCTAAAAAATACTGACACCACGTGCCTTGGTATTAACGTTGTTAATGATAATTGCAGTGTAATAAAAGATAACGAAACGTCTATTAATACCTGTACAGATGCAGATAAAACAGAGAGTGATCAATCTAAGAATCAGAACGTTGAGACGAAAATTAATATAAGTCATAACGCAAACATTGATAATCCTGTGATTGTAAAGAATGAAAACGTAACTGATGTTACGAATCCTGGTTAATGTAATCTTCATCTAGCAATCGTATGTACATAATTAAACATATAATGGCAAATACTGCCTTTCTTTATGTTACAGAGATTTCATACGATTATGTAAAATAGAAATTAACATCTCTTAAAAATATATTGCAAAACGAGTTAAGACTATTTTAAAGTACGAACGACGTATTAGATACCTTTTATTAACTTGGATAATTAAGTAATTTTGTAATCAGAAATGTGTAAATAAAATTTTATATCCATATCTCTTTCATTGGGTAATTAGAATTACACTAAAAATCATTGTTCGTTTCCTGTTTGCAAGAACGTATTACATATTTCAGAGACAGCGCATAATTCACATACTCGAGGATTTGCAATATATGTAATAATTAATTTAATGTACGGGGGTACGCGGCAGTCCATGAAAAGAAACGCGTTAAAATTGTATCCAATTATAAGAATAAATTCTTCGCAGATTCTACGCTCTGTCCATTTCCTTCTCCGCTTTCGTTTCTCGATTTTTATCGTTCATACCAAGGGGGAAAGTTTCCGTTGCTCTACAATCTCATTTATTTTTAAACTTAACGAAAGGCGCTTCCTAAAACTACACTCGTAGCCAACTAAACCGAACTGTTCCGACGTTCACCGACGCTGAAAATGATCCAAACATGTAAATTAGCCTTTGTTTCGATCTAGTTTCGCAAACAGCGTTTCGTTTCCAAGTCGCACAAGGCGTTTATTACGATTCAAGCGAGATGTTACGATACGGAAGTGACGATCGAACGTTCGACGCCGAGGCGCGTGCACTTGTAACGCATAAATGATCCCTCACGACCTAGGAAACGCATGCAGAACTTGTCGTTCGCGTAATCTCATTGACTTTGCGGGATTTGCGAGGCATTACGACACTCGGTCGCGCGCACACACGCGAACAGAGAGAAAGATTTTTCAGAACCGAGACGGTCTTGGCACGGGGAACTTTCGATCCCAATGGGTGGTTCCGGTGGCGTGGAACCTGGAAAGTTTCTCTGCAACGATGCAAATAAGAGATACAAAAGAGAGGGTGACCGGTAACTTTTTTTTCCAAGGGAGACGGCAAAAGGTCGATGGTTGTTCTGTATCGTGCAAGACAGATTGTTGACAGGGCCCGGGTGGAATTTAAATGAGTACCTATAATCCCGAGGCCGGGTTGCGTAACACCAGAAATTTCTAGGTGGTCCACTTCCGATGAAAGTTACATTTGCAATTCTCCGCGACACGCCACACCGGTTAATACGACAATAAATCCAGAAGCTACCCGGTGCACGTTTCTTCACGGAGATTTCGCGTAATGTAGAAGTAACGAGGTCATATAATTATACGCGTTTGTCTTCCTCGCTAAACGTTGTTTACTCGTTTCTGCTTAGACTCTGAAGATTAAACTCGCCGGGATAATACCATGGTCGCTTGTGGCGGCTGATACACCGTGCCTGGTTATAATTTGAACGAAACAGGGTTGTAATTACGCCGCGTAAGCGAGTATAATTAGCGAATAAAGATCGTGCGCGCGTACAGTAAGAATTATTAATTGAACCTTGAATCTCGACTCTCACGTCTTTATTTTCCACAAGAAGTTCACACGGTTCCGGAGAAGAATGTCGTTCGAACAAAATTAAATTTGTAACAAAAACAAACACGTAGCCAGTTCATCGTAAATAACAAAAATCACCTAAGGCAGAAGGAAGTACAACCAGCGGCCATTAACTTTGTTAGAAACGAATCTATTAATTTTTGCCCGAGTTTCTGCTACGGCGCCTGTTAAAACGAGCGTTTAAATGTTTCTATAAGAAAAACCGGATGTACGTTTTTACTAATCTAACATCGGATAACAAGAAGGAAAGGGTTGTTGTAAAAGAGGCAGCAAAACAAGAGCACGTTCTCACGGTAGTTGGGTTTTCAAAGTAAAAAGCGCCATCGTGAAAAAGGATCGCGTTGTTACACGATCAGCAAACACGCGAGCAGCTCCCTTTTTCCATCCTCGGGTGTCGGTGAAATTTCGTACAGTGCGAATTAAATGTTTGATCGGTCGTGAAGTCGAGTAAACGGTAGAAATAATAACGCAACGAGATCAGGCGATAGCATTGTATCGAGATCGGTGGGAAGCTCTTGACGTAACGCGGATTTCCACGTGCATACATTACACACCAGAATAAGAGAAAAAGTGGCGCGAACGTGAAAGGACCTTTTTTTATATCCGTCCCTTTCGAGGCGCTCCGCGAAAGGCACAATGGAGATTGATGCAAGCGCCAAGTCACGATCCTTTAAATCGTGAAACGAAAGCAAGGCGAAAATAAAAAGAAAATGGGGAAAAACACGGGTTTCGCGTTGCGTAACGTCGCAACGATAGACGCGTCTACGTCGAGCCGGGGCACGTTCTGATTTCTCGGAAACGCCTTCAGTTCAACAATTTCGCGCCAATTTCTGGGGAACGAGGAAGCGTTGAAATTGCTGTCCGTGCTACGCCGTGCCAATGAATAGTTGCGAATTTTCTTGCGTGCTCGTTAGAGAGAGGGAAACTCGACGTGAAATTCGTTACGTTTGGGAAAGGGAGAGAGCACAACGAAACTTCGAAGTTACCTTGTGACCGACGGTGTACGAAAAAGGAAAGGCGGATTTATCGATTGCAAATATTATCCAAAATACATATTTGCGATCCTGCGCGCCGTTGGAAACAGGAACGCAAGGGACACGATGGGTTGTATAAGATGGCGAGGGATATCGGAAGCATTAGTCACAGTTAATGGTAGCTTTCTAAAAGCTATATTTACAGACAACCTTCTGCAGTAACACGAGGATTTTTATATCTCGCGTTGTATATAACCTATCGAGCCAGAAAAAAGTGTAATGTATCCGTAGAAATAAACAATGTTTACGTCACAATTGACGGAAACGTGGGCAGTGGAACGCGATCCACACGTAACCGTAAGGTGGTATCAATCCGCGTACGCGGGTCCAGGGAATGTCATATCTGCATCGCTACACTTCGCGAGCGAACGTTATCTGTACACGGATCACGATTGATCGAAGAAATCTCTCTTGGCTCTTATGCGAACTTCCTAGACCATTAAATATGATTACCCGGCTCGTAGCTAGTTAAATAACGGGATTTGCTAACCAACTACGACCGCGTGTCTCGGTACAGCATCGGTAACATACTTTTAAAACTTGCCTGGTCGTTGCCAGATACATCTAGCTAACGGTTATTATATCTTAACGATTCGATGACTATTAAACAGCTACAAACTTCAATTTCGTCACAAATTATACGTTGCCTGTTCAAAAAGTAGCACGCAATGCTCTTTCCCTTTTTACATTCTATTTCATTGGAAATCCGATTTTTATTTGTGTACAGATTCCGTATCCAACGAAACAATTATGATTCAGCTTTTTGTCCAGGGACGTGTTCGAAGCAAGTCGAGCTGTGCATAATTCGTTATAATTGACACCATCAATTAGACACGGTTAATTGATTCAGGATAGGACGGCTGTTTCTTCGTCGGAAACAGGATTGCGCCGTGTCGATGCAATTTACCTCGATCGTTGGACAAGGTCGAGGGACAGGATACTCGCGGAGAGTACTTTCGTGAATGGTCCGAAATTGTCGTAAGCACGTCCCCTCGTTCCTGGCGAGTCCACCGAACCGTACAGAATCGTGGTCGCATACACGTACGATACGCTTCTGTAATTCTGTGCCGCGCGTACACGTAACAAGCCCGAGTGTTGCACTTTCGACGTCCGTGGAACCCACTTTCCTAGATTTTAAAATCTCCCCGGTACGTTCCGGAGTCACTTTCGGTTTCTAGCTCGTATCAGATTATCGTACGCGTGTAAGAGAAACGGGTATTTCATGCGGAAATGAAACCCGCCTCGCAATCCTGCGAAATTATGATTTTAATTCGATCGAAGCTACTACGCGTTAGAAAGTAGATTTTTGTTCGGCTACGGGGAAAACAAAAGCAGAAAATATCGGTTTTCCCTCGAAGGGAAAGGTGTGACGAAATCGTTTAAACTCGCTCGAAGTGAACGGGTGTCGTAAAGCTTCGATTTTCGCGGAATCCAAACGTCCGTTTTGCTTCTGACCGTTCATTTTCACGCCGTACCGTTTACCATTAACGACCGTACAAATCGTCCGCATCCTTCCATCGCTGACGCTTAGATTATGGTAGAGCAGGTGCGCGTATCTCGTAAGGTAACGTAACGTTAGTGAAAGTGTCTATGCGATTCCTCGCGATCGCGTAACGTTTCCTCTCCTGCAATTTTGTGTCTCCCAAGGTTACATAATCGTTCTTTTGTTATGTATAAAAAAATATCGCTTTATTCGTTCATAAAAAATATATAATACAATACAATTTGCGATTCAGGATCACGGATTGAATACAATGATTGGTACTTTCGACTGACGTGTCTACTACGTGCGGCGCGCTTGTTCGCCGATCACGATGTCCCTGTTCGAATGGGACTACCATCTATCTGGTGATCCTGGCGATTTTCGTAAAATTTCCTTGACGTGTTTGGTGAACGATCGTCGAACAAGACGCGCAAGGTCAAAGACTTCGAGTCTCTTACGGGACGAAGCCTTCGCTACCTCAGTAATGTCCGTAACCACCCAGCTCGTGTCCACCTAATTCCAATCCACCCTCGTATCCACCATATCCACCACCGTATCCACCACCGTATCCACCGCCGAATCCGTGCTCCTTTACGTAAATTGGTACAGCCTCTTTCACGACTAAGGGTACCTTAACGGGGTACGGCACTGGTTTCGATACCGTGTACGGCACCTTGACGGGTACCTTGACCGGATAAGGCACCTTCACGGGCACCTTGACGGGCACCTTCACAGGGTAAGGTACCGGCCTCTCTACCGGATAGGGCACGTGCTTCTCAACGGTCACTGGGTACGGTTGGGGCACGTGGATGGGTACTGGCTTGTCGACCGGTACTTTAATCGGTACTTGGACGGGATAGGGGACGTGTTTTGCAACCTCGACCGGGTACGGTTCTGGCACGTGCACGGTCTTTGTGACCGTAACTGCCTGGATGTGCTCAGCGGATATGTGCTCGCCGCCACCTAAACCGCCGCCCAGGCCACCGCCATAGCCTCCTCCGTAACCTCCTCCGAAACCATGGCTGCCCAGGCTCAGCTCCAGACCACGTTTCGTCTTCTCCTCCTTTGGCTGAGCTTTCGATTCAGCAGCGGGTTTTTTCGCTTCCTCTGCGACGGCGGATAATACCAGGCCGCAAAACAGGAGGATCTAAACAAGGTAAATTATGGATCGTTAGTCGAAAATCGGTTTGTAGTTTCTGAAGGATTTTGAATTGGCTTTCGTTAAGAGCTAAAAGATCAAAATTGCGATACGATTAGACGATGTTTGTTTATGCTTGTTCGAGTAAGAAATTCACGAATTGTCAAATATGTATAAAACAGGGAAGCTAATCACGTCGCAGAATGTTAATACGTTAGAATTCTATCCGGTTACGGCAATTACGTTTTACGTGGCTCGAGTAAGAGGGATTCGAGTTGCTGTCTTACTGGAGCTACTCACTTTCAATTTCTCTGTGCTGTTCATGTTGGTCGACAGTGAGCACACTGATTCCTCGATGGTCTACCCCAGCTTTTATAGGGGACGCTTGGGCCAGCCTGACGGGCAACTCGAGCGTGCCGTTGAAATTGTTGCGGAGTAGGAAGTTGAGAGAAGGAAAGAAAGAGGAGGACGCTTTCCTGCCGTCCTAGCTTTTGTCAGCCAACATTTAGCAAGTCGCTTCGTGTTTCGTTCAGTTTCTACCTTAATGCTGCTCGAGCTTTTCAAAAGCTTCTCGAACGGCGCCGGGTATCCTCTCGAGCGTTTCTTAATTTCTTTCAAAGGCACGATCGTTTTCGTAGTCTCGACGTTTATTTGGAAATTATTCGAAATCTGCTCAAGGTTCCCTGTTCTCAATTCAGGTTACACTCGTTACAGTATCACGCGGGATGGGCTTCGAACTTTCTCGCTACCTTACCTCGCTTGCTTACGTTTTTCGAGCCGAAAACTTTTCAATTACCGGATAAACCATCGAAGCGAATCGGAATAACTAATACGGATTCAACTATTGCCGTCCCTTTTTAATCCGATTACTCCTTACAATACGTTGTTCCTGGGTCTCTCTTGAACTCACATCGCCGAGAGGTTCATTAATATTAAGAGCTTAATTAAAGCGGAAAGCGAACTATTAGGACTTTTCCGACCCATTCAACCAGCCGCCTCTATCTTTGTACCTTCTTTCCCTTGTAATACGAGTCGAACGAACTTCTCTGCATACATATGCGAGTTCAATCTACATTTTTTATTTAAAATGGAACATTCTCTGTGTCTCATGTTAAATTCGCTCGAAATGGATTGGTAACCGTTTTGAAACGTATATAAGTATCGATTCCAAAGAAGTCAGATGTAAAAGGATCTTTATTCCAAAAGAGCAATCGAACTGGCATAGTCGATACAGATATTTCGTGTGCATGTTATTCGCGGTTCATCCGCGATCCGCTCGAAGTTAGCGTGACCGCAGCGATTTTTGGTTATCACTTCGGCGTCCCTGGGGTGCAGTTAATCTTGGAACGACTTTGTGGCCCGATCCAACCTGTTCGAGAGCATTAGAATAGCCCGCGTATCCATGGTTTATCAGGCTTATCGGTGGGGAATAAATTTCCATATATCTAAATTTGAATCTCCATATTTGAATCTGAAAATATTGATTTAACTCCTAGCCAGCTAAGCGGTACGCGGTTCCGGCCGGTTCGATCGGCCTCGCTCGTTCGCCGATCGAAACCGAATGAAAAGCGAGAGGAAGATGTTTGTCGATAGTTTCTGTCTCAACTTCCAGCCGGATTAAATTGTTTTCGATGAATTTATAGTGATTTGCCGTGGTCGCAATCTCCTCGGACTGCGAAGCGATTTCCATACGGGGAACGAAGCTCTCCTGGCTATAGGAGATCGATAGTTGCGGCGAAAGCGATGGAACTCGCTTGAATTTATGACTCGTTGACGTGGCAATATTTTAATAAGTGCCGTGGAAGAGAGAAGAGATCGCTTATTGACGGACGTAATATGCTCGTTAATTAAACGAAACATCGTTACCTTACCGATTGCGCAAACTCTTGTGTCGACAATCTAACATGCCCGACGCGTTTCGTTTCGTCGAATTTGTAGCTAATATTGCGCATCGTCAAGTGTTCGATTTCGCTTTTGCTACCAATTGTAATCACTGACAACCAGTTTTACCTCCGTCGTTGGGTCCTGTTCACCCTTTGGTAATTAAAACGCGTGAAAGGCGTTAAGGTACATGAAATACGTACGCTGGGTACTCCACTTTTCGCCGCGCGTTAATAGACCAGCGTTTCGTTTTACGTCAACAAAATACGAGTAGTTTCTCTTAATCTCCTTTTTTTTGTTTTATTGTTTCTTTTACATTGAACGTTAAGCCAGGTACCCTGAAACATTTTGTACGGGCTACTGATTTTACGTATTGGGAAATCGTTTTGGGCAAAGTCTGTAATCGAGTGAAATTGTTTGTTTGATTACGCGCGCGCGACGCAATTACGTGTACGGAACCTCTCCAGGTGTTCGAGGCCGTATTATGTAGGATTCGAATTTTTGTCGACGCCGCTTCTGTCTTTCGCTTTTTCTTGCTTTCTAATAATGTGTAACAAACATAATTACATAAAGAGCCCGCACATCGTGCACTTCCGATCGGCGGTACGCCGCAGAAGTATTTTTTATCGGCAATTAGATCGTACGTTGTATCGCATCGACGCGGATTACCTTCCTGCTCGTAATCAGAACGTTCGATTTCATATCGTTCGGGGGCCATTATCGAAAACAAATCGCAACGAACGTGATTCTCGGTCGAATCGAAGCCCGCGAGGTTCGTGTTCGAGAGCGACGCTTACGAAAATGCCAGCCTAAAGGGAGTAGCGGGCGAATCTCCGTGGTCGACGAGCGTGCAGGCAGACGGTAGGTGCGGAATTTTCGCGAACTCTGCATTTCTGCTTCACCGACCGCAAACGTAACCTTATGCAATAATGGGAAAGGCTTTCGAGTCGGCCAGACCGAGACTCTCATGAATATATGGATAGATGTTCTCATTGAAGGTGTTTATCAAGCCGTTTTCTAGTTATGCCCTTTCCATTCTCGCTCTTTTTGCGGGCTTCCTTCCTTCCCGCCAGCCGAACATAATTCCCGTTCTCGTACATGGTCTGCGGAGGACCCGAAAACGAGTTCTCTTGTTTCCCTTTCACTGTCGTTTTCGGTTTCTTATTATTCCGATTTCTCGCAAACAGTCCCCCCCGTTCGAATTAATCCTTACTAATGCTAATGAAAGAGATCTTGAATACTTTCTGGCACTCAAAAACTCTGCTCTGTCAATTAAACGTTTCCTTCTTGCAAAAAGAAGTTTTATTCATACATGATTTTATTTTCGAGAAGATTGTAACGAAAGATTAACTATTATCTTTGAAGTACTAAAATAGAATATAATTTAAAAAAAAAAAGGTTAGGAAATACTGATCTAGCTTAAGCTTTCACAAATATTCTGAAGAATTAAAAAATTCTCTTTTATTGTATATTTTCGGATTACCTTCTCGTTTATTATGGAATACCCCGTATCTCATTTCCGTCGAGGATTCTTGTAACGAAACTGGTCCCTGGTTAAGTCGCGACACATTAATTTTATGAACACGGTTAAAATATTGGCCAGCGAGTGAGAGTCACGCATAATGCCGAAGCATCTGTGAAACGATTATGAAACTGGCCCTGGTAAAAAGCGTCCGTGTGCGCGGGGAAATATGGACACACGAGTCCCGGTAGCTTCGTTATTTATTGTCAAAACAGAATCAGCAGCGACGAACATTTTTCATTCCGATCTGCTCGGCCTACCGGGGACCGTAATATCCTGTGCCTCGTTAATTGGATTGATCGATGCACATTGTAAATTAATTATTGGCGCGTTTAAATGGGAACTGTCCAGCCTACAATTCATCATCATTTGTCACGAGGAAGCAATGATTTGAACGGACATTCCCTTCGCATAACTTTATAACGATTTCAAATAATTCATCTATTGCTCAAGCAGGTGCTTAACATGTTTTTCGTAACGACATCCGGGGAATATTTTGCTTCGGAATCGCAAAAACCGATAGAGAATTGAAAGGGTAAAAATTGCAAGTCGCGTTGACCGATTTCTCGGCATTTTTAGCTTTTAAAGGTGATGTCTCAGAGCGAATGGTAACTTTAGAAACGATCGAGTTGGCGACAATGTTGTCGCTCACCGTGACGCTTAACAACTTCCTCCGTGGGCCTATCTTTTAATTAACCAAGCATCGAGCATGATGCCGGGAATCAGTCAATTAAGTACATAACGCGCGCGTGTCCAAGACGAGAGGAGAAAGTTGGCTGGAAGTCACGCGTCCCTTTGTAACGCGGCACCTTTACAATTTTTCTATTTAATTACGTTGTCGATGGAAATCGACGAAAAGTCGACGTTCCGTGATTAATTACGGGTACCGGCTCGATATCGAGACGCGCGCGCGAGCCCCGTTCCCTTCCCGGCAAATTTTCACCGACGTTACGTACGTTACCAAAAACTTTCTTTGTCGCGAGACACTTTTCGATCTCGTAATGAGCAGCTGGTACGTGCCCAACCGCATTACGAGATCGGATCGTAACGACGCAGCCCCGGTGAAAGAAGGAAAGTAAGCAAGGATGTGCAATCGACGATCGATTCATTTCAACTCATCGTTAAATCCTTAACTGTATCTCTTTTACGATACGCATCGATTAAACTCCTTTTCTCGCGGTTTGACTTACGTTTACCGAGCATCCGTCCATTACGTAAACGGTTCGGATCCTTTAAAAATCGCTTCGAATCGATGAACCATCCAACTCATCTATTTAATCGTCGTTGCGTTAGCTCGTCGAAGCAGCCGACAAATCAATCTATTTCAAGAAATTTACCCGGCCGGATCTTTAGAAATCGAGTTTCGAGTGACGTAACGCGCCGGCGCGGGTACAACGTCGAAGGGAACGGGCCGGCTCGAAAAAACTGACAATGAAAAGTATCGGCCACTTCCTCTTGCACAGTCACGATCTCAAACTTCTTCCTTGGAGAGATCCGAAAAAAAAAAAAAAAAACGTTCCGCCGATATCCCCGTTGCGTAAGGGATCGACGGGTCCCCGGCGGAATTACGTCCGGAATCGGTTATACGGAATTGGAAGCGAGGCGGATCGCGCCGCTCCTTCCGAAGTGAAAGAAAAAGAAACACCGAAGAAGAGTGGTTACACGCTAAATTGCAGGCTCCTCCTCGGCCAGGTGAACGGACAAGAGAACGCGATTCGATACAGTTTGAATAGCGAGTCCAGGCCTGGTCGGGGCAGGGGTATGTTACGCGTGCGACGGATCCGGGGAGATCCGGTAGTAATCAAGCGGCCACTCGGTAGCCCGTGGGAAAACGGCTTAACGCCGTACGAACGCCTTTGCACGGCGCGGTAGTACAATCGGTCCACTTTAGTGCCGGTGGACGACGAGTAGGATTTTCCGGGGAGTGGGCCAGTAGCCACGGCGAAAGTGCCGGTATATATGCCAGTGATTGGCACGGTGTAGCTTCAGTGTGCACCTTCGAACGATACCATGAGCACTCCACAGGTGAGCTACGGAGTCCTCGTACCTTTACACACGATACCGAGGCAGTCGTTTGCTGGCACAAATCAAGGGATAGAAATTACGTAAACTCACGGAGAAAGTTTTGTAACGATAGGCGGGGTTACATTGTCGCGTATCTTTCTTTTTATGGGATATTGTGCCGCACAAAGCGTTTCTTATTGTTCTTCGGTTTGGTTTGTCCGCGTGCGGAGTAATAGCAAAGTCGTAACCATAAATCAGCATGATAGTATCGGTACAGGATATCGTTCGTCATGATTCACTCGTCTTTATCGCTCGGGTCTTGCATTTAGCTTTCACCGTGTACTTTCGCTTGTTATCGCACGCGTTATTTTTGAAAATCATACAGTCGATGCACACACGAGAATAGACACAGCGTGAGAAACGAGGTTCGATTAATGAATTTCTATCTTCAGAAGCTTATATTGCTCGCCCTAGTGGCGACTAGTCTGGCCGGCGAGGCGAAGGAGAAGAACACAAAAGCCGCCGCTGAGCCGAAAGAGAAGAACAAGCGGGGCCTGGAATTGAGCTTGGGTAGCTATGAGAGCTACGGACACGGAGGAGGATTGAGTCTGGGTGGACACGAGGGATTGAGCTTGGGAGGATACGGAGGACTGAGCCTGGGAGGATACGGAGGAGGATACGGAGGAGGATACGGAGGAGGCCTTGGAGGAGGTCTAGGCGGAGGCGGCGGTGGCGGCGGCGGTGGCGACTCGAGCCGCATAACTGGCATCACCATCCATCGCGAGAACCAAGTACGCGTACCGCAGCCGTACCCAGTCGAGAGAAACATACCTGTACCATACCCGGTCCCAGTTAAGATTCCAGTGGAGCGTCCAGTTCCCGTGCACATACCAAAACCTTATCCCGTCCCGGTCGAAAAGCAGATCCCTGTGCCTGTGGAGAAACCAGTCCCGGTACCGTACAACGTGCCCGTCAAAGTGCCCGTGTCGGTACCTTACCCGGTTAGCGTACCGGTAAAGGTTCCGGTGGCGATCGAGAAGGAGGTCCCCTATCCTGTCAAGGTCCCTGTGCTCGTTAAGGAGTCCTATCCTGTACTGGTCAGCAGTGGCCACGGTGGTGGTTACGGAGGCGGTTATGGAGGCGGTTATGGAGGCGGTTACGGAGGATACGGCGGTGGTCACGAATTGTCTAGCTTCAGCTTTCACCATTAGATAAGGATGAACCTTGTGGACACGGATCCTCATCCACACTCATATAATTTTGTATATAATGATTATATTTTTGTATGGAAAATAAATTTTTAAATTATTAAATGATCCTTGTAAGATTCACATATGTTGATTAAAGTAATCACCCTAAATAAGTGTAGTAAATAAGTTTGTCTATCTCCAACGATAGTACCATTCGATTTCAACTACAAATGTAATACCGACACGAAATGCAGCTCATTAACGATATCTTATCTTACTTTAAGTTCGATACACGTTTTGCCTTCGAATTATTCGTGCTTGATCGGTATCGTTACTTCGCGACGAAGAACGATTAGAGTTTCTCTCAGATGCTGCTCAGTTTCTTGTACTTTCTGTCAATAAACGTGCTTTATCAACTGTGTAATTAGTTATCGGACATTCTTTTAAATTTTCAATTTTGCCGTGCATTCTATATGAAACTTCACTAATTATAACCGTTACCGAACGCAATAATTGTACAGTTAACTGGACCGATTATAACGCTCAAATATTCAACATCGAGCATTTTATCGAATCATCGATCGTACACGTGAAATCATATTTATAAACGAAACAATCTGATGGATACCATGAAACATTTATATTGGTAAATACCGTCGCTTCCTATTAAATAGGTATTTACATTCGAGCATAGCCGAGTGCTGAGATTAACAATTATCGTATTTGAAAATCCGCGCCGATGAAAATTCTTGAAAACGTATTTTCAAATACGTTTTAACGCATTTCGATCTGAATATTTTAACGAACGCTGTGCACCATCCGCTAATTGCTACAAAATCGCCGATCGTTAATTGATGGCCGTTAATTAGGATCATGTGCAAAGGGGCGAAGCACGGGGCGCAAAACATCCCGTAATATCAAAGCGTTAAATCGACGTTGAATTTCTTTCGTCCGTCGCGCGCTTCTACTTCCTCGGTGTCGCTTTCTTCGACTCGTCTCGGGCACTTTGCTTCAGGACCAGTCGACGGAAGAATCGGTCGGACGTTTTCACAAGTGATGAAACACGCGATCGCGGCGCGAGAAGCGTCCCGACGTCTTGTCACTTCAGCGGGACGGTCGTCGTCGCCCCGTACATCCGCCGCTTTAAACGGGCACAGTCTGCTCTTACGGTTCGTTGGTCGCGTGTTCCAACCGCAAAACACCGATTCAAACAGAATCTATCTTACGTGAGAACAGTGAAACTGCGGTTACGAGGGAACGAGGTATCGAATCGTGACCCAGGAAGCAAGGTAAAGGTCAGCCGATTTTTCTTCCGCCGAGAAACTTTGATTCCTACGTACGGGAAAAACAATCCGCAGCACGCGCGCGACACGTTCCATTTCGTCATCGATTCGATACTTGTTTCTTTTTCAGGGAGTTAATTTCTTAGAACACGTGTTTTTTTCTCTGAATTTCATCATTCCAGAAATTACACGCATCGACGCAAAAACATCGTTACTGTTCTGTAATTTGCCTTGTCCGCGTGGAAACGTTTCGCAAAGTGAAAGTCCCACTTATATCGATCGATCTGTCGTGCAAAGGTTTCTTCAAATCGAACGATTTCGACGCGCCATTAAGGTTGCAACTTTCATCATTCTTTTTTCCTCCCTTGCCCCCCCAGCGGGAGTGTTACGTGCGCTCTTAACGGTCTAACGTTGATTTATTCGCGTTAATGCCAAAGGAGCGCGACGATTATCGACGTTTTCAGCTTAATTGCGATCGTTTTGACAGGGAAGGAGAACAATCGTGAGTGTTGGGTCTTTTGACATGTTGCAGTTCTAGAACCTTGTGCAATCTGCAAACTCTTAATAACAAATTTTACTTTTTACTCGAAAGAATATTTGCAAATGTATTTGACAAAAGAAGTCTGTAATTTGGAACTTTGTACGAAATTTGTAGGTCAGATGAAACAGGATTATTTAATCCTTTAGTCGATCTGGTCGTGAGTATTTGTTTGAAAATGAAATAACAATGACGTCATCGTTGCTTTGTACTTTTGTAAACATTTAAATTACAAGGGACTTCAATATCAAGGGAGGAAATGCAATGTTTTTGACGATAATGTAGACTTTTCAAACTCGTTTTATTTATCAAATACAGTTGCTGCGAAAGGTTCTGTCTTTGATAATAAATCCGCTCTTTTGTACAATTTTTGCTCGAACATAAATCTTAATGGAGGGAGAGGATAATTAAATTCTGAATTTGCATTGATATTTTCAATTATATGTATCTTTATTTATTTTAAAATGTGGTATCGCGATATTTCAGTGTTTCAGCCGGCACCTTTCATGTCCGTAAATCAAGGGAAGAATCCTTGAAAACCTCACCGCTTTTTGGACTGTTTCTTTTCCCTCTGACGCGAACTACGTTTCGTTACGCTTATATTTCTCTAAGTCTGTGAACATTGCGGAAACTATGTACCTTTCTCCACAGGAATCGCTTCTTTATTACTCAACATAGAAATCATTACGATAGGTGTATCCAAATTGCCAACCCGATAAATCTGACCGATTTCGAGACCGTCGTGAAATCGCCAATCTCTTGCTCCCCGTCGTGACAATAATTTTATTTTTATTGCATCGTTTCGCCACGATAATGATCCCCTTTTGCCCGTAATTTGACAAATCACCGAAGGTACAGAAATTGTCAGTGAATAAACAGAGACACATCGTGTCATGAAATTCGACCATGATTCCAATCGAACGAAAATACTCGTCGGCTTCCGTCGAAGTACCTTGACCCTGAAGCTTCTCAGACAGGTCCAATACTTCATTGGATATCCTGGAATTAGCAAAGTTCCCTGAAACGAACGCTTCGACACTCGAAGCGTTTACACAGTTGGGAAGCATTTGGAAGTCGCTTCCGAAGGGTGTCGTCGCTTCCCTCGTCTCCGCACGGTTGTTTGTCGTCAACGTTAATTTTAGAGATAACAGTCGCGAGGAGAAAGACTCTAGGAAAAGAAGAAAAACAAGACAAAGACGTAGGCGAAAGGAATGTCGGAGGGTTTTCCACCTTTCTATTATTTCTCCTTTCTCGTTTGGTATAAACTCGCTTTAAGCCTGCACCACTATAAACGGGTTTGTTTACATAACTATAATAGAGCAATTACTGCGAGACCGGCGTTTACTCGGTCGCGTTGCTTCGATCCTCTTTCCTTCTTCCCTTCTGTCCTTCGTCCTTCCGTCGGGGTTCTTTCGATCGAATTCGCCTCCCTCTCCGTCGGATCCGCGTCGCCCCGATCTCTCCTTTCGCCGGCGAGCTCGTAACTTCTACACAGGGAGCAATAAAAGATTAGCCCAGGTCGCCGGAAGCTACGCAATTTCTCCGGAAATAGTTTTCATAGCGCACGGCTGAGATAGGACTGGGACGGAGGGAGCGTCGTCTCTCCCCTCCGTCCAAGGCTCCGTACCTATCCGCTTCCGTTTGCTGTCTGTGTATCTAGGATCTACGAGCTTGAGGTTTAGCGTAAACGTAAATCATATATTAAGCCTGGCTCGTAACGTAGACCCCCTTGTTAACGGACACGTTATGCCTCTGATCGGCCTGATTTCACCAAGGCCGAGGGCTACAGCTGTGCTGCGCCGGATGCTGATATCTCGAGACACTGTCCTCCAGGATCGATAATTTGTTGGGAATGTATAACAGACAACTTTGACGTGTCGGCATCGATCGTCCTGTGCCGAGAATATACACGCAAAAACACGATTATCCCATTTCAGGGTCAAGTTAGTATAATTTGACACTGAAAAATGAACTTTTGTTCTCAACTTCCCTCCTAATTACTTCTGACCAACTGTTTCGTTACATCGTTTTACATAACACTTGTTACGCGCAACAGTTTATTTTATAATCATCAGAATTTTAAGTAATTTTATTCCCGAGAGAGGAAGTACGAAACTTCTCCATTTTGTAAACACCGAGGGGAGGGAAGACGGGGGTTACCTCAAAGTCTCGTTATACTTAAAGCAAAGTATACGCGTGGCGCGGTATTAGCGGCTAACAGGATTCCGTGGTAGAGCAAGGACATTTGTATCCTAGATATTGTTTCAGTAGCTCGAAATAAAGCCCGCGATTTGCGAGAAACCACTCTGCCTTTAACGTTCGTAATGGAGGATACAGATAATTTGTCCGCAAACGTAATTAACGCCGTTAGGAACATTAATAACACGCCCGTGATTCCGAGTCGCTAATTAAAAGATTTATGCGATAATGCAACGGCCCGCTAAGAGCTATCCGACTTGCGAAATAGTTTTCCAAATGCGATTCGCTTATTATGCGCGGTTAATGCTCGTCGCGAACAAAGGACCGAGTTATGATTTAAAACAAAAGGGAGTAGGGTCTTGATAAAAGAACGGCGAAGTCTTTAAAGCACTCGGACCGTCATTATAACCACTCCTTTTGTTTTTTCCCTTTTTATCGTTTCGCATTTCTGAAGATTGCCGTTGCAATAATTGTAACAAATGGTGCAGAATGCATCATCGTTTTCTCTGTTTCTGTCCTTTAAAGCTAATGATACTTTTAAAAGTAATAAAACATTTGAAAATGTTCAATTTATGTGCTAAAATATTAAGAAAAATATTTCTTAATATTAAATGGAAAATTCCGTGCGTTGCCGACCATCCGGCAAAGTTAATCTAAGAATATTACACTTTCAAAAATTAATATTTTTCGCGGATGTATAACGGAATTCAAGGTGTATAAAATGACAGGTAATCACTGCCGAGTTTGATCTGTAATAATCTCAGCATCAATAAGAGTCTGGCATGATGCATCAGTACGCATTCTTACTATGTAACTGTGCAGTGAATGGGAACGACTTTCTACTAATTATTTCCGCAAATTGAACTTACGTAGACTCCACGTGATCGTAGACTTATACTTCACCCTATCCGGGTGAGCTGCTACTTCCGAGTATCACGTTCCATTTTATCTGATCTGTTGAACTTGGCGTCTGCAATATGCAGATATCTGTGTTCCGCGCTCGAAACGAGGGTCAGGAACAGCTAGGAACAATTTCGGAATTAAACAGAAACTGGGTTAAGATGTAGATCTTCATACGCAGCCTGAACATCGAAAAGAGAAATTTTTCGATCTTCGTATGTTTTATTCATTCGCGATGGAACGTATGTCGAATAATTGAATTTTCTTCCAATTTAACAGATAACCCCTGTTCTTTTTCTCGTTCTCGCCCGTATCTACATCGGTTCCCCGTCTTTTTCCCTTTTTTCATTTCCGATTAAACCGCCTTCTTTGCGGTTTCGAGTAAACTTGGCGGTTTCCTTAATTTCGTTTCCCTTTCACCGCCGTGTTACATTCTCCTTCAGGTACTCCACATTTTTTTTTTTTGTTCGCCATTGCTTCATCGAACGAAAAAAAAACATGATAATCAACATTCACGTAATACGATCGTTTGTGCTCGATTATGATAGTCGTTACGAGACAAGTGTATCAGTTCGATTTCCTTTCACGGTTTTTTCGTCGTTTCGAGGCAGGGAAAAAGGAGCAGGAAGAATTTCGTTTTCGGTTCGCGCACTTTCTCGATGCTTCGCCAGATTCTTGCGACAGACAGATAGGATTTCCTTGATTTTTTAATTTCTCCTCAAGAACTAGGCCGAATAAACGTACCGCTTTTCGGTTGAACCGATCGATGAGCTTGCGGTCGGGCCAATGACTTACGATTTGCACGAAAGCTTTTCAGATTTTTGCGCACACTTTTGTACAACGAAAAGCTTTCAGGTGGTTTGGAATAATACATGTGCAAAGGCTGAGTTAGCATCTATAGCGGACGCTCGGTGCCTTTAGCCGCCGACTGATTGAAGCTAAGCCTCTATTTGATCAAACAGTTCGTAATCCCCGTCTCTGTTACTTAAAATGTACTTAAAAATTGTGCCACTTACTTTTACTTCCTGTAAGACATCAAAGAAACTATTCTTTAAAAGCAGATGAAAGAAATTTTTCATTTCACCTGAAAAATTTTATTTTGGAAAAATCAATATACAAAATATCGATTCTCTATACATTCGTTACAAATATTTGCTCGTACGTATCGCTAAGACAGTTTTAATTCAATATTAAGCGATAAATATATCAGCGGACATTTTCCTAATTACTGTTATTGTTTCGCCGTGGAGATAATATTCAATCAGTTGATTGATTACGATCGGTACGATAGCTTTCACATAAAACCATTGAAACCGCTAATTGTATGTTTGCGGTTAATTTCAAGGAACTTTGGTAACCTGTTCATGACTATGACAATTGCATCAGCTAGCGCTTAATTCAATAATTTTCTTTGTTATCGTTTTTATTATGATTTCACCATCGAGATGAATGAAAGTCCTTGACTCATAGGCTGAATCAATTCGAACGGTACCGGGTTTTTGTTCACGACTGTGATGTGTTCCGTTCCATTGATTTCATCCGTTTAACATAATGATTACGTTATGTAAAACATTTTGAGTAATCGCAGCAATCTCTCATGCTTGTTAAATTAAGTAATTGCACGTAATAATTTCGAGATAAATTATTCTCATTAATCCACGTGAAATGAAGTATTCTGTTTCGAGATTGATTTATACCAATCGGTGCTTTTTTAAACAATTAATCTCGATAATTGAAGTTGTAATTTTTTAGAAATAAATCTTCAACTACTTCAATTTTTACATCAATTAAAGTGGAGCTAGAATTTCAAACACACACAATTCGTTGGTTTGAATTGAAACTTTTCAGAAATATTTCATTTTTTTTGTAGTAATGGACGAATTGATACAGGTAATAAATATTTTCGATACACTGGATATCGTGCTTCTTTTATGCAGTTCGGTTAACCGTTGGTACGTGGAAGTGCAATCGATTTTTGTGGTTGCGCACGTAAGCCATGACATACGACACAGGTGGCATGGTAATACATTAAAACTTTGATCACCAGGGATAGGAAATATTTACAAAAATTGCACGAAAAATATCAGAGACCGATTTTTGTTCGAGGATCTTGTCCGTTGTTTCGATCGAATTTCTTTAAACGAGAAGAAGATATCTTAGAAAATACCCTTGCCAAATGTAATTTTCATACGAATCGTTGGCATCGATTCCTGGTCACAAGTATTACCGAAAACGTTTCGAAGCCTGTTATAGCCCGATAGGTCGGCCGATCGATCGTTTCGACCCCGGGAACAATTGGGTCGCTTCAATTATCCAAACCGAGTTTTCGCCATATGCGCGATTCGAAAGTGTCGGATTATTACGAAAATCCCATTGGCAGAAACGCGTTCGCCACAAAAGCGTAAATAGGACCATTGGCACGATCTGGAAATCCAGGATTCTCTGGTCGGATTGTAATTAGTTAATTGCGTTCGAGATAACGATACATCTTTGGGGGGCAGTTCGTACAATAATACTGGGATAATTGGGGGCGCGTAATGCTTTCCACATAATCGCATTCTGCTTTTTTCCTCTTTTTTTATTCAACAAATCGACGGTCCTACGTTTTCGTTTCGGTATTGACACTATTAGCGAAAACTGTCCCCGTGGTTTTAGAACTAACCCTTAACTGTAATTAGCCCAGGATTTCATCGTAGCAATTAAGAGCTAATTTTAACTAAGTAGCTAAGAAGATACTTAGGGCTTCTTTTTAACTTAAAATCTTTATGTTTAGTAACGAAACAATATATTCTCGTAAAGTAAATCCTTAATAATTTTTCGAGTACCTGCTGCGTTATACGAAAAATTGATGTAACATTTCCTGCCAGATATATCTACTTTTCTAATAAAAGCATTCGCTTTGGTACACTCAGAAATCGTGTTATCGACGTTCATCGCCCTCAGCATCGTATGTCGTTCTTTCAAAGGCACCGAAATCGTCTGGTGATACGGTAAACGAACAAAAGGGGAGGTTATAAGGTACGGCGTTGTTATCGGATTGTGGCTAGACTTTCTTACGGTCAGACTTTCTTCAGGGATAAATTCCATGGCTTAACATTCTTTACGAATGCCGGGCCACCAAGTTTGATTCTTAGTTGTTCAGTTGGTCGGAAAGGTCTCACCCATAAGTCACACATAGGCAAACGTGGAGGGTGGTGTGCGACGAGACACAGTGTACTCGATCGCGTGTAGGTCGTCGTCGATAGGGGAAAGTTATTTAGCTCGATCCGCAAGAGCTCGTACAAGTTCCGCAAGAATTCTTGCTTTATCGTGGAACAAGTAGTTGGGAATCTCGGGGGATGGACTTTACGAGGACAATTTGAAGATTACCTACTTTTTGCCTTGAGCTATGCTCCTCTAGCATTCTGATTGCAAACATAATCCGACAAGGTATTTCCGTTTCAACAAAAATTACGAATAAACTAGGGCTGCTAACAAGTTTCTTCGAAAAATCGAGTGAAATACAAATATGTCGAATTGAAAGATATTTGTTTTAAAAACTTAATTCGTATATCACAGGATTAATATTATGTTTGAATCTGAGTTTGCAGAGACTATTATGATGAGATTTTATAAGAGTTCAGTAGATTCGATATCAGTTGATTTAATTTTTTTTAAGGATTCACGGGTCTGGGATTATCTGTAACTTCTACAAGTTTAAGATTACTCGAGTTTCTGCTTCCGACGAAGACCACAATTCCATGAGTGTATTGTGCTCTAAGGATATTCTTGTCTGTGTATTGAGTTCCACAAGTCCGTATCGGGTGTTTGCTTTGGTGTTTTCGGTAAATTGTAGGAGTTGTTTGCAATAGATTTCACAAATACGCAGCAGTATGTACTCGGTTTCTATGGTTCTTCAATTGTGTTGGATCCTGTTCTTTATCCTGGCTCCTTTGTACCTAAAGTTTCCGAGAGCTCCATTCTGTGACATAAGCTCGAAATTACGTGTATCTACGAACAAACGTACGAGTAAATGTTCGTCGCAACAAATAAACTGCAATTATTAATCCTTCCATTATTCGACCAAAAAGTGTTCGTACTCTCTGAATATGTACGTAAAATAATTTGAAATGAACTAAACTAAGAATATTAAGTATTTATAAAAAATAAAAAATTATTTAAATGCTACTTTTTCAAAAAGAGAACAAATCAATTTAACATTGTAATTTATTCTTAAACAAGTTACTAATTTTTCTTCATAACAAGATGAACATTTTTATAATTGCGAATTGATTTAACGTTTGGTTATTTAGTATTTTCTCTATCGTAATTTATACTTTGTGTTATTTCAATTTCATATCTCAAAGGCTACTTCATTGTTCGAAGAATATTGTGATGTTGGTAGGTAAGGTCTTGGATTTAAATTGAATTCAGACGGCCAATTTAAGTTTAATCCTTGAGTTAATTTAAAATGAGAAACCTAGCGATCTAATCTTCATGGATAAACTTGGAAGTTATCAACCATTAAAATTGAATGCAATCGACGCAGCATTAAGAGTGCTTTGTGGGAACGTTTATTTCATTCAGGACTTATATGATTTTCTACTTCATAAAGGAACCGCTGAAAGATACATAGTGTTTAAAATAGCAATCCGCAATTTCTTAGCTCTTTTTTCTTTCCAATTCCTTTTGGCGATTTAATATAAAAAATTCCATGCTTTAAACAAACGAACGTAGAATGTTGAAATTTTCGGTAAATTATTTTGCGTTTTAAAGCTTTGTCCTTTAACGTAACAAAATTAAAAGGCTGTCCCATATTTCTTATAAGCTTCATGAGTTTAAAAGAGTTCCTTTTTTTAAAATTCCTATTTTAATTAAAAAGTTATTTATTACAGAGCCTTTGTAATAGCGTCATCCTGCATTCTTTGTATCGCGGAAATTGACTGCATAATGAATGAATTATTTCTTTACCGTGCTTCATATATGAGAAACAACAACGTATTTGATGGTATAATAGTATTATAATAATAAGCTCAATTATTGCATAAAAGTCAAACAAAATGAATTGTTTCATAAAAATTGCTTTCCTTTACGAGGTGATAAATTACTTTTTCTCAATGCCTCTTCTATTATTGATCGCGAACACTGATATCACACGTAATTCTCGTTTTTTTCACCAATAAAATTCAAGGATTTTATTTTAATTTTTTTTTTACCTACGACAGGTTTTTCGATCGGGCAATCGCTGGTTATTCCATTAACGATCGTAACGCGAAGGGACGAAGTAAAATGTGCCTCCAGCTTCGCAAACACCGAAATAATATTACGTGTTGATACCTTTAGATGCTATCGGCCAGGACCATTCAGTAAAAGGCTATTAAATAATACCGTCAGGGTAACAAGCTCTTGTCGTGAAATTCAATCACGAGAAGCTCGAGGAGTATCCACTCGATCGATTTGACTCGATGGCTTGCTGACAGTGTCGTTTTTTGCACGGTGAAAGAACCGTCATAAATCTTCGCCCGTAATCAATAAATTGATCATTATTAAATACGGTATACCGACCGTAAAAAATGTGCGGAACATTTATCACAATTTTCGGAGGTTTTAATTAAACGGTAATATCGAGGGATGCCATTTTTACAAATTTTGTAAATAAATATAGTTGGCAAATTTTTCTGGACGACCCGAACGAAGAAGGCTACTTAGGATGTTAATTTATGAGTTCTTGTTGTGGAGGAAGATTTTTATTGTGCACAATTTTCAAGAAACACAATGCAGCAGGGCAGTCACGACAATTGGCCGGCTGAAGTTGAGCCATGCCGGTGTTTGAGTCGAAGACAAATTTCCTTTGGGACCAGTTCGCGAATCAACTTTTTAAACTCTTTTCTGGGAGGTTCGTTAGCGATAACTCGAGCACGTCCATACGCTACGGGCACGAAAACTTTCTGAAAGGTTGGTAAGTTTTATGGCGGGAATTAAAAGCGGCACGACCCTTTAGGGGGCATTCGTAAGTTTTTTCTCTTTCGCTCATAATTTCGAATGAAACGTTCGGCTTGATAGATGCACACGTTCCTGTTAAGGAACTTTTAAACTGAGGCTTGTCGTTTCTCTTGTGGTCCATTGTTATTGCACTATATTTCTGATATTCTTTTATTATAATAATTTTAAGGAAATTGTTGGTTACTTTGAAACAATTGAAAACAAATATTGAGTTTATGATATATTACAGTAGCCAAAATGAAAGGAACTGTTTTTAATCATTATTGCCCCAAATCTTATCTCAGAGCTATCGATTCTTTATTAATTCATTTATTTATGTAATATCATGAACCTGTAAAATCTATAAGTAGATGTGCTCTGTAAATCCACGTTTCTGCCTTTAAATTGAATTATTTATCCTGACGTACGTAATTTGCATCGAATCGTTATAATCTTATACGAATTAGTAATTTATTGATTTGAGTGGAACATTTCGAACGGCTATCGTTGATTGAAACAATCAGTTCGCCATCATTGATAATTATATTGCTATATCCTAGATTCGAATCGAATGTCTTCCTAACTTAACCACGTTAATCGTCCGTTTCGAAACTGGTAATCAGAGGGGATATGAACTTGCTACCTTGTCATTAATCAATTGGTTAATTGGGACCATTCTATCATTAGGGGTCGTTAGTATTCGCCTTTGCATTTGATGCGTACGAATAATCGTGCTTCGGTACTGGGTAGATGTGGGTCAGATACATTTTATAGAATCAATGTCTCTTATAATTTTGTACTTAAAAATTATTCAAAGAATTATGTAATATACATCGCAAAATGATCAATCTTCAAATTGGATCCAATACAGAAAGAAATAAAATAATTTCTTTTCATTCAATCATTAAGGTTCCCTAAAAAGAAAGTACCAAAGTGTTTCTTGCAACCGCGGCGCTGTAATCGTTACATTTATGCTTTAAACAGCCGTGAATCGCCAAGTTTAACGGGATATTTAATATTGTTTCATCCCAGTCGGTTCTAGGTGCGATATACAAGTAGGAGACGGCAAAACTGCGGGTCGGGGCACGTTGCCAGGGACCGTTCTCTCGCGTCGATAAATCTGACCGAGTACACCGGCATTTTAAACGCGATGTAAACCACCTGTAAAGTGCTCGGCCCCGAGCATCCAGCAGGCCAACTTAACTCGACGCCTGTGCGTTCGCCAGAAGGCTTGTGTTACATTTTCGAGCAAATCTGGCTCGTTTCTACGTTTTCGTTGTATCGTTGTCCAGTAACGAAACTCGTGGTCGACTTCTCGATCGTTGTTACGAGCAATCGGTTTATTTTCTCCGCATCGTTATCGTCCTCTCTTCCATCTCTTTTTTATTTGTCATTTTTTTTTTAGCAATGGTTCAATCGATAGACAATATCCATTGTGCTTGTACCTCTCGCAATTTCGATAAAATAAATTTCTCACTTTTTTCCTTGTAACAAACGATATCGTTCCATGGAACTCGCTCCTTTTGTGACAATTTCTTACCTCGTACGTGAGAACAAGACATAGGTTTCATGGAATAATTTAAGCACAATAAAAGGGCGAATTTTTGCGTTGTATTTTTGGAAAGATAGAGGGTTTCCATGCTCCTTTGCTCTTTCCGCCTTGGTACGATTCAAATCGCATAGATCTCAACAAGGTCGCAAACCACGATGTCAAGCTTTATGCGGGTCGTTTTACGAATCGTTTGCCGGGTATTCGGAAAGCTGCACAGCCTTCTTCGCGGAGAATCCCGCTGGATGATGGCACGAGAGGGTATATAAGAGGGATAATATCGTGTCTAGTGGGATTTGTCGGGGGTAAACAGAGTGCAGGGCCGCTGCAGGCGAACGTATTACCGCGGAATACCGTCTACACACATTCGCCTTCGCTTTTGCCGTTCCTTTCATTTCCGCAATACCGTTTGCACGCGTTCGTATATATACGTCGCCCGTTTCGTTTCTTTCCCGTGTCAACCGATCCTTCTGTGGATCCATCGAAATCCTTCTGACACCGTTCGCCGATCGTTCTCTCCACCCGCGTCGCGCTTCTTGACAAGTTTCGCCTTCCGGTGTCACGAGTTGCCACCGTTTCGACCACGTTGGCCGAGCTATATCTGCGGTGGCGGGAATACACGGGTCACCTAATTAAAATCATCAGTTCGGTCCTGGGAGAAATCTTGCTCTGCACCGCGTTTCCACCAGAATATTAATTATTCCGTTCGGATTACGTTCGCGTCCCAAGAAGCGTCGATATCAGGGGAAAATGCGATATTGCGTCTCGCGTTTCGAAACAGCTCGCGCGACTTTTCAATGTTCCCGCGCGTAGATTCTATGCTTGCGTTCTCGTACACGAATCCTCTCTGCTCGTTGCGTAACACGTAGGTTCACAGAGTCTCGAAACGAAGCCGGGGAAATATGGAACGTTTCGTGATCCGATACAGATTTCACCGAGAGCGCAACAAGTTCGACGAGGGGGTTCGTTAAAAGCGCGTTCAGTTATTCACACGCGGTGAGAACTGGGTGTTAACACGCCGGCCAGATGGGAATCAAAGCGTAGAATATCGGTCGTCCGTTTCTCACGTAACCGTTGTCAAGGGAAAAAAAAACAAAATACGGTCTCCGGTGCGTTGAACTTTTACGCCGTGCCACGTGAATCACAACGTGATCGAGAAATAATAGGTATTGTTAGGGAAATAATAAGGATGTCCGAGATAGCCGGTGCTCGGTGGTTACGATCTCGTGGCAGCGATAACATGCTGATTACACCGGTTCTTGAAAAGCCTTCGAAGTCGACCTTGGTATCCAGAAGAGGGCCGAGCGCCGGAATAATAGTCGTATCCGGGCCAAATAGATTTGGCACGCTGCTACGTTCCTCTCGGTTCGTCGTAAATTTTGCCCGATAATCTGGAAAGTTTTCAGCCGAGCGGACAGGGCACGGGAACGGGGGGAGGGGGGAAGGACTCGTTGCGAAACCGGTGCTCGTCCAGGCAAATCGAAAAACGTGCGTTGTAAACGGTACAAGCGCGACGCTTGTCCAACTTAAACAGGGCAGATAAAGCGATTTTCGTTTGTAACGAACAGGGGTGCACACAAGCGTCCAGGCGACGGATCTTAGAGCCAAAAAACCGTTCAGAAGAAACGCAAGATCTGCACTTCGATTCGCCGATGAAGCTCGAATCCTCGTGAGCAGTTCTTCGCTTTCTTGTTGAAAACTCATTAACGAAAGATTACTCGAAGCTAATTTTTCGTCGAGATTAAAACCGTGAAGGGCAATGGAAACGGTGTTTGCAGGAAAACAGAAGCGTACCAAGCCATTAAACCGGGATTATGAGAATCCTCGTCGTTCTTTCTCGAAACGGCACGAACTCACGTACCTTTCGCCTCTCCTCGCTCCTAGATTCAACAAATGCGCATCGAAGCTCGTTACGGCCGAAAAGTATCAGGCCATACTCCTGTTTGCCTGCCATTCCCAACGGCGTATCCCGTTAAGAACCGGCCCGCCCTTCCCGTTTCCTGCATTTACTACCGGAGGCTGCTAGATACTCCGTTGTATCGACGGTTCATCCATCTTTTACGAACCGACCTATAGACCTTTTCGGTTGCTTCGTTCTCCGCGTTTCTTCTTCCACGACCTCGTTCGTTCCCCGATCCATTGTCGCCGTCTGGCTCGTTTATTACTCGATTAATGCGTTGATTGTGTATTGAATTTCGCTGGAATTTCTAGCTCGTCACCCATTTTACAAGGAGCATCCTTACGTACTCGGTTATAAATAAAGTCTATAGATACATTTTTCTCGGTATTTTCATCGTATTTCACTATTAGAGGATGTACGTGCACCATGAAAGGATTTCAAGATTAAAAAAATAAATATTGAATAACTTTTGCATGAAGCTTGAATCATCCACTCGCCATTTTTAGCCAGAGTTTTCAACGTCGAAAGGGTTAAAAGTGAGTTTGGAGCAATTTCAAAAGCACCTAAAATACCATTAACATAATCAAATTGGTGCTAGAGCGGGACTTTGAGCCAGTTCAGGTTGGCAGTGGAATCGTTAGCACGACGGAGCGGAGGGGTTGTTGCTTAAGCGTATCAACGACGAGCCGGTGAAAACGGCTGTTCCGCGGATCGAAACGAGCCCTGGTTTATTTAACTTTCACGTTCTTTTACATCGTGTGGAAATACTTAGAGTTGCGCAACATTCCGTTAAACGCCACCGCGTTACACGTCGCGTTCCTTTCGTGCGGATTTAAGCAGATTACGAAATTCTTCCACGCGCTGGCTCCACTTTCTTGCTGTTACGCGCGCGTAACACGCTTTGGAAGAAGTTCCACATTACGGGTAAACCGTGGTCCATAACAGAAGGATCGCGAACACAAGCCAGGTGGAAAAAAAAAACAGTACCGATTCACGTCACACGATTGCTTATGTTTAATTATGGTGTTACGAGTAAAAGTTGAAGTAAAAGGCGTTACGCTCAACCGTATGATTCATTTCTTGTTAACACGTGCACGGTTTCGCAAATAGTTTTGGTTATTTAATTAGAAATCCATAGAATCTCTACCGGACCCTTGCGCTAATTATACCGAAACGGTTTATGTACCTTGTAAATTGATTCGGACTAAACTGGCGCTGTTTGATGGTATACAAAACACGCAATAATGATAATTTCCTGTTACACAACTGTAATATTACGTTTGGTAGTATGCCTGTTCGATCTTTGCGTTAAGAGGGTGTATTTAGTAAATCATGAAATTAAACTTCAAAATTCAATGAAACAGGCACACGTATTAATAATTCAACGATAAGGTAAAAATGCTTTCGACGATAACGTAAGTTGGGGATAGAATTTTTAAATTATCGAAATTTCCTTAGCCGACGTTATCGACAAAACCATACGTTCGCCATGTTTATCGCGGGACCGTTAACCATCAGTAGGGAAGAAAAAGGGCTAGCCATTATCATTATTCCAGGGTCCGGTGTTGTTCGGAAAATTCCAAGCATTCCGTGACTTCCACGCTGGAGGGGGACGTTAATTCTCCTTACGGCCTTTGCCCTGCCGTCGTGGACATAACTTATCCGTGATTACAACCCGCTTTGAATTATGAATAAAACGCGTAAGAGAGGGTAAGGAAGAATACAAACTGGGAATAGAGTGGTTGTATAAATCGCGGATAATTGGGGGAAGAGAGATAGTGCTGTTTAGAGCGATACGTATCTCGAATAAAATTTCGAAATCGTAAAAATCTGAAGCAATAATTCCGTTCGTATTTCATCGTGAAGTTCCACCATCGTTCCGTTTAAAGCATCGAATAAACAGTTCCCCGTTGGCCCTGCCGTTCGATTCGAGGATTATCGATAATTTGTTCCGCGAAGTAACTCGAACGAACGGGCCACGCTTCGAGGATTTTCCCCTCTCGAATATCGGGGTCGAACCCGAAGGAATCCAGTACGAAGGATACACCCGGCAGCCGGGGCCAAAAGATATTAATATGCTAAGTACCCGGAGCGTCGTCGCTGTACTCGATGCCACGCGTTTTATCATCGTCGTGTTCGATGCCAGCTTACGATATAAGCGGTTAACTCCGTCGGATCTCTCCATCCCCCACCCAACACGGGAACTGCAAACATTTTGCTCAAAAGTTGAACGTTTCTAATCGTAGCCCGGTTCTACCCGGTCGCACGGAATCGCGGTGTTTCAATAAAAGTCGTCCCGAGAAACGTTCTCGTAGCTACTCTCCCGAGAACGTTTCCCCGAGTTCCGTTCCGTGTAATGCATCCGCTCGTCGTGGAAAGTTACCAGCAAAGAAAATACACGCGAAGCGATGAGGGCCGAGGACGCGTATCATCGTTTAGAAGAGGGGTTGGGAGGAGGGAAGAAAGAATAATGCGCGATTAAGACAAGCGGACTGCCGTTTGTAATAGTTTGCTGAAGCTCGGTGCGCTTCCCCTTCGTCTCCCCTATTCTTTCCCTGTTCGCGAGCGGAACTTACTCGTCCAAGTTTCGTTGCGGTTTCCATGAAATTGCTTTATAATTCTTGATTTACGATCCCTCCCCCCCTGGTAAGCGTCCCCGGTTTTCTTCCTCCTCCGTCGTCGTTCTCCCTCGCTTTCGAAGCAGATTCAGTCGGTCGACGCGCGCGAAACGGCGTCCCCCCTCCGTTTCTTCGCGTGTACTTCTTTCTGGCACGTCGCGCCGTTTAACATTCGCTTAAATATCACTTACCCGAATCGTTGCAGTCGTCGCGAGACGGGTTGCCTCGTTTTAACTTCTCTGTAGGGTTGTTCTTTCGCGCGTCGCAGACGCCCGAGGTGGCGGACCGACTTCCTTCGACGCCGCGCAGTGATTCGATCAATGATAAGTCGAACGTGATTGAATTTTTACGAGGAGAAGATGGGACGGTCTTCTCGTCCGTGATACCATCACAGGGGAAGGGTGAGGGGGCGACGTTGCAGAAAATGTAAATGCAAATACGATTAGAATTTGGAAAATTGGGAAAACGTGAAAATGGGCTTCTTCAATCGATCTCTTTGGAAGGTACCAAAGACTTGTAAATTAAAGACTTGTAACGCTGAGTGTTAAGAATGATGTAAAACAGCATTCGATTAAATCTTCCGTCGAATCGAATCACGGGAAATCTAATCGATTTCCAAGAAATCGAAGTATCCCTTTGTGTAATTGTCGGATCGCATTAGGGATTCTTGAGTTAACAAAGTTAATCGCGCCAATTAACCCGACATTCTATCAGGCACAAAGAGCGACTGCTACGAGAGATGGATTAAATAGCGGCACGAATCGCATTGAAACGGAATTGCCGCTCATAACGGAGCTTCCTCTTTCGCGTGACACGATCTGTAAGCACGTGAGCCGATGGCCAGCCCGGTATCAGCTTTCGATCATGATTAAGCAGGACCCGGTTCGCTGTGCTAATGCAGGCCCTGCGCAACTGCGGGCCAACGAATCGCGATAATATAATTACGACGATCACTGGCGGGGCTTCCTAACGTCCGTTTTCACATCGCGCTCCCATGAAATACGGATTATTCGGTTCTACCGCAATGGCTATTATCCATAATAATGAATGCGAAACGCATAATCGACATTCCTAGTGTAATAATGAAAAGCGGATTGGCTCTTTGCTTCCATTCATACCTGCCCCTGTTTTCATCGGCGGATTGATTTGTTTAGCGAAATCCAGCTGACAGACTGAACGCTAACGACGCGAATCATTTAAGAGTATAGATACGGTATTCATTGATCCTCTATGATGCAAGGATCATAAATAACAGGTTAAGTTGTATACCTGCAATATTTGTGAAACGCGAATGTTGCATAGAGTGAAAACGGAATCCTGGTATAGCTTTTTCGTTTTTACGCTCTTGTTATTTTGTTGGCAGAATATTTCGATACATGGATTAGCAGGAATTTTAACAGATTTTTGCTTCAGGAATTAGAATCTCATTGTTCCAAAGTTTAGCAGGTAACTACCGTGCCATAAACGGTAGAGTTCCCTCGGGGTAGCTATGCAGAAATTAGTTTTCCCTGTCCAACGGGACTTGCAGTGGTCATGGTTGAATCCCGAGGGAATTACACTGCGTTGACAAACTTCTGCCCGCCGATGAACTGGAAAAGTACCTCCATCGAGGAGTAGGGCTACTTAACAAACGTTAGAATTTGTAAAGCAGATTTGCCTTCGTTTCAACATTATTCTACAGCAGTAGGTACTTCCTTGAGTAGCCAATTTAATTATTTTTTGTTGTAATAATAAAAATTAAGAACCTCCTTTTCCCGACCACTTATTAAAAAATTTCTAAATAATATAACTACTAAAATTAGATGCATAAAATCAAAGAAAGGTGTCAAATAATGGGTTCAAATCAAAAATGAAACTACCTTACTTTTAATAATTATAATTGTGATACGTCATTTCACGTACGATCATTTTTACGGCATTTAACGTGTTGATTACTCGCACGCGTATCTCGCGCTCAGTTAAACAAATTCAAAACACAAGGGGAGCAAATAAGAGAGTGAAGGAGGTGTACGTCGCGTGCGTAACAAAGTCAACTGTTTCTAGAAGTGGGAAAATGAATTGCTCTCGCGATAAGCGGGTATCTCGAGCACGATTTCTTTGCTTGACTCGAGCACGTTCCTTGTTTTCCCATTTCTTTATCCTTCCTTTTTCTCTTCATTCGATAAAAGTAACCCTTTTGAGCACTAAATTAGACTACTATCTTGAAGTCGAGTTACACGTAATGCTCGCAAGATTTCCATCGGCGGATATCACACTTTTTCGCTCTATCGATTTATTCTGCTGCGCCACGTTTGTCAATTATTTGATTTAATGCATAACTGCAAATGAAATTTTACAAGTAAAAATGAACTTACGATACGCATTTTTATATTTAATTATCATTTAAAAATTCTGTCCAAATGGCCCCTATGCGGGTTTATAGAATATGCAACAGAAAGTACCTATTACGAACGCCATGAAATATAAATTTTTGCTTTAACAGCAAATTAAATTACTGAAATGTAAAAGTGATCGTTTTTTATTCATTTCTTCAATATTTTATTGAGCCACCTTTTATCCTATGGTAAAGTCTGTAATCGTATCGTGACAAGCGTCTATAGTCGTCCATGGTAACGAAAGGGTTGAACGTCTGAGCAAATTAAATCGATAAATTATCCGGGGGACTCGAGTCACGAAACGATGAAAAAAAATGAAATAAAGTTTACAACGCGTGGAAAGGGACAATAAAGGGAAAGGGGGGAGCATAATGTTTGTTTAATGGGATCGCGTTCTACGCGGCCCAAATGAAATTCATTTTTCACGGAAACGCGCAATAATTTGATAATGCGATTTCGGTGAAACCGAGACACAGGTAGGGGTGAGCCCGCACGGGGGCAAATGAAAATACGTAAGCTAGAAATAACAACGGTACGTACAATGGAGAGAAGGATACAATACAACGAGTCGCAATAATGTCGGCAACATTGTACAGCGGTGGATAAAAGAACGGCTTGATTGCAATAACGTCACGAATGTCATGTGCGATAAACAAAGGAACGCGTTGCTCGTAATAACGTCGCCAAGTAGAAATTCGACAAAAAAAAAGGAGAGGCGCACAACAAAAGTGTAACGCTCGCAAAAATTTGCCCTGTAACTCTCTCCGCTTGATGTATTCCGCAACTTTCGGTTTTATGAGCTAGCTCCTTTAGATCAACATCTGACATTTTGAAATAATTCATGAGCGCTTGAATATTGAAATTTTTAGATAAAAAGAAGAATAATTTTCTATTGTTCAGTTGTAAAAAATCGTATCTATAAGGGACACCCCGTTGAAGGTAACAGAATTTGGGATAAGGGTGGTTCTACCGTATTCGTCTGTTTCGTGGTGTTTCTTCAACGTCCACTTTATTGTATCGCAGCTGTGTTGTTATTTCACGGGTTCGCAGGTTTTTGTATGATGCAATTACCGGAATAAAGGAAGTATACAAACGGTGAAGTGAACCGGTTCGAAATTGTGTATAGAAAGGGAAGTGAGAGCAACAAAGAAGAAGGAAAACATATTGTAGTATTGAAAGCAGGGCGTGAAAGAAAAATTGGTCCCGAAGCTCAATAGACTCAAGGTTTATTTTGAATATTTGTTGCTTCGATGGGTAACAGTGTGAAGAGCTTGTAGGAAATGTATTAATAGATTTCGTCGTGAGTTACATGAACGATAAATCAGGATTTGGTTTCTGTTACATTTTGATGAAGTGTTTAATCGAATTTTGTGACATTAACAGTGTTGTTAATATGTGTTACAGACAATCTTGTGTCAAGTGGGTCTACTACCTGAAGTTGATGGCAGTTCTCACATCGTGTTCAAGGTAGGGAAATAATATTTGTTCAATTCTGTTATAATTGACTCGTTAATTTTCTAATAATTATTAAACGATGAAACACGGAGTAATTTAGATTTAGTCACTGATCCGTGTACCATTTTGACGTAATTGTTAAAGTGTTCAGAAATCGGAAACCTGATCGTTTCCACCTCGTAGATGGTCCTTTGATCGATGCACAAACACGTTTCCGATTCGATACCGGTCTGTTTGTCGATTGTACTTTGATTTTATGCACAATCGGTGTCCTGTGAATTTCGTTCTCTGAGCTTTGTGCTAATTGCAAGTATACTTGACGACAATTACATCGTTTAACGCTTTGTTAATGGAGCCCCGTGTTTTCGATGAACACGAATCTTAACACGATGAAATTTCAATATTGATTTTACATTCGAATCATTGTTTCAGTTCGTATTCATGGTTTTTCGGGTCGATCGGTAAATTGAAAGCGTTCAGTGAAATTTCAATATTGAAAAAGAAGCATGGCGATGTTGAATTCAATTTTTTGATGGTTTTACAATTGAGAGGTAAAAACTCAAATAATTCAAGAGAATTTTTAGTTGGAGATATTGGTTTCGTTTTCACCATATTGTAGCAGCTGAATATTTTTTAGGTATTAATTAGTAGAACGTTAAATGAAGATTGAGGAAGAATAATATTAAGGAAGAGTTTTCTTTTAACTGTAATTTAAATTGACAAAGTTTATTTTAATAAGTATTTCATATAATCAATGTTACGCGTACCGACTCGTTAATGCATAGAAATACAAAATTCCCTGCAGTTCTATCGCAAATAACGTCGAATCAATTGTTAAAATTTACGATGCCTGCGACGGTGTTGAACATTCGAAAGGTTTCGCTGCGAAACGGAGCCAAACCATTTTCACTGTAGTTCGTCACTCTCCTTTCTTCGTTTTTCATTTGCAACCCAGACGACGACGACGACGACGACGACGACGACGTATTTATGGATTCTCTTAACAATAGCAAGAACGAGAATACAGTTGGCAGCAAGAGCGAACGCGTTCCTTTTCATTCGAAATCTTTCTTCCTCTTCCTCAAAGCCGAGCGAGGCATGTACTCGTGAAAATGCATATTTCTTCATACAACGTTTCAATTTTCTTCACGAGAAAAGCGCAGGGATTACTTTTCATTCTAAGATGACTGTACGATGGTTACTTAGAAATTAATATTACACAAGAGCACGAATATTACCAATGACTCCAATTTCCTGGAATCAAATTTCTCGTCTCGTAATAACTTTTTAACCCTTTCATTTCATCCCTCGACTTCTTCGTGCAATATTAAAGCATATTTTCATCTTATATTGTTACATGTATATCCCATTTATATTAAAATCCTCGCATTTCCGTGAAAAAAGGTTGCAACCACGGAAGGGTTAGCGCGTGTACAGGATAAGCGTCGAAACATTTCCCGTTTACCTTTAAAATGACAAATTAAGAGTCGTCGGTAACGGCACCCGCGCGTGACGCGTATGCATATGGAAAAGAACAGGTTCCTATTTGACGCGTGTTATTTCCATTCCAACGAATTTCCATTTCTACAAGCCGTAACGAGGTTTTTACAGTGGCGCGTGTCACCCGGCGACACGCTCGAATCGTTAAACATTCACGCGGAAGTCGTTCGCCATAAAACCGAACGCACCCAAGCGTTTCTCTCCCTTACGAGGCCCCCGCGAGAATCGCGCTGTTTTCAGCTCCCGATTCAACGTTGCACCCCCTCCTGGAACGGATAAGTGGCCGCCAGCCACTTGTGTCTACGCGCACGCGAACGCTTTTCTATCGCGATACCGTGTTCTGGCCCGGGTCCAAAAATATCGACAACTTCCGGCGACGCGCGACGTAATCGTTTTGTACGCGTTTCAGCCGCGAAGCAACATCGTGATCAACGCGACTTTTGTCTCCGGCTTTCTATGCCCTTTTCTATGAATCCGCGAATAAAAGGGAGTATTGTCGCGTCGACGGAACAAAGAGGACACGCGCGTGCCTTTACGAGCCGCCCGCTTAGACAGGGCACGATAAAGTTGTATTCTTTGATCGCGACGATAAAACGGGACCGGGTTATCGAAAAGTTGCGAGCTGGCGACGCGCTCGAGCGCCCCGCAACGCGGAAATTCGTTTGATAATTGTTCCGGTTAACTTTCGGATTGACGGTTCCTAGTCGAACATTACGCGGTCAATTCTTGGAAATCGAAACGAACCTAAACGAATCGTTAAAGAGGCGGAGTAGAAAATGAACTCTTCCGGCTGGCGCCAACAAGAGAATTGCTTCGATAATGTATAGAAACGTGTTGTCTCTTTTCTTCCAAAGCGCTCGTTTCTGGAAACGAGGAACTGGGCGGAATGCAGACACGTTTCACAATTACAAATTTACATGCCACGCCGCTGCGAGTTAACCGTAGTTGACGATACAAAAAACTAAAATTCAACGTGGATGTAACACGCGCTCCCTTTTCACCGAGTCCCTCAATTTTGGACGAACGGTTTATATCTGACGTTCATATTCGACGGCGCCGCGGATGAAACATTAAGCTAACGAACGGTTCGTTGGCCGAATTTCATGGACCGCGTGTACATAATGCAAGGTATCCGTCCTTTATCGCGGAAACTATCCCGAAGGTGTGATAAAGTTATGGTCTCCTAAAGGCTTTTAACGAGCGACTCGCGCGTGATATCTTTATTTAATCATACCGGGCCAGCGTGATCTCGAATAAATTTCTCAGATAACATGGCCGCGGTCCGAGCCGGAAGGAACCGACTTGCTCGTGATACCGTCTCGTCGAGAGGATTGGTTTTAGGAGAAAAAAAAACGTCGCCTAACACCTCAATTTCTCTTTCTTCTCCTTTTTTTCTCCCCCTCTCAGTTTGACGATTGAATCGCACGGAGTTTTATGTTACGACAGTTTGAAGTCCTCCAAACGACGACAAAGTTCTCGCGAGAGGTACTCCATCGAGGTCGTAACGCGATATCCCGCGATCGAATTCAAAGGTATGATAAAGCGCAAACGTTGTTAGCCAGTTGTTATTGTAAGACGAAGTAGACGTGGAGAGAGGAAATGAGAGGGAGCCCTGTTGGTTCTTGGGGTAGCAAGACCACGGGGATGGCGGTTGAAATCTACTATCAAAGCGAATGTTTCCCTAGCGACCCATACGCTTTTTCTCGCCACTTTTCTAAAGTGCGATCCTGACGAGTGGGGAGATACCGTTCCTCTGCGAACTGCCGCTTATGGATTCGTAACCATTTCGTAGATTCAAAATTTTACACGACACCAATCTGTCTCAACACCTTTTGTCATAAACTCTTTTTCATTTCTATAATATTATTTCTCTAATATACCAAATACTTTGTATATAAAATCTAAGTGTCTAAAACAAGTTCCTAAACATAAGGAATTATTGTACATGCTAGTGTATATTTCATCCTTTCTTTATTTTAAATTGAAAAGAAAACGTATACTAGACGTTGGTAGTTCTGTGCCGTACCACGTTATAGTTCTTTCTACTGTGACAGCCAACGCGAGCGGCCGGTAAAAGATAGGGTACAGGAGATCGTCCAGAACGTAACAACGAAATTACGAAAAACATTGGTAACAGTTCATGCTAGTTGCTTGATGAAGATAAATTCGAGCAGGCTGTCCCGTGCACAGCCTCGAATTCCGTTTGCTCGCTTGGACGTGCCATCGGCGGCTGCGCCTCCCCAAGATTAACGATGGAAACAGTTAAGGAAAACAGGAACGTTCGTTCGTCCGGAAGTTACGCTCGCGACTCGCTGTATCCAGCTTGGAATCTTTCGATTTCCGGTTTTCGTACAGGTCACGCTACTCTCGGATTAGGATAATAATCCGCGATGCAAAGGCCATGCGCTTCTCGCGATCAATCGTGAAACTACATAATCGCGTGAGCGTCCTTTTCGTATAGCTTGCTCGAGAATGGGAAACGGAATTTCCGCTGGAATCGGTCGTGCTCGCATTCGCGTTCGTGACGAAAAACGACGGTAACTCGAAAGTATCGTGCTATCATCGTAACCGTGGTCCTTTGTGATCATCTCTGATGTATTTTTTACATCGTTATATTTTTCCTGAGATTCTACCTTTTGAATTAAAGGTGGATATAATTTGTTGTGAAAAATTGATGATTACTTTTCACCTCAGAAAATAAACGCTGAGTGCCATGGTGGTCACCGGTGACAGGCGTGTCAAATTTTCTATAATCGAATAATTAACAAAACAAAAGATAAAATAAACCATGGATACTGCTAGGATTAGATTAGTAGTGCAAAATAGCAATTTGAATGGTTAGATTTGAAAATTAATCGATAGAATTCTTAATAATTAAATTTTCAATGTGTCTTACCATACACGTCTGTTTTCACTGTGACAGTCTTACAATTTTATGCACTCAAATTCTTCCTTGCTTTATTTGTCGTTGTTCAAAATTATAAAGACACTTTATTACCTTCGAGCACAATATTATCAAGAGGCAGCTGAAGTTGATGAACCAGCTTGATGTTCAATGTCCCGTCACAACGCTTAATTACCTCATAGCCTGTAGCAACGGGTATTACTACGATAAAAGTTGGCCATTCCTCTGTCCCTTATCCGTGCAGCAATGTTTAGTTTCTTCGTTAAGCCGTAGGTTTTAATTATAACGGTAGAATGTTCTCGAAGTTTCCACGCTCGTTCTCCCGCTATCTCCTCTCGCATACATTAAGGACATTTTCGTAAAGAATGGCGAGCATCCGCGACGACTCGGTCTTCTTGTTTGATAATTTAGCCGGGAGCGGGTCTAAACACTGGTTTAAACTGTGAAAGCAACGTTAAGCGACGCGAATACGTCGTCGCTACGCCTAATCTCCGACTAACTTCACCGGCCATGCTTAGAACGGAAGTAACGGCAGACAGATTGCTGCAACTGCGACGCGTGCATCCTGCTGGAAGAGAGTGAGAGCTAGCACGAAGATAGTTTCAAAGATAGTTGAACTCGAATTAATTACCCCGACCCATAACGGCCCTGCCTTCTCCGCTTGGCCGTTTCGGTTCCCTTCTTCGACTTCTTCCGCGCGAAACGATCGATTTTCCGCGGAAACTTCGTGGCCCTAATCAACGAGGAAGCTCTGGGCAAAATCTACCAGCACTCGATCGATCGGTAATTGCTGTTTGATAGACGAGCCCGTTCCAAGAATTATCCCTCCCTTCTGGATTAATAGCGTGGTTTCACTTAACTTTATAAAGCGTTGCGGAGATCGAGGGAACTAACTTTCATCAGAGGCTAACATTGTTCGTTTCCTCTGAAGATCCTGCGAGGGACAACGACGTAAACCGTACATTTTAAATTATAGATAATAGCGACTGTTCTGAAAATTAAATTTTGGTCAAAGTTGAAATTCTTGGGGAACTGTCTGCACTTTCGGTGGTGAATGATATATCGCAAGATCGTCAGGCTTCGACCGTCGAGCTGTAGTTCGGTGTTTCCTAAAACGATGAATGCTGTGCGGCGAGTATATTGAATATTTCAGAAAACCGTCCCAAACTCGTCTTTGGTATCCTAACATCCTCTTCCTTGGACGTTGCCTTCAAAGGATACCTACTTTCCAGAGAGTGTGCAGTAGTTCTTAAGTTGTGACGTATCAAACACAAAACGTCTGGAACATATTGCAATACTACATGCATTTTATGTGCATTGAATCGAAGTTTAGAATTTGGGAAAATTAAAATTAAAAACAGATATTTGTGTCTTAATACGATAATTTTCTTATTTCATCGAATTATGAATAAAAGTTGCGTTATGATTAAACCACGCTGCACAACTTTATTAAGAAATTTATCGAGCGTCGTTTCGTAGTTTCTAAAAGATTGTTAGCGTATTAATTGCCACGAGGTTCGTGTAAGACCTCTTTCGTTTCGTTCTATAAGTTATAAATTTAATAATGCGATAAGCGAGCGGATGAGCACGTACCGGTCGGGCAAAATCCGCATCGCGGTGGTACATTAAATATCCGTTAAGGCATAATTGCTCGCTATTCCGGGCCGAGCCGAAGATAAATAAAGTGCGATGGCGCGTGTTTAGCAACTACCACGCTCGATGATACTCGTCGATGCAATGCGTAGATAATCGAAAGCGGATTAATTATTTCGCGATGCAATTAACGTAATTTCGAAACCGCCGCATGAAAATACGTGTTACGTTAACGGATCAATCGGTGAAACCGTTTCCGGTGTTTCTTCGCGTACCAATTACAACTAATTGACATACCTTTCTGCATTCTTCCCCCCCGGCGCTGAAAAAAAGATTCCTTCGCCCGCTGTATATTTCTTTCACTTTTACTCAACCGATTATTCTCTATAAGTATGTTACGCCGTTACTGTTTCCGTGTGCGGATCGCTTTGAAAGATCCTGAGAATCTCTTCCGACAACACACAATTGACCGAAGAAAAACAGCACTTAATCAGAGTTTGCTGCTGTTATTTGTGCTCAAAGTTTCCAACAGCCTCTGCTGGCTACAATAACTCTTATACGTGAGATTTCATTCCACTGCTGGATTCTCTTTCCAACGTTATCCCATCGAGAAATCCGATGGTGGATTCGTACAGCGGATAGTGAGGCAATTTAAAGGCACTCTTCTAATGTATAGAAAGTCTCAAATTAAAACTTCAAATTTTTGCAAAACTAATTCAGTTAAAATTCCAAATTTTTGTTTTTGATTTACTACTGTCTTCTTATTATTTGATGTGTATAACAATATCATCAGATCTAAATTATAAAGGAATTTATCAGACAACGAATTCATAGCATTTCTCGAATTAATAGAATTTCGTGTGCCCGATTTTCGAGCAATTCAAGGCTGTTCCATAACTCGTCCAACGCGGAGTACTTAATTCGCGATCGAAGAACAAACCCATTCAGCCCTGTTTTCACAAAGTACGCGTAGTCACAGCACGCAATTAGCGAATCATTCTATAAAGGACAGGTAATTAAAAAATCGTCGAGTAATTATAAGGGTAATGGTCTGTTACCTTATAAAGCCCGTGCGCTAGGGGAAAGTGAACCTCCTGGCTTTTTTTCCATCCCTTCATCCCGTTGGCATTCACTCGCTTTTCTGACGGAGCCTGCCTCCCGGGATTGGATAGAGCGTACCGTAAAAAGTTCTTCGTTTCCTTCATTGCTGCGAGCCGGCGATCTTGTGCCGGTGAAATGCCGTTTGAAATTACGCTGTTCAAAGTTCAAAGGGTCGGTTGTTCGACATTGGACCACGGTATCCTACAGTTTTCAGCTACTCTTGCCCCCGTTTCGAAACTTACGAACCCGCGCTGCGTAAATGGCTCGTTTCCATTTTAACGTACGATGAACAATTTCTGCGTCGTTGCGAGGCAATAAAGGAATCCCGAGCGTGAAAACTTTCTACCTTTGATATTAGAATCTTTTTTCAGAATCGCCGCTATCGTAGCGTCTTATTCCGCGATCGTGCCCGGATTGGGGGCAACCAACGATTAACCCGTTCGACTTTTCATACCAGCCGATAGAAATTTTATTACGCATAAATTGTTACAAATTGATACAATCGTAAAGTCAGGCTTCTTGATTTATTTCTGGTACACACAGAAACGTGAGAAAGTATAGGGAATTTCGCAAGATCGTCGATCGTTAATTCACGTTTCTAATTCCGAAGTGGTGGAAAACTACCGGGTAGATGTAATTTTCCTTCGAGGTCGTAGATCACGGGCAGGTCGATGCAATTTGCGTTCCGTGGCACCGCATCCATCTTCGAAAGTGTTTGTGAATCCCGTAGAGTGGCAAGATAGCGCACTTGACCCCCTTGCCTAAGGCGAGCATTAGTCGTCTTCGTGCATCACCCGATGCAGATATCCTCGCGTCTAAAACTGTTTTCTCGTATTCGTTGACGCAATCGATGCCAACTGATCGGACATCCAATCGAATCCAAACAATTTTTATAATCCTATTCCGTAATCGCATCGTTTTCTAATGGCTATCAAGGGAGAACTATCTTATCCCCTTCCGGATTCGATAATTCTAACAGATAGAATCTTAAGAGGTTTTCGCAACATCGAAAAGGATACTTTCAATATAATTCTTCTTTTTTTTGCGTTGAAGTCGTGAATATTAAGAGGCGGATTTAAGTAAATGGAAAAGTGTATCAAATATTAAAAGCAGCATCACCGATATTGCACGTTAGAACTCTATCTTCTAAAATGTGATAAAACTGAAAGCAGATCGCGGCAAAAACAGATGAGATATCTGGTCGACTGTAACGGAAGGAGATGAGGATTTTTCAGGCGCTTCCTTCGAAATCTTCCTTCGATCTTGCCACGGATCTTCTTCTACTTTGTAATGGAAGCGTAAATAGAAGTTCTAAATCCTTAAGCAGAATATCTTCGAGGATGAACTGACCTGATTCGTTTCACGTTTGTACCAGCCATAAGGGAGGTCCATAGGATTAGGGGTGTGTATGCGCGGAAAAGAGATAGATCTGGTAAAAGGGAAGGGTACACGGAGCGATCGGGGGGAAAAATGGAGGAAGGATAAGATGGGAATAGAGAGATATCGATGTATCGAATGTGCTGTACGGCACGTCGCTCAGAATTCAGACCGCGTGACTGGAGCATTCTACTGTCCGTGGAAGCAGCTGACATATCGAACACCCGAGTCACTCTCAATTTAAAGGATTTACGAGCTTTACCCTGTCCAAGCAATCGTCAACCGCACTCGGGACAAACATCTTTGATACTCGTTTTCAAACTGCAAAAATTCTACGCTATTTAAAAACATCGACTTTCAATTTACGTTTCGTCAAAGTGCAAGGCTTCAGCGTACCGTCAGATGTTGGTGAAATTCAAAGTATTTCGGTATTGCTGATTTTTTTCAAAAGTTGCAGCGGTACCAGAAACTGGAGAACTGCTGACAAGCTTTTTTCCAGCTGAGGAAGTAAAATAAAAAACCTAACCAACCAATCGGTCCGAAATTTCAATATCTACCTTGGGATTTTATAGGGACCAGATTTACATTTATGGATTGTATATTTTATACTTTTTTTCGATGCAAATTCTTTAAACAGAATCGGAAATTTAGAATATGCACGAGTTTGTTAAAATTTGTTTGAATGATTCCAATATAATATTTATAACTCTGCGAATTAGAAAAGTTCTAAATAGAATGATCTTATTTAGTTAAAGTCTTAGCAAATTTAATATCGTGGTATTCAATATTTGTCCTTAATTCATTACAGTACAAATAACAATTTCGCTCATTTAAAAGGATCTTTCTCCCCGTACATAACTGTTACCAGAAACATCTCCTTTTTTCTCCCCGTTAAAGTCTAAATCTTCCTTTATGTCGTCGCTCGGGAGGGGGGTCATTATTCAGTTCACGAAGCGTATTGCCTGCTTGAATTACAATTTCTCTTTCCCGGCTCGACAATAGGTATCCGTGATACGATAAAAGAGCTCGCACGATTGCCTGGTACGTGTGAAGGTTCACGGATCTGTGGTCGCAAAGTGCGTTAAGTCCGTAGACGGAAGTGAATCGGAACCGAGTTCTCGGTTCATTGCCAATGCGATTGAGATCTCGAAACGGTATTTCGCATAAATTCAAATCTTGCCTCGAACCTGCGCCACCCGGAGCGTGCCTTTACCCTCCCCCCTCCCCCTCCCTCCACGCAACCGAACGATTTTCCCGGCGACAAGTCAGCGAACTACGAAATGCACAGCTGCTGCACGATCGAATTGCTTCCTAATAAATTCCTTGGTGATGCATCAGCAACTTAATTATACAATTTATATTCGCTCGTTGTTCGTTAACTCGATGATCTCGTCGTTTAAACGTAGCTGCTTAATCGGCGACGCGTCTGACATAATTAATTAATCCCATAATGGATGTTGAATTGCGGCTGTGTTCGCAGCGGTACCGTGGAAATTTCAGGAACCGTTTCGAGGCTGAAACGCGACGCGGTTAACATTCATACACGTCCGGTCGCAGATTGATTGCTGATCCCTAAATTGGCCTTAAAGTTGCTTTACACGTCTCGCTGGCGTGCTGGAGAAGTTATGTTCCCTTGACTATGTTTGACGTGGCAGATATATAGTGAGCGTCCTAGTGTTAACTAACTAACCAACCGACGTATCATCAGTAGACCGGCCGTCTCCAAAGGTATCAGGCCCTCCCAATTAGTCGAGTTGGAATTGCAGATTCGCCGGGACTCCACTCGAATCGGCCACATAGTTCGCTCAACTTTGCGCTGTTTACGCGTAAAGGGCGATCAAGATTCGCGGAGGACGTTTCATGGAAAAAGGAATCGTCTTCGTCCCGTCGACCGCGATTAAATCCTGGAAACGATCGACGATCGAGGATGGATTTTGATCCCGTGGAAATGACTGTTTGATGGCTTTCAAAACAGCCAACTGCTCTCGCGGCACAAACACCAGCGTACGACGAAAACACGAGCTTCCGGACAGATACGCGTCGAAGAGGCAGCGGAAGTTGTCCTGTATCGGAGTTGGACGAACTTCGAGACAACTCCTGCAGTTTGAATGCTGCATGCCGCGAACTTCCTCGTGATCTGTATTGTAAACGATGACGGGGAAAATATTGGAAAGAGAAACTTGAAAAGCCCCGCTGCAGAATTCAGCTTCCATCCTCGCGGTACATCGAATCAGCCCTGTTCGTGAAATCTTCGTGAAACACTGCGAATTACTTCCAACGTACGTGCGTTCCCGAAGATCCCACGATTTTACCTCAGAAAAACAGGGTTTCGAGAGGGTAAAAAACGGAGCGCCATTATCGCCGAATTTATTTACGACCAATTCGATGAGCAGAATCGCCGTGGTGCTGGGACGAGTGACTGGTGGCAGAAGTTTCGCAGGCAAGAAACCCAAGGTTGCCTCGGGCAAGGGGTTAAAAAAGCGTCGAGGAAAAAATTCTGAAAGGGAAACAGAGGTCGAAGAGAGCGGTCAGGACAAGTCCGTCGAGACGAGAACGGAGGAAACAGCGATACCGAGAAAAGCGGAACAAGAAGAATGCTCGAAAGCACCGGCAGGATCTTCGTAGCGATTTGCTCGCGCAGCTTTGATTTATAAGTCTGCGAGAGTTGTCAAGAGGGGCCGAGCTCGGACCCGCTCGCTCTTCCGTTCGTTTTCCATAGAATAGAGGAGAGGGGGAAAAAGGAAGAACGAAAAAGGGAGGCGGTACTAAGAAAAGTTAGGGAACGATCGCCGGTTCGTGGCTTCACTTACGGATGATGCATCGCCTCGCAGCCGGCTTCGGGCACAGAAGGATGGAAGCACGGTAATGGATTCGGAATCGTTGAAAATAGTTCGCCCTTGTCACCCTAGACGCTCGCGCTACGCGATCCCGCGCTCGCTAAATCTCCTCGTGATCCAGCTTGATCTCCGGCAAATTTCGAGCGCCTCCTCTACCGGCAGAATTACTTACGCGATTAGAGTTAGGCTGAGGGTTCCCCTTGCTAGAATCGGGGGAATTCAACCGGAAGAATTCACCGTCGACATTGTTCTTCGTTCGAATTCAACATCAAGTACCACTTATACGTCTTCCTCGACGAAGAGATATCTTGTGCGCTCTAGATCGAATTTGTTTCACGTTCTTTAGCTCTTCGCGGGATTCGATTGCGGCTAGAGAACAATCTTTTCCAACATCGATTCTTTCGCGGAGAGTTTCGTCCGAACTTGCGCTCGCCGAGAGCTGTTTGCATCGAATTCCAGGGAATTTCGGTGCACCAGAACCGGCGCAGACATCCCTCAGGCGTGGTAACAGATAACTCTGATCGTGGAAATGTCGTGTTCCAGACCGATGGCCCCGAAATTCGCAGGGTCTTGCAACACAAACACGTCCTACCAAAGGGGGTTACGGTATTATTTGTCTCGTAACTCGGCGAAGATGATCGTAATTTCAGGTTAAATCGAATTTTATCTATTTCGCGACGTATAACCGGAAATAGCTGTACGCGTACGGCTGCGCATCGGTTTTCCCGCAAAACCGCGCGAACGTGGACCTCTCTGTTCTTCGAGAGGCGGGCAGGAGCGATCAAAAAACGCCGGTCTGATTTTTATCGAGCGGTCCGTCGCGGGACGCGGCGGAACATAGAAATGTCGATAACGTTAACGAACGGAATTGGCGATTTTTATTTCCAAGTTGGCGCTCGTCCAGTTGCGCGCCATTTTGCACGGTTCCCAGCAGCTCGTTCGACAGCATTGTTAGGAGAAACGCAGATTGGATATTGGATTTCACGTACGAGCCACTCCGCGCGCCTTCGAGCGTGTGCAGGCTTTTTTCCTCGTTGCTCGCGTCTGATCGCGGGGTCTCGTAAATCTACAGGCAATTAATCGGCGTTCCATCGAGCTGGCCGTTTTAACGCAACATCATCGTTCGCACCGATTTAGACCGCTTTATCGTTCGTTATTCCCGCGCGCGCGCCTCGCATCTTAATTAGCAAACCTTTTTTTTTTTCACCGTCAAAGACGACTCGAACGGACAAGCGACCGGCTACAGACGGATCAAAACGGTTCGATTTTTGAATCGAGCCGATTTTAATTGGTTCGTCAAAGTCTCGGACGTCCTCGAATCTCGTTAAGCGACGTAATTAGCGAATTCGAAGGGTGTCGATAACGTTGACGACGGAAATGATTTTTCTTTTAGTGCAAACAAAAAAAAAGAATAATCGTAGACCGAGGACGGCGTGAACTGCGAATTCGAACGGAATTCCGCCCGAATCGAACCGGAAACTACCGAACAACCTGTTTGGGTGCACTTCCGATGGATTCGCAGCCGGGTTTGCATACCGCTGAATATAATATTTGCGAATAACGCGAAATCGATCTTGTGCGAATCGCGAACGCGTCAACAACACGTCGCAGGCTACCCCTTTGATCAATCGGCGGCCCCGATCGACTGCAGCACGTATGTCAGTGACGCGGATGCCTTTGCCGCATTAATGAACGCAAACGCGCGTGACAAGTAATGCAATTAATTAGAGGCCGCGCAATCCTCAGCTCCAATATGGCAGCCACGCGATATTCGCGATGTTATTGTGTTTGAGGCCGTTCGACCAAGTCCGTTGATTTTCCCTCACAAAGACACCGTGGGGGTTTCCGTTTCAACGAAATCCTGCCAAGAAACGTTCGATCGATGCTTAGTCGCGCACCTAAGGAAACAAATGCGCACCTGTGCCCCACCTATCACTCTTCTTCGACTCTTTGCTTATATTATCGTTGAATGCACCTCAATGTTCTTAAAATACGTTTTGCCAGTCTTGTCAGGTTGGCTTTTCTATAGTTCAATTATATTTAAAAAATATCGTGCATCGGTGCCTCGAAGTTTTAGTCTTAATTCTTTAAAAATCTAAATTTTTAGCAAATTTATAGAATAAATATAAATGTGATTTTTGAATACTATTTGTTATATATAAAAATTCAGATTTTACAAATGGTGAATGTACAATGGTTGTAAACCAGGCTATTGATGTGCTCCTATAGACTAGAATTGTAATACACGAAGCATGTTATCAAAATTTAAAAACTAAAATTGGAAAAAAGTTTATCCGCGTAGGATTCGGTTTATGTTTAATACATCTACGTTACATTTTTTGAAAATAGTGTATCGCGTTGAAAGGTAACAGGGTATCACGGTCTTCTCCTCTCCTCTGTGTATGCTGTTGCGTCCACAGTCCTGAATGGATCCCAGTTCAGGTGAATTGTTTAAATTTACTGTACGGTTTTTGCATTCGCGTGTTTCGCATTGTTTATTCACGGTATAACGTGTCAGCGTGGGACAGGTCGGTACATTCTCCTGTATCGATATCACTGTGCGAAAGCTGTCAAATTTATTTAATAGTGACCATAGTACATACCTTAACGTGTGAAAACTGTTGTTGAAATAATTCACACGAACCGAAACAGGTTTTATATTTTATACTTTATACGAACTATTTAAAGGATTTGCGTTTAAGGATCGTGTTTATGTTTTTCTGATTTTTTAACAGATCAGAGCTGCGCATTGTTCGAATATCTTTTGCATATAAGTCGTAAATAAAACAAAATTATTTGGAAACGGTTGATTTATTTTAACAGTCTCTGAATCAAAACTTTATTCCATGAATTTTAGTTCGAAGTTTGTTCGTAGAACTCTATAGTATATATTTTCTTCTTTAAGATCAAAATAAAATAGAATAATTATCCCTAATACTATATTACCTTCTTTCACTACTTTCTAAGTAAGTATTCTCGAGTTGCTAGTAAATAATCAGAAAATTCCCGAGTTGATATTCAAAGTTTAATAAAAACCCGAGAATTAAAGGTATATCGTTAGGAAACGTTTCGTAATCCATAAATTGTGAATGAATTTATGAAATGGCTCGATATTTCCTTCTTTCTCTTAGATCGTTAAAACGCACGGGGTAACGTTAGCTTAGTCTAAACATCAATTTATGATGCCTTAGAGCTATGTTCTACGCGTTACAACGGATCCAGTTGATTTTGCCAGACTTTACGGAACTGAGGACTGCGGAGAACAGCACATAAAGAGATAACTAGACCGAACCCTTATTGGTAAACCATAATTGGTTGTACCACACACGAGTACTTCAGTTTCGAGATCGGCAATGCGGCTCGTTGAATGCAGCGTGCGGCTGAACGTACTACTGGAAATTAACAGGGTGCCTAAAACAACTGCGTTTTAAATTAACGACGAGACAATGAAACTTAAAAAAAAAAAGCGTTCGATATTTCCATGTCATCTTGACCCGAATTAACTTCAATATTGTTGAACAATTCGTATAGATATTTATGTTAGCATTCCAAGTATATTTATTTCATTTTATAGAAAGCAAATTAGTTTATTTTATGTATCAAACCTATTTTTGATTTTGAATTATTTGATTGGATTAAGCGTGAGCATAAGCTAGCAACTACCAACTGTTGTATTTACGTTACCATGAAATGTAAACGCGGTTTCGATTAAATTAAACGATGCATATCGAATAGATGAAAGAATCGTTAACGCTGAAGGCGAAAAAGCAAGTCACGTTCATTACCGTTCATTTGCAGCGAATGTAGTCGATATATCGATTGGCCGGTATGAGAATGCCGAACTCTCGAGAATATAGTTGGATTAATACAGCATCAATTTTGACCGTGAATAGAATAACCGAGTTGCACACGATCATTTATTGCATTTCGAGCGGGTAAGGTGACACCTAATCTATAACGTTTCGACGGACAAAATGAAATTCCAGCTACGAAGATATTTCCCCCGAATCGAATCGGTGGTTTATGACTGTCACTGCATTTCTCTGTTGTGCATTATGCTCTGAATTATTTCATTTAATAAATTCGACCAAACATATGAATTGATATTATTTAATTAATTGATTTAAAATACATTTTATTGTGCCTGTGCAAAAGGTTTTCTCGGTTGTACCATCGTTCAGATTGAGAATTCTGACGATTGAAACAAGACAAATGGAGGAATTGTAACTGGCAACGAAATATGCCCGCATTCTATTTGCATAAGATAATGGGAAATGAAAACTTTGTATGGTAACGCGGAAACCCGTCAGAAAAATGGATTCTTTCGCTTATTCCCGTTGCCATACTCGTTAAGGTGGCATTCGATATATTTATAACGTGTTCACCGCTTTAATTACTATTTGGACAGTTTTGATGAATTCTCTGAGACAACAAAATTTGTTCCTACATACAATTTATTTGGTGTAACATTTCATTGCATCTCTTCTTCACATGGAAAATGAAAATAATTAATTAATCATTAATGCTTCATGAATTAATTAATTTGTCGTTGAGTTTATCCGCGGGTAAGAATATCAAAGTCCTTTACAAAGAAACTGCAGACCCCTATTAAACAAGTCATCGAACGATTTTAATTGCTTCTCGTTCCTTTTAATCATCGTTACTCGTAATCGTTCTCGGTCGTCGCGGATAAGATTGAAAAATAATTTATTCCTGCGAAACGATATTATTTCGGGAGAAACATGTTGGTTATTTAACGAAATTGAAATTCCGTCTCGTTTTGTTTCATGTAACAATTCTTGCGTGTCGCGTATGGTCCGATTTGTTTGCCGCACGACAGATTCCTCTGCAATAACGCGATGACGATTTTTATCGATTTATTGGCAATTGATTATTTTTCGTCTGGCTGATTCGACTGGTCAACCTTTTATTTGCTTTCCCGTTGGACAATCAACGAATGCAATGTTGTCGAATGATTTTTTTGCCGAACGGTAACACGTAGCAAAAAAGCCTCGTGGCGTGTATCGCGACACGTCACGCTTGGAAATCGGAAGCTCGCGGTGATAACGACGTTTCCCGGTGGCGCATTAATATTCATTGAATGCAATTTGTCGCGAGATTAATTACCGCAACATTGTGTTGCCAGTCATTATTCATGCCCGCTCGTTACCGTGTCTTAAGAACATAATTCGCGCGTAATCTCTCGGCAATCCGGAGGCTTATAAAACCTGTCCACGAACGATCGAAGACGGTTTCTTGCCGGACCACGGTGATTATTTTGTCCGCTAATACCTTAATTTCTGATACACGCCAAATCTATCTGTAAATCAAGCAATTATTCGTACGCTCGCCCCGGGGCGCGCAATCCGACGAACAACGCGCGGCGAACCCGGAGATAATTTCACGAAACGATACCCGTGTTCTGTACAGAGAATTCCTGAACTACGTACTTCCGGTAAATGTTTCGAAGTTTTCGAGGGCTCCTTCAGCTTGCGTTCGCAAACAGAGAATTCATTTCCGGGCACCGCTTTCGCAGGGAACAATTTTCTTTGGGATAATTAACTCCCTCGCACGACGCTTTATTACAACGAATCGTCAGGTCTTTCGACGTTTAACGTACCGTTTATCCACTCTTCGCAATTACTCTGGGAAAATTAACCGATAATTTCACGAGCGCGGTGCAAAACTACTTGCTGATACAATTAAACAATGTTCTTAACAGAATATAATTCGAAAATCCTTTTCTAATTACTTGCAAAGTTAAATACAGCAGTTTAAACTTCTGTGTATGTATTATTTTAATATAAATGCCAATTTATTGAATTTATTTCAGGTTATTGTAATTAATAGTTTTTGGTGGGTGACTATAGTCATCCTGAGTACCAGGAGGATTAATACAAGGCATTCAAAAAACTAGAGTATCGTAACAAAGTTGCCTCTTTAAAGTCCTAAAATTGACCCAGAAAAGCAACTCCGTAGAAACTATTTAAACTTTCGAAATTTAGATTCACCGAGCATTCGCTCAAAAACTCGCTCATCCGACAACTCAATTGCGATCACAGCTCGCGTCACGCGGTTGCAGGCGTTGTTTCGAAAATTCATTTACACCCATTTAATATCGTACACGTACACAAGCGAGAACACGGATAACATGGCACGTTGTACGACCGGTGGTGAGCGCGCATTGTACTTCCGCAGCCTGTAACGTCAGGTTTCGAGTGTCGTGCCGAACCGTGGTAATTAATAGCCGCAATATCGTTAACATTATCGTCTTGGCCATCGGCTTCTTCTTCGAGCCGCTTCTTTGTTCGTCAGGCTTTCGCAAAACTAGCCTGCCACTCGTAATGCAGCCGTGAACGGTGAAACGGTGCAGCGCTCGTGAAGGACGGTTGAATAGCACGTTGCGCCGCGGGCGATTATCTGCAGACTGTACAGAGGACATAAATCACCGAGGCAAGGAGCCGAGCGAAAACGCGACAGAGCCGGTAGAATGTTATTTGCATGATAATTCGCATGGTTGCGTCGAAATTTTCGCTGCACGATCTGCAGATGAACTAACACGAACGGTATGCCGCTGTTTCATTCGATTCGATCAACTAATTACGCGGACAATTTCTAAACGTGAATCACAATGGGGCTGCCGTTTTCAAACTTTCGCGAATATTTAGACGCTTGAACGTCTGCTGAGATTAACCCATTTGAGATTAGATGGATTATGTCTGGACAAAGTTTAAATTCGTAGCTTTGTTATTTAAGAAAAATAAATTAGTCCCCTTAGAAGGGTTAGAGTTACTTTTCTCATAATAGATCAAAGATGCATTCTTTCGATTCAGTGGAGTTGGAACGTTTATATTTTATTACACGGTTGTTTTCGTTGAATAATGCAATCAGCTCGTAACTAGAAAGAAAGGACGAGTCCTATTTGCCGTGGAACCCGTTGTTTTTTCGCAACATCCGCTCTTCGTTTACAATGATCGTGAAGAAACCATTACCGGGAGAGAAGAGCGCGTTGCATGCGATGCAACATTTAAGCAACGCTTAAAGGGAAACGCGCGGAACGATCGGTCGGACGTAATTGCGCGCAACAAAGGGGACACGCGGGAAATGCAATCGCGGCCGGTTTTTCCGTCATTTCCCGCGGACCGAAATGTTCCGTCGGTTTCCGGCTTTCAAATAAAATCACCGGGGCGTGTTTTACCGCGATCGATCGCCCCGGCCATCGACCGCATCGCCGGAGACTGACGCTTCAGAAAACAATTTGGCCCTGTTCGAAGCCCGCCGCGCAGGGTGGTAAAGGTGAAACGAGTAGCCGCGTAAGAAAAGGGAACTGGGTTAGAGAGTTCTCGTTTGCTGAAAGCTGGGTCACGTCCAAAGTCATCGAGATAATGCGACCCGGAGTGCACTCCAGGCGAGTGATAATCGGTGTCGATGGTTCGAGACAAACGACCAACCTTCTCGTCGGATCTCTACGGATGCATACATTTGTTCTGTACCCTCGTGTCTTCGTACAGAAATAGTGTTAATGGCACTTGTTCTTGCATTACTTCTAAATAGAAGAACCACGGTTTGGGTTAAGTTCTGCGAGATAGGTCATATTCTCATACGATGAGCCGCTCAGGTTACTTCTTAATTGATTAGAGTTCTGTTCTCAAAGAATAACATTTCTGAATTAATTACGATACGCAATCATTGAGTACCTAATTTTAATGTTAAAATTAAAATATAAGTTGTCGATGGAAATCTTATGTGGCTAATTACAAATAATTAATTTGTTGAATACAGTAAGACATCTCGTAAGCACGAAACCATTCTGTAAACGTTGGAAAACATAATTTCCATGACACATCCGCGAGAAGATATGTTAGAACAGTTTGTATGGGCAATGTCTCGTGATAAATCGGGCCCCATTCAAGAATCGACTTCTTAAGGAACGCGTAAGAGGAGTAGACAAGAGGAAGGGTGTGTTTGAAAATTAACTGGCACAGTAGTGGCGGGCACCACTGAATAATTTCAAAATAGAGGCAAAAGAGCTGGTAGGTAATTGCCGGCGAGGCACCGTTGATTTTCTCGCTGAATGTTCCAGCGGCAACATTTGCTCCTTCTCGGCGCCGGTGTTGCTCAGCGCATTTAAGCAGCAGTCAGTTCTCCTGGCCGCAGTTTCCGCGCGCCTTCTGCCATTCCCTCTTTCGTTCGGCGAATATGTTCTTTGTTTCTGAACGGCTCTTCGTTCGTCTATTCAGAACCATCCGCCAGTTCCTTTTTCGGCACGGGGAAAACTAAAGCCGGTGGCAAGGGCGGCAGCGGCGGCGGAGGGAGAAAGAGACCGGTCGTTAAAGAACCGGCAAATTTCGCAATAATGACAGCGCGCGGAATTTTTCGCGCTTTTCAACGGCGCTTCGTCGAAGGCGGCCGCCGACGGAAATCGCGGCGACTTATCGATGCGATGAAAATAGTGGCGCCAGACAAAAGGCGGAAACGAGAGAACCGCCCGTTTGCTTTCGTTTCATTCGTTCAGCGCCGAACTATTTAACGCGAAACTTATTTCCACGACGGAATATTGTTCGGGATAACGATGCCGCGAGCGTACTCGTGCATCGGACTATACTTTGTCTGTTTCGAGTCTCGGGGAAAGAGATATCTTGAATGGATTGAAAAGCCGTCTCTATTTTCTGGTAATTTGAGTAAACCAAAGAAAAAGGAGCGTTTAAAAATTTAAACGCTTTTAAATATATATTCACGGCTCGACTGGTATCGGTTCATTTTCTATTCAACCTTGAGTCCTTTCAATAAATATTTGGTCAAACGGGGGAAAAATTGTTACCAGCGATTGGATGAAATTTCATTGAGATTGAACAATAAAATAGTTGTGGAAGTTTAATTGGGAAAGTACAGAGTAATTCAAATGGTAATTGTTTTAATTTTGTAATACTTCACATTTAGTTGTAACTCTAACATTGCCCAACTTTATCTTTCTTAAAAAATCTAAGAATAAAGAAATGAAATAGTCCATAACAAATAGATTCATAATTTGCTGCAATTTATTCACATAGAGTTCACACTTTGATGCATTCATTCTTCTATTCAATATAACCAATTATAAATTATATTAATTATATCGTATCGATCGATCGATACGCTAACTATTCTAGATAATTGCAATTTTAGGAAAATGAATTAGTTGTTCATTAACACATTCCCCATCTCTGTCGCATCGTTTTATCGCCCTGGACAATTGGCACGATTTATTATTTTAGTTTTCCTAATGAAAATAATTGGAAACAATTTTGAAAGTTTATTTAAATAAAAGCTAAACTGAATTTCTAACGAACATGTGTTTTAAGTGGCAACAGAATTGTTAAAGGGGACATTAGTATCGACACACAACCGGGCAAGTGGTTTCAGTAAGTAGTATCGTCACGCAATGGTCAGACACGCGCAGACATTGTTTTGGTTTCAATAAGTAAGTGGTATTGTCGCGCCGTGGTCAGACACTAGTAGCCGCCGCTTCTATTCCAGTAAGTAAGTAGTGTTGTCGCGCGCTGGTCAGACACGCGTGCTCGCCGAGGACGAACCGTTTCAACCAACGGATCCCTCGATACAGACTCCATCGTCTGTCTCGCTCCACGTTCTCCCAAGACTTAACAGACCACATTTCGCTGCGTTTGCGTTTTCTTTCCCCTCTGAGAATTCGTGAAAGTTACACGACAGGCTCGACAGGCTTCTTGCACGTTACGAAGCAAGAGCATGAACAACCGCTTTCGTTGCACTACTAGGCCACGTAACCGGCTCGCGTCTCGTTTTTTTCCCCCCTTCTGCTCGCTTCTTTGAGGCAAGAAGAGGACGACGGAGAAACTCGAAGACAAATAGCACGGGGGAGAAAGGGTCGGGACAAAGGCAGGGGGAGAAAAAAGCTTTACCTTAACGCACGCCGCCCCGTCCGAACCCACATTGTACAGCCGAGACTGTCGGATATTACGAGCACACGAGATCCGTTCTGTGGCTTGCTTTCTTCTCGTCTCTCACTTCGGGCGTCCCCGTGTGCCCGAAGACAGGTACTAATGGCCCAGAAGAGGCAGGAATGCAAGACTCCCGAAGGATGCCGCGAAAGGATTGCCGGCTCTTTTCGGCGATGCAATCTTTGAGCGAGATAGGCGGCAAAGGGGTGGATGGATAAAACGGTCAAATTGAACGATCACGGCGCGAGATCCTTGGTCTGACAAATTTCTCTCGCGATTAGATAGGGAAATAAATGAACACCCCCCTCTCGATGTCGACTCGATAATGAGAAAGGATGAGAAATGTTCCCGGGAACAGACGGCAAGGAAATCTTATCGGGTTCAATTATATCGCGACGGTGTGTAACGAGGGGTGTGTCCACCCACGCTGCGACACGTACAGACGGAACGGAAATGACTGATACATCAAGGAGGATGGATGTTATTGAGACGGTCGTAAAAAAAGTAAGACGTCAGAACGTCGTCTCGTGTCAGGCTGAGCGCAGTCCTTTTTTCGCCTCGCGATATTTTTATGATCGATTCGTCGTAAAAGCCGGGGCGAGCGTCGTCGATTTCAGACTGCGTGCACACCGACGTATTTCCATTTTGCTGAATACAGGTTGTTTCAGAAAGGGGGGGATCAAGGTTTCAACTTTTGCTTGTTGTAAAGTTGTTACCTTAAAAAAAAACTGACGTTATAGAAGAAATCGTGAAAAAAAAGAAACGAGAAAGAAGCATTCGAACTTGTGTTCAACGTTTTCAGCTTAGCATCAATGTGAAAGACGGCAGCAACTTTTGGAATAACTTAATGCAAGGAACTCTCATGAATCATGTAAAACTTTCTCTCTTACAAAGATTTATACGATTCACGCTCGTATGCAATCTTACCGGTGAAATTCTTCGAGCTTAATTACACGGCATCGTAATTATTTTGAAGCGATGCGGACGTCTCGGGTCGCAAGAGGGAGGCTCCGCTGGCACGGGCGGAAAAGCGTGAATAACGCGTGACGCGTAAAAAACGTTTTCATGAATGAGAACGTAAGGGCGAATAAGTTCCGGGCCGTTCTTTCAGCCGGGGGATTTCTGAAAAGGTGCAAAAAAAAAAAAGGCAACCGACGGACGTTCTCTCTCGTTCTCTTAAATTCCGCTACAAAGAGAGCCCCGGCCCCCTTTTAACTGAACGCTGCCTTTTCATCCATTCAAGCCGATCGCAGCTTGAAAACTTTTGACACTATTTAAATACCCGACGCTAAGGAGCTTACGTCTTGTAATTTTCGAAAAGCGTTTCGAAGCTGCTGACGCTTTGGCCCCGTCCTCCTCTCTCGTCTGCTCGCGTCCACGAAAGTCGAACCCAACTGGGTCGCGTTTTTAATCGATCGTCGAATTGTCTTTCGTTCTCAAACGATCGTGAATTCTCGTTACATCGCGCGAGATGCGCGCTCTCGATAAGAGCAAGTTCATCGAAGGAGAGACGAGAGAAATAAGTTCGGGGAAAATTTCGAATGACTGAAACGGTCGGACAATTTCTTTGATTTACGGCCATCTGCTCGACGGAATGAAAATCTGTCGAAACGACGGACGAGACCAGGTCCGTTCAGACGCGGTTGCCTCACCTAGCAACCGGGGAAAAGATATTGGATTGCCTCGGTGTTTTCTTTAAGAGAGCCACGAAACTCAAGATAAATCAATCGGTCGCGGATATTGTGGCGTCCCGATTTTTCATCCTGACGGCTTCGTTCGTTCCGACTCGTCCGCGGCTTCACGGATCGAACGTTACTTACTGGCCCACGATTTATGGTAATATCGCGAACATTTGCCGACGGTTCGACGAGGCGAGTTTAAAAAGGGGAGGCTCAGGTTGCCGCGAAACGAACAGATGGAGAACTGTAAAATCGGAATTGTTCGTTGCGAAACGAAACGGGAAAAAAAGGAAAAGGGGGGAGGACGAGACTTCTCATTTTCTTAAGTACTCGACGCACCGCTGTACGAGGTACAACATCCCGGGAACGTCTTACCGCCAAAGTACAGGGTCCGTGTCGTCACCGGGGATCCTCTTTCCTCGACAATTTACTTAAAATCCGACGGTAATGAAGTCCCCGGCTGAAAATTCAGATTTTAATGGGGATATTTTCTGTCGTTGGCGCGGGACGGGATGTATTTCATCGGTCTTGATCCCTTTTCTGAACCCTCGGTTCAGCCACCCTAACGTCGAATCTTACAGGGAGAAAAAAAAGAGAGACTTCTTTCAAAGGAGCTCCCAAATCTCGTCGCTTGCGGATTCCCTTTCTCTTTCGAAGGGGACCATCTGGCCAATCTCGCTGGAACGATTTTCCTTTGAATCATCGGAAAGGGAGGGGAGGGGCACGGAATGGATCATCGTTCAAAGTCGATTTTGCGAAGTTCGGGGCATGGACGGTTCTCTTGGTTGGATGGGCTAATTCGAGCCACGATTCAAATTCACGACCCCGCTGGCGGACACTGAAAACTGACGCACGATCGTGAGCACCGATTCGAAATCTATAGCGAGCGCATAGCGTCGCTCTTACAAATTCCATCGATGCGACGACGAGGGACGATAGACACGAGACTGTCCCGGTACACTGTTCGGAATTTATAAAATGATATGCAAATCCGGCCAATATCCTCCCATTCCTGGCCTCCCTTCAATTCAACCTGTCCTCCCTTTCCTTTCTTCTTCCCTTTCGACCCCTCTTTCTGGCAGTGCTACAGGACCTACTCGCCCCTTTTGCTCCACGCCCCTCAGTGCCGCCACTTGTTCCCTGCATAATGCATGCACCACTCTTATCGATGCTTTCGCCCGGCGCAGCTTCGGAGGGCGTCGAGCTGAACGACTTGGAAAGCTCGCGCGTTCTACGAAGGGCAACAGCGTTTAGGAGCCCGTTGCCTCGGCTCTCGTTCTCGGATCGAACCTTTTTTCGCAGGAATGACGAGGCCATCAATGTTTCAACGAAAATCACGAGGACTGACGTATCCATTTCGTGGTTTCAATTATTTACCCCCCGACACCCCTTTCACGGATATTTCCCGAGTTACGTTCCGTCTATCGCGCGCCGATCTCTACCGCCGTGATGTTCGATCGTCGCTCGCGACGTGAACATCCGTATCCGCACTCGACGAAGGAACAGAAATAACTCGGGTCCGTGGAAACTGGTCCCGAGAGTTTCTGTACGGTCGGTCGAACGAACGGTCGATAATAACGATAACTCGAGATCGCGACGATTATTTCGCCGGACAAATCGAGGGAGAATCCCGATGCTGATCCGGCAGTTTCGCCTGGATATCGTAGTTCCACTCGTTCGTTATCATCTTTGCGAATAACGGTTCCCGGATCGGCGGCGAAACGTTCCGGTCGATAGCGTTTCAGCGAACGCTGCTCGTCGTAAAATTTGCACATCCAGCGGGAGCTTCCCGCCAACGCCGCCGCGCCGCTGTCGAAAGACGCGCATAATTGCGAACAACGGGACGACCTAACGTCCACCGGGCTAAATCCTTTAATGCGACCGTAACACGGAGCTAATTTAACGACATGGTTTACGTTTTGTCCGCCGACGCGTGTTCTCCGCCCCGTTTCTCCTGGAAACGTGAGACGCATCATGATCCAGGGGCTTTTTTCTGGGAAAGGGAGCAAAAAGATATTTGGTCCTTCGAGGACGTATCTATTTTCATTCCTTGGCAATCGATTGAATCTGACTGTCCATATAACTTTGAACAAATCTCTGCTTATTTATACTTTTCTCTGTTAAGTTATTGCATATCAAATAACGGATTTTAAAAAATACAAAACTTGGGTAATTACTGAACGAAAGTTTATAAAGTAATACAGAGTGAACCTTATAATAATTTTTAACAATTTGAGGCACTCGAGAATAAAGAAAGATCTTTCGATGTTTCTTTTGATCAACGAATGTTATTTTCGAAAAAGTTACGGCTGAAACTTTCGAGAATAAATCAGCCGTTTCATCTGCAACAAAATACACGTTCCGGTGAATTTTAAGAACGCCAAGTTTTGCGTACAAATCGTTCGCGGTGGTTCGGAACAGTCAAAGGGCAAGTTTGCTATTACAGTTGACTCGAGCCGCGGTGAATTTTTCAAAGAGCACGGAAACCGTAATTCCGTTCGATGGCAAAGAGACGATAAAGCGATAAAATTCTTTCCGGAGACCGTCATCAAATTCTCAATTTATTCCGCACTACGTCAGAATATTGTTACGTTATTATTCGATGCTTCAACGGGTGTTGGTTGAACGAGAGGCTGCAACCCGCAGGATTCCTTTTTACGTTGTAGCTGCCTTTCGAAAAACGTGTCCAGAAATACGGCAGACGCGGTAGCGAGAGTCACGCGCGCGGGTTACGCTCGAAACGGGATGCACATCCTGCCGGAGATGGTGCACCGCGTGTCTGAATGGCCCTTGAAATATTACAGGGGCTTTTTCTTCCGGAACACGTGCTGCACGCTTATGTTTTCGCGACATAGAAAAAGTATAGGGCGTTGGGACCAGATGTTATAAATACTTTGATGGAACCGAGAGAAACTTAACGGAGCGGGGGAAATTATTGATGAAAATCAGGGTGGTGCCTTCTGTTGTGTTACGAAGTTCTTCCAGGCGAAAAAGAAAATGATTTCGTTGGCTTATAAAACGGTCTTTGGGGGCTGTTAAAAGATTCAGGCGTGGTTTCTTCAGGAAGTACCGTGTACTTATGGAAGGCTGGTGATATGCATTTGGGTAGAGAGCGGATTGTTTGACATACAGTTTAAGGTGTATTTAGCTTTCTGAATTTTTTGTGAGCAGAAGATGGTTTATTATTTTTTCGATTACGTCATCTTAATTTCATTGCCGTTGTGCATCGTTTTGAGGAATCCATAATTAATCAGTGTCACAGGAAGCGTTAATGGTAGTTTACGCCTTATTACCTGAGAATGTCTATCGAGCAGGGCAAAGGGGCCCTTCTCAAACGTGATCTTAATTTTCCGTGTATAGGTAAATGTTCTTGTTCATTAATTATACATTTAATTGCACCTGTATCAATATCTCCTTTACCCGCTCCCTCATGCAAGAACAAGTTTTCGGCTGCTGAACTGTGTGCCGGTGTTTTCACGTGCTCGATGTAATGAAGTGCAAACGGGCGATGTGTACCCGCCCAGAAAGCTGCTTCCTGTTCCTCCTTCAGCAAAGTAAGCTAGTATAATTGCTAAACGCTTACTTAGCGTATGCCTTCCGGTGTAAGATACTTAGAACAGTGTTTGCAAGTCGCCGGGTGTTCATTTGTTTGGAAAATATATAGGTCATTTTGGTAGTTTAGAGCCGACGTTAAAGATGAGCCAATTTAGAGACAACTGTAACGTTTCTATAAAAACAGAAAGCGTTTCGTTCCCTTTAACGCAGAGTGTTGCCAGGATATTATTAATCGATGATTGATTCATTCAAGCTCTAAGCTAGATTCCTTATTCATCGATAATATAATTAAAGAATCGGTAATTGAGAAAATTTCTTCTAGAAGCTTTTCCAAATTAAAACTTTTCTCTATTCTGCTCTTCTTAAGATTAATCCTCGGTTGTTTACTTTAGGTCCTCCAGTCCTTGTAGTATTGTCTTAGCTCAGATTACTTATAGAAGGCATTAATTAATTTTAAGGGACATAATAATATTAAGGAATAAATAGCAAGTAAAATCTTTTGGTATCATCGACTAACTACACAGATAAGATCTTTGATTTTAACGATCAATCTCGGCGATTTTTCCCGTTTCAATCACGTTTCGCTGTTGTTTCTGTAGCGACGCGAAATCGAGCTGACGTCGAGCAAGTTTTTGAAAGCTGCCCGGGCCAATAATCGTGACGGGGGCAGAATTCTAATTGCGATTGGCACATTCGTGGAGGGTGAGCCAGGCCGGGACACGCTAACGGGGGGAGTAACATAGTTGCGATCATCCGTGAACAACGGTGCTCAACCGTAGTTTATTTATATGCGGCACGTCGCGCGGCAGCTCGTAAATCTCGTGCCGTTGGACAAACGGTTGTCGGCCAATCAGGATGTAGATGCCGTACACAGATCGGACCCTGTCGCAGGAAGAAATTTCGAAATTTCGATCGGTCCCGCTACGCCTCGTGACACGTCAGCCCGATACGTCGTTGCGAATCTACGCTGCGCATGTTTATCGTCGCATAATGCATAGCATTATGTAAATCGTCGTTTCGCCGCTTACACTTGTTCGCCGCGGAAATAAACCGTGTTGGTGCGTTAGCGTGACAATGGGATCAGCGCACGCCACCGGGAACTGGACTCTGTTTGCTGAAAAAACCTGGAAAACCGGACCGCTGTTTACAATTTGTCCATGGCTCGCAGCAGAGCGAACGCTGTAACCAGTGTAGTAAGTATAATTCGGACACAACGTTCTATGATTCACGATTTTCCTGAATTTTGTACAATTTTTTGGGTCTGGGATGGCCATTCGATACATTTGGAAAATTATGTACTTCTCGGTTTCTAATTCTAATTTTGAAGGAATTTGCTATCATTTCGTTTCGACGATTAGTATTTTTTTTTTTACTAAAACTACCCTCTACATATTACAAATAACATATTTGAAACGGTGAGGTATAAAGTAAAAAATTTGAAAATAAAAAGCAACTCTGAAAATAATGACATCGTCCGGCTCCGAAACTCAACTATGTCAGAACAGTATGGCTCATAGTTAATTAGTTCAACGAAACGAAATGTTCATAATTAATAGCAATCGTCAACCGACGTCACAGTAAATGAATTCGTTTGTGTAAGGAAACTGTACGCAACAATTAATATCCGGGTGTACCCTTAAAATCCGAAATCGAGTGTACAGCGCTGGCAAAAGCAATTAAGCATGATAACCGAATACGGGGTCTGGTTGCTCTGCCTGGCAAAATGAAATAGAAATTAGAGTATATAAGTTTATGGCGTTTTAATGAACGAGCAACGTTTGAAACAGAGCCGGTAGATAATAGCGGGTTCACAGTCCAACTTGGCGCACCTGTTACCAGTAAAGATTCAATTAAAAGTCTGTTCGGATAAAGGACGGACGAGCACGGTCTGTTAATTTATAAAAATTTAATTATACACCTTCGAGGCTTGACCACGTTGATAATTAGTTCGTTATTGCTTTATGTTTTATTCATTTTGTCCAAGCTTTTATTCTTAGACTGCAAAAAATGTGGATACTTTATAGCTATCAAACAAATAACTGTAATTATTATAATCCGTTAGTTTAATATATTACGTTAAAATCAAGGAAATTTATCGCATCAGTCTGTAACGAAATTATCGAGAATGGAAATGAACGGCCGGCGACAGGTTCGATGCCTTGGTAATTTCGTTAAAATGCGGCAAAATCGACAGGGGAAAGATACATTCGAAATTACCGACAATCATAGGCTGTCGTGTTAATCGTTTATTTACAATTCGCTAATTGAATATTTCCGGTTATCACGCGAGTCGCGTGGAACGACGACGCGTCGGAAACGTTCGCTTAATTAATTTCGTCCGTGTTCACGGATGCCGAATTGAGAGCGAGAAGGTGGGCAGGGGGGAAAAAGGTACCGATTAAAATTTCAAAATTCGTTTGAGCCCCCGCGCATGATAACACCGGGGGGAAGCGTTAATGGAAAAAGCGACGGGCCGTCAATTAACGCCAATAATACGGCAGTCAACGTCGTGAAAACGCTTCCCGAGGAATCGTACCGTCCGGAATTATTTTACCCCCAGAATTCGTACATACTAGAACGGGAGCCCCGGGTCACTCGGCTGCCTGGCCCCTTCGTAAAGTCACGTCCGCATCGGTCGCGTCGCGAACAGCTTCTCTCGCCTTACCTTCATGAACGACGAAACGTCCGCTGGAAGTATGGCGAGAACGTGGATCCGTGAAAATTGACGATCACGTGGCCACGGAAAGGTTGGACGTATCAGCATATGTTGGTTATAAATTTTCCTTTACGAGAAACGTTACGCTTGCAAGGTGTTGTGGATGGTTAAAAAAAAGTCAAAAGAATTATTGTACGTGCTAATTTATTTATTTATTTTGCTTTTCACTTTATTTTCAATGTAAAGATACATCGAATATTGGCAGTTAATGTTAACAATACTCTTCAACTACATCATCTCGTAATTATCTTTCGGAATTTCAATGAGTCAAAGAGTAAATCGATAACGATGCTGCGAACAATAGGATAAAATAATATTGATTTTGAACGGTTCATTGCAAAATTTTAATTACATCCGTTAACGTCTGCGCAACTTTCGCACGCTGGAACTTTATAACGATAATTAAAATGATATTTTCAGAAAAACGTCGGATAACATCGCGTTATGATATCACGAACGCCACTTGGCGAAGAATCATTGTTATTAACGTTACTTTACAGTACCGCGCCGCAAGGGTTGCAATTCGCGCCCGCTGGATTACCAGCAAAGCTCATTCAGAAACGAGGAGATTTGTGCACGCGAGCTCATTTTCATCCCCTAAATGAGTTATTTTTCCGCGGAATGCTCTGCGTTTAATTTACTAATTTTTCTCTGAAACGATATAAAAGACACGGCGAGCGGATGAGCAGAAAACAGAAAATGAATAAATTTAACCGTTGCAGCGTCGAACGCTACGACGATCTTTAGTTATCTCTGACGTTTTCCGACGCTGAAGTATAACTCCTCGAAGTTACGAAAAATAAATGACGACCGTTTTCGATCGTAACAATATTTACGTCGTTCGCTGTATTCTATGAAACAAACGCGGTGCATCTTTCTGTCGTTTCATTGTAAGTAAATTCTTTCGCTCTTCGCAACGATCAATTCGGTCAAATTAAAAACCTTGAAACGGGCGAGTCCGTCATAGGGTTTTCAATCAAAACGCTGCAATATAAATCAACAACCATCGCTGCGGCGGAATTTCATTCCGTAAAAATTCGAAAAAGAAGAAACGGTCCATTTGGAGCGTGACGCGCATAAATCACGTCGCGGCGGGTATCGGTTCGTAACTTTTCAATAACACGCCGACCCGTTGAGGGGACGAGGGAACGGGTGTTTCCTGATTTCGTCGGCGCGAATTACCTCGTCGGTAATCATAAACGGTGACCGCCAGACGACGGAGGCTGCGTGTCGCCTCCGTTGGATTTCCCGGCGGGAAAAGAAAATTCGTGAGGGAACTTCGCGGAAACATCGAGCTTGCGGCGCTCGTTTTAGCATCCCCCTTAAATGGCGGTGGTTCGCGAAAGGAGAGGGAGGGTTGATTCCCGGCCGTTACATTTCCTCGCGTCTGAACACAGACGCGAGCGAGTCGGAGGCGTACGACTGAGAGAGAATGGTCGAGGGGTCGGGTGAAATGACTTTTCATCCCCCGAGGGTATTTCCGCTGCCGGAAATATGGATATAGGCAATTAAAATTACGTGACGGCGACGGCATCGAGAGGAGAGAAGCCGCAGCGAGAAACGTCGTCGAGTTACTTCAAAGTCACTTTACGTCTTTCTTCCGTGAAGGTCCCGAGGACTTCACCCTTCGTAAGGGGGAAACTGGAGGGCTGATCGCTCAAGAACCTGTCGTTTAAACCTAACACGATGAGCACCGGAGGCGTGAACGGAATCATGAAAATGATTACGAAGAAATTTCATAAAGAAATTTCAGACAAAATTGCAGAATGTTCAAATTAACAAGTAAAAAAGTCTACCCCATTAAAGAAGGCTATAATTGAAGCCAATTAATACTTTAAATGATTTTATAGAATGATACAATCTTATAATTTGTTATAGTAGTTGTCTTTTTATATAATTTTGAAGGTGTCAAGTATTTTTTAAAGGCACCATAAGCTCTACTTTCTTTTCATTTTCATTCTTCGTCGGTTAAGTTCCTTTTCTTGTACCGTACGTGATCAGATCTATTAAATATTAAATCTTGTGTAACGATTATACCGGAGCAATTTTACGGCTCGTTTTATAAAGTATCTATATGGGTTAAATTGGATTCATCGACCTGCTGGATACCATTCGTTACATCACGAGCCAAATCGTGGTCGTCTTTTTTTAAAGATTCATTCCACGATTATAATCGCGTTCCCTTCTATCGCGAGCCGTTTTAACGCTTTACACAGATATTGATTCGAGGGATTCTACAGTTTTAATTCATCTGCCGGGGTCCATCAATTCGAATTGCAATTTATACGGAATTCGAATGCAGCGAAAACGGTTTGGAGAACGTAGAGTCTAGCGAGATCCGACAAACGTTGTTACAGATTCTATCGTGTAGAAATGTAGATTGATCGTTCCCGTTGGTTTCAGAAAGTGTTTCAAACTGAATTTACTTTTTCATTCGAGGCAAGAAACTACGTTTCTCTACTTAATCATTCCTAACATCTATCCTTAATTATCTTTCATTACGTTCCATCGTGTTTTCTTTCTCCTAAAAATTATTGCGCCGGCTTCCGATTTCTCCAATTTTTTGCTGAGTCTCATCCACGAATTTAGTTTCGACACACTCCAAAGCAAAGGCGGTAAATCGATAAGAAATCTTATAAATTATTCGAAATCAAAAGAAATCAGAACGTTTGTGCAATCTAGAATTACAAAATAAACTCTCGAAATACCTGTTCAAGTTTTAACGAAAATGAAGAGTACATTTCGAAGCAAGACTTTGCTTAAAAAGAATAGTCTGATTTCACTGACCAAATTGTATCAGAAGTTCGGCTCTCTGTTTCGAAACTTTCTCCTTGAGAACTGTCGTCTTCCCCCCCAAAAAAGCACTCACAGAAGATTTCTTGGAAAACAAAGTATAAAAGGGGGACCAGAGGAAAGGTCGAAACCGATGGATTCGTTTATCGCGGTCGAAGCTTCGCCGTTTCGAATGATACCAGCCTGCTCCCCTCCCCGTCGAGGACGGAGAATCCGCCAAAAAATACTCGTATAACCGAAGATACCGTGGGATCGTGCGTCGAAGCGACTTTCGTAGATCGAATTCCAGGTTCTCGCGGGGTGCACGGCTTATCTGCGTGAATTCCTGCTGGATGTTCGAGTCGATGTTCCCAGTCAAGAGATCCGAGCGGAATAGTAGCAACTTTAAAGCTTGTGGAAAAGTTTCCCCGGGATCGGATAGATATGTCCCGTCTCCGGCGAACTATAAGTCCGACCGAAGTCGAGAAATCAAGTCCAGGACGAAACTCGGTTTCTTTAGGAAACTCGGGGTAAACGGTTTCGCGTAAAGATACACGCGCGAAGATCTTCCCACGACGGTGTACGATCTTCTTAACGTGCTCTCGATATTTCTTCGTTTGGGCCCGCGTCTTTATCGTCCTAATAGTTAACGTAACTAGAAAAAGAATTTCTATTTAGAATCAATAGAATTAATCAATTTTTTTGAAACGCTAATTGACGGTCAATCGAACGTTCTAATTTCCTAATGGGTTTTTTAGTCGACACGTGCAAATGAAAAATCTGTCTGTATATTTTCTATTTCTTTTTTTTTTTTTTTTTTTATAAGCCAAATAACCGGTCGAAAAATGTTGATCCGTAACACCGTAAAAACCGTATGTAGAAACGTTATGGAACGAAGTTGGTAATCCGGATAGCGTGGCAATTTTTGAAATGCTCGTACGTTTTGCTTGACTTTTTAAACAGTACGAAAGAGAGGAAACGGGAAGAAATTGGTTTGATAGCCGCTGGCAGTAGATTAGCACGGCACCGGTCTGCTCTGACATTATATTTTAAAGCGGATGTGTTCAAAGTTTACGCGAACTTTTCACCGTTTCCCATCGCGCCATCGGTGATCGCCGCGTGTTTTTTTTTCTTCCTCTTTTCTCTCTCTCTCTCTCTTTTTAGTTTCTTTTGTGAACGCGCCCATCGACGTTAATGTAATTTTGCACCGTGACCGTAAAAATAATAGCAGCGACGGCGAAATAACGTCCGCGCACCACCCGGCAGATTTCGATGCTTTTGTCCGCTCTCTGTACCGGCGATAATTCTGTCCAAAGACTTTTTTTGCTCGTTCGATTTGCGATAGAATATTTTATCGTCCTATCTCTTCGTTCCACTAAAAACAACCTCGGTTCGCGAGCAAATTGGAAGGATCATTGAGTTATGGTTTTTAACTACCGTGTAACATGTTCACTGCTGCTATGGACATTGCTAACAGTCGTCTCAGGTTTCGTAGTCGTATAACTAATAAAAAAAAAGTATAGTGTTAATAATCATTCAAACAGGTATAATATTAGGCTAATAATGCCAGGGTACGAAACTGAAAACTAGAATCCTCTTACGCTTAATAATTAAAATTCGAATTCGTCTTACTGCATACGTCTAATTTCACTGTGTCAACGACGTTGCTCTCCCGGAGCAGTGCTCAGTCCTCCAACTTAGGGCAATCGACAGTCCTCGCAATCAAAAGGGCACGAATCACCCGTGCTTGCTGCACAAAGACGGAAGAAAATGGGATGATAAATTTTGCTTCGTTATCGCGACGTCTCGAAACGTTTCATCATTGTTCTATACGTTCTACATCGCGGAAACTTGCGCCTCATGAATCTTGCACCGGCTCCCGAATGTTCCTATTATACCGAACAGTCCAAATTTCGAGGCTTTATTGCCCGCAAGACGGAGTACGACTTCTTAATGGACCCTCGCGACCGTCAGAATCGAACGACGATATTTTTAGCGCAGTTCACAGACGGGGGACGGCTTCTCGTGGTTCATCCTGCGAAAACAGCCGCGGCGCAATTGAGAACCGGAAAACGAGCAAGAAGTTGCCGTGAAATCGGCGGTCAGCTCGAGGAAACCGAGGGAGGATACCGCTTATAAATAAAGCGGAGACGGGCGAAGAAAAAATAAGCAGAAGGTTAGCGGCAGGAAATCGAGCGTTTTGCGTTCTGTGACGGAAACTGTTTCCAATTAACTTTATTGCGCAACAAAAGCAGCTTCATTAAGAGAAAACAATGCAATTAAGGGGTTCCCAAGGGGGATACACAAGAATCAAGGGATGGAAAGGGACTGACGTCGAGGTGGCGGCAACTTTGTCTGAGAAGCATCCGTCGTTTCTCCGCTATCGATCAGAACCCGAGGTAGGGTGAACACCCCTTTAAGAGCCGTTCCATCACCTAGTCGACGAATATTCCGCATAAACAGTTTGATTCGATTGAATCGAGCAATTGCATCGCACCGTTTCCGGTGCTTCTTAAAATCGTGTTTCTTTAACGTTGGGGCTTTGACTAATCTATTCGGGTCTTCTACCTTTTCTTAAACTGCTTCTGATTTTTCTGTGACGCAAACGTATACGTTTAGTATCTTTTAATAATAAGAAATCTGGGGTGAACAGTAGTCAAAATTGTCTTTTTTCCAAATCGGCTTTGATTATAATTTTTTCATTAAAGGTAAGAAATTACACTTCCAAATTTTAATTATTTTCAAGTTACAACGTGGCAGTGCTTATAAAATTATTTTATTTTCGAAATCAGATAAAAGGGTATGCTCTGTTAAATTAAATTTCTGTCATCGATATGTAACAAATGTCTCGAAGGTCTCATTCGACGGGCAAAAAGATGAAACCTTTTAATCCCAGCCAACTAGTAACTAATCGTTGCGGTAACGTTTATCCGGCCAACCGGCGTAAAAAGAGGCGTGTGTTACAAAGGGAGCTAGCGAAGCGTTTCGACAAAACCGCTGATCAAAACGTAGCGAAACGGTTCAAGTATAAATAGCGGGAAAAAGCGGGGGGGATCCGGAATAAGAAAGCCGACGGAAAGAACATCCGGAGCGGCGATTCGTAACCGGTGATGCGGCGCGGCACGGAGCAGGCTTTTTCTGGCTTCCGCTCGGCGAACGAGCGATAATAACGAAAACTTTTACGGAGTTCGCGCGAATGCCGAGTGGACGATCCTCGATGAGAGTGGAAAACAGTCGAGCGAACAAAAGAATGGTTCCTCGCTCGCGAAACTACCACCATTCTTCGAAACTGCATTATCGTCATCGAATAGCTGCAATCGTCCCTGGCCATCTCGTGTGCGGCATTATCGTCCGCTAAAAGCGAAATAAAATTCCGAAGGGTGATACTTCGAGCCGTACGAGGGGTTGGTCCAGCAACCCTGGCCTCGAAACGCGGCTGCTCGGGCCACTTGGACGTCGAGTAAAGACATCGCGTTATATCATGCCAGGCCAAAGGTCGCCGATGGCTTTGCTCTTAGCTGCATCGTGGATTCGCCGAAATTCGCTCGTTCCATCACTTCGTGTCCCCGGAATCGTTCGGTTTCGCGATTCGGGAAGAACAATCATCGACTTTCGGGGGACGTTGATCGAGTTCTCGTATTTCTGTGCCTCGGGTAGAGGGGGAAGAAGTAAGGGATCGGTTTTATTCCCCGGCGAGTATTACTTTCATTTTTATGAAAGGAATCCTCGGAGAATCTGTTTTGCCGGGGACTCTGCCTCTCGAGGATAAATATATAGGTACCGAACCACCCCCGCGTGTGTTCGTCCGAAATCGTTTTGAAAAAGCGAAGCTTTCTTCCTCGAGGGGTAGAACCGGGTGCTTTCCGGGGAATATTCTCCTTGCTCGAGTCTCGAGGCTGTCGGCTGCTCGCTCCTCGTCGTCCGATTCATTTTTCCACCGAGAGCGAATCGAAGTGTCGGCTGCCTGAAGGGAAGTGCACTTCAGCGTTGCGCGACGCAACGTTTACATTCCACGCTCGCTGCTTACGCTTCTGACATTTTACGCCTTCTGTCGCTTTAGACTCTATGTCTTCGGGAAAACGTTTGGAAAGCAGTGGCTCCGTTCGAACGAGCTTCCTTGTTTTGTAGCCACCACGTATCAGGGTTCACGTTGACTCCAAACTTCGAAGAGTGGTTTCTGTCTGATTTTAATATTTCGATTGTTTGTTTATCGTTGTTGCTTGATTGCCGATGTGCAAGTAAGAAAAAAATAATTTTTTTGTACGTGTGTATCTCGTCATTCAAATGAGAGTCTTCCAAAATTAGGTTACATTCGTACTCGTTTGACATTAATCTATAATATCGTTTCTTCTTTTTAAAGTAATAACGGTATTTAAATATGGATCGAGGAAATTGAATAATAAAGCCGGTAAAATTACTAACAGGATGAACGTTCAATACCTCGTGTAGGAATAATTGAGATCCTATATTTGATACAGCAGCTTTTCTCGGAGTCGAACTGGAAAAACGAACGCTGGAATGATTTTTTTTCCCCACGAACAAAGCGGTAATATTCATTCAACATTTCAAAGAACTAAATTCTCGTTATTTCATTTGCTGATCGTGTTTTATGCGTCTGGATTAATCATATTGTCGGAATCAGTGTTTCATTGATTGCAGAAAAGGAATTAATTGCAACTTCGTAATACCCGCAATTGTTCGATAAGCTATTCAGTTTACTTGCGGTAAAAAGAGAACGGAGAAAGAAGAGATAGACTGAAATGATTTTGTAACGTGAAATATGCTTATGACGTTGAGATGCAATGGAACGTTTTGTTTCCTTGAAATTTTATTATTTTCATATGATTCGTATCCGATAATAAAATATTTTTCAATCTCAAAGATTCGTATAATTTAATATCGAGGTGCAATTTGTTTTTACACGAATAAATTTCACGAAGAATTGTCAATCTTTGGTGTCGAACGAAAATTCCAATAACAATCGGAACCTGAACAATAAATTCAACTATCTTCGAGGAAGATTGTTTGCAACGGGAATGGGAACGGGGGCGAGAAGAACTATTTGCTTGCTCGAACTTATCGTTGAGTTAAGTAATTGCTAATTGAACCGGTGTTCGCGCTGGGAATATTTATACAGGGCCGAAGAACGAACCCTCAGTTTTCGGAGTGTTTTAGAAAATAAAGTTGTCCGTCTACTCGGACGTTTATACCGTTATCGATCGTCATTTTATTGCCATTGGAAACAATGGAGCTGGCTAAAAGACGAGAAGTACCCCGATCGAGCAATAAACCCCTCCGAATCTTTCTACTTTATCCCGGTTTTGAACTCGGCTCTTCGTCAGATGGTTATCCCATTTTCTTCCATGGACGTATTAATCTCATCCGATGCACAAATTTTGTTACGATCCATAGATAATTCCATGTTCGAGAAACATCTAAACAGCTTCAGAATTTCTGGATTTGAAATTGAAGTATACCCAGACATCACACCACGTACTTCTATCTTGATCCCGGCGAGAATCTACGGGGTATTGGAACACCATGGCTGGACGTGGAAGAGGAATGAGGGTCGAGGAAGGAGGGTAGTCGATTGAAAGGGGAAACACCCATATAAATCAAGTTACAGTTGCTTCCGTTCCTTTATTGGGACGAGCACTGTAACCACTAGAAACTAGCTGGATTGTTTTCTTCCCTCACTTACGCGTTTCGTACCCGTTGAATAATATTGGATTTCCAGCGGATCGAATCAACTAGCTGGCCAAAGAAGAAACAGGATGAAGATCAATGCAAACGTTTCAATCTTGAACCCTATGCTGTCTTGGATAAACAATTTTAATTTAATTAACGATTAGATATCATAATTGCTGCCATCATAAATTGTTCGTTAAATTGTTAATTTTCTTTTTCATATTTTTAATAAAATATTATTGTGATAAGTTAAGTTTATCTATGTTTTTTTACAATTATTAAGAATTATAATTTAATTTTTCAAATGTTCATAGCACACCTTCCATTTCGTGCACCATTCAACGTGTTAAATAATTAATCTACACGCAGTGCAGCCATCAATAATTCTCAGATAGAAATTGCCCTTTGTAACAGTCTATTTGTTATCGATTGTAACAATTCATCGTAACGATCGTCCAGTAATAAAACACTTTAATAGACGTTGAATATCGAAATTGCTTTACGCGTTGCACCAAAGGCACAGTGGCGTACAGTTGCAATTGCAACCGCTGATCCTGCATGCATTATGTAAGCACGGCGCATGATAAAACAAATTGGCAGCGACTACCAAAGACCCGTGACTCACTGTCGAGATTATACAGAGTGGAAGAAGTCAATGGAGCTATTTCCAAGCTGCGTCGGTGCACGATGCGCGTCGTTTAACAATACCGCGCTGCTTTTCATTGTACGTCGATCGATCGTTGTCCACGTTTCCCTCTTCGATACCGTTTCGCGTTATCGTACCTCCTCTCGAGTGTCTATTTCGTTCGAAAGCAGCGAAGACAACACGGTCTCATTTTCGAAACGAGCTAATTCGTCGAATAGCGTTCGCGCTTACGAAATGTATGGGGATTAGGATGAACCATTTCCTCTGAAAATGGTCTACGATTCTCATGGTACGAGCCTAGCGAAGAAAATTGAATCAAACAAATCGAGAATTAATTTTCTGGAAAAAATTGTTAAAGAAGTAGTGAAAATAGAAAAATTATTTTCGATCGAATCGTGCCTCTTCGAAAGTTACTGTGTACTTACAGTTTAATAGCTTTCCCCAATTTTTCAATCATTTATAAAGTTTCTTTCCCTTCGTAAATATACAGTCTGCCTTACCTTTAATAATTTAAACCTTCTCGCCGTGGAACAAAAGAATCTTTGCATGGGCATATTCTTGTCGCCGCTTTCGCGAAGGGTATAAATTGTGGACGGTCTCGCGGTAAACGAAACAACGCGGAACATCGTTGTTCAGCAGTCGTTAAATTTCTGATCCGTTCGTCATGTATCGCGTAACGAGACGTCGTTAAAGATGCTCGTGTTTCCGTCTTGAGCGCAAACGTTGACGAAGGAACGGTGGCTCTGAATTGAGAATAATTTAAAACGTGTCGCAGTTCGAGGCGATAATTAATGCAAAGACCGGGAGGGAAGGCGGGATAGGTCTCTCGCATTTGACGCCTGGTTCGGCTCCCTCGACTGTTATCAAATGCTCGGCATTGTTTCAGGACCTGTTTATTTATCCCGATCCTTTAACAATGCCGCGTTTCCCCAACGGGAATCGTTCGAGGGTGGAAATCGGCGTGCTTCGATGATTACACCGACGTTCCTCTCTTCATCTCTTGTTCCCTCGTTCTCATCTGTCCCTTTGTTTGTCTTTTTCGTCCTGTTTCCCCATCCGGTTTCGCGCAATGCTCCTCTCTCGGTTTCTCGACGCGTTGCCCTCTTGCTCGCCCTCCGACGTTCGGTCGCAACGGGGCACGGGCCATCCCCTCTTCAACTTCGACGTTTCATTTCGATTTTCCAAAGTTCTCTGTGAAGTGTCAAACGGTCGTCGATTGGATCGCGCGCGCCTCACCTTCTTCCCCTGCTTCTTTTTCTCGTTTCACGAAACTTCGTTCATCGGAAAAATTGATGAGAAAGCTCCGTGAACGTTTTCGGACCGCAGTTGCACCCTTCCTTCCAGTCCCCGTAAAAGTTGATCCATTCGCGAGACGACTGGCGGAAATTACGTGTACACGAATGAATGTAACAAAGTTAGAAACGTACAAAAGGTCCATGCGTTTATATTTGTAGACGATAAAGTGTGATTAAAACATAAGTATTCTGGCTCGCTGTCTGGAGAAAGGTGGAAAAATTAGCAACGAAAATTTACGCGAACCGATTGCCCTCCGTCGGATTAAATATTCAACGGATCGTCGAATGTACTACGCTGAGAGAGTTGTTTTTTCGAAGCTTGCCACGAACAATCGTCGGTTCGGGAGCAGCACAAAGTACCCACCGCAGAAGTTAGATAGTGGCTGGCTCTGCTCGAACCCGTGTCTGGTCCTTGATGTTTCTGGCTTCTGTTTACACAACACACAGCTAGACTGCCAAATGAACCCGTGAGATTTCCTGGATGCAAAGGATTCCCTTGGCAAACGTCGAGTCCAAGAGCACAGGAAACGACGGCCCCGGGAAATGGAGGAGGAGGAGGAGGGGGGTTTAAGGTCTCTTAATAAATGCGGAAGAAAACTACGACAGGGTGGTACTATCAGATGTACGTTATTCGACGCGATTCCGTCGATTCCGACGGTTCCGCATGCATATTTAAAAGGTTAGCAGGCGTCCCAAGTTCCGTTTTATTACCGTGGTATAACGCGGCTGGAAAGTTTGCGGGGAATTCACGTGGGACGGTTGAACACATCGCGAGCCACGGTATCTCATAGTTGATTTAAAATCCTATTATTTGGTAAAGTTTCGCGCTTTGTTCCTGTAAACGTCTCAATAGGGACCGACAGTCAGGAACTTTCCCGAAGCTGTTGCGACGTTGTTAGTTCTCATCGCGACGAGGAAGTTGGCCGAATGCAAATTCGTACGTGGAAAATTGACAAATTGCACGGTCGAACGGCGCTGCACGTTTTACCGTGCGGCGTTTTTGAGTCTCGTTCCGGTTCGGGTACCAGCTCGAAATTCGTCTCAATTCCCTTAAAGCAGTCCCAGCGCTGCAAACTTTATCGCTGTAATATCTTGAAACGGTCTTACGAAGTTTGTGTTGCATATTTCTTTGTCGGCCACGATCATTCGGCCGTAGAAAAATAGTAGACGCGGTGGAAATTTATTTTCGGGATTGCGTTTCGGTTTCGTTGAATAATACCGATCGCGAGTGTTGTGTAATTTCGAGAGACATTTCTGTACGCAATTTGCACCGTATTTAGCCGAAAAATGGTTTCGTAACTTACGTATGTCGAGTTCAATGCAAAATTTTTATCAATAATAGTAATAAAAGAGCCAACAATTATACTCTTGATTAACCCTACACGCTGTTTTAAGTTTCTCTTACCGCAGACTCTTAATTAAGAAGCTTATTAGCACAAGAACACTCGGTTCCGTCAATGTTCGATCGCAAACGAACAAATTGCAGTCACGAAATCAAAAGAAAGCGAAACAACTGCATGCCGGAAATGAAATGAATAATTGCACAGATGTTAACGAAGGGCAGAATCTAGATACCGTGTCCGAACAAAATGGACCGAAGGCATAGCGCCAAGAGTACAAGGGGGGTAGAAGAAAGGAAAGAAAAAAAGGAACTGCAAGCAAGTTTTCCAATCTTACAACTCCGAGGGAAATTGAACTCACGAAGTCGAATCACGCAACACACTGTGCCACATAACGGACAGAGCCTATTCTATTTCCTATCTTATATCCCTCGTATATATTTTTCGCAATGGCCGCCGGCGTAGCCGATATCCCCGTTCAACGTCGCTAAAACAGCCGGGGAAAAGTTTCACCACATTTCTTATTTCGTCTCATCTCGTACGATCATTCTTCCCCTTCTTTCCATTTCTCTCCTTTTTTTTTTTAAATATTTCGTGAGAGTTCTTTTATCGAGCCGGAAGATCCATAACGATTATTATTTTCATGGTTGTTTCGTCGTTCAACCGAGTTACTCCAATTTTCGTCCACGCCGTTGTCTGTCCCATGCGAGATCGTAGGGGTGACGTGGTACAGTTCAGGGTTGAAAAGATTGTCTCCGCAAGAAATGAAGACTGGGATTGTGTCTTTACATAGTGAAATAATGATTCGTTGTTCTGTTAGTTTTTTATGGTAATATTTCCAATAATTGGGGGATTAGATATACTTTGAGGTGATTTATAATTTTTTAAATACAATTGACATTGATATAAAAGAATTCTATTTTATAAAATTATACTAACGCAAGACAGAAATGTTATTTCATAAAATAGAATTTATTATTTATCAGCACACGTTTCATAAAATAGGAAATCGAAAAGACAATCTCTTTAAGTACAAAACAAGTCCAAAGGGGTATACTTCGATATTTAATACCGTAACTCGGACAGAAACATGACACCCCCGTCCGATGTCTATCAACGTTGAAGTATTTATATCTCATCGTTCAAATTAACGTTTCTTCCTGCCACGTAATAATAGGGATTCCGGATGGTCGGTAAAAATAAAATGGACAATGGAACATGCACGTCGCTTAAAACTTTCCCCCAGACCACTCCGTACGCGGTTCAACATCGTCTTCTCTTTTTTATTTGCCGATTCCTCAAGATCTCCGGGACAGCACACGCTTCAACTCTTTAAGTTTCCCCGACAGCGGAGGCTCGAATCCACCTCCTGGAACTTTCGGAAGAAGCTTGACCGTTTTCCAGTAAGATCCCCCCGTTTCTTCGCCAGCCTAAATCGCACGTTTCCACTTTTCATTTCACTTCTCTTTCTCTTGTTTCCTACCTTGAGGCCCTTCATCGCGGACGTTCTTCCTTGTCCGGTCGAGGGATCGAAACAATAACCACGTGCGAGCCACGTCGGTTCGAGTTTGTCTACGAAAGCATTTTTACGCGGCTGCTCTTTCCTCGCCGCTTTGAATCGCTGAACGGCTGACTAGCAACGCATCTTTTCACTGAATCCCCGAACGTGACGGATGCTTTCTTTCCGAGTCGCCGGTTCGATGGAATCTCCGTTTAGGGCTTCTTCGTGTTCCCTATCCGCTTCAATCTGCTTTAGTAATTACATGGGTGTCCCCTTTCACACGTAGGTGTTCGTTATTTACGGTCTGAAGAAAATAACACTCATCATGGAAACATTCGAAATTCTAAAATATATCGAGAATGATATGTCGGTGGACTGGTAGCTGATTTAGAACGTGAAAAATTCGAATTCGATTTCCAGTGCTCCAATTCCTATTTTTTTCACGGATTCCTGCAATATGTGTGGTAATAAGAGAAATCATGGAAATAGAGGTCAGTCGATTGACGATGGCATTCTGGGTTCGATTCTGGTTGTGGAGATTCCTATTTTTGATCAGTGCATCGAAAATATTATCACAGATTTGTTATATCGTGCTTAACATTTTGACCCTTTGTTAATTATTCAATTACCTACACGAAATTGGAGACAGTGGTTACTCTCAGCTGTAATAATAAAAAGAAATTGTTTAAATGTTCATGAATCACTACGTATATTCATTTTAGGAATTTTCAACAAAATACACCACTGTAAAACAACCGTATCTCTATTATTTTTATAAGCATCCCGCTCATAAATATCTCCATTTCACATGAACCGTTCCAGAAGCGGATTTAGCCAGCCGGATGAATGAGAGCGCCGTTTAATATCAGACAGTGTATCTGGTCCTTCCATTAAAATGCAAAATTCACCAGGATTCTCGTATGCCCTTTTCAGGCTGCGAATCAGCAGCGATTCTTTTTTTTTTCTCATCTCGTTGGGAGATGCTTTTTCTTCCCTTCCCTCGACGTACCCTTAAACGTTACGCGTTTGTAACATTTCTTCACCGGGAGAAGGTTTACACTGTCGGCTAAATAAAGTCGCTGCCCCTTCCATTCCCCGCTATTCCGCTTTCCTTCCTTGGACCTCTCGTGCTCTCTGCTCCCTTTACTGTCCTGCCTCCGGCTCGTCTCTCTCTCGCTCGTGCTTTCTCGATACTCCTTTCCGGTCTCTCCCTGGGAACTACTGAACTCTTGCCGGACATGCGATGGAGAATCGCAGCAGTGGTTACGACGCTCGGCATCATGCTTTAGAAACGGGCGAACGGTACGGGGAAACGTTGGAGGGAGGTCTGATAAGGGAATCGCCACTTACCCGAAGAAAAATGCAGCCACCTGATTAAAGGGATCGTACAGAAACGCACCGACAGGATTCTTTCGGTCAACTATAAAGTTGCTTCTTTGTTGGCCAACACTGTTTGGCGCCGTCGCGCTGTTCCTCTTGTATTATGTTTCGTGACCTGGACTGGTATCAGTTTATTAGCGTGTACGTTGCAGTCAGTGAAATAAGAAATTAAATCAATAGAGTGATTACGGAATACTGTTGTACAGTGAATTGAAACGTTTGGATAATTCGTATTACTCACTGTCGGATTAAATGTAGTTGTTTCTACTGAAATGGTAAAATTGTTAATATGATAATGGTAGTAATGGTAATGATCTATTCGGGCAAATTGAACAGAAAGTTAGCACATTGTGAGTAATTGCTTCGTTACGTTTCGCCATAAGCAAGGTACAAAAATGGTATTACATCCGATGTTAGTCATCAGTCGTAATTACGAGGGTATGATGTTTAATCAAAGTTTATGCGGCATCCGCGATATCACGAAAATCCCAGGGCTTCCTCGTCAACTTTCTGCACGCGATCCCGTCTTTCAACGTCCTACCTTTTAACGTTTCCTTCGCCCCGTTCTGAAATAAAGCTCTCGGGCCGAGCTAACGAACAACGTAGCCGAATGGTTCAGATAGGGCGGAGAAGAGATCGTCGCGAAGTTGGACTATCTCGACCGGTCACGAGCTTCTTTTATCGGTACAACGGACGACGGAATATTCATTGCCTTCAGACGGGTAGAAACGCTGTGTTCCTCCGGCTCTTTAATTCTCCGTCTCTATCCTTAGTCCTGTTCGCGTATCTCCCACCTCTTGCTCGTTCAGCGGAATTAACTGACACGGAACGAGTAACTTCAGGGATGAATCAAGCGCGTGAGGAGCATAAATTAACCGACAGTCACTCGTCGTGAACGAATTTAACTAGTTCCGTACACTTTTTGCCTCGTGTTGTTGCGTTACGCGGTTAATGACGAGATCGAGTCAGTGTTATGTTGATACAACGTACAGTCACCTTCTATAAAATCTACATGAATTAACTTTCGTTTGTATCGTAATTGTAAAAGTTTGCACTAAGTAAGCAGTAGTAACTTTATAAATTAGGGTTGTAAGAAAATTTCAAATATTGGGGTACCAGTAGAATTCTTATTAGGACAATGCGAATATTTGAATGTACAAAGAATGTTTGAAACTCCGCTCAGTTAATACGATAGCATTATACAGGGTATCTCATAACTGGTGATACAACCGGCAAGGGGATGATTCGCCAGTTACGAAACACACTGTATATCCCAAACACGTAGGTAGCACCTATGTAGCGTGGTCTGCCCTTTCGAAATTATGTATTTGAATTTTCACAATTCTGCTCACGGTCTCCAGTCGGTTCGATCAAATATTGTTCGATTTATTTTATATTGTGCATGTTGGATTGAAACGTTACTTGTAGTGCAAATATGTACAGTTTTAATAATTGAATAATATTTGATCAAACGTGGCACGGATTGTAAACAAATTGATAGCGTGGATCGGAATTAATACATTTTCTGCGAACGTAATATTTTTAATTTCTCGAGCACTGTGCATCGTATAATTTATTATTTTGTAAGAGACAAATGCGCCTTGAAATTTGTGATTAATTATTTCGTCTTAAAGTTGTAGTTTCAACCGATCGATAAATAAGCCTTAATCGAGTGTAGTCAAATTTCTCCTCGGGCAAGTAATTTTAATCGTCTTTGAATAAAGGTGGATAGCTAGGATTCTTCGTTCGCAACAAAAGGAGGGAAGTTGCTGGTTAACAGTGCAACGCTTTGATACAAAAAGTTTCGCGTCGGAGATCAGATGTCGCGGCAAAAGAGACTTCGTTGCGAGCAGTCGTTCAGAACGAAACGAACGAGGAACGTGAAACAATCGGAGACAGAGAGGAAGAGATAGCTATCGGTGATCAAAGCTCGAATACTTCTCAAAGGAGATCGGGTCGTGGATGGGCGTGTCTGGTGCAGAGGTTTCGTAGCTCGTTGCCTCTATCTTTTTCGTTCTATGAACGGAAAATAAGCATCAGGAATTGGTGATCGAGCCACGGATTCCATCGAATCAAAAGAAACAAGATTTCCACGATTCCACGATCGTGGCGGAGGGGTTAACCGAAAAACCCCGTCTGCAGTTTCGCGATTTCTTCGAGTTCGAGTAACGAGCAACGTCTCTCGAAATATCAATAAAAATCTTCGAATAGAAGAAATATTTTCCCGTGCGAAAAAGGAAACTCGACGTCGATACGGCCGCTCGAATCGTACTTTCGAAACAAATAACGCGTAGCCGGCGAACGATTTAGAGATTGTTGGGGAATTTATGAAGCTCGTAAGATACTGATGAAATTCATGAAGGAGCACCGGCAGTTCGGCGCTAGAGAAATTCCTCGCGAAGCGTACTCAATCTCCAATTCATTTCGATGTAAGTTCATCCAGCTGGCAGAGTTTCAGATCCGTAGATCAAATACGGCCAGGCTCTTGGTGTGCTATATTTTGCGCCCGGCGCGATGTTACGAAGCCATCGTTGCCGGGCTTCCGTTATTATTTTCCAGCATCGATCCCCTCTTTTCACCGGTTTTCATTCGTTCTAACTTGAAACGCTTGAATTTTCCACGTCTTCACTAACCAATACCTCGAATCTTTGGAAACGTTTACCCTCCAACTTTAATCCTTTCGCTACGGCCGTTTCTATCGCATAAATTCAAGCGAAATAATTTGATTCATTTTATATTACTCCTTTGTGTATTATTTTAAAATCAAAATACAGAATCGTACGCGTTTGGTACGAAAAGGATAAGAATGAAATTTCAAATGAATAGGAAAACTGCGGTTTTCTATTGTATAGTTTCCAAGCTTGGAAACTATTCCGAACGCGAAGTTAACGCACACAACCGATGATCATAGTTTCATTACACGCGCATTGGTTCATTTATTGCAGAACGATGCTGGAAACTGGAGGGGGAGGGAAGGAAGGGCAAACTTTTATCGAAGTATGCCTCGAACCGTTCTAATTCCGTTCAACTATGGACGATCGCTCGAGGATGTTCCGAATTGACTATCAGAATCAACTACGATTCCGAAATTGCATCGAATTCCTCGTTTCTCCCGCTCTCGTTGCCGATATGTCCTGGAAAGTATCTTAATTGAACATGATAAATTGGTTCACGGTTTCGAGTACTTTGTTGCTACGATTATTATTACGAAAGGGGAGGGTAGTACATTAATTTTGTAATATTCGAATTTTTGAAGAAATTTCATAAAAATCAGTATCAGAATATTTATTTATTACTGTTCTATTCTCAGTTCTTATTATTTTTATACCTTACAATTGGTATTTCATGATAGACTCACCTTTTCGTAATTTCAGTCTGTACTCAAAACCAATGTAAAAATCGACATAAAATAATTTACCCTGTACAGGGTCCTCTCGTGCTCGCTCGAACTATCCGTGTCTATGTCTAAAAAAATTCCTCCGCAACTGGCATTTTGAACAATCGAACGGGCGTCGAGCGATCCGCCAATAAATCTCCGCCCGTTCATCCGCAATAAGCTCGACGCTCGCGTCGATGCAGGCGCGTCGAAGGAAATTAAAACTCGTGCAATTCGTCGGAATCCCTGGACAATTCTGGCCAGGTTTATCAGCCGCGGGCTCGATGTTTTCGGGCAGCAAGATGAAACAAAGGCAGGCCGGGGCGGGGTTGCGGTGGCAGGAGGTGAACGCGCGCGATAGAGAGGGTTGAAAAGAGCGAATAAACATGTAACGGCGAACAGGTGTACGGGAGGAAAAGGGAGGAGAAAACGCGCGGGGTGGATAAGGGTAGAGGGAGGGAAGCGAGTGGTAGAGTGGCATGTAAATGCGCACACGCGCGATGAAAGAGGGAAACGGTTTACTCTGGCCGGCAAATAATAGGGGGAACGTGGAGGAGAGAGAAGGCCTAGCTTAAGCCGCAGCCTGAGCATTCTCCAGGGTAATTTTAATTCTCGGCCAGGCTGCCGTCGGCCGCGTATTCGTATTTGCCGGCATCGCCACTCGACGAGTACCCGGAGTTTTGATCATCCCCATCGTCGTCGATGAGCGAAAAATGTAGCGCGCACATCCACGCCCCACGGCTCCCGCGAGGATGCTTCATTAGCGTTGCCTGTTTACAAGACTTCTGGATGATGCGCTCCAGCTACGCTCGATTTGTCAATTTAACGGTCTGATTTTTCAAGCTCGTACTTCCGCGGACGACGTGGCTTTTTATCCGGCGCAGATTCGTGCGGTTACGCCGACGGATAAAGAACCGCGGCCTCGTTGTCAGTCGCATTCACCGCGAATGGCTAACTCTCCACGTGAGTAATGCCTGTTCATTAGACGCGCGACTGTGTAAACGCGTAAAACTATGGCTTTCGCGAGCAGAACTATCTCTTGGGTGTAATATTTTCCCTTCGTACGGTATTAGAACTTGCTGTTGATCTTGGATTGTTTCTGGGTTTAATAAGAGTGAAGTTCGTCGCTTCTGAAAATCTCAGCATGAAAAATTGTTGCTTTTACAAATCAACCAAGCATTAATATTACCTATTTTGTCAACTATTAAAACTTATTCTTTTTGGATTTAAGAAAATTAAAGTTTGTCGATCGAATGTCTGGAAATTTAAATACCTACGTATAAACTTAGGGATTCCTATTCGGTGCTAAACAGTAGCTAGACTCTTAATACCCAAGAATAGATTCTTACGCAGTTCAATTCGGGAAGTAGCCCAGCCTCGAATCGTCGCAAACACTGAAACTCGGTTTCCGATGGCAAATCCGGGAAAGCTGGTGCGCCGTAACGAAAAGGTAATCTGAAATCACGGCGACCGGTACGATGTCTCAATTTCTTCTGGAAAAGAATTCCAGGAGGGACCGCAAGCATTCGGTGCATGAAGAAATGCCGAGTTTCCGTGGCTGTGTACGGAGAGGGGTTCGCGAGGGGAAAGTGGCACAGATAGAAGAAGCGAGACAATCAATCGTTACAGTTGCCAGCCAGACAAGGGTCGGAGGGTATTTTACGCGGCATTGCCGGGTACAGAGCGTGTAGAAAAAAGAACGGAACGAATAAAACAGAGGAAGAAAGAAGAAGCGGACGGTCGCCCGAGCGGCGGCCTCGTAATCCGTGAAAACCTCGAGACGAAGCGGTAAAACGAGAAATTTTCGTTGTCCCGCTGCCTGGACGTAACCGTACTTACGCTGATACGAATTAGGATAGGGCAGAGTCTGGACAAAAGCGGAGGCGCTTGCGCTAAAAGCGCCTAACGGAGGGGCTGTCGGGGGGAGGGGAGTTGTCGTCGAAAGAGGGGTGGAAAGCACGGCTGAGCAAGGCCAAGCGGCGAGGGTGGCAGGCTGGAGGGGGTGTCGGAAGCTTCTGCGGGAAACGGAGAATCTGCGAGAGTCAGTGCAATTCGCGACGCGACCACCTTCGTTCTCGCGGATCTACGCTCGGGGCTGGATCGAGAGAGCGACCGGAACCGGACTGGACGATTCACGTGTCGATCCACTCGTTACGTTTTTCTCGATTAGTGCGTGGTCGGGTCAGATACGTTGATTTATACCGTTCGACTGCCTCGATGTGACAAGTTCTCGAAGTAATTTATTCTGTGCATTTCAACTCCGAATTGTATAGACAACCGACAGAATGAATCTCAGGGATTCCAGTTGGAGAAACTCTACGAAAATTGTAACCGGAATCTGAACGCTGGAATTCTCGAAACTATTCGTCGATGCGTCTCGTTCCTTTGAGGTCGTGATCGAAAATGTGCCGTGTGTGCTCGATAGACGGGAAGCAGTAACAACGTTAACGGAAGACCGCATTAATTTTCGTTGCCTCGCTTTTTTCGTGTCAGTTGCACGGGGCACGAGCGGTGGTTGTTGAGTTCGTTTTTTCTTTTTTTTTTTTTTACTTAATCGTGAATCTTTCGTATGGCGCGCCGTAACGTCCCCCGTTCCGCCGCAGGGCGCTGACGAAATTGAAAATTATGCAAACATAATTTTCAACACGCCGCCCAGTTGCATCCACGCTCGCGCCGGAGGCGCACACATCCTGTGTGCGCGTTGTTCCGCAAAGTTCATTGTCATCGGAGCAACGCGACCGACTACGTCTGAGTAAATGTTTAGCATACCCGTGTTATCTGGTATATACGATTATCACTTACCTTTTTCAAAATTTTCTTAAACCGTTCGAGACATGGTATACCCATGTGGGTGATGATCACGAGTTTAATATTCAAGATGGGAATAAGATCGTTTTGGAATAAAATAAAAGTTGAAAAGTTTCGTCTCGATTGGGTTGATCGAAGATTTTATCATTTTGATTCTTTTCGAATTCGACATTTTTATTTGCCAATACGTGAAGATTTCGCTCGAAGATCGATCCTGAAGGACGATAACGATCCGAAAGCTTTCGGAACAATTACGAATGCAGGCAAAGTTCCGAGCGGGGTCGAAAGTCAGTTCGCGCCCGTACCACCCTCTCGAGCGTTTCTTGAACGCGTTGCTACAGCAGGAACGAAGCAATTATCGGGCGCCGGTCCGTTTAGCCGTATTTATTCCGATCCGGCCTAGACCGGCCGGTTCGCGGGCACAGAAAAATCTGTGCCGTCGTTAAATGATTTTTAATCGCGCCTCCCATTAAACGAAGTGCATCAAAATTACATGAATATTTACGCCACGACGGCCGACAAAATTGCGTTTTAAGCGATTCCCCGGCGCCGTGCCGCGGCTAAATTGCATATTAAATATTTCGCGCATAATGTAAAAGCGGTTTGCGTAGGTAAGCGGTGTAACGAACGATTAATTAACAGTGACGGGACGGGGGGGTACTCACCCGGTCGATTTTAAAAACGGACCGTGTGCGTTCAAGTTTACACGAAGATCCGCGACGATAGTGAACGATCGAACGAGTGGCTTTTCAGCCGATGGTACACAGTTTTTGACACCGACCTACGTGCACGAGTTATTAGCGCGTGGAGGCTGTTTCGCATGAATATGAATTGCCCGGCCACGTTAATGCAACGCCGTGAGGAACGTATGTTCTAGCCGTGATTAGATAATTTATGGGAAGTCTGCGACCCGTCACGTGGCTGCTCCCTACCGACACGCCAAAAAGCCAGGTGAGTAATACACTGATCGATACGCGCTTCGTCGATGACGATTTTTTCCCCCTGTCTTCCGAGAAATTGGTTTAAATAGATTCCTTGAACATTGAATTCGGCCAAGATAAAGGATCGAATGAATATTAACGAGAGGGCTACATGAACTTCCAAGCCGCACTTTGGTCCAAACTTTGAACAATTATCGAGGTTCCCAAGAGTAATAATTTCGCGAAATCGTAGCTTATAATGAGGGAGAAATTCATCCAGTTCACTTGGAACACAAAATCTACCACAGTTTTGTAATAAAATAATAATTATGCTTTATAGACACATAAATATTTAATTTAATATGGATCTTCTACAACCAGTTTTACTGTTGAGGGCTATTACTATTTACTGGTAGAAATGATAAGTTTTTATAAGATTCGAAGACAGCGATCGATAAACACTTCTCGTCTAGGTGTTTCTTTAAACGTTTTTCGAACGAGAGCCCGCAATTTCACGGTAGAGCAGTGTAACGAATCAGGATGAATACGTTCAAATTGAAATTGTTCGCTGTTATCGTTCTGCTTGCTCGTTTAGCACATGATTTGGTGTCGCTATCATTTGTCAAGGGAAAAGCTGTACAATTTTTGGGGATGACGTTGGATAATGGAAATTTTTACGCGAACGTTTCCTTGATTGAGCACGAATTTAGTAATTAATCATTTACTGGAATAAAGTACTTCACATGTGATAGTGATTTCAATTTATTTAAATAATTTTCCTGGATCAATAATTCATTCTTTTATTTAATTATTTCGACGAAAATATTTGATTACCAAAAAATTAAATAGAATATTTGAGATAGCCACGAATTAAATTTCAAACCCGAATTAATTCTTGTGAAACTGATAGCACTGTAATAATCCCGTGGTTGAAATGGAGGCTGCCTCACGACAGGGAGTTTTCAAAAAAGCGTTCATAACTCACGAAACGTTCAACGACTATGACAGGTAGAAGGTATAAATATCGTCGGTGGGCAAAAGATTAAAGTTGCACGGTTATTGACGAAAAACAGTTAAAATCGTCCGATGAAAAAAACAAACAAAAATTGACGCCCGTTTGTACGTCAGATTACACGCGTTTAAAGGGATTTCAAGAGCAATAAAAATCGTACGATAAATCGCGACTGGTGTTCCCTGAACTCGTGCAATTTTTACAATTTCCTGCGTTATAGTTGCACCGCGTCGACCTCGTTTAACCAACTGAAAACTTCTTCGCGCGTTCGGTGATGACTGCATATTTATACATCGCTTTTTTTTTAATTAACTCGACGCGAAAAGGAAGCACAGATTTATATTAAAATGATCACGCGTTAAAAATATAACCAGGTTGCAACCTTTTACATTATTAAAAATTATTTACCGACGCTCTTTTCGATATTAAAACGCATCGAGGACATTAATTCTGTTCCCGATTTTTCAAAATACTTGCACACCAAAGTCAATATCACAGATTAAATCTTCTTGCACGCCGTACCTTCGGCAAATTCGATCGATGTTGCTCAGAGCTGAATATAAATATTGGTACGTACGATTGGAGAATTTTTATGTTTCAAACAGAACACGCCGATCCGTGAAAAATACCTGCAGTTAATAAAACCTTTTATACGGTATCGATAAACGCATCACGGCAAGGTCGGGCGAGCCACGGGTATCGAAACAAAGAAAAACAGGGGGTGAAATGGTCACGAACCGCGCGTTGATCATAAGCTTTAAAGCTGTACGCCTCCCCCAAACGATGGGAATAAACGCGGTTTATACAGTCGCACGCTTAATGCTCCGATCCGCGCAATTCCGTGCGTTAATCGGCGGGGATGCCGGACGCTTTTATCACGAACGAGAAATTAGCTGCGAAACACGACCGATGTAATTGTGTCCATCGATTTAAAAAACTTTTGAGAGGGAAAAAAAGAGACGGGAACCCTTGCCACGTTTTTTTTCCAGCCCGCTTGCTGCACGCGCGATGAACGCGACATCGATTCCAGCCTCGCGTGAACTCTGCTCCCGCATCGGGTCGGCTTCGATGTTTGGCACCGATAGCGAATCAATAGTCGGCTGAGGTGATAGTTTAAATATACACACGGTTGTGGCAGGCTGCAATGAAACATGAGCTGCTCGCCGGCGTGATTCGTGGCTATCTTTGTGACTGAACAATTTCTGAGGCTTTCGTTTCGGTCCTTGTAACCCAAATTTCGTGATTAAAGTAATTTGTTACAACAATTTTATTGTACTGTTACGTTCCAAGCTTAACAGACGTTTCATTTTATATTCCCTACAATACTTTCATTAATATGTATCCAGAAGAAGTGGAAAAAACGAGCCTCGGTTTCTCGAATAACTTGGCGCAAAGCTAATGATTAAAGGGTTCGTTAGCGACGATTCCGGAAACGTAAGGTCGCGTTTTTTGTTTCGTTGACCCATATTTCACGGTCGAGGGTGTTCGAAAAATTTTCACCACTCCACCGTCGAGCACCGTTTCATTACTCGCCAACCGTTCTGGCAGGTGATTTTCTGGCTCGCGTTATTTCTCAATTAGAATAGGAAGTTTCGCCGGGGCTAAATTGGGGAAAAAGAAACCCGAGTTTTGTGTCGATGTCAAAACGTTGAAGGGCTCGCGTGAGCTTGCAATTAAGCAACTTTCCGTTCGAGAAATCTTGCCTGGATTTCATGGTAGCCGGCTCCAAGTAGCGACGAACTAATTTGTTCGGTTCCGTAACCAATTTAATGCACGTTACCTGAAACGAAAAAGTGTATGCGCTGTCCTCCGCAGAGATCGAGCTGTTTCTTTAAATTAAATTACCGACTTCGTTCGCACATATTATTTTTTCTTTCTTCCTTAGAGCTCACTTAAATGCTTTATAGATTTTAACTCGTTAATTTTTCGTTAAATATTTTTCTAAAAGGTTGTCATTGAACAGATTAAACTTATAGGAGACAAAATTGTATCAGAACAATATTATATAAATCCTAGTTCATGCGGTATTAATCAATTAGTATTGAAAAAAACGAAAGATAATCAGCAGGAATGTGTAAGTGGTCCTTCGAGATTAGGAACAATCGTAGTCATCCTCGAAATCAAACTTCCTGTACACAGAAACCGATAATAGTTACCTAACAAGAAACGTCCGAGACAATAGTTTCTATTGTCTAACACGGACTCCTGCCCGGCACAATAATTGTACAGTGTTTTACAACAATAATACTAACAACTTATGACACTGCAGTGACGTCCACTGAATTGCTGTTTAATTACTCAGAACGTGAGTGGACTGGCAAAGTTGTCCGACTGCAATAATAAAATACCATTGTCCATGGAAATTTGAACATTCTTTAACCAAAATTTTAATTGTACCATGTATTGAATTCTTCAAAACTTTTATTGTACAATACATGGGAGTTTTAAAAATTTTTTAAATAGTGAAATTCGAAGGTTCTTTTGTGATCAGGATCGAATGAAATATATTTTTGGTTAAAATTTAAAATATTCTGTTGAGCTTATAACTAAAGCATTGAATTCCATATAATTTTACACAATTTCAAATCACTTTGTTCGCTACAATTGATTGAATCAAGGTTGTTCATTAATTAATGCAATTAATAATGGAGCAATTTTTATAGGCTTCTTGATTAAACTGATTTCAACTTTCTCGATAACAGTCGACAATTAGTGGTACCGCCTACACACACACAAGTAGATTGCACTTATACAAGCCCATATAAGTGGAAGGCGAACACCTGCATGCAATATCGAATACAGTAATTTTCCGTGTTCATCTGCGTACACCATAACTGCGGTCAGTTCGCCACGGCAAGCAGTGACCGAGTTTTGCCACGTTCCTGTAACTTCCTATCCATAACACTTTCGAGAATGCTCGCACGTGTCGCGAACTTTCGACCGTCGTCACCGAGATGCCATTCAAAGTTCCTGTGATTTCCTGATAATCATTATTGCTTTTCGGTTTACCTTTCTCGTGGTTGCAATTTCATCGATCTACAGGAACATTATTCCTGTACCGTTTGCATCTAGACGAAACACGATTCATTTTAATTCTTATCACTCAATACTAATCACAGTGTTACTGAAAAGCGGCAATCGTTAATTAACATTTTGATAATTGCAAATCTCATAGGATTTTTAGCAAAAGAATTGAAATGACAAAATTTTGACCAAAATATTTAAACTATGATTAAATAAAAAATATCTTCCTCGTGTTAGCGAGAATAAAGATTATTCAAGCAAGTAGGGTAGTTTCGGACCGTAACCAGTTAGACTCGAAACGGACGTATTGATGTCGTTTCGAGATAATTGCTAATTGCATAGTTAATTGCTTCTGGCTAGAATGGACTGGGCGTGAATAGGTGAAAACGACGTTTATCAAATTATGACGTGGGGCCGATCTCGCTTGATTTTCAATTATCTTGGTGAACTCAGTTGTGAAATTGCATAGAAACGAATCCGTTTTTCACATAACGTGCCCGCGTACGTATACTTCATTCATTATGGTTTATTTTATTTTCCATCTCATCGAGTACACAAATTGAAAAGATACGAAACTTAAGGTAATGAAAAAGGAATATTATCATTTGTACTTTCGCTAAAAGATTCCAGAGTACCTTGGAAACGTTGAAATTAGCAAGAACCGAGCCGAGACAAGTAAGGATTCCTCCGACATTAAAAACACAAAGCAAGGACTGTTATTACAGCTCGGGAATATCATTATAAAGAAAGGGATAATGGAACTCGAAATTCTAGAGTTTTTAAACGATCTCGTTTAGCGTGTACAAATGTACACGGTCCGTTTAGTTCGCCGGTCTCAACCGTCTTTCCTTTTAATTAAAGAAATGCACGCCGTCCTTGTAACACCTGATTTTGACGCTGTTATCTTTCAAAGCAGTTGCAAATTGAAACAACTAAGGTATGGTGTTGCGAACTCGTTACTTTGTAACATATTCTCGGAAGGAGATTTCAGAGTTAAGACATTTTGGACTGAAATTATTAGCCTGTTGCACCTTATAATGCACAAAGGATCTTATTACAAAGCGGTTAAATATTAAATGTACAATAATGTTCTTACAATTGTATTGAAAATAAATAATATTAAATAATATCAGAAATTTGACATTGTTAACGAAGGTAAGGGCACTGAACTACTCCAAACAAAATTCTAATTACGCCAGTGACTACAATTGGAATTGTAAATCGCTTGAATAATTCAGATAACTTCCAATTAATTTGAATATTAATTCAAATATTAAGAGTTATTAAAATTTTAAATCCAAATTTCGTGCATCCGAGCATTCGAGTTTTGAGTACAGCTCCGTTTGAAATACGAGTATATGGTAAATCACCGCGTGACATGTAGGCTCTGAAAACAATCGACCATATTTGATCGCGCGGTTCTTTTTTATGTCAAAAAGATGGCAGCCTCGCGCTACGTCATTTGAACGTGTCATGGGGACAAAAGGCACGGGGCTGAAAAGACAGACATCGAAGGATTACTTGTTCTCGATGATGCTCGTTGATATTTCGATGGTGCGGATCGCATTCTATGATCGTTTGACACGTGGCAAACATTTATCCGTAAAGCAGGGCGCAGTTTATAACACGACTGTCGATGGGGACGGAGCGCGGCAAAGACCGGCGTGTGAATATCGCTGGATCCGAGCCGGTGACAGAAAGCTCGATCGTGAGCCTCCCTCCTCCCTTTGCGACGTGGATCCTTCGCCAAAGTCAAAGGGTTTTCAATAATTTTTGCGAAACTTCGACACCGTTTTTTCACAAGAACCGACCCTGCCGTTTCAACGTTTAAAGCTTTTCGACCAAATCCGAACGAGAATGGATTTTGTTTTAATCTTTTAACGCGCAATTTTTTTTTCAAACGAAAACGAACCAAAAGTGATAAATGTTCGTTTTGCACGGGAATTAATTACGCGCAATAACGTCGCAGATATTTGGTGAAAAATGATATTTTACTTTCGAAAATATATACGCGAAGTTTCATCGTAATATTTCGTTCTTATTAATTGAACGATTAATTTTTATACGTGAGCATCGCGAAAATTTATATAGGATTTATCAGATTGCGGGGATTTATGTTTATCAAATTTTAAATTTGTAAACGAAATGCGATTTTCGTACGTCGTAAATGCGATAATGACTCGTAGTTCGCAGATGATCTTTTTGATATGCAGCTAACTGCTTGAATTTTTTATAAAGTTTTGTTTACCTTTCACAATCTTAAAACACTATCTCAGCCCAATAATACACTGAACACGATGCTGGTTTAAATATAAAAATTAATGTCTGTGGCCATGGTACTTGCCATAAGTGGTCTTAAAAATAAAATGAAAGAAAATGGAATCGTAATATCGTCGTAGAAAATCAACAAACGATGAATCATTAAAAATTTCCAGCAAAAGAAAGCAATTGGTCCGGTTAGGCGGGCTCCTTTCATGCGAAGTCGGTTAATCTCGCGCAGATCTACGATCGTTCCGCAACTTTTTCGCTTTCGACGAAAGGAATTAACGTGACCGCGATTTCGCGGAAAACTTGGGTAGAAAAAAAAAAGAAGTCGGCCGGAAGCGCGGTAACCACGGTTCGGGTGGCCGTTAAACTTAGCTCGTTTAAGTTTAGCAACGAGTCGTTCAGGAGGGGGGGCCCCGTCCGCCCGTTACACGCTTCATTCACGAGCGTACACGGGGATTTAATTGCCAAGTAATCCGGCGGTTTGATGGATTAACGAGGATTCGCGGTGGAAAACAAAGGAAGCCTGGCCACGACTTCTGCGATCGGTGTCAGCGGCAATGTTTCACCGCCTCCCCCCCTCTCCCCCGGCCCCGAAAGCCTGCCGGCTTTTGTTCCACGCTCCTCATTAAATAACCATCGACAGAAGTTTGCACGGTTCGTAATTAGCCGAATTAATTTGTAATTGCACGAAGTTCGAGGACTGTTGATTTTCGTACCGCGTTTGATCGACATGAACCACTTTCGCGTCTCTTTGACGTTACTCCCTTTGTTTCATTGTATCGCGAAACTTGTTTCTTTGCTACGTAAATCGTTTCACGTAATATCGCGCGATACTCGTGCAGCGATGAATGTGACGTTTGGTAAACTGTAAACGTTGCTTGTAACGAAAGGCTGCCGCCATGGGGCTTTAACCAATCGCGTGAAATTAGGTAAATTGATAAAGAGAATACTATTCTCTTCGGAAAATTTTCTAACCGCTCCGTATTTTTGATTCGTCGAACGATTCCTATATACACCCAACGCCGAGTTTCGAACTTTCCACGGTTATCCGTGCCAATTAATTACTCCGTTTATTGATAAATCCCCGTGGCTCGGGAAATAATTTCGAAAACAGCATTCGACCGACGTGAGAATTCCGATGGGCGATGAAACGCGATCGGGCGTTTAATTGAACGAGACACGAGTTTAATCGCGGCCCTCGTGTCCGGACGCGTTTTGCAACGCGCTCGAAGAAGGAAACGAATCCCTTGGTCGCGATTTTTCGTCACTCGACGCCGCGCCAGTTGGAAATGCGCCAACTTGTATGTCAATTAATATAAGTTAAGCCGAAGTAGCGGGCCCGAGGCTGTCGGTGAGGTTAATCCTCCTTGAAAAACTATACTACACCAATGGGCCGTGTTTGTCAGCCATTTAGCGGGGAAGGGTGGGGAGGGGGATATTAATTTGTCACCAGCGTATATCTCGGGCCAGATTTTGCATCGGGGATAAATCGTCGTTTAATCTGGACAGATTTACGCCGATAATACCGTGAAAGCGAATAACGTTATTAATGATGCAAAAATACGATCGGTGTGTCGATGGTTCAACGACGGGGAACATTGGCCGGAAATCGGTTGTTCGGGGACAGAAACGATCTTGATACCGTTCCTGTCCGTTCTTTTTATTGAAATAACGAGCTGTCGTTCTCGGTTCAAGCTCCCCGCGATTCGATCTCGTTGCTACGCATCGTTGATTTAACGAGGCAATTCTGCGACAAATATTGTTACATTATTGGAGTTGTGCTTCGTTCTTTGCTCTCTAGATATGTATGTGTGTGTGTGTGTGTGTGTATTTTGTTCTTTCGTTCGATTGTATAACTCTTGTGCTGTATTATTAAAAAACGAGTATAGAGTCTTGATTGAATTCTAATTAGCTTCTTAAGGTGAGTTCAGGAGGAAGATTAAGACGTAAGAATTCCATTGAACGAGATTTCTTGGAACACTCGCTAAATTTTGCATACTCTGAATTGCTTAGCCCAAAGAATCTCTTGAGAAACTGGAGTCGTACTTCTTTAACGCGTTTGCTTCCAGTGAAAAGTGATATGTGTAATAAGACATTGAAATCCAAATTATTTATTCGTGTATTTATTGATTTTTGTAATTATAAGTTTCTTTTATATTAGTAACCTTCCTTCAAAAAAATGTAATTTATTGACATGGAGAATAATTGTAGATTTCTTCTAATTTATTATCTTTTTGAAAATTGGTAACATCGAATGTTGGTTGTTCCGGCGTTATGAAAGAAAAGTTTAAAATCGTCTCCAGTATTTAATCAGGTTCGGTAGCTGCTGCTAGCCATGAAATCTTGTTCAAAAATAATAAAGCCAAACGTAAAGTTTCGTTGCGAGAGAACGTCGTAGTTAGATAAACTTTGAAACAGAGTTATTCGAGCGATCGAATTAAGACACGACACCCATGAACAACTTTCTTACCCTCTTCATTCCAAGATTTATAAAACTTTCAATTGATATCTAACGCCTTGTAATTTATTATTCCCTCTTGTTCACAGTTATTTACTTATTATTTTCGTTTAATTTTGTACAATTTTAACACCGCGACAGTCGCATATTTTATCGAATCCATAATTTTTTAATTACAAATTATAATTATCAAAGCAACGAACTGAAATCCTCTTTACGTCAGTGCATTTAATCCGGCTTCGGCTGATTGAGTCATTCCGCGATAACAGCGACGATAACAGTAAAAATTGTCGACAAGATACGGGAAGGAAGCGCGGCGAGTTATATCGATCGTCAAAAGGACACTTTCCGCGTGAAATAACAGGCGGTGACACTGCTGTGGCGTGACAGGCACACGTTAAGCCTGAACAGGGACCACTTTGTGAATATCAATGCGACCAAGAGTGTACACTCGGCGGGCCACTTTTGCGAAAGTACAGTCGGCTAGGTAACCGCCTATTGGATCCTAGTTCATGTCACCGTGGCCGTGACTAGCCGGCTCGCCCTTTGTGATTGATGCCCGTGCGGTTTAATACTCACGCGCGTCCGTGTCAATTAAAGTTTATAGGGACCGAACGGCTGGCCGATAACACGAACAGGAATATTCGCGGCGGGGACGCGTATAAAGCCGCGGTCCTTTTGTTGTGTGCAGGAAAAATTAATGATAGACAAATTGGCCCTTGTATTACGTCGTTGCGTAGCAATCAGAGAGGATTTCAACCCTTCGCTCTCGTAAAGAAGCTTCCGAAAATCAACATTTTGGAAACGGTTACAAACGTTTATGGATTCGTTTACTTTTATTTCTGTCGCAAATGTTTGTTTCATTTCGAGCTTTACATTTTGGAATCCTGTAATAAATACGCAAAGGTTCGATAGAATTTCGTATATCAATTTGGTGCTTGCAATTTAACGAAAATGAATACGTAATCGTTGTATCGATGTTTTTAACGTAAATTAACGTAAAATTAAAGTTTTAACGTAAATTAAAATAGGGGTACATTTATATAATAGAGGTACATTTATTTTAATAACATGTGCATTTATTAACCGTATTATTAAACCGTGAACGTTGAATCGGTCTGACCATACATTGATCTATTCCACTTGTCTAATTTCCAAGCACTCCGGCGCTCGGACGTAACACGATTTCAGGGAATATCCTTCGGCCATCGCAATGGAAAACAATATTTCAAAAGCGGTAACCGTTGACAGAGACAGCCGCAAAAGTCCATGGTGTGGCTATTTTCCCGAAAATGTTCTGCTGTCGATCTGTCGCAAGTCGAAACAAATGATACGTCGTTGCACAAACCGGATTCACGAAGATTCATGTCCGTCAATAGCATGGAATACTTATTTATATACATATATATATATATATATCTGGGAGAACCATTCTATCCCGCACGAGAAAATAACATGTCGTCTTTTACAACCGTGAATCATTCGTTTTACCAACGGTAACATGGATTCGACCTTAAGGATCAAAGAACGTTCACTGAATTGACACAAATAAAGCTACGATTCGAGATGAGATTTCTCGTGGACCGATCGCTGCGTTATTGATAGATATTACGAGTACAAAAAGGGGGATCAATAGCTCAAGTAACTCTGTTTCAAATTTTCTGCCCTATTGAGTAAATATTTTTAAACTGCCCACTGTGGTGCGAAACAATGGTCTTCGATCAACAGCAATTTTACCTTGTTTGATCCACCTGTGAAAAAAGTGATATCGTAAAGGGTTAAAATATATAGTTCAATTAAATTTGGTATAAATTGCGGCGCTTCCATTTATTGTCGCGTTAGTTTGTTTGAGAATTACAAACTAAACTGGCATATTTGTAAATAATAAGGTCGATACACCTCAAATACTCGTAGTAATTAATTATTTAATTGCTATGTGTACATTATCGTGTGTGTATTTAGTAATAACTCAAACAGTCGAGGATAGTTTGTCACTTATGTCGATCGCTTAAACTTCATAATTGGTAATTTTATGATACAACAAAATTGTAGTTTAATTTCAAACTTTGTACAATTAAAATCAAGTATACACTAATTTCCCAGAATCCTTTTAATAATAAATTTTATAATTTTCTGATATTCTTGTAGCTGTGAAAGCAAATTTGTTTAAAAATATTGATTTCATGATTAATCTGGAATTAGACCATTATGGAATTTCTTTAATTCGTTCTTACCTTCTTGTTCTCCTACTCTGTATCAATATTCGAAAGAAACCGGGGCTAATGTAGTCGAGAGTAAATAAATTATACGATTCATTCAATTTCGCGAACAGACGCGATTAATTACAGCAGTCGGTCGGTGGCCGTACGATTTACGATCGGCCCTGCGCGTATTGTAATTGCGTTCGCCGGAATTACTCAGGTCCGGCCGAAATTTTCCTGAAATGTTCGTTCAAGTCGAAAACGAGCTGCCTTTAACGGCCGCTGGATCTCTGGGGTTTGGAAAATTTCACAAGCCTTAATGAAACGTTAACGAATCCAAACGAACGGGCGTGAGTCTTAATACTCGAGGTTCTTCGAGTAAATCGCGAAGAATCGCAAGAAATACGGGTTTCATTAGATTCCGGGGGAGAACGTGATAACCGTTTCTCCTCTCCCCCGTCCGTTTTATCACATTTTAGCCGACAAAGTTAACTTCCTTTCGAACCGGATAATCCAACGTAAATAAAACGTTACATCGATACAGAGAGAGTTACCGATCACTCTTTTTCTTCTCGTCCCATCCACAAAGAAGGAACTCGGTCCCCTCGACCTCCTATCGCGTGCGATTCGATTACGTCTTTCTTCAACTAACGACATTGTTGTTTTCTCTTGTCACCGGTCGTGACTGCTTTTCTCGAGCGGACATTTCACCCCCGAGAAACGAACGGGGCTCCCTGTAATCCCTGTAACAAGGGGTAATTGCAACGGGAACGAACTTTTCTCTTTCGTCGCGTAAAAACATCATGCACACATCGTCGACGAGCGAAACGACGCGAGGAGAAAATGCTTCTCGCTTGCGTGCGCAGTACGCTTCTATCCGTGAGCTTTTATCATTTTTATTATTTAAAAAGGTGCAGAAGCATGGAAATAAGTACATTGAATCGCCTTTTCCCTCTTAGTTTATGCAAGCGTAGTATAATTCTACATTTCTGTATCCTTTATTTAGACTTTGTATTCTTTCCTCAATGCCTGTTGACCGAAAAAGGACACGAATTTCATGGAAATCCAACAGGGATCTACGAGACTGGGAGGCGATGCGTTGCTTCCGGTGCACGTTCGTAAATTGGTGGCGGGACAATTCGGCACAGTCTGGTTACAACCGGTTAATCTAATTCGGCTTCTGCAGAATTTCCAGGGACCCGTGGTCCGCGAATCGGAGAGAAATCAGCCGGGTTCATAGGCGAGCCGACAATGTTCGTCGGTCAAACGGGATGTCGCGTGGTTTAAAGCCGCGACGCGAGTCGAAATTCATATTCTAGTTTGGATCTATCAATTCTAGACCCAGGTGACGGGGGTCAAAAGTGAGCCGCGTTGAAATTAAAGTGTAATTACGACCTCGAAGTGTTTCCCGCGCGCGCTTTAGACAATTTGTAACTCAAACCAGAATTTATGAAATTCTAGCTTTCGACTCTAGCTTCTATTTAATTGTACAGAATTTCGAGCTCGTTGCTTTGCCAACCACTTTATATGGGCAGAGGATAGTTTTATGCCCGTTGGTTTAGTAACGAACTGTAATTTGTACCATGAAGGTTGAAATATTTAATTAGGATGATTTTTACTGCAGCGAAATTGAAATTAGTATTTTCGCATTTATTTTAATTATTACATAATTATCATTATATCCATAATTCAAGGATTAATGTATTATTCAAATTTGAAGTTAATTATATAACTTTTATTCATAGATCCTTGAGATTAAAAGGAACTTGGACGCGTTAACAAGAATTCTGACATTGAGCATTAATTCTATTCCAGTTCAAGGGGAACATGAAACATCCGAAATAGTATTAAGTGTTTCTGCTATGGTAGACACGAAGATCAAAGGGGCCGAGGCTCCGGAGGGTCAATCTGGAATTCGTATTTCGCTTCGGGAACACGAGGATCGTGTAACAGCCACGACAAGTTGTACTAATGAAGATATTTCCAGTCGAATGGACAAAGTCGTTTTATATAATTCGTGTCCAGTCGTTCGTTCCACTGTCCCTTTTAACTGACCGCCGGGCCCGTGTAAGCTGCATAATAATCGCAAGAACGATATTCATCGCGACGATGAACGCGAACCACGAGGAATACGCGTATAACCGCTTTGTTATTCCTTGAAATAGAATTACGGGTGGCTATAAATTGAAAGCTCGGATACGGGGAAAGTTAAACGAGCGGAAAGAACTTTTTAAGCCGCCTCGTCCTTTCTTTCGAGTGTTACCGTAGTCGTAATACGTCTTTCTCTGTTTCACCCTTTTCGATGAGAACGTCGAACCCACGATTCATGAACTCGTGCGACGGAATAATTGATAGAATCGTTTTTCTGGATGGATACCTCGGAAAATTCCCGGGAATCGTTTCGAATGTGGTAACGAAAGAATCACTACGTTACACACACTTTTTACGACCATTAATCTCCCCTGTGTGTAGTGGTAATTGATATGCAGGGTATATCAGAAACGTTAGCGTAAAAGGGAAGCTTCGTTGGGCGAAACTAAGTCAAACGATCCTTTCTGAACTCATATTTCCTTTTTGCTTCAACTCAGGTTATATTTTATTTCAATCTTGTTTTATATCAATTATATCTGCCCACATTGCCCTTAATTTCTGACGAATTATTTCGTCATCAACATAAAATTGGAAAAAATGACATTTCTTTTCCCCTCTTTAATGAATACGATATGCATATATTGAAAATCAATATTGTGCTGTAAATACCAAGTATTTCTGAATTCATGAAATTCATCGACGAATTTAATAGCATAATGAGGTAAAACCGAATTCTAATTAATCGTTCCGTCATTATACCTCGTTATAATAAAATGAAGACAAACCGTAATTACCCGGAAAACGTGCAAAGTTGAATTCGAGGAAGAAGGTTATAATTTAAATTCCAAAAACTTCGGGGTGCTTCTTCGAATTCGACGAATTCCCCTCGTATTGAACCCCAACAATAGCTATGTAAATGACAAGATCGCAAACATTTTGGTTCCTCGCGTCGATTCTCGACGCATCTCTCTCGCGGCATGCTTTATGAAAGCTTGCAACGAGGTGTTCACAATGGGTTCGTGTATACGAGATAGAAGCGGCGGCACGATTTGAACGCAAATCATCGTTGAAGAAGACATATCTAGGGACTTACCAATTTTCATACGAAAACCGCGAAGGATTTAGGTCTCGGTGTCCCGTCGACACGAGAGGAAGATATATGTATGTCGAACTTTCAGCCGGGCCGCCTCTTTTCATGCGACACCCACGAAATATCTAACGCACCCAAGGCGGCTCATGAAAGATTTATGTACACGGAAAAGCAGACGGACACGGGTATTCGGTATACCCGTCTTCAGGAATCAATTCTCGAAGGGAGCCGCCTCGAGTCGAACGTTTCGTGCCTACGCAAACGGTTGTTAAGCCGGCGGTACACGTCGAGGAAACGCGATTGTGAACGGGCAGGGGCCATCATTTACCTTCGAATAGACCCAGCGAATAATATACAACGTGACACTCTTGTCGACGTATCGAGCAATAATTCCTGGCCAGGTATCCAGTATAATATAGTTACATTGCGGATGGGTAGTGATGGGGGGATGATGAAATACATTCGTCGACCGCTGCTTTCGAAGGAAATATTGGGTCCAGGTTATGCCCATTTTATGGCCATTCGTATCTGTCGATACTCAGGTTTTGTAGGAAGAATTAGTCTCTAAAAATAACCAGTAACTCTAATATTAAACAACCGTAATTAACTTTTTAATTTACAAGTTGTAACTTTCCTTTTTGCGTTTATGTTACAGGTCACCAGTTACCTCCATGGCACCACTGGTAAGTGACGCTTACAAATTGTAATATTTGCAACAATATCGCGAAAATATCGCGTAACGTAATCGCGTACGTCGGATTAATGCATTCGAAGAACAGGGAAAAAGAGGTAGAGGTATTGGATGGAATAAGCATTCGCACTTGAAAGTTTAGCAAAAATTGCAGCAACTATTCGGGTTGTAGTGACGTTACGCAATCTCTAAATGGATTGTAATTCATGCGATAGAGTACGAGGAACTTCCCTCCAGCGGAATAACATGAAAGTTTCTCCAGGCTCCGCGGGTCGCAACGAAGATATTTAGTGGTCGTAAATCTCCTGGATCGTTTCATTCTATCCGTCGCTGGCAGCTGCCTACTGACTTTTATCAGTGGATAAGGATGTTTTAAGAGAGCCCGTCTACGCAGGATTTTTAATCGTCCTCTTTAACGTGGATTTGTAAATCCTTTCCGGTTAAACTACCGCAATTAAATCCTCTGGTCCCAAACAAGAACTAATGGACGTTTCTCTTCCTACAAAATGTTTTTCGAGGAAATGCAATTTGCAGTATATTATTTAAAAAGTAATTTGAAATTTTCTTTACTTATAAGTTAAAAATTTAAATACTTTACAAATACTAAAATTAGTTATTACCTAAAGGTTCTAAAATTCTTTTGTTACAAAATATTGACGTTCATCGATGGTCGGCTAGTTTTTCGACCGCACAAAGCTCTCCCTAATCCCGGTAAGGACGATAGCGAAAGGGGTGTCTGAAGCTCGTCCATCGAGTCAGTCTGTTCCAAGGTTTCGCGAGTGTAATTGGATGGAAGTTGGAAGAAAATAAGGCGACGAAGGTCGAGCAGAGGGTGAACGTTTCGCCTAGCGAGAAGGCACCGGCATAATTGGCGGTGATTAGATTTAATAAGCCTAGCGGGAGTCCCGCGACGCCGACGAACAATTTGCCACGACGTCGTGGTGTCTTAGGATCGTCTGTTGTCTCTTTATCCGAGTGGCTGTTTCGTCTCTCTAATAAAAAGAACCGCAGGTTCCCCTGGCTCGGTTAAACACTTTGTACGACGACTTTTGCTTTTTGTCGTGCGAATAGACGACGATAACGAAATCGCGTGCAGCGACGGAGACAGTTTTCGATCGTTGAACCACAGAATCGTTCAATTCGTCGGCGCGCGGGAAATCACGTTCGTCCAATTTCTCGATAATCGTACCAAAACTACGGCGGTTCGGTGAACGGGGCGGAGAATCGCAAAATTAGCGATAATTAGATTTAATAAGCCCGGAGAAGTTTCGGTATGAGACATAACGTGCATAACTGGGAAGTTTGAGTGGAATTTCGGCGAACCCTAATTATTTCGATTGCCCTGTTAATGATCACAGCATGCGTCTTACGGATTGGAGACTCGTAAATATGTATATAAGGCCTTGCTAATGTATCGTGTATTAAATGTTGAATCTCATTTGGTGTATTATCACTGATGTTACATACGTAACAAATAGCATAATTAACAACTCTATAACTACTATAATTTTCAAATTGGTCATCTTTTAATCAAAATTCGTCAAAGTCTCAAAATAAAATTTTTCATTTTACAGTATTTGATATATATTTCGTAAAAATTTGAATGATAGTTTGATTAATCGAAATTCAAGCTGACGTTAAATGGAAATCTGATTTTTAGTGGGTTAAGCTGTCGTAAATCTTTCGCTTCCTTCACCGTGAATATTTTACAAAAGCCGCGGCTTTACAGTTCACTGTACTTTACCCGAGCAAGTTAAATATACCTTCGTCACTCTTGTTTTTCCGTTTACGCGTGCCGTTTCTTTTCACTCGGGCACACAAGAAAATTGTGCTTCGTGCGATGACCATTGAAATCCTTTTTCAAGAACCAGATTACACGGTGCTTCATTCTCGAGGACTCCGGTAATCTTGTTCGCTGAAGCTTTCGACAGATTTCATAAGTTGTAAGGTTTTGGTAAACTGAGAAGCAAATTTCTGCACTAATACCTGTCGCACCTTACCATTAGATTTGGTAATCGTTATCGATCCGTTCGATAATCTTGATTGATAGCTCGTTAGCACGAAATCCAGATGATCCCAATTAAGAATGAATTCATCGGTTTTCAAAATTACTTGATTGTAAATTAATGACGTCTTTGAGCCTTAAGGTCAGACCATAATTTTTGGAAAGAAAAGTAAGGTGTCGAGGAGAACGGAATACACTCGGTCGCAAATGCTTTCGCGGAAGCAGGAAGCGAATCCGTTTTTTGTGTTGGTAGAAACTTTTAATTAGCGGACCAATTATTCCGGTAACTGACGCAGACGGTAGGCCGGCCGAAGAATTAACGGGCGTTCTCCTTATTCTTCGAGGATAAACTTTTCTTTGCACCCTCATCCTCGTCAAACTCGCGTTTTCTTCCCGTTACACACTGACGTGTGTCTCGCGCAATTTTTATCTGGGAAACGAACGGACGATTGCTCGCTGCCGGCCAATTAAAAAGTCGAGACTTATTAACGACTCGGAACGGACAGGCTCGAATCGATCGTTGACAAGAACCTAACGAAACTTCTCGCTTTTATGAAAGCTCGAACTTTACACGGGGCGACCCACTTTGATCCGTGACTCGGGCCTTGGAAGATATTTCGAGTCGGATGCGCTGAATACAACGGGTCGAAGGAATTTCCAGCTGGTAATTAAAATTTTTCAACGGAACAGCCGAGATTTCAGATTGTTGAACTCATTATTTTAAATACAAACTTGAAATATCTGAAAAAAGTAAGATACCTTCACAAATAATTATTCTATTCATTTATAATTTGTTTATACGTATAACTCACAATGGTATACAGTTTCAAATTTTTAATTTATTGTTGCAAATTAATTGTACAACGATTTGCACGATTCAAATTATTAAGATTCATCAATTGAATGCCCAAAGTGTAGTCACCCTTCGAAACACGTGGTTCGATCGCAGGGTGGCTTTTCGTTTTTGAAATAACTCTGGAATTAATCAAGAAATCAAACGAGTCTCGAGAATGAAAGGAACGCGAGTCGGCCCTTCCGTACAATTCTCGCTTTTCAAACGAAACTCGTGATTCAGCTAACCCTGGGAGTATGTGTATAAAGGACCCGAGTGGGAGCGGCTAATGGAAGCCAAGAAAGTTCGAGGAGGGGTAGGTTCAAATTCGTTTCGTCCCTTTCTCTGAGCTGGACATGCAGACAACAAAGCGCCCATGGCACTCGCTCGCCACGTTTTTTCCCCCTTCCTTCTCACTGTTGAATTCCTAATCCCTTCGGGGAACCGGTGGAAACTTGAGAATGGAAGTTAGCCGGGGATGCAGATTCAGTTAGAAGTTCCACGGGGATAGACCACTGGCGATAACGTTTCGGCAAAGGTGACGACAAAATGAAACCCACTGTACCTCGGGTACATTCGTTTCCGGATTACTTTTATGCGCGATTTGATCGTGAAATCGGCTATACGCGGCGTTACAAACTTTTCGAGTCGTAATATGCTATTGTAAGGTTCGAAGGTGCGTTCCTGACCCGTGATTTTCACCGGCTACCCTTGTGGGCAGGGTCCTCTTCGAGCCTCCATGTAAAACAATATCCCATCAAGTCTCGAAGGGTGGGACCCTCTTATTCGAAATTACATTTTGTATAAGATAATTTTAGTTGACAAAATTTAGTGTTCACAAGGTTAATGAACTAGCTTTGTAAATAATTAACTTCTTAAATTTTAATCTGAACAAACTTTGTTGTTTTCACATTCTACATAGTATCGTGAAATATTGGGTAAATAAATGGGATTGATTAATTTTAAATAAACGAATAATGAGATGCTGAATAATTTTACTGTATCATATTTCAAATTATATTTGCTGGCAAACATTTATCATAAACATTTCTTTTATATTTAATGCAGGTTCATCTATGCAGATGATATAAAAAAGAATCAACAACATAAGTAAATCATTATTCGTTATTATTGATAATTAATCGAAACTGTCGATGTCGGCACTGGGTAGAAATGATTCGCGATCGACATAGCGTTTCGGTTATTCGTTCAATTTCCTGGTATTTGCAGCTCGATTTCGTATATTCAATTACGGGCACACGTTCGCAAAGGCAAATTCTTTCATTCGATTGGCCCAATTAATCGTTTATGTACGGCTGTCGTGTTCGCGAATTATGAAATTCGGAAATTGTTTCGATCGATCTAGCTAACGTCAATTTTCCGTATCGTTTATTCCGCGCTTTTCTATTAATATTCGTTCGCGATTCTTTTTCATTCCCGTTTGTTCTGCTCTGCGTTAAACGGGAACGTCTATAGATTGAAATTCGTCAGAGAATTTTCGATCGTTGCTCTTGTAAAATAATTTCGAATTCGCTTTCGTTCGACGGACTTTTAAAAGCGTTAGGAGTAAAGCACTTTGATCGTGATTCGAAAGAATTCACCTGCTGCGAATAATTCTGCCAATTTCGAAAATTGATAACCATGTCACAGTCATGGTGAACGGATATTCGCATTTCCGTCAATTCGATTCAATCGCTATTTCATTGAAATTCCGCTGCCCACAAAATTCTATTTTTAACCTGGAATTACATTAAAGCATTTATAAAACTTGGCAATAACGTTAATGAAAACTGGCGCAAAAATTTCCGCGATATTCTTCTTTTTTCAGCTGTTGATTCCAATTTAATATTTTTACGAATACAACCTGCCTTTTCCAATGGATAAAGTAGAATATTAACGTTCCTAACATTGCTTTCTGGAAATGACAAATTTCTTGAATAGTTCTATTTTGCAGTACCATACATATTAACTATTTTAATATGTGGATAATTTACAAGTGGACACTGTACGTCGACTGACTGTCGCCTGCTGAATGTAATTCTTTCCACTCTCAATAATTAATACAAATTATAATTGTATACCAATTTCAAAAGTCTTGCTCCATTAACTCCTAAAATCACTAAAAAACTGCTTAAACACCTCTCGATTCATACAAAACCCTATCGGTCGATCAAAATCAATCAAGCGATTCGACATCGAACCGAATTCACGAGTAAGCGATACCTATAGATCGATGATTGACGCTCGATACAGCTTGTTCACGAGCATTGACGGTTAATCAAGCGTGGCCGAGGAAGCCGGAAGTGCGGAAGGGGTTGGAACTGGACGAAGAAGCGATACGGAACAGGGGTGGCCGGCGACGGGCGAGAAGGTCGGAGGTTCGGCCGGTCGGTCGTTTATCTCGGCTCATAAACGCGCGATTTCACGGGCAATTTCGCAAATTGGAAGCTCGACCGCGATCACTGACGCGATTCCAAAATTCTTCCCCTCTCCTCGACCATCCCACCCCCCCGTTCGCTACGGTTCCGGTAAGCCACCCCCGACTGGCTCGACGATAGCCTCTTTTACGCGCGTCAATTTCTTCGAGTGTGTGTTCGAGGGGTGTTTTTGCAGTCGTGGTGCTCGTGCAAAATTCGACGCCGATGCCGACGCCCGGCGTCGCGACCGAGTTTACAAACGGGACGACTGGGGAAAGAGGATTACCGTGAAAGGCGCGCCGGGAACTTTACACGGAATCGCACGCCCCGAGACATTTAATCTTCGTGTAGGACAAAGTATCGTGACGGCCGGATTAGCCATTATGCGTGAATTCAATTTTTTATGAACCGCGATCTGGCAAATTCTATTTTTATCATTTATTTAATGCCATTCTGCAATTTTAAAAATTGATGAAATTGTTTTATTTGTTTCCGTTTCGTGGGATTTTTATTTATGGAAAATATTTGGTTCTTTTTCCATTTTTTATTTATGCAGATGATTGCCTATGTAAATTAAACTGGTTGTATATTTATTCATGAAAAATTATATTGCTGATGGTTCATGGCGTTTCGTGTATTTTTGACACAGCTTCGATACACAAAATAACTTTGTTTTTCTGGTACTTGGAGGAATAGAAAGAATATAAATATTGATTTCAAGGTTAGTTTCATTTCTTTATAATTAAAGAACTGTATTAAAAGTTAGAATATTAAACTGCCATATAATAATAATTACTGATATTGAAATTATTTGTATTGCAATACCATCCAAAAGTTCTTTTTTCAATTTGATTTCATTAATCCCTTATGTCATTACGTTAAATTATATTCATGATGCAGTTTACAGTTCAGTTGCGACAAATCCGGATTACATTTAAATTGGAATTGAATGTTACATTTAATTGAAAATATTTTACCGCAAAGTATGCAGATAATTTCAACTTCCTTTGTTTGCCTGAATATTGCAGCAGTGATTAATCAAATTGTCCTTTACCAAAATGGTGTAGGAAAATTTTACATTCCTGCATGCAATGATTAAAGTGGTACTGTATAGAGAAGCGAACCCATGCGAAATGAGAATGGTAATTCGAAAGGAAGGGATTTTGTTTTAATATCGTCCATGAGGAGGTTGAATGTTTTTTTTATTCATTCTCTGTTTATGCAAGTATAGCGACTTTAATCCAGCTTTAACTCGCAGTGAACTTGTACATTAAAAGGGTATTAGCAAGACGCGATGCATTATTAGGATATTAACCATGGACAAAGCATCGGCGAGTTGGTCCGATAACTTTTACTCGTTATGTATTCCCCATGGAGAGTAAAAATTTCCTCGGAAAAGCTCGATTACCAGGATTTTCAGATCGTAATACGTTGCTGAAATAATCCGATTTGTGATTAAAAGTACAAAATTCGTGCGCTGATTCGTCGAATATAGGAAATATTTTCAGAGTAAATCAATGGTGTATGTTTGTACCGAATTGATTAAAGTAATATTATATGTTTTTATGTGAAAAATTGTTAATTGATTCTTTTTTTCCATATAGAAACAATGAAACGAACAGGTTCCATTACGACTCGTTGTATCGAAAAATCAATTTGATCAATTTCCATTTTTACAGGCTGAACGTAAATAAAGAATTCCATGCAATAATTCATATTTCATAACACAAAAGTGCTATCCTTCCCTCTGTTCATCGCTCCGTCTGTGTAATTTGCGAGGAAAATATTTAAAGGGCTACGGTGTCGTTTCATTTCCACTTCTGATTAAGTTTAAAAATTTCATAGGGTCCCTTAAAAACGGCGACCCCCGACGCCGCGAAACCAACCAGAAAGCGTGACTCGCATAGCTCATAATTTCGTTCGAAAACGAGGGGACACGGTTTATTGAAATATTCATTGTCGTGTTTTTTACGTCGTCGTAGGCCATGATAATAATTCGACGCTCGCCCTTGGCAAACGTCGCCGCGACACGACCTTTGATTCACGATAAGTACAGGAACCACCACCTAAAATCCACCCCTGTAATGGTTGTAGTTTGCGTGTTCCGTTACGACGGGAACGACCCGTATTTCGTTGTCGCTAGCTGCGTTTCAGGAAGCACTCTTTCACATTATTACGATGTACTACGGGCGAAACGACGAACGCGGCTAGAACTTTAATTTCGATTCGAGTATAGTTTGAATAATGCATGAATCGGTGATGCTACTTTATTGAATATTGAGCGAACTTTTATTGTTGGAGCAGATTTCATGAGGCATGCTGATGATAAAATAATATCTGTGCGTGTACGGGGAAAGACACCGGAAGCACAATACATAAATATTTTCGTTACTCTTGAAAATACAGGGACGAACGACGTCGTAGGAAAGAGTTGCAGACACGATGGTATCAGGTTATTCCATTAGTAATGTTGTGTCTTCTCTGTATTGCAATTGTTTTAAATTATATTTATAAGTTTGTTAGTGTTTAAATTTTACACTTTGAAGATTAATTTTTTATAATTTTTATAATTTAATTTTGTTTCATTATCATCATACATTCTTACGTTAATAATTCTTGAGTAATAAATACTGATTAGATATCTTAAGCAGTGGGACAGGAAGCAATCAGTGGTATGAGTCAGTGTTGAATCAGACAGGGGCCACTTAGTAGAACGAGTTCAGTGCAGTCAAACGTAAGTCTATAAGTGAAATGGAACAGTGTATAGTCAGACAGAAATACAAGGTTACACGTGTATAGAGTAGGTTGTTAGTAAAATGAGACCGTACGTAGTCAGACAAGTTCATTCAGTGAAATACGTGAGTACAGAGTCGAACGTATGAAAACATACTCTCTGTTTTTCAGAATTCTCAGTATTTGTTACAAATATTTTCCATTGAATAAATGAATTGTTCGAATGAATTGAATCTATTAGTTATTTTTTAATATAACCGACATGGAATAATACTCGGAATAATTATTAAAACGAATGATTTTATTTTGAAGTTTCATGATATGAACTATAATATTTCCAAGAACAGATCCTCCACGATATTTACACGTTCGATGCTTTTCCCCCCCCCTTTCTTCCCTCCTCGACGCCGGCCGCTAGTTCTCCATAATTTATCAGCGATATTCACGTCGTTTCAAGTATACTTTGCCGTCGTTTCGGGTCGGCTATCGATCGTCCCCGCTGACTCGTACACGCGCAAGAAATTAATTTCGTATGCACCCTTCCAGCACGAGACCGTATAACGAGTGAATCGTAGAATTTATCGAACTTGTCATTCGGACTCTCGAATTTCTACGAATCTACCATTGTCTACGAATCCAACAATTTTCTATCTGCCACAATTTCTGTTTCTTGAAACGCTAATAGAAATGAAATATCCAGTTTGCAAATGAAATTGTACAAAATTTGGTACGATAGAAATCCAGCTGCTGGAATAGGCTGACGTTTAAAAATGAAGATGCAGTGGCTTCATGTATCCCCATTACACGGGTACACATAAGGGTGGGCGCGTGCAGTTTAGTGTCAAGGGAGAGATCCAGTTCGGAAGAAGCGTTTAATTCATGTACAGAGTATCGCTGATAGCGTGCTTATGTAACACGCCTGCATATTTAAAACCGTTGAAACACCATCGATCACTAGCTGATCAAAACATCATCCATCTTTCGCGAAGACGCTCTTCGAAATTATTTTTTGTTCAGTCTACGTGTCGTCGATTCACACACGATTTCATTCGACACGTAGACGTCCGTAATTTCAGCTCGATTTCATCTGGAGCCGGCATCGGGGCTAACTCGTGAAAATAGGAAAGACTCGAAGCTCAATAATTTTTCGAACTTACCGAGCTGCTCCATACCTTTCGCGCGCACGATGAAACTTTGAGACGGCGCGTATATTTGGCGAGCATCGGAGTCCACCTTGGATTATGAAGAAGTTTTCATCCACCGGGGATCCCTTTTAGAACGATCACGTGCCACCCCCGGGGGATCGTCCGAGTTCATTGATAAAACGGGAAATCTAATACGGCGGAAGGGTTCGCGGGCGCATTACTCGAGTCAAAAGAACAACAGGCCGTTGATAGAGAAATCTGCTGCGAGCTTAAACGTTGCCTTTCGATATCCGATTACCGGCTTCTTATCCCTGTTAAAGAATGGCGAACAAACCGGGGGAACAGGAGCCTCCAGGATCCATTATGGCATTCCGCAAACAGATCTGTTCCGTTGCGAGCCGTTAATGCCACGTTTCGGAATACAATGGTTTGATCTTCTCTGTTTGAGAATAGAAACGTTCCCCGGCTGAAATCTCCTTCCTGCGCACCCCAGCTGTTTGCCGTTACCTTCCTGTCTGGCTGGATGTCTGCTGCAACTGCGACACGTTCGTTCACGAATTACCTTGCCCCCTGGCCAACCTAATTCTCTAACGATCAGAGATACGCACGGTTAACTGTGCGAACATCTTGTGAATTGTCCATTTGCAAGGCTGCACCGAATGGCTCAATTTAAGTGGATTGCGTTCGGTATTGTTCGAAATCGGTGTAGCATCGTTTGTACGCAGTTGCAGTTTTAAAAATAGACGTACATAGGACATATTTATCGAACTATTCACCTTCTGGTAATTTTGCTTTAATTTTCATTGAGTGGGATGCCTTAGAAGCTTGATTAAACGTGGACGATCTGATTGGGTGCAACAAAGTTTGTTGTTAATTATGGGCGCAGAATAGGCATTGTTTTGCACCGTATATGTACTCGACAGGCTGAATGTACGTAATATAGAGCTCAGCTTCAGCGGTTTGGCAACCTTCTTAGTGAAATGGGTCTGAGTTAGGTAGACGATGATGGATGAACCCGTAGAATAGAAAATCCTGGCTACGAACAAAGCGTACGGTGGCAAGGTGTTGGACCAAGATGAGGGAGGGTAGCAGGCTGAAATAAAAATGACGAGCCCCGTGAATTATTGTGGAAAATGTTCGTGGCTTTCTACCCATCCGAGCGTATTTTTGCCGTAAGAAACGTGGCTGATATATACTTGCCTTGTCACTGAAAATAATTCTGTTTTGATGGGTTTTCCTTCGGACATTGTAAATTGACACCGGTGTAATTTTTATATTATTTGTTCCATCGTTTTCTATTAAATGGTATTATAAAAATTACTTCCTTTGGATGAAATTAGCAATGTTAAAAATTTCATGGTAACTGAAAATATAAAGCATTTTGAGTTTAACATTTATTAGAATCTTTTTCAAGACGAGTGGAATGATACCAGCTAAAGAAAGCAACTTGACCTCCTACGGTCCCTATTCTACTGTAGACGACCTTTTTCTACTCGTTGTGCTCATATATTGACCTATTCTACTTGTCTGATGAGTCCAACACAGATTTGCTCTCAAGCAAGAAATGGTGCACATTTACTTTTCATACATGAATAGTAAATCTTTCTTGAGTGGCATTTCTTGACAATGGTTCATCCCCTATTTTAAATAAATGTTACACGAAAAAATGGTAAAATATTTTAATTAAGAATATTCTATTACCCACAACGTGAACTTTGCAATTTTTTTCAATAAAATCAGCTTAATTGAAAAATGTCATTTCGATTCATTGGAGCGGTTGTCGGTATTTCAATGTAACTCCTTCTCGATGTGCTCATTACATTATTTGGGAAGAATTTTTTGCGCACGTTGTACTTCGCTCGGAATTTTTCCACTAGTGCACCCCCCTGTCACGCTGACGCATGTCAGAAGATCAAATCGTACGATCCACTGGTGAAAATGAGAAAATGCATGCTCAGCGAATCAATTAACTTCATCGCGTCGGCGGTGCCGGGCAAAACTAAACTATTTAATTCGTCTGGCCGCCGACAGGCTATTCGCGGCGCTCATTAATTAGTCAACGAAGGAGGAGGGACAGAGTGACGGCAACAACAGCGGGTTTCCATTAAAAATTTCCACCGCCGGACCGCTCGATTCGATTTGCTCTCGCAGAAGAATAGGACGGACTCTATGGCGTGTTCGAGCTCGCAATTTATCCTTTTGCGGATTTCGCGTGCATGGCACGGGTAGGATAGAGGGGGAGGGCAAACGAGGCCGTTTGGCCGCGCGAACCCACGATTAAAGTATTAAATATTTAATAGTGGCTCGCCTGTCGTGCTATAAACAATCCAGTCATTTATCGGCGGGTTAGAGCGCACGTGGTTTGCTCTCGAGCGTTGTAACTCGGCCAGATAAACGTCGATAAATATTCCGCCTTGAAGGCTTTGATGTCGTTGGAGCATCGACGACCCAGTTCTGGTTAGATAATTTCACGCTGCAAAGGTATTTGATCGTTAAAAAAAATTCACCATTTTTAACCTTCAACTGGTCCCGTTACGTTAATATCTACCCCAGTTTTGATAGGATGCTTCTTATTTTAGAAAAACCTGCCCCTTTTATTCCGGGCTCGAAAGTGTTAATTGATTTAATCAAGTTGATTATTGATACGAAAGCCTTTAATACCATCGGCTTGAAAATGACAATCGATATTATCCTTGAATTTGACTAATAATTGATTCGATGATGATGGTTAGATATTATTAAATTAGGAATGATTTGTTGTTGAGCCGACGGGGTGATTGATTCACATTTTAACAAATAAATTAATTGTTCAAAGTAGTATTTGCTTTTTACTCAAAATATGACCTAAAAATTTTTTTCATCAACTAGAAAACTATAATACTTTCATCATTGAATAGAGACAAGATTTTATATTTGATACGATTGAAAGTTTGAAACTTTTTTAATTTGATTAATATACTCCAAATATAAAAATTTCTTCCAATATACAACACAATGACTATCTGACATCTTCATCATCAATAACGATAAAATCCCTACAGAGACACGATTTTTTTAATGTTTTTGTACTCGAATAACGAATCAATCAAGGGTTCGAAATATCAATTTTATAAATGACTATTCGACATAGAGGCTTCTTTGACACGAAATCTTTTTAATCTTGCGTCGGCCAATCGACAGGAATCGTGGTGGTCTGGCGAGTACGGATGACAAATTAATCCTTCCCGAAACGATTAATTAAAATGTATTATAAGAGCGCGCGTCGTCGTAGGTGGCACGGCACGCGAAGGTGTACGACGCGGTGCAGCTCGATTCATCATGTTTTACGTCGCTGCCACGTCGATGATAATAAATCCTCGTCAGGGTGGTTCGGCGGAGGCGAGATGACGAAGGCTTCACCCGTCGCCGTACGACGGGTCGCGGCGCGAGAAAATGCCTCGTGTCGGCGTTTCTGTTTCATCTACATTTTCCACGGCGATCAGCTACCTGCCGTACATAAACGCGTTCCCCCTTTCGCTTCTATTTTCCAACCCCCTTGCTCACCCTCTAACACGCTCGACCAGGATATGCTAAATAATGATCTATGATGCCCTCGTGGGTCACAAATATACACCGTCCCTCGTACAGCATGGTTGTAGGTGTGCGGTGTCGATGAAAATGCGAGGGAGAACGCCTCTAACCCTCTCTCGACCCCGTTTCCCCCCCCTCCACCTTTCACGCGGTCAGAGTTCATACACACGCTAACACACGGGCTGAGAAAATATATTACCTTTCGCTTAAAATATTCCACTAGAATCTACCGATACGGGTTATTCATCGAGAAAAATGGACAGGGGTAGGATTTCAGCTTATTTGATTTGCGATTGTTTATGGTGGATACAGATTTTTAGGAGTTCGCGTGCTGTTTATTGTTTTTCGCGACGGAATTGGGATTTGATTTATTCGCAGGGGAACTTTTGTTATTTAATTTAACAGAAAAATGCAAGTTCTTTAACATTTCTTATTGTTTATTTAAAAATTATGGTAATTAGTATAGCTTATTGTATTTATAATAATTTAAACTTTTTAGTAGAGTAACATGTACTATTTCTTAACTTCTTCAATATTTTATTTTATTATAATAATATACATATATTTTAACTGCATAAAAATTATATAATTTGTACTACTGGTAATTATAAATAATATGAGAATGTATAACGATAAGGTTCACACAAATTCTTTACTTTAATGTACTATCTACACGGATCAACCGAGCATCATGATAACTTCGTTGTCCTCATTGTAATTCTGTATAACGTCAATATCCTTCCTGCGATCGTCAGTTGCTTTCAAATTTCTCCACACACGTGTGCTGCCGACGTCTTTCTGATGCGCGGTGCCTCTTATCGACAGCAGCGAATGGATCAGTTTGTCCTTGTCAATAGATATCATTGATCTTGAATTCTATACAGCCTGATGGATTAAATAATACCCGCTGTGCCATAGAAATTTCGTTTGCGATAACGTTATGAAATGGGGACTTGTGTTTGAACAGAGATCGGTTGCTTCGAAATTAGAGGACGAGTAGAACAAAAACAAGATAGTATTCCGGTTTCACCCGGGTTCAGGTATTCGAGGACGAAGAATGGGAACAGGAGGGTTAGTACCGTCGCGTGCGTCGCGTTACGTTGTTGTATTCGTACCAAAGGCGCCTCGAAGAAAGGCGTCTCGTGTGGAATTTATTAGGTTGGCAATTAGATTCACGCTCTTCAAAATTATTTAAATTCTATTGCAATGAAATATAGAAATATAGAAATACTTAAAATACAAAAGAATTAATCGCAAGCCCAATAAGACTCCCTCGCGATAAATGAATTAATCGTGTTTTTGTGTGATACTCCGAGTTGTGAAGAAATGTGAAGAAATGAGAAATCTGTGGCAGATCCTTCACACTTCAAGGTAATTTAATATTAATCCATACTATAATAAATATTATTATTATTCTTCATAATTTATTATGACAATAATGTAAATTACAACAATACCTCGTTTCCGCGTCCCATGTTGATATCATTTGATCGAGCTTCCGGTCTTTCCGCGAGCATCGTGTTTTTGAAATTTACGACGCGTCGTATCCTTTGAAAGGGGGTAATAGGTAGCCCTAATAGAAATTTATCGACATCGATAAACGAAGGAATCAATAGCCGATTATTATGCCAGGCTGTTTTGTCGACTCGCCTGAATGCGTTATGAATTTTCCATTTCCGTATTCCCGGTGGGATGCGGTTGGTTACATAATGCAGATTGCGTGGGTGCGTGCAGCCACAATCCAGGCACGTACACGCGGGATGAACCTCCGGTTACCACGAAGAAATATATTATTTTCAATATACCATTGCGTTTTATGTAGCCACTCTGAATCGATTCCATTGGCCAGTGGAAAATAAACAGCCCAGCATATTTCGTCCGTCCATCGGCTCGTCCAACACTTTCGCTGCTATTGAAATTTCATTTCCCCATTCCACCAGCTTTATACCATCTGCTTATCAAAACTGTATGTTGCACGGGGTGTTTCGTGTAACTTTGTTATCTATATTTTTTTTTTCGTAAGTACTGAAAGAAACAAAGTCATTTTTGTGAAATATTGATAACGACAAGATTGATAGATAATTGCTATTGTATTTATAGAGGCTGATTAAACGTACATCCCTTTTTTCTGCTGTAATATGTTTCTTGCGAATCCTTCGTTATCCCACGAACGAGGACTCGCATCAAAATCACATTAGGTGTTTTGATTTTCTTTCTCTATAAGAATGAGATCTACTTTGATCGCTTTTTGTGGTACTATCATTCTCTTTTTTTGATGGGAAAGATGGATAGGGTTTTTCGAGCCCAATTCTTCTCATGGCTATCACGATTCTATGTTACCTTTTTTCGTGTTGCAATAGCTCTTAAGAATTAAGAATGTAATAATTCGTTTTAATTTGTACATTTTTCCACGTCTCAAACCGAATCAAATAATTAAACCTACATCAATTTAAATGATACGAGAATAATTTAATCTATGTACGATCTTTTTACCGATTATTTGCGAGGGTATAATGAAAAGCGCGACGTTTTATCCCCCATAAAATTTCCCCGAACCACGCTAGCGATATTTTTTTTCATCGTGTTGGATCGATCGATCGATCGAATCGTCTATCGAACGCGAATTTCCTTTATAACCTCGTAATTACGAAAAATACCGCGAGGAAGGGGGTGGCCGGGGCCGTGTGTGCGGTCAGCCAAGGGAATTAATTTAATAGATCGGTCCCATAGTCTATTAACTTTTATCTCGTGGCAGTGCATTGTCGGCAAAGTATCGCTCGCCGGCAATTGCGATCGATTGACTGATAGCTCGTTTTATCGTGGCTCGTTTTAACCTGCCCGCTATGTTTGTCCACTATATTGCATATTAACTCTACTATCGTGGCAATAACGAAAGCATACTTTTACTATAAAAGATTTTTAGATGACGTTAAAAATGTTAACTGTCACGGTAGTCATCGATGTCTGACATCTTAAATTTAGTACAATCAAATAATCGATAAATAAAGCGTTAATATTAGGCTTAAAACGACTCAAAGCAATTTTTTAATTATTCTTTCGTTCAACATACGAACGACTTACGTTGAAATATTTTATTTTATCTCGTTTCTTCCAACGGAAGCGATTATTTCTGCGGCCATTAGCGAGCTCGAAACGTTGTTTCTCACCGATGTTGTTCCCTCACGTACGGTGTTTGTCTTCGGCGAGGACCGAGGCCGATCGCGACCGACGGGGGGTTATATTTATGTAGAAGTCGTGACGGTCCCTCGATTAGAATCTCTGAACCTCGCCTTATTCGTATGCAACGTTTGCATTTAATTATTACAACGGAATCGATGCGATGGTCAATGCCATTAGCGACATAATGTCTTTGGTAATTTAGATCGACGCGAATTTTCGGCCGACAGAGGGTAACAACTGAATTTTTCCCCAGGGATAACTCGACGTGGACAAGTTTTACGAGCACCGGGAAGCTAGTGTGCTAATGGTGATTAGCGCGTAATAAGAATGGTGTAATGAATGAACGGCGTCTGGAGTGAAATTTTAGAAGTATCTTTTAACGAAGATATGTAACTATGAGAGAAAAAATTCCATGCTATTTAAAGCACTCTTATTGTAATGAAGAAAGTTAATTTCGTGGATCTGGGCTGTTTAAGTTTGATCCTTGAACGATTAGAATTTAATTTCAGAAGTGCTTCTTTAATGAATTTAAAATTGTGTAATTTTTATGGGGGAGTATTTCAATTGAAGGGATTTGAAATTTTGTACACATTTCATTAAGTTTATGATCACTTCCTTGATCAAATTTGAAATGAATTTTCTGTACTTAATCTCAAATAACACCTGCCCAGGATTGACTCCTATCAAGACGCTATTACGTACATTGAATTACGGGTTGCGTGTTTAAGAAAGCGTTCCTTGAAAGTTCCGTGGAAGGGGGATGAAATATTCAGCGCGGTCGAGTAATTAGAAAGCATGTAAAATTCACCTGGCTCCCTTCTGTCTAGCCTGTATTAACGACGCGCCGTAAAATTTGATACCGGGAATGTTATAATGAAGTTACCCGAAACCCGACGATATCACGAGCTCGATTACGAATCGAAGTTGAAGAATTAACGAAGTTTCCGAACCGCGTTCCTCGTACGAGGCACCCCGCTAATATCGTGCGTTATTCTTCCATCGAGCTGAAATTTATTCGAGCATTATCGCCGTTTTATTTTCATGGGGGAATAATTAAAACAACGGCCAATAAAACCTGCCGCTTTAACACGAAACGATATTAAACGGGTATACGCTCCGATCGTTATTTTATCCTTTGAAAATTCGACGCTTTCGGATTAATGACACACGTTTAACGGAATAACTGTCACACCGATAACCCGTTTAATATATTGTTCCGTTGAAAAAAATCAGGATACAAGCGTATCGCGGACCGTTTATCGCAACAAATTTTTATCAACGCTTATTATAACGCCGATGACGTTCGGTTTTATTCCGTTTCGAAAATTGTAATTACTTGTTCCGGAGTTCGCCGAAATATTGAATAAAATCGTTCCCCGTTTATTGCCTCGATTCACGGAAAATTTCAAACAGGTCTGAAACGGTTATACGCAGTTAGTCATTACAGCTTAACAAGCTGTTCATCGACTGTTTCAAAGTCGGCCGTGCTGAAGCTGTGTTTAACTTTCCATTCCTCGCGTTAGGATAACTGGAATTCCCTAATCGTTTAACGTTCTCCTGACTGACAAAATTTTCGGTGTTTCGTATTCAAACGAACCTTTGCCAATCCCGTAGCGAAATTTCACTATAGAACTGTCTATCCGTTCTGTTCGAATTATACACCCGCGAAAGCCAAATAGAGACGGTAGAACGCTGTCAAAGAAAGTTAGCGATTGAAAAATTTCACTAACTCGTCTTCGAATTCCTAGAACGGCCACGGTTTTATCGTGGATTTCTCGTTCAACTGTTTATTCAAATTTACGAGCTTAACATTGTTTCTCGAGCACGTTGTTTGTCGTGGCGAACGAAAAATATACGGATGAACGTTCTCACAATCGAATTAACACAGCCGACTGCATCCTCGAGCAGAAAGCTGCTATCTGCTCGCGTCATCGTGGTTTCTGAGATGCACCTTCTTTCGTGTTCGACTATTTTTACCGTCGAGTTAGCGACGAGGATTTTCGTGCAGCGAACGCATCGAACGAATAACGAGTACGGCGTATTTGATCGATAAGCTATCTCGAGCGTGAACTCAAAGCAGATAGGGATGATTTGTGTACGCCGTGGGGTCTACCGTTCTCCTCGGATTTACAATCGTTTCTGTGTTTTATTTGTTATCTGAATTTACGTGTTTAAGAATTGGTAACTTCTTGGCGATGAGCTCTCACGTAAAAAATAAAAAATATTGTGTTATACAAAATTATATTTTCTGTTATCGAAACACATTAAAATCTAAACAAATAAATATAATTTTTTAGAAAAAGTGGACTTAATCTTCCTTAAAATTATATAAAGTGTATTCTTATAGGTGCCCAGGGTACCAATCGATGGTTGACACACCCTGATTTTGGGGTCCAGATATATTTGAAAAGATCCAAAATCGAACAATACAGAAAATTCTTCCTCGCGAGTTTCGTACGAAAAGAAGAACAACAAGTCGCATGTATTTCATGTTCGTTCGATCCATCGGATCGTTTATCATCTCGCGGGTCAGTTGGCTCGAAGATGATAGGCAAAGCTGAGATCGCGCGTGTGTGTACGCCGCGTGAACCTCTCTCGTTCTGGAATTTACTGGAAGCCCGTAAAAGTTGGTGGCCACGAGTGGTCTCGAGTTTTGTCGCGGTCTCTCGCGAATCGTGCTCGACGAGCGGAAGGAGATGTTTTCTGGATGAATTCGTTCGTATGCCTCGCAAAACGCGGAAGAAGCCAAACGTAGGAGAGAGAGATAAAGAGGGGGTAGGGAGGGGCGGGGAAATATTTTCTCGGTGGAAGTTTCGATTCACCTGACAGGTCGGAAGAACGATCGCGCGAATTTCTGATACTTGGAGCACGTAGCGGAAAGTTGGGTCGCGGTCCCCGCGAACGTCGTAAATCAACATGGATACGCAGCTACGCGAAACTTTTCGATTACCGATACCCCGTGCTGAATTAATGGTTGCTTCGAAGCGATCAGGCAACCTTGAGCGGTAATTATACGCCACGTGGAACGTGTTGCACGATCTAGAAACTGTTTCGCCAGCCACCCCTTTTCTCCCGAGGGGTGTAAAATGTCGAAAGGGAGAAATAAAAGAAGTGCGAATGGAAAGACTGATGATGTTCTCGGGAGGGTAGCTGATCGCTTCGATGTTCGGCACACGAGGGGCATTTTTATGATACGGATAAACGGGAAATGAGAAGTTAATGGAAACAGAGGATGGTAAATTAATATTTCACCTCTGAGTTTTATGTTTAATTGCTTAATGAACCAGACACTTATATTTTAATTGAACTGTCTCTGTTATTAACTTTTTAAAGCATTTAAATGGAAGTATTTAATTTTGTTTGACACAACTCTCAGAGAAATTATAATCCAAAGAGCTAATAATGATAGTGTTACTTTCAAATAACCAAACTGCTTCCAAATGCAATCTCTAATTTAAAATAAAAAATATATTAGTATTTCATTTTTTTCTCTCGGTTTTCTTCGACTTTCTTGACTCTGGTCCCAACTACAACATTATACAACAATGTTTACTTCTCACCGCGAACAGGAAGATGGAGGGAAATTTATTTTCCGCCTGCTTCTTTCTGCGATGGGCATTAACAAGCAGCGCGACCAGTTATAAATAATTCTAATAACGTGTCTCGGGTTAATATTGCGCCTCCTCCCCCTCGCGTTCCCCGGTTGCTCGAGTTTCCACGAATCTTTGGCGGGCTGTAATTTCTCAAGCCGAACGTTCCTTCGCTCTCCGTTTACACATCGCTACGTGACCCGCGCGTGTTCCAATGCATTACAACGACGCCGTATTACATCAGGCGCAAGTATATTCAGAGCACAACCCGGCCTGGACTGGAGAACGAACCATCTTACTGATGGATAGCGGCGCGGTACGGCGGTTCACGGAGACGAAAGCTCGGATTATATCCGCAGGAAACGGCGTACCCAGGCGATATGCGGATAACGCTGAAAGTTCTGAGAATCCGCTACCAAATGGAACGTCACGTACGATAGTTGTTGCATCTTTCAGAACCGTCCGCCGAGAGCGTTGGGCGCGATTCAGACGGAGTCGTAAACATGTTTCTTCTTTATTAACTCGATTTCAACTTTACAATTTGTCGTGGCGAATGCTCGCCGGATTGGATGACTTCTTTGTCGAGGTTTGGCTGAATGGAAATCGCTATAGTTTGAACAATACCGCGTGGGTGCCGAGGGCGGAAAAATGCTTCAACCGTTTCAAAAAAATCATTTTCAGGGTTTTATTATTCAAACAAAGAGGGGTTTTTGAAAACAATCGGAACTTCTAAATCCAGAAACAAAAATTGTAGAAGCTGGAATGGCAATAAATTGTTGTTGGAGTGGATCGATAACTTTGGAACGTAACATCCTGGTTCTTGTTTTCTCGCTGTCCTTGTAACATCGATACAAGACTGTTATTGGACGATAAACGACAGACAATGAAGTAAAGGTGACTGAAGATTTAAAAAATTCATCTTGAAGCAAATTAAGTGCGACACAAACGATCCAATTGAACGCTCGCCTGGGGACCAGCATGGGCCCCCTTAAGTGTTTCCTGACGAACGAGTGTTTTACAGTTTACGATCGAATAAAATAAAGTGGATATAAATGGTACAGCCACGTGAGAACTATAAACCGGAAAACAGTATTTATGATTCGCGCGAGCGTATTGTAAAGGTTGTTCTACACCCTATCCAGCGGCGATGAAAACGTAAAGCGGCGATAAAGGCGTTATCGTTTATGGAGTTTTTAAAGAGGGCCGATTATGCAGATGATCCGCGAACGTGTTGTCGATGATTTTCGAAGTCCTTCCACGCAACTTTTAAATACAATTTCAGATATCAATTTGATCAATCATTTTTTAATTCTAATTTTTATCATGGCAAAAGTCACGGTGTCTATTGTCATGGCATTGAATATTGCAATAAACGTTCAATAAGCATCGCGAGGGAAGAACCCCGGAACTTATTATTTGTCATGATTAAACGGCACCATGAAACGTAACACGGGTGCAGGCAAAGGCTTTCAATTAAAGTTCAGAAGCCGACAGAGTCCTCGCGGCATCGTGATTTAATTGAAGCGTTCGAGCAATACGATGACTTTACGGGCCGATTCGGCCGAACAAAGACCATATTTATCGAGCCGGCATCTCGTTTCACCCGGCGTGCCGGGGAGTCCGGAAAATTGAATCGAAATCATTTTAATATGACGCGGCTCTATCTCGACGGCAGATAATCGGGTCAGATTAGGAGCAGCCAGTCGAAAGGGGGCCGTATGCTCGGCGAATATGCATCCGGAGTAATGAGATTTCCAAGGTACACGGTGCCAGTGTACACGCGAGAGCACGATTATCTGATTGCGTTTTACAAATGTTTAAAAAAGGATTCGAAATTCGCAGTATAGATAATGCCCACGGTGAAAAGTGCTTAAACATTATTCATCGGGGAATCAACCATTTTAGAGCCATAAATGTACCGCGGATGCTCGTAATAAATATTTTTATAGTCAAATTTTGATTAAAACAGGAGAAGTATTTCTCTCTTTACAATTCTAATTCTCAAGATTCCTTAGAATTTTAATAATAGATTTTTCTGTAATTAACCATCCGCTTTGGGCAATCGTTCGGAGCTCAAAGGAGAACGTCATTTTGGGGATCGTTTAATCGTCGATTCTTGAAACTTCAAGCTTGAAATACGGCACACGTTCCTCCGAAATAATTAAAGGCTCTACTGGCGCGGATCAACGCGATTCGCAACTCGAAAATCGAAATTCCCCGTAAAGCAGCGCGCGCAAAAGACTATCCGGCCCGCGAGGATCCAGCGAAACGGACCAAATCATCGTTGAAATACGTTAGAGCGGATATTAACATAGGTGAGGCGTGTAGCGGGGCGTAGTCGAGCGAGTTTACTGGAGGGTGGTTCTCGTATGAACGCGTACCAGCCGCATACGTGCTGCGAAAATTTAAGGGATGAATCGGGCGAACAAGAAGCCATCCTAATTAACAGATAACGGTCACCGGGATATTAGTTTATCCACGGATAAACTGGGTCACGATGAATGCGCCTGCGATACGTTATCCGTGTCTCTGGCGTAATACGAGCCGCGTGACACGTTGTTTAAGGGGAAACCGGAAGTCGAGGCGCCCGGCTTCGATCCAGTACACGGTCGAGCGTGAATTTTCGTCCTCCCTCTACCGAACCCTGCTTTTAATTAGCATTCGCTGAGACAGATCGATGATGGAGGTTCTTCATACTGTTTTGGATGAAGGGTTGGACAAATTTTGGAACGTTTTAAATATTTGTGACAATTAACAGGCCTGTTTGATTCTTTTCTATAAATAATAATTTTTGTTTCGAAATCTTTCTAAACTCTCCACTTGGAGGAATTTCGTTAATTTCACAAAAACATTTGGAGTCAATCGTCGAAATCTTTTCACGCAGTGGGTTGAAAGTCGTAGCCCGATCAGGAAGGCAATTCGTTTACCTGGAAACTCTTCTTGCAAGACTCACCTCACGGCTTTGTCGTCGTTATTCTGAAGGCGGTGTGGTATATCGTCTCTTAACTTTTCCGCTTTAGAGCTTAACTTCGTTCGCGACGACACCCGCAGACCTTTCTTGGTCCTTTCGCAAACTTCGTTACAAACTACAAACGTACCGCGAGAATATATTTACAGACTTAAACGAACGCTCGGGCACGTGTCTCACACCTTGTCTTTGATGTTTCTTCTAGAACTGACTGTGAAAAAACAAAATGCTTAAAATTACTTGAATTTTCGTGTGGAATACGAAAAATGTAAATTTTTTCGAATGAAAATTTTCAGGGAATTTTTTTCATACATGTTAATTTATTCTAATTTGAATTTATAAAATTGTTTCGAAGCTTGTTGTAAGAAATTTATATATTTGGATACCCGTAATAAATTTTCAAATTAATATCTTGAAAATAAGAATTTATCGATTGCATAAAATGTCGATTAGAAAAATATTCTCAAAAAAATTCAAGAGTATTGGTCCAATTAAAAAAAGTTATGCCATTTTAAAGAATGTACGAATACATCTTTGCACTGATTGAACGTTCTTTGCGTATTTTACGCGCATAACATGCACAGGCTGGTTATTAGTATAAAAGGTTGCTTTGTATCCGTCCGTACCGGTTCACGAGGCATTTCTACGGTAATGGTACCGGTGCTCGTTTCAACAATAATTCGTGTAAGACCAAATTAATCCTTCGAGAATTACGATTCCTGTGTGAATCGTGCATCAACGTTTTACCGCAGCGGCAAACCTCCAACGTTTGAAATCTTTTCATAACTACAAATTCCACGGCTGAAGATCATTACTAATTCAAATATTCGCGTTCCGCGGACCGTTGCCTTTCAATTATTCATTGCCCGATGCTTTATCAGGGATTTCCTCGAAAAATCAGCAACATTGAACGTTTTCGAAATAACCGTGGCCGTTCTCGTTAAACATTTCCCGTTTCCGGCTGAAAAGCGAAGAAATTACGACGAGGAAAGTTATTTCGGTCGAAAGGTGTTTGAAGTGGTGCATTCGATGCGGAAGGCAAGCGATCCTTGGATACGACCACGTGCAGGTAGCTCTGAATCGCACGCTTACGAGTGCATATAAGCGTTTGAAGCAATTAGCGTGATTCGCTGCTCGGACGAGCCGAGCGAAAGGAATTATGGTTTTGATTATTTTGTCGCCGTGACAACGAAACGGTTCTTTGCTAATTGTCGACGTATCTCATCGATATAAATCTAACGGATGATGAACGTTGGGACGATAATTGGATGGTGCCGGAACTTTGTAATCGACCGGGCCTGCACTTAAAGGGGAAGCCAAAGTTACCAAGTTTTGAACATATACACTGGACAAGATCAATCGATGCTTTAATTACGGTGGCTTCGGTAGTTCGATATACAGTGTAGCTGAGTAACAAAATTAAGTATCTTTAGAGTTCTTAAGTAAGCCATAATGGTATACAACTATAAGAATTTATGGTGGTATCGCTTCCTCAAGTGTAATAAAGTATTTTAAATTTTATTGCCTTATTGAAAGTTACAGTGGTTGATTAAATTGATTAGGACCATGAAGTTTGCATAGGAATAAAATCCCAGCGTCGAAGAAAAGTTTCTACGTTAAAGTGATCTTCCCGACTATTCCTATTCCGTCGTTAAATTGTTTTTTGGACCGATCGAAAACAAAAAGCATTATACTTCCTCTAACACAGGCTACAGGCACCGTTCTTTGATCCAAAGAGCCCTTGTCTTCGCACTGGAATTCGATTAAATTGCTTGTAGGAGTATTCGAGTTTCTTAGTCGAATTGGAAGATTCCACGAGCTTTCTACGACACTTGCTCGTCCAAGAAGCTCGTAAAAAGGGTCCCTCTGGTTCCTTCGACTCGACCATTCCCGCGTTCCATTACCTCTTCGTCTCTTATTCGCACAGGATCCACCAGGACCAATTAGAAAAGGAAAACTTTTACCGATCCTTCCTATCCTGGGATTACTCTTATCTGGAAGATTTGCTTCGGTATACGGCTCGTGTTTCTCGATCCTAGTATATTCCGTAACTACGCAATACAAACTTTGCAAAAATAAAATAGTTATATCAACGATTATACAAATCAATTCCAAGCCCTTGCGCATATGAAAATGTAGTATGGAAAGTAAACCAAGAATTATATATAATTCCATCGAAACCATCGATTCTTTTGGGGTAGTACCATAAACGGAGTGGCCAGTCGGAAGTACCCACTTTGCAGGTCGGAAGTAACAACATAAACCCGAGCATCTGAAATATTATTTGACGTGGCGGGGTGGCAAGCAGAGGAACAACCTTGGAACGATGCCGGTCGTCTAAGAAAGCTTCGATTAATCATATAAGCAACTTTTGTCGCAGTTCTTGAACACGATGGCGCGCGGCGAACGAATGGTCGCCGGGGGTGGTTATAGGACGAGTTACGAAAACGGGCTCCTGAGCTGTGTACGCTCGAAATTGTCACGATGATAAATCGTTTCGGCATCGCGCGTCTCCGGCCACTCGTGTGTGCTGGTTAAAGCCCTCTGGACAGCTTCAAGCACTTGACTGAATGCGGGCGGTGTACATTTTGCTGAATTCGTTGCAGCTTTGCCGCTCGCGAACAATGCTGCAAGTTTCCACGAGACACTTCAGACAGTCGTGGTAAGCCTCATTTTTATGCGGCGACGACGAAACCCGTTGCAAAGGCAACGTTCTTTCTGGAAAATTTTCTTCCCGCCCGTTGCCTCGGCATCCCAGTTTTTGCCCATCGGCTTAGAATAAAACGCGCTGTTGAATTATAATCGCTTACACGTGTCCGAAAATTGTTTATTTTGATGCCTGAAACGTGTTTTATCAAACAGTTTTTGTTTAAGTTAAATATGATAGAAAACAGCCATTCGTATCGTTTAACAATTTAATGTACTATTCTGATACCCTATGTAAGCAACGAAATACCAATATTATGTAAATTAGAGGCTGTAATTAGAATTGGAGTATCAATTGAATTATAATTACAGTGTTTGTTGTATTTAGCGTATAAACGCTATCGCAACAGCGACATTGTTATTACACGTAGTCAAAATTGGATTAAAATTAGCGTTGTTAATTAAAACATGATTCATGCGCAGTTGATCAACATTTGCGAATAATTTTACTTGCAAATCCCACGTTCGATACATACGATTAATATCTTGCCGGCTGTAAACGGGTTGTGTAGACGTTTATCTTGAAATCAAATTTGTAATATTAACACAGTCACGCTTGAACAATAATAATTACGAATAATTAACTAGTTCGGACCGGCGCAAAGCCGCGCGATGTAAACGTACGTTATATCTTCATTTGCAATTTTGCTCATCTCTCGTATCGCGTTGTATTTCACTCCTTTGTATAACTTACACCTTTGTCCCGGCCAATTAGGCGGCACCGCTGTAACCGGTCTTGTTTTGCTTTATAAATGCCTTCCACGGACGTAATTGCGTCCGTTATATACCCGGCGCAAATTGCTTTCGATCTACGGTTAACCCCATAGTGATACGCGCGCTCGTATTTACCGGGTGGCCCATCTGTCATCGGAAAAATTCGATTTCCCGTTTTAATTCACTGATTGGCTCGTACATCTTCTTTCTGTTGTCGATGCGTCCCCCGAGCGTTACACCGCTTTCGATAACGATAATGTCGCGCACAAATTAATTGAGCAGACTCCTGGATCGCGACAATAAATCAACAGGATTATCGTAGATCATGACACGGTGACTCGGTTCTCGCGTTTGGCTACTGTCACGCGCTCGCGACGAAATCGACTCGTGTCAAGTGCGAGCACGAAGGCATTCGGCTTCTGTTTGATAATCGAAGTCAGGCCGCGTCGATCATGGCCGGATAACGTCAGTCGTTTCGAGTTGACACGCGTGAAGGATCGTAATGCACAGAAAGCATTAGTTGGTTTGATAAGCAAAGTTTCGGGTCGGGACGATCGTAACGTTCGGATGACATCGGGAACGCTGTCGTACGAGGGACGTTGATTTTGATCTAATTATTAAGACGTGTCGACTGAGGTCGACGCTTGGAACAACAGTTGAGATTTCTGCACGTATCAATGATAGCATCGTCTGATAATACGAGTCAGGTTGTAGTTGGTTATGGTCTCGAACATCAAATGGTACAATAGTTACAGATATGATGAATATTGGTTGAAATTTTATTTCAGATACTTAGCCTTTTGAAAAATAAAAATTCCTGTGAAATCTGTGTAACTGTCAGATTACAGAGTTATAAATCCGCGTAACAATCCGAGCAACTTTATTCACGTACGAACGTGGAAATAATCGAAGGAATAATAGCAAAATCGATGCGTGAGGACAGTTTCGCGGAGAGTACCTGGAAATGTATCGCTTCGAGCTAGATTCCGAGGGTTGGAGCACCTGAACGGGGGACTTAACCGGCATTAAAGCGTTCATTGAAAACGCTCGCGGCTGAATAGAAGCTCGAGAGGCTATTGAGAATGGTATTGGGGTTACGATTCGATAAATAGCGGTTGCTTAAACTTAAACTGGTTCGTTTGGGTAAATTACGTATGCCACGGTTAAACGAATCGACGGGAATAAAACACGGGGGAAACACGGTGATATAATAACGCGGAACGTAATTTTAATATATCACGAGCGTGTGCAAGCGCGGCCTCGTTCTGTATTTAATAACGTCTACCCGTAAAAAAATTATGAATTCGTGCCGAGTGGCCAGCGTTTTTTTGAATCGTCCGTCCATGAATTGTTCAGAAATTGCACGATGCCTGAGAACCGATTAGCGAAGGGCTGGGGAAAAAAAAATAAAAAGGAAAACACCGGCAAAAATAAATTGCCGTAAAGACACGGGGATAAGGGAATCCGCGACGCGGTAGGGAAATGGCTTAATGAAATATACGATTTTGTTAATCCAACGTATTAGCACAGCCACCGTGGAACCGGGGATAAAAAATTGGGACGAGAGAGGAAGAAACGGGAAATTGTTTGCTCCATTTTCGAGCTCGCGTTCGTTCGGTGCCCGTTTCGCTCTGCCTTTTTTCATCCGTCTGCCGCCTTGTGGCGAAATATTGTTGCGAGTTCGTTTCGAGGAATGATATTTGCACGATCGCTTTTCACATTGTAGAAACGTTCGATCGAATTTGTTTCGCGGATTTAGACGAAGGTTACGAATGATCTTGGAAAAGCATCAAGCTTTTTCCTAGGGTTAGTTTTCTTTGTTTTCGTTTATACAACTTGTATAAAAACAATTTTCATTGGTATAAGCTTGGCTCTCAAAGTACAATGGTCAAACGCGTTGTTTTCAATTTTCCTGGATTTTTTCCAATCATTTAATTACGCTTGTAAAGGTAACAACCTACTATTCTTGAAAAGGGAGTTTTTTGTAAATAACTTTTATTTCAACAGTATTGAATATAAAGAATTTCTGAAGCATGGTGAAAAATATGAACTGAAAATTTTTCATCGCTAAAAGCAGGAAAATAATTGCGATTTTTATTACATGTTTTGAAATAAACTTTCATTTAACCGTGCTCGTAAAATGTAATATTCTGGGGCGTCAAGTCCGCTGTACTAATTTATTCAAAATGGGTCATAAAGTAATGAAAATAGCCTGCAGTATTATTTATTTAATTTAAGTACATAGGTATGTACGGAATAAAAAATATTGTCTATATATTTTTAAAAATAAAGAATAATAATTTAAATATTTATGCATTGAAGTTACATACAAATTTCTGAATTATTTAATTCAAACTCCTGCAATCAACAGAAATTTCATAGAATTTCCAATGTTTCTAATGTGACGATGTCAGTCGGCGAACGATTAAACTGTCCCATCTTTCATTCGAATCTCGTTTTCCGCGGTCTGAAAATTCCACGAGCACCGTCGTCGAAATCTAGAAGTTTTCCCAACATTCTCTTATCGTATTTCCCGTACGTCGCGAACTCGGCAGATCTGCTCGAGTATTTACAGTCACCGGGATCGTTCTAATCCCGGACCAAGTTAAAAGTTTGAAAGCGAACCGAAATCATAAAGGACGTGTTCGGATTGATTTCGAGGGAGCCGAGCGTTCGCGCGTTCATCCGTTCATCCTGAGAGCACGGTGTCTGCGTTGTTTCCACCCCGTAACCGGAAGTTCTGACTAGGTAAACACCTCACATATTTACCTGCGTCGGTCGAACGACGAACAGGTGCCTGAGAGCTAGACCAATCCACGTATCACGTATTCGTTCAAATTGTGATGTTTTATGTCTCCGTTTTTTAATTTATTTCTTCATCGTGTTATTTATTAATTTCAACTTGAAAAACGGTAATTTTGTAGAGAATGTTTAAAAAAATAGTTTAAAATTTAATTTAAATCGCTAGCTTTCTGAATAGACCATAGGACGAAATCTTTTTTTTAATTAAAATGACGTATACAACTCGGTTTTTAAAGGAATGAACTTGAATATAGTCTGACTCTCGAGTGACTCGACACTATGCAACGAACGCGTCATTATCTCTCGGTGTGAAATAAATTAAAGAGGAAAATCCACTGATTTCCGTGAGACAAGAGAGACGATCTGTCGTGAGCTGGAATCCTCGTCATCGGACACGGTGAAAACGCGAATAGTTAGAGAAGAATAGAGCTTGGAAAAAGGAACAGTCAAAGCAAGAAAATCGTTTCGACGCAGTTTGAAGCAGAATCTTCATTAAAAACAACGTTCAGTATTGTTGACTCATGATAAAAGGCATTTTATTTTAATGTTGAAGAACTGGTAACTGCTGTCCTCAAAATTATTTTAAATAATTACAGTACGCGAGGATTTAAACGGTTCGTTTTTTTTTCCACAGTTATTGCTTTAAAATATTTGGCGGGCATTCGAACGCCCGCGGGCCGTGTGTTTCTGACCTCCGAGCCAGAGCCTAAAGGATTATCCGATTTCATAGCGAAAAACCGGACGAAACAAAATGGATACCGGCGCACGACCAAAGGAATTTAATCCGGTTTATACACAGCGAAAAAAGCGGAAACTTAATAGCCGGGTATTAAGCCGTGACTAGGCGGATGGTTGAACGGAACGCGCTTCTATCTCGCGATATCTCGAATTTCGACCGTACCTCGTGTCGAGAATATTAACTCACGTTGCGTTCCGACTGCTATCGGAATGGATAAATTCCGATGCTCGGAGGTGAGACGAGCCTCGAACCGAAATAGACAACGATTCCGGTTTCAAATGTTTCGACAAGATGTGTGCACGCCTGAAATTGTTCGAGCACGATCAAATAGACATTATGCAGACGACGACGACGACGGGGAAAGCGAAACGATTTCAGGCGTCGCCTTGTGTTCCGCGCCACGATATCCGTGTATTGTTTCACAGCTGCGACGATCATGTACCCTGTGTACCGCAATATGTAGTTCGACTTGAAAGTAGGCGATTTCGCGTGTGAAAATAAGTGGAAAACGTTGGAATAAGATACCTTTTTCATGTCTCGCTGTGTTTTCGAGGAAATTGAATTTGAAAATTCTAAACACGTTCACTGACGTGGAAGAAATGAACGTACGTAGCGAGACGTATCAATCCTTTGACTGCAAGCGACGTATATATGCGTTCTGTGATGTCTATGATTATATGAAGTTTACGATTTCAAGTAACTTTGATAAATTCAAATTTTGACAACAAATGATAGTTTTTGAAAATGACATCACAGTGTGATACATATGGTACACCATGGAGTAAGGGGATAATCGAACGAAGAGACGCGTAGCCACCAGGAGAGCCAGAGGCAATTGAAATTGCGAATGTGTATTGACCAAGACACCTTCGATACGCAATTAATCGATATTCCGGCTAATTGATGTCTGACTTGATTAATAATTACAACGGTCCGTCGCACGTTTGACGACTGAGTGTAACGCGCAAAATGAAACCTTTCTTAAATGAACAAAACTTAACGCCTTTAATAAAAAACGATTTACAAATGATAATGTAAAGATAACGAAACTCAAGTTTCGAATGTTTCACATTTCGAATCGCTAGAATGCTTTTCAGAATTTTCCCAGAATTTCTATTATTAAATTCAATTAACAATACACTTTCGCCGCGGCCTACGCGTTTGTGTTCCATTTTAACGTGAAAACCGGGAATGAACGTAATTACGAACGAAAATAAAAATAAAATGATAACAAAATAATGGCTTTCCGTGGCGTAAAAATGGCATAAACGTGCTCTGGGCGAGGAACGATTAAAGTACTGCAGATTTTGAAAGTAATTACTTCCATGAATTCAAGCCGTCATATTTGCCCGAAATTACCGTTGCAAACACCGTTTCCGGATTCTCGCCGAACCTTTCGCAGTCCGTTTTGTTTGTACAAGCTACTTCCTCAAAAGTGAAATCGATTTCATAAGGCGGTAAAAAAATCTGGCTCGAGATTGGCTGGCGATAAAGCGAGCACGGAAACGGGGGAGTTAAAGGAAATTACCGGTGCACTTGAGCCTCGTTTGCGAAACGTTTCATCGTTTCCAGCGTGTAAATATGGCGGTTTTGATTAGCCTCGAAGGTTCATCGTGCCGGCCATTAATATCGCGCCCTCCATATTTTTCTTATCTTCAGAAATTTTCGAAAGACCGTCTATAATAACGTTCCAAGTTTCACAAAACCGTGGTTATTCGCGCGGTTTAACTGCTGCGTAGCGTGCCCGCTATCGTTTGACAAGAGAAATGGTCGAATTGCCTGTTAGGTTCTTTCTCGCGGGAGGAAAGATCAAACATCGTTATCCATTCCTTGATTAATTCTTTTCGAACAATCGTAAGATAACCTGTTCGTTCGCGAATAATCGTTTGAAAGGATACAAGAAGAATTCTTCAGTTATTTTTCCGTTTGAGGTCTAATTGCTCCGAATCGACGGGAGGGGGACGAGAAGGAGGGGAAAGAGGCACAGGACACGTAATCGTAATAACGAGGAAAGAGTGTCGTACGGTTTTTTTTATTGAACGAAAGTGGAAGGAAAAGGAGGTCTTTGTGCCGGTGACGTCCTCATAACCGCGAGTTCCCTTTTATCGGGACTTTCTTTTTTAACGGTGCATTACTTCCACCGAACGGAAGTGGCCATAATTGCGTGGCACAATTAAGGTCAACCGTAGTCTCGTTTACTCTACGGTCTATAAGATCCGCCGCACCCCTTTCGACGTCTTCCCTTCGTCATCCCCGTTTCTTTTATTCCCCCTCCGCCTAGTTGCCCCGCGTTTCGTTAGCGTGGCTCTCGGTTAGGGTGTCCAATCAGCGCGGTCGGATTAGGTTAACTGCATCGGCGCCCTTTCAATGGTCTCGTTTCCCGCGACCGCGTTTGATTCCAACTCCGAGCCGACAGAAGAAAGGGTCGTCCAGTTAAAGAAAGGGATCTTCTTCCTATAAAGAGACACTTCAGTCGGACGGTCGTGGAAACGGTCCTGGCTCCAATAGACGCGGCGACCTGTAATTGGACGATTGGATCCGGCACGGTCACGCTCGACTGACCTATAGAACGAGTCGTCGAAAGAGGTTAATGGAAACGAATAAAGGATCAGAAGAAACTCGAGGTGCAATAGGTAGCAGAGTTGTATACCTCGATCATTTAAACGTTATATTACTTTCGTACAATCTTCTTTAATTATTCCATAACACGAAATTATCGAATGTTGCTGTTCGACGAAAACTGCAGGGTGCAGGCTTATAGAGTGCAGATTGCAAGCGATGCAGTCTGCGGCGCGCAAAGTGCAAGGGTTAGATAAGCTCGTTAATAAACGACGTTAATAAATAACGTTGTTTGCGGTTCCCCGACGCGAGCCTATCAATCATTCCCCACCGTTGAACGGGAGCATCGAAGGATCTTTAATCTCGAGACGCGTCTCCGGGCGATACAGAGTTTCGTGGCGAGGTTCGATCAGCGGCTAAGTAGATAACGAAGCGAATAGGCAGACAGCCGCGATAAGTGGCGAAGAACGCGGAGCGAGCTGCTTGTAAGCTGTCTGCTCCTCCTTGGACGCCTTTCATAACTGCTGGCCAGACTGGCATCGGCTCGAGAGATAACGAGTAAATAACAGGGTAAAACCGGCAGCTTTGCTCTCGTCTCGTCGCATTATCAACGGGCTAAGATACTACTTGTTCCCGCGCCGTTCTATACCGGTAATGACCGCACCCCTCGTCCCGTTTTCCATCTCTCAGTTTTCATCACGGTCACCGTGTTGCGACACCGGGCGCAACGGGTGAAACGGACCTGGGGATCGTGCTTACGCTTCGCTTCTACCGATGGAGATACACTAACGAGACATTGACGACATTTTCCGTGGGATGAAAACGCAAACGTCGCAGGGCTTCGGGATCTTCGTTCGCGACGAGTTATTCGGTACGGTATGTTTTGTACGGGTTTCTCCTCATTACCGGTCGCGAACGATGTCGGCGAGACGTTTTATTCGGATCGGATGCACGACGCTGTAACGAGTACACGAAACTCGACTAGGCGAGCGGAGAATGTTGTTTGAGAGTTGTTGCTCGCCGAGGAATAATTTGGCCGAGGATTCCGGGGGTTTTTGATACTTCGAGAGATTGTAATTTGGATTCGTCGGTGGAGTACGCGTTCCTTCAAATTCGAAATATGTATTCTTGTTATGAGTCGATTTTACAACTTTCAGAATGGTTGTTAGGTGTACCTCCACGAATAAATCTCTCAGCTTTGCTTTCTTTTTTTTTTAATACAATTTTTAGTCGTGTGTATTATCCGTACAAACATGAATTTATTTTATTTTTGTACAAAATTGAAACAATTTTTTTAACTGAAGCGTAGAGAATATTTATATTGATTGGAGGACGCAAGTAATTGGAAATGATTCGTTTATATTGGGAATTAAATTAACAATGTTTTCACACATTCTGCCAGCAGAATTAGAACACAAAAGGATTATTATTTCGAAAAATTTGCTTTGAATTTTATACGAAAATCTCTATTTTCTATTCCAATAATATTTATTGTATTATCAAAACTAAATGAAACTTCGTCGTTCAATAATCAGCGTTGAAAGGATTTCTCTAACGAAACTGTTTACTGTTTTGTTGCAGACGCGGCCTCGAACTCACGACAGGGAACTGTTTCACCCTCGCAGCGGCAAAGGAAGTTCAGACAAAAGACTTGGCTCCGCAACGAGTGGAACCTCGTATCAAAACCTCAACAAAAGGGTTGAATTCGAATCGAGCACATTTAGTTAGGTCCCTGGTATCGCGATACAAGCTCTTTCATTTTCTTTCTTCCGAAGTCGAAACGCGCGTGTACAATGGAGAATTATACGTTCTTCGTCGACGGTAATCGCGCTCAAAGGAGCACGAAATTGACACGGATATGATAATCTTATTACCGCGGAGAAAATTCAGAAAGGAATACTAGATTTAATGCATCGTGACGTACTGGACAGTAATCAAAGGCGCGAGAGGGTGGGAGGTTCGGGGCGGTGTTAATTTTAAAAGTTTCCCTTTTGCTCGGAAAAACGCGAGGATCCAATAATGACACGGACGATTTAACCGCGAACGTTGAAACGGACGAAAACAGGTGCTTGTTCACGAGTCATTAACCCCCTCAGTTTCTATCCGTCGACCGTACGAAATTATCTCCAGAGGTGATTGTTTCTTGCCAGACTAATTGCTTACGAACGATTCGTCTAAATCGTATCTCGAGCGAGATTTACACGTTTCCTCTTGGCTCTTAAAATATTTTATAGCTAAAGAAAGTGGAGCTTTAACACCTTGTCTCATATAATCGAGTATTATTAGCGTTATAAATAATTGCTTCTTTGAATTTATATTCAAATTATCGCTTACGAATCCTGCTAAAATGAATATTAAAATAAATTCTTAATACTTCGGACGCGACGTAAGGCAGAAATCTTAATAAAGAAGATTGCTTCGCGAACGATTCTAAAGATTTTTCCGCTTGTATTGATGTTCGAACGGTAAGGAAAGGGGTTGAAACGAAAGATCTGAAGCTTCCGTTGAATCGTGACAGATTATCGCAAACGAGGGGTAACCGTGTGTTCTTCCGGGACAAGAACGAGGATATAATTAAAGACACGGCGGAACGGTGGACAAAAGAGAGAAAGGCGACGCGACGATAGAGTGAAAATGATATTAAGGCAAAGAACTGATTGAAACGAGGGAAATGGCGATTGTCGGGGCTGTCAGTGAAATGAGTGCCGCGCGTTTAAGTGTGTGGTTCGGCGCTGTTCTCTTTGTGGCTGTGACGCTTGTCCGCTCTCAGGTCACATGGACACCGATCTACGTGGGCGCCTACAGTGAGTACATTTTTTATATTTTCAATTATTTAACAATTAACTGTACCCGATATAGCCTGATTATATTTTGTTGAAAACTTTAAACTTTACTTTTTGTATACTTCTCAATTCTTATTTTTCATTGAATTAAAAAATGTGACAATGACGAAACTATTATCTATACATTTTTAAAGACACAGAGTCAGTGCTGAGCGTACTATTTCCTGTGTTATATTTCTAATTCTAAACCATCACAGTTAGGAACTAAATTTCGTCAAAATAAATTTTCGATTGAACTTGACCGACCAAACCAGTGAATCAACAACCGTGCAGAATCGTCGCCGAAATGTCAAATTGATCGCGTCAATTAACGGGCCGCGATGTTTTGGCGCGAGTTCGCAAACGAGTACAATTAATGGCGTATTGAATTTGTACGACAAACGAGTAGACGAGGGGTGGCAGGCAGCGCAGGGTGATTTACAACGGCGCCGATGGATCTCGGATTTCTCGTCGGGTCGGCTAGTAACACCCGGGCTCGCTAATAACTCGACGGAAAAAGCGAAGTTTTGCGAACGGCGCGGCACGTGTCGCTGACAAATAGAAAAAGCTGGGCTCCCGGTTCTGTTTTAATCAGCGCCCAGTGATTCGGGTCAAGTGCGACGATCAATCCGTGCCAGGCCTCGTTTGCATTGGAACACATTGCGTCTAGAACGATCGCGTCACCTTGCCAGACGGTTTAGCGTCATTTCCTGTCTCTAATGAAATTTCCGGCCACGTTTCTTCACCCTGCTGTCCTGAAATATAAAATAGACCTTACGTACGGCTTGTTGTACAATTATTTGTTTGGTAGAATCGTCTGACGGTTGCACGTTTCGTGAAATTTACGACTTCAACGTTTCGTTCCCTCTTATATCTAAGAGAAGATTATTAATCCTTCAGTAGCGAAGCTGGGTCTGTACTTAAGAAATTTATAGAACTTCAATTTGAAAATAAATGATATTCTCGAAGAAGCAAATAATATCCAACTAGACACTTCTCTTTTAAGACACAAGTAATTAGAAGTTGAATTTTCGACTTCCAAGACTTTGCATTTGAATGTTCTTACACATCGGTAGAATTTGTTACCTCCTCAGTTTGAACGTTCCCATTAATCACGTCTTGTTCGTTCCATCCTTTCATTATCCAAAAATTTCCAACAATTTCGTAGGACAATTCAGAGATAACCGTTCCGTCGTCTAAGTTATACAGGGAAGTCTCTTAAAGAGCACTAGTAGATTCTGCGGAGATCCGGCGGAGTAATTCAAGCCACAAACATCGTGCGGTGGCGCGGATCAACCATAGGGAAACCAAAGGGAGTCAGGGTTGGACGGCTAGGTGTTGGAATTGTAGGAAGAAAGGGTGTGTCGGTGAAGATTCTCCTTTGCAGTTGCTTGTCGTCAGTAGCAGACTGTACGCTAATTAACGGTGGGTAACAAGGGTGCCCGAGAGAGAGATGGAGGGTCGTTCTAATAATTCGCGTTCAAGACGAACGAATGTCCTGGCTGCCAGAGAAAGAAGGTGAAGATCTGTACCGAGGACGGAACAAGGGAAATTATAGCACGAGGAGTACGCCCCTGGTGTCGGTATCGATCTTGCCTGTAAGGAGTTTATCTTAAATGTTTTTAATTAATTACGAGACCCAGGGGTTCCACCCTTCAGACGGCTCTGTCGCGTGTTCTACCGACGTCGTCGAATTCGAGGGAAATTTGAGCTTCTTTGGAAAATGCTAGGGAACCGGGGGCAAGAAGTTCTGCTGTAGACTTTAGTTATCGTATTTGAAACTTCTGTATTAATCCGTTCAGAGTATCGTCGGTGAAACATTTATACCTCGATCGTCTTCCATGGCGGTTCTCGATACCAAGAATTCTTTAAAAATTGCTTTAAAATTATTTCGTTAAATTCTTTTCAAATTAAACGAAACTCACGATTTTTATTATTTTTTTATCGTTTCCAGCGATTTGAAATCCTGTTGTAATTTTAACTTTGGACAGACTTTGTTGGAATACGTTAAATCACTTCGAACACAATTTTCTCCGCTGTACCATTCAATTTCAATTCCAGCCGTAACGTTACAAAGTGATTGATCGTTCGCCGAAACCAGGCTCGCCGTATTCATTAGGAAACGAAATTCATCCGTGAATTATGCTATTTCCCGGTTGATTTTCGTTCTCGTTGAATCGGCTCGGCTCCAGGCAGAGAAAATTTTGAGAAAGTTGAACGACTCGCGGCGCGCAATTGCGCTCACCACCGTGGCGAAAAGTTTTCGCTGGCAAATGAAGTCCGCTCGTAAAAAAGTGGAGGTTTCTGGTCGTAAAGTCGCAATAGAAAGTCGGTCCAGCCGAATGTTGCAACCATGTTGCACCGATCGTAAGTCCTCGCGAGGATGGACAACCCTTTATATATTTCGAAGATCATACTTTTGATCAATTTGTCTAGTATTTTAATAAATATTACTCTTTTACATGATATACGTGAGCAGGTACACGCACGCGTTTATATTTCAGAAATTCGCGTATGCACCCTCGAGTTAATTAGGCGGCATAATTATTTTGGCCAGTTGAATGTGCTTCTTGGTATTCAGAGCTTCAGAGAACTTTTTCGTAGATGAAAGTTTCTTTCTTTTGTGGTTTTCACCACACTTTTTGTACATCAGCAATATTCCTGATGTAATTTAAAATCGCGAGAAGATGCAGAGCGATTGTATCGTGCCGGGAGAATGCACAAAAGTGCAACGTTATATTCGGAAAAGTTTGCGAAAACGCTTGCCTTAGATAAGCAAACACGTCTGGTACCGTTTGCCTTCGTAAAGGAAAGACACGTAGTCTCTATGCACGCGGAAAAAGGGAAAACGTTGTCCCTCAGTATACCGGCGTATGTCTGTACACAGAGGAATTCAATATTGATGATAACCTTTCCCTCCCCATAAGCAATTTCGTACCAACAATTCTTGTATTCGTAATGAAACATACTCGAAAAGAAACCGTACGCGCCGCTGTCTCGTGGACGAATCCGGGCTAAAGGAATCGGGTAAACCGAATTGAAATGGTTCTTGTGCTTCCACCATATCAAATTGTACCCATTTTCCACAGAAGGTTATCTTTAAAATTTTCGAGCTTTGAGAATTATTCATATCGAACTCCATTCGAAGGTTCCAGCATAAACGGCCGGAAGAATATTTAATAAGTGGAAGGAACCGGTAGGACTTTAAGAATAGCCGGGAAGTTGGTGGTCGCGCGTCGAAACCACGGGCGAAAACAAAACGGACGAAGCCGAAAGGCCACCTGCGCGCCCAGTGTTCAGGTGCATTACAGTTTCATAGTCTTGGAGGCCGGTCTTGCAGCTGTAGCAGCGTTTCGAAGCGAACTGTAATCCTGTTTTCTAAATGTGGCCCAACTTCGGGCGGACATGTGTACGTCCGACCGCAAGCACTGTTCGACAGTTTGTCTCCTCAGCCAACACTCTGCCACGTTTCCCCTCCCTCCCTCCCGTTCCCCGTTTCTGCTCGCCGTCCTTCTCATCTGTATCTCTCTGCTCCATTTCCTTTGGCAAAGCAGCGGCAGCCTGTTAGGCGTTACGATTCCTTCGATACGTGGCTTCCTACCTTCGCCAACGGTATTCAGTTTCGGGAAGCTTTTGAAATTCGGCCGAGAGAGATTAGGCAAGTCTGACCGCATCGAAGCTTGCCTTGCTTCTTAAGCGGAAATTAACGACGTTGATTGCTAAGGATGGATCTTGGAGCACGTTGCCTCGCGGTTTTAATCCCTCCACGATTTCGTACGTTGAATGAACATGATGGGAAAAACGTTGTTTCGTTTTGCGAAGCTTGAATCATTTTTGGAACACATCTTCGAACGATTTTGTTAGTGAATAAGTTGCCTCTTGAATTATTTACAGGAATGTTGACGATATTAAAGGGTGATCTAAGGATGTTCATGTTTGAACGGTAATATAATTTCTGTTTGATCGGATATTAAATTTTCTAATCGCAAAGCTACTCTGGAGTGCGCGAAATTAGAGACGAAACGTATCGCTGGAAGCAAAATTGTACCCAGGAGAACCCATTGCTCCAGGAAGTCCAGTTTACGAGGTGTCTGTCTTGCACTCCAAGGTTATAATATAATTTGTGGGAATTGTTTGTTCCTTAACGAAACTTCGCCATCTATAATGATTGTGGATGATTATGGATCTAAGTTTTGGAACTTCTAAGGATAGGAATGAAGTGGTTGAAAAAATGAACAAATTTTGAAATTTCAAAAATCTTCAATGGTAATAATTAGTTTTAAAAATGTTCTGTAGTTGACTAAATAAGTCGTCCTCGATACATCGCGAGCAGTTGCACTGGATAACCCATCTGTACAAAGCGATAATGCATGCTATAGTATACATATAGATAGATCGGTATAGAACGTGGATTATAGAACACGGTAATTTGCCACGTGACTGGCGCCAGTCCTTCGGCGAATCGCATTACCATATGGTAATCATTGTAATTTCGTTATCATTCAGTCCAGTATACCGGTGAAATTATCTCTGAAATATAATAATGAACCGTGGTGACCCGCCTCGGGTGTAATAACCATAGTCGGGCCTCGTGGTTCTAATTAACAAATCGTCTTCGCGAAGGAATTGCGATATTCAATTGACTTCAGCTGTTCGTTCCGAATCGTTCGGTTGCGGGGCGCCGCTGATTTGTTTAGCGATGTTAATTACCGTTTCTGACGGTAATACCTACCAGATAGCGGCGCGGCAATTATACGCGGGGCATAATTTGTCTCATCCCTGGCCGGCAAGAGCTTTATGCCTTATAATAAATCGTCCTTAATAGCCGGCTGGCGTTATCCAATCAACTATTTACGCGGTCCATTGTTCACGTTTAACTAATCTACCTCTTAATCTCGTGTTGGGTCAAAATTGGCCGGGATATAATCCCGGTCGGCTCTGTGATGTACGTGATTCAATTTTGACGATGGAACTTGATTGTGTTTTCAATTTTTTCAGACTTTTTGAATACGTTTATTTGAAACGTATTTTGACTTGCAATCGCTTCTAACAATAGAATATTATTAATTTATTTGGAAGAGAAACTAAGAGAGAAGTAATTGTTTGCAACCCTGTATCTTGATTCATTAATACAAAGATAAGCACACGAAGAGTTAAATTTGAAGTTTCATTTAATGAGCTAAAATTTACCCTTAGTTTATATTCTATTCTGGGGTATGATTATCCAGTATATCTTACTCTGACCAGTAATTACTAGACTGCGAATGTTTATGCAAATATATGTTTTCATAAAATATTTTCTCTCCTCAGGTAATTTAAAGCATCATTTTAATTCGTATAATTTGCATATTTTAACCATTATGAATAATTTATTTCGTTTTCTATACGTGTCATATAATTTGCATATTTTTTATACCCCCTAGAGTCCCCTAAGTGTATGAACGTCTCCAATCTAGTAAAAATACTATTTTGAAGTTGTGTATGAATAAACGGTATAAATTATTCGGCAATTCTCTATCACACATTATCAAATCATAGTAACAGCAATCCAAACTATACATTTTTAATTATAACATATAATTTGATTTAGCGCCATTTGTTATTTGATTGTATGGGTTATTTCAAGACCCCGTCATAGTAGTCAACTTTTATTCAACACTACGAGCGTCAATCTTTTTTCCCTGTACGATTTATTGTCGTCTCGGCGAAGGGTCGCACCGTAACTATATCAGAAGCAGTAACGATATCACGATAGGGGAAAAACGTGCTAGATGCACGAAAAAATGGACCATAGAGGTCAGTGTCCGGAGTCGAAGCGAGCAATTTCAGGTGCTCGTCATCGGTCGACGTTGGCCCGTAACTCGTAGCCGGGCAAGAACAATTAGTCACGGGCCCGTGGAATTGGTGAGGGCGATACAATTGGCTCGTCCCCAGCATCCAGCGTACGCTTCTCTTTTTCTCTTCTCCCTGCGACCCTCCTACTTTTTTTTTTTTATTCCTCCTCTCGAACGCGATTCTCGTCACAGCGACGAGTTGCCACCCTCGTACAACTTTCAGCTCGCGGCTGCAACGCTACATTGTTCGAAATCTCCGGAATTGCATCCTGCCACTTTCTGGCGCCATAAATGTGCGTGAATCGGGCGAGGAACTTTTTCACTCTGCGCTTTTTGTGTCGAACCGTCTTGCTCGATGATCGCGTACTTGCAATTGAGAATTAAAAAAGAAGTGTACAAACTGAAGTAATAATTTCAATCGTTTTCGCCTTTTTTAACGCGAACACGTTCTGACTCGTGGCACGAGATGGCGACGAATAATCACGTCGGTTTAATGAAAATTAACCAACATCGTCGCGTATCGCGATACGTGCAACGAAGCAGTTGAACGATGGAACAGCGAGCCGAGATAAGGAATGAATTGCTAGGAACACTGTCGGGGTTACGTTTCAATTTCGGCCCCGTTTGAGCGTGATAAAGCTAATACATTGCAACCTGTTCTGCTACGTGCATGGGTCTCGAATTCTTTCGCCGAATTTACAATATCTCGCGGAATTCTCACTGCGGGATTTGTGTTCGTGAAATGGTAGCCGGGGATGAAGGGTTGGCGAGATGGCCGGAGGGATGAAAAATCGCGTGGACGCGTCACGGATTACCGTCTAAATTTCTCTCTTTTACCCGCTGCGTCGGGAACGTGCACGCTGTGCAACAAAGTCGTCTGGATTTAATTTAGCGTGCATTTGCATCGTTGAATTTGAATCTTAATAGCCGTCGTAAAACGCGCAAGATTGCGCCACGTCCTCGGATGTGTTATTCAAAGTGCGAGGATAAAGTCACGGCCGTGGAAAAAAATTGAAGCGAACGGATAAAGAGAATCCACCTTCCGCTTGTATTGATTAAACTGTTTAATACATTCCAGCAAATTCTGTTTCTCGCTGATTTTCTTTATATTTTTCATGATCATATATTTTGTGGAGTCTGCGACTCTTGCTATTTCGTTTTTGTTTAACGGAAATTATTATTTAGTTTCGACCAATGCAGAGGAAATATAGCTAACTTTTTTTGTACTCTGCACAATTTCATTGAGAAGGTTTGTACTGAAATTATTAAACAAAGGACGTTTTTGAATACTCACGTTTTCGCGATAATTAGCTCCCTATTCAGAATTAATTAACGATATTCAAAGTTCGGGATAATACAGCGCGAGATATTAACGATACGTTTTGTAAAAGTATTACATTGTTTCGAGTGCTTTTTAAATTGTAACTGATACGAGGTCTGTAATCGTAAAAAGTATTAATTAGGATAACAATAATCACTATTTATTAATTATAGACACAATTGGAAAATTTTTGGATTCATTTCATATTGTGTGTAATATTTTACTTGAATTTTTCACCAAGAAACTACCAGATATTAGATTCGCATTTCGAGTCGGTTTAATCCAAACAGTTTACGAGAGTGTACATCTCCAATATTTTTATCATAAATATAAATATCCGATTTGAGGCTGTGTACATCCATAAAAATGTACTCACCGAAAATTCTCACGAAATCCCTGGGAACGTCTGCTTTTTAATTCCAGCACCGTCTGAAAGGAGAACAAGCATCGTTTCATTCCACGTTAAACGATGGTCGAATAAAAAAAAAAGAAACTAGAGGAGCGTTAACGGGGGCGAGATTACTTCTTCCCTTGCTCCTGAGTCCCAGTGTGATATTCGGGAAAGTCGGCGAGGAAGATTGCTTACGTTTACTGTCTTTTTTTTTACCAAGCCGCAAATATACTCGAGATCCGAGTTTATTCGCACGGTAAACGATTTTTAGCCAAAAGCTTCAGCTCAAAGTGTCAGCGAGTTTCGTGACTTCCTTAATCAATATGGCGAACGAAATGCCTTGGGAAATTGTGCTCTTTCCACCGAGTCTTCATCGTTTAATGAGTTTCGTGCATTATTGATAATGCTGGTTCGACAATTTAGATAGTCTGCTTTTGAGTTCAGTTCAGTGATTCTGAAAATGATTTGTTCAAGTTTCATGCGAAATACAATAGGGCAAAATTCTGAAATTATTTGAGAAATCAAGGAAATTATAATACATTTGTCACCCCTCAACTGAAAAATTTAATTAATTTATTTTCTTAAAAATCTTAGGACAGTGTAGACTTTTTGAATCGAGAATTTAATTCAGGTAAATTGTAAAGGCTTTTGTTCCAAATTTCATGGGGGGAGAAATATTGTATGTGTAATAGTGTTATTATAACGATGTAACGAGCGCCCAAGGGAATCGTTAAATCGAGGAGAAACGTGTAAATTGCATGGTATTTTGTGGCGGTGAGTTCATACCGTTTTTGTTTCTAGATTCGTTGAAGTAACAATAGGAGGATTACGATGATTTATCAGGTATATTTAATCAGGACGCGTACTAAAGAACCGTGTAAATTCATCTTGGATTTGTTGTCCCAACGTGCCGCTTTTAATTAGCTCTCTATTCTTATCAGACTATTTATTCAGACCTTGGTCTTTGTACTTTTCCCAATAACCGCGCATAATTAACCAGAAATATTAGTTTAGGTGTTATTACGTCTAATATTTGCATATTAAAATTTATTTAATCATCCTCATCATATTTCAAGCTTTGAATCAATATACATTATATTTGCTTCGTTGCGATCCTTTTACATTACTTTTTATTGATCCTTTTATGATCTACAATATTCTAATGAATCTTCATTCACTGATGTTTGCAATAAAATTGTATATTCCGTAAAATAAAACGTTTCGCCTTTCCTGCCTCTTTTAATCAAGATAAAGTGGATCGGATTCGATCGCCTTCGAATCCCCTTTTCTGTCATAAAGTGTTTCTCGGTAAACCCAAAATCTCTCCATAATCGTAAAAAAAAAAAGAACGTACGCATGCCCTTAAAATCTGATCATACGATTTTGATCAGGATTTATATCCGGTCGTCTGTATTCATCAAAAAAGTAGCCATTTTGTCGATGCATAAAGATAAGTAGACTGCCGGTTGCATCCTGAAAGCGGCAATATTCCGTTTACGAGCGGATATTCGAGTTGATGGTTATCAATATTATCATCATGAAGCATTATAGAGTTATATCGTTAGAATCGTTAGGTTTCTTTTCGTGTTAATTGAGAAACATAATAAAAATAATGTTGTATTTAGAATAGCCTTACTAAAGACTAAAAAATCATAATTAAATTATCAGGAAATTTTTTAAATTATATAATATTACCATGAATTTTGGTTTTGCTTTGTTTCTTTTACTAGCGCAAATTAAAAATCGTCTCGCCTAAGAGGCATTGCACCGGTACGACCGAAGGATTTGTCTTGCTGCGTATGTCTGTTTCCACTTCGGCAGCGAACGTGTCAAGAAACGTTTCGCTCGGTATTGCTTCCTTCCGCTCGAGGATTTTCCATAGCAAAGCGCACGAAATTCTCGTTGAGGGTTTGAAATCAACGAGTATCAGGAAATTGCGAGAGTCGAGTAGGAAACGCGAAAGGTTGATCGCGAATTTCGTGGAAATAATACGTTTGAATCTTGAGGCAACGTCGTGGTATCCGCTTTCCTTGCGCCATTCCATTTCGCCAGAGGATAGCTTCGTAAACTTGGGTTTGTCGATTAAACAGAGATAGAGTTTGCCGTTAGACGGTCCCGAATGTTTTCTTCTAACCGGGATGCTCGATGTGGTATCGACAAATTTACCCAGCGGATCGGCGCGATATGTAACGAGAGCTCGATTTCGCGTGGAGATCGAAAACGAGCGAGAGGGGGGATTACGGATGGTTCGTTTAAAGAAGCAAAGAAAATATCGGTTGAAATTCGCTAATGATTGTCCGTCTAGAATGAAAATTTCGCGCCACGGGAAACCCTTTGATCGTCTCGAGCCGTTCCGCCTGGATGATTTCAGAGAATGCCTGCATATTTTGCGTCCGTTTAGTAATCATTCGGTTCCCTATTTTCTTCCTTTTTCCCGCATTTTGTTACATGCACGTATTACCTGGAGGGGGATAATTTTTTGTACCTCTGACTCGTTCAGTTCCATGGAATTTCAATTTCAATTCAATCTACCCTTTGTTCAAAGCTGTTTATTGTTCCCAAATTTTTTATCAAATGGCTGAACGTGCGTTAGAGGATTATCTCATTTTATTATTTCATTCGTGATATATTTCCACGTACAAATTTTAATATATTTGATATCTCACAATTTTAAAATATAAAAGTGTATTATAAATTAATCATAGCATATTGTATAATAAAAGATGTACTACTTAGAAACTATCTACTTGCATCGTTTATAAAAGATTCACTTCAAATACTACTCAAAACTCCAAAACATATATTTTAATAATAAATAATACACTTTATTGTGTACTTTGGCTTATGATCAATACTTCTTCATAAATTTTTGAAAAAATATTGAAAAATTCTAAAGACATTCATTCAAATATTTCTTTCATGACTCGCATCGTTCACAGAAAGTGGAAGATCTTCAAAGTTCAACACCTCGATTCTAGAAAAAAGTAAACCACGGCGATAAAACGAAACGAACATGCAAGTATTAAATAATCTTTTCCCCGACCAGTGTTATCAGAGTCTTTGTCTCGATTTTCACACCGCGAGAGCTCGAAACGTCGTTTGATCGCCTGATTCCATCTGCTATTCTCAAGAGTGTTCATCCAAGAATATCAGACATCGCTCGAGAAGAAAATAAATGCAACCTCTTTGTTTTGCTCTTTCTGCCGTCAAGCGTTCGCGATTATATCAAGTTTCCGTATTCCTTCGTCAATTATGGAACCCAAAGCTGTTCGTTTTACAGTTCTTCGACTAAATTACACAGGTATCCTCACAAAATTAAGATCAGTGATCATTTGTGAATAAAGTTCGCGCTAGAAGCTGTCGAAAGCCTGCAAATGTTTTAAAGATTATTAATTTTCTGATGGAAATAATTGCAGATAGATTACTATGAAGTTTTAAGCGGCAACTACACGTGGCGGTTAAAGGTGAATTTTTCGAAGAAAATAACCGGGTTGTCGTCGAACGTTCGTGTCGAAAGTCGATCTCGGGGGTACACGTGATACACGGAAACCTGCAATGAGAAACAGCGGTCTAAGTCGAGGCTCGTAATTATGCAGATTCGTTCCGGAAGTGGTTTCCCGCGGACAGTTGAATGCTTAAACGTATCGTGACCGGGAACACGTTATTACCGTGCTACCTCGACGGTTCCATTGTCTTTTGGTGCGCGAAAATGGGTAAAACGGTTTGGAAGGAAGTGTTCCCTTCGAGATTGCGATCTCGAAAGGACCCGTTTAACCACTCCAATCTACCAACAAGTATTTTATAAAAACGCGAGCATCGTTCGGCTTAATTTCGAAAAATTAAGTGTACGAAACAGCTTGGGTACTAATGGTCCCCATGGCAGTTAATATTTCGATCTCTTTCTTAAATTAATTACCGAATTATATTAAATTCATGGTGTTGGTCCTAAATTAAATCCTCTACCGTATCTTCTATCTAAATATCAGCAGAATTGAACAACCGTGTAGTCCAGTCAATTACCTTCCGTTTCCGCTAAAGAGAACCGTACCTCGTCCAACAGCTAATCAAACTCCGTTCCGTGACAACGCGCGAGATACAATATTTACATCACAGCGTCTCAATAATACCGTGAAATCGGAAGAAGGGTTGAGCAAACAACGCAACGGAGTTGTAACAACAGTCAGCTGGTTCTGATAGCGTTTCAAAGTGGCCAGCTTTCCGGTGGCCATCGATGCAGAAACGTGTTCTCCTGTTCCAGAGCATCCGACTCTGTTCCTCGGTCGTCTCTTTTTCCCTCGTCGAAGAAATATAGAAAAGAAGAAGGCACGACGTGAATGGTCACTCGCATTTTCGTCGCCAGTCAAAAGCAGAAAGAGCGACGAGGAAGACGGGGGGGAACGAAGGAAGAAAATGGAATGGAAGCTTGTATCACGACGGACAATTTCGCATGGAAGCATCAGTGGCACCCTGTTATCGAGCTACACCGAGCTGAGTGCTCTTCTAACCATAGCTGTTCCTGGGAAAGCTTTTTCGGGACACGTGAAAGCGATAAGAAAAAGGAAACGGGCGTCCGTTCCGTGGAGAGACGTGCACCTTGGAATCGATGGCAAGATCGTGAGCAATTGTTTCGAAATAAATTTGCCCGTGTCTAGAAGATCCTTGGATCGTATAGATAAACACAAAGGACATGGAATCCGAAATGCATTGTTATTTTGCTCGCTGTCGAAAGATCCTTATGGGGTAGTTCTGATTCGAAATTGTCCGATATTTTTAACGAAAATAGTATTTCATTCGAAAAATTTGTAACGTTTGCGATATTCTGTATCAAGATTTATAACACATTGATGGTCGTAGCAGAAACAATCAATATAGAGAGTTAAAAATATTAAAATTTAATTGTTTCGTATATTGATGTAATTTACAATTGATACAAAGAAATTGTTCCGTATAGTTCATGAATTATTAAAAGAACGAAAAGCTGAGGATAATCGAAATGCGTTAGGGCGGTGTTTCTTCGATTATAATCGTTGAAATAATAATTGCTCGGATAATTGACGACGGGGTTGAAAAGGTTCGACGAGCTGAAAGCAGCCTCGCTAAGTCGAATAGTTTTCCGATATTGGCAAGGGAGGCGAGCTTGATAATTAGGAGCTTCCTTGAATCGAGGCGATTCGATTGACCTTTCGTCACGTTTCCGGTTTCCCGTTTCCAATTGCCAGGTGGAGTTTTTAATCGTCCTAGACGCGGAATGACGCTCACGTTCAAGGCACGATGGACGCCCCATTTGCATACATAATTCCCGGCGACGGAATTGCAGAATTCTGTCAATAATTTATTATGCGACCACGATGGAACGTGTCACGAACGTTTGAATATAAATGTAGACGCGATTAATCAGCGGCGACCATGTTCCATGGAAAATTTTCAAGAGTTTTATGTCTTCGAATGAAGGAGCAATTAATTATCCTTTCGAAGATAAAATATTTTTTATAATATTTTATATAAACTTAAAAAAAGGATTTATTTATTCGCAAAAGTTGTATGGTTATTAAATAATATCGTTTGTGTAAAGTAATTGGTGTTTTGAAGAGTGGTTAAAATATAGACCATTCCTGCTTGTTAAAGTGTCAGGTGGCTCCCTTGATTTTAACTGAACGTGAAATTCACTCCCCAAGCGTTTTGCAAATACAAAAATCCACGTAATTAAACACAGTCGAGCGTTTTTGGATCCGGGATTATACTCACGCTCAATTCAACTACTTTAATAGCTCCCTGATGTACAATAATGTCTGATACGAGGCAGAACGTTTACACATCGGTTGTACTAAACAGTATGTAATCCAGTTACAGCGTCGAACGAGCATATATACAAGCTCGTAACTTTAGCACATTGCTAATCATTCGAGATTTCTGTGTTTTGTGATACATCATTGAATAACTAAACGTAAAAACACTATAAAATAAAGTATACCTACAGTATATTAAAGAATAAATTAATTGAATAAATTCTTTAAATAATAATATTCATCAATCTTTAGCTTTAATTTCATATACTCTGATACTTTTATTGTAAAATGGTAAAATTGAAAATATGAATAAATAAAGAAATGGATATTGCTATTATTGAAAATGAAATTGGAAATATATTTACAAGCTTCGTGGTTGTTGTTTAAAAAGGACAAGGTAGAAATTGATATACACAAATATTGTTTTATTTAATTCATAATTTTAATTTCATCTTTATAATTCGATACAATGATACATGGCACAAAATAAATCTGGAACTTTATGGTCGGAGATGCCTCGATAACGTTCTAAGCAGGAAGCTTCTCATGTTTCATGTTCGAAAATGGTGCTTTCTAATCGACCGGATCGCAATCCACTAAAAGTTACCATCGGTAATTGAATATCGATTTTTCGAAACGGGGCAATTAATTTTTATGTCATTCCCGAAGAACAGGCCGGGGCACAAAGAATTGTTGACCGAGATTGATTGGATGTTTTATTGCGTTGTTTATTGCAAACTTTAAATTATTTAATTATTAAACGTTCCCAGAACACGTTGTATATTTTATCGGATGTATAGAGATTGAATTTACGATGTGAAATCATTTCACTCTTTTACTGCTTCTCTCTTTTTTTTAAAAACATTAATAAATATTTGCTATACTTGTTTTACTTGCGAGCACGTTTTTTTCATAGAAGTTCCGCAATTTTAATTAACTTATTGCAATTGGCAATTAATAATTTCGTAATTTAATAAACATAGACTTCCGAACAGTTGTTAGATTATTGATTATTAATTCGTAGGGAATAATTTATCAGAAATCAGTTTGTTCACAGTGAAAATTGCAAATATCTATTTTCACTTTAGATTTAAATTCTAGCTTCGATAAATTAAATTTGTAAATTTTCTGCTTAGAAACAAATAGTGGTGTACATTATTTAAGCCCAGTACTCAAGACTTAATATCTAACATCAAAATCTCAAAGTTAGTTTAACAATATAATTAAAACGAACCACGCCTCCATGGAAAGCAGAACCGCAATATTATTGGGCCTTTCACGCGGTTTACAATGTATCGGTTACATCTTAATGGAAGCAACAGAGGATTGCCGTGTGCGATGACAAAATTCACTCAGCATAGCAAACATCGTAATCGATCTTCCTCCTCCCCCTCTCTAAACGCTTTGAATTAACGCGCTTTACTCGGTCTACATCATTCTTCGTTATCCGCTTCCGGCCAAATGAATTTACAGAGACGCCGGAACTCGGCACGAAAATTTGCACGCTCTGGCCGCGCCAGGATCGAGCACGTTATTTTTCGAAGCGGGGTAACAGGCGTAGCCGAGTTCCTGTCATCGTTTCGTTGCTCAAACTTGAGCGCAATCGATGTCGACGGATCAATCGTGTTCCTGTTTTCAATCGAGCCCGCAATTCGTTCGGTCAGTTCGGTTTTCCATCGGGTCGTACGGCAACTTTGACCCGGGGAAAAATGTGTTTACCACGGCGAAACGAGCTCCGTGGTTCGCCCGGCCACCGATCAGTGCTGCTCGATGCGTTTCCCGCTAACTTTCTCGTTCACCCCACGCATCGTAACACTTTTGTTCGCGAAACTGTGAAACTCAATTCCGATCTCTCTCCACCATTGTTTCTATTTATGATTTTCGATGTTTCACTACGACGTTTAATCCCTTAAACGAACCGATTAAATCGTCGTTCGATAGGCGACAGTATATTTGTCAGTCGGCAAACAAGCTGCAAGGGAAAACCACAAAAATATCTACTTTCTAACTTAAAATCATATTCACACGTGTTCCTCTCTTTCCCCCTTGTTCCCTTGTTCGCAAAGCTGTTCCCGGGGTAAGTTGGTGCAGCAGCGAGGCTCGCATCGGGTACGACCGGAAGTATACAGCGGTGCGGGCCACCGGTAGTCGGAACACTCGAAAACCAGGGTTCATATTACGCTCGCAACATCTGCTCAAACAAAGCGGCAGCAATTTCTGATGGTCAATATGCAGCGAAACATTCTCCGCGTATGGCCCTGAGTCCCTCTGGGAGCGAGGATTCGCTCGATCAACTTGGAAACTCGATATAATGTTGGTTAATCCTCGGAGACGGGGTAACAGTTTCAGCCGCAAAATACAGGTGAAACGGGACGACCTTCATAGAAATATATCGGGGGCTGAGAATTATGGGATGCATCCATTATGTGCGTTCATATATTGTGTTTGTGAGATAATTGTGCGTCTGAATTCGTTCATTTATTTAGAATCGTCAGAATTTTGAATATAATATGATTAGTAATTTAAAATTAACTCTCGATAATTTGTCTTAAAACTGAATAGTATTTAATTTCCATTAAATTCTAAAAAATATTTTCTTCTCATACTCTGTACTCTGATATCTTTATCTTATCGATATTACATGTTTAATCCTTAAATCTTCTCAAAATATTAATATTAATTTGTCATAAAATTACGACAGTCGTTTGCTTAAAGTATTAAACCTCTCATATCAGTAAAAGCTCCCTGGATCGCTGTTAATTCTGTAAATTATGAATGGTATTGAATTAATAATTCCACATATAATAAATTATCGTGTAATAAAGAAACGAGCAGCCTTCTCGCTGAGCAAACGTCCGAAGGATACGGGAAAGTATTTGAAATCTGACTTTCGTCGTAGCTCGCAATTAGTGGCTTCATAATTCGACCGCTTTGTAGAAATTAATTGGAAACCAATGAATGCGAGTGAACTGGCGATGACGTAGAAGTTTCACAACAGGAAATCCGTCTGCATTTCGATCCTGCTCCCCTGTTTCCTCTTTCTATTGTCTAGTCGAGAGTCTTTGGCTAAGCTAATTATCGAATTACGAAAACGGCAAGATTCGGCGGGACTAATTTATGCCAGTTTTTCTGATTAATAGATGATGATCCACGAAACTATTTGGACAGATTCACTGGAGAGTTTCTCTGAATTGTTTGTAATACACCATCCTGTAAATCTTGTTCATTTTATTTTATTTGGAATTATTTAGAATTACTGAAAATTTTAATAGTTGTAGAGAAAATAATAATTTCTATTTGTAAAATGTTGATGTAAATGGTAGGAAATTGCAATTTATAGCATTTATGATAAAATACGATATTTTAGGATATTTTAAGAATAATTTGTGCTATCTATAATAAATGAAGACTAATATTCCATCAGGGACAGGAAATTAATATTTCATTTCACGTCGAAATTTATTTCTGTCGTAATATATCAATCATGTCCTCCATGTTTGACTGTTTCACAAGATGAAATGTACACAGTCCTCGTATCTATACTTTTCAGACCTAGAATCACTTCTTCATTGCTTTAATATGCAATCACCTCTTTGTCATATCTATTTTTGCCATGAAATTGAATTATTCAATGTGTTAAAATGAAACTTCCTGAATCTTTCAATTCGCACTAAAATGAGATATAATATTTTAAAATTTTTATGTTCCCAAAAATATAATAAACATTTCTTTCTTTAATTTTTATTAAAAAGCGCATTTATAGCTGGTACGAAAAGGTCAAGAATACACCCCAATGTATCAGATTTCTTCTACTTACTCGTTATTGCCTCTTTTCTTCGATCCAAGTGTAAGCAGCTATTAGCAAATGCCGCAGTTCGTTCTACGACCATTTTCGAAGAATAATGGCAGCATTTCCGGTGAATGCGTATGCGATTCGTCTCTAATACACCCATGATTGCCTCTCTTTCCGTCAGGAGATCGGTACTTACTTGGATTACCAAGTGTCGCAAGGATAACGGGATATGGAAAGGAAACCGGATATATGGATGGAAGTAGGAAATACAGGAAGTCTTAGCGGACACCGTCTAGTAGTCCTGTTTATTGATTAAATGAATGCAAGGTGTTATCTTCAGCCCTTAACCATTTCCACAATGAAAGAAAAGGAAACAAAGGCATTGCTTCTATTTTGCATGAAACCAAACTGAACTCGATTGTATAAAAAAATAATTTAGATGCAAAAAGAGTTAATTTTACTCCTCGTTAGAAGCAGCTCCAAAATAACATCCCCATTATGAATGGTTCCAATGCCATTTGTGGAAATGGAAGTCATAATGGTTCTTGCTGTTCAATTTCTTTTAGTGCCAATTTGATGCTTACAATGGTTATAAACAGTTTAGTCCTAATTTGGATGCAAATTCGTAGAACTTTAACGAAATTCGTTAAGGAGGGGTAAAAATAACTTAACAAACATCGAACGGTTTTTAGTTACTTAAATCAACTAAGTTACATTCTTTTTATACCGATTTTATACTCCTTGATATCAATTTAATTCATTTTAATTAAAGTCACGAAGTTTATAGAAAGCGATGGACCACGATAAACAAGCAATCACAATATAACAAAAATTAAAAAACATTATCGCTGCAATTTCTGTGAACGTTAATTTTCAATCTGTAATTCGAGCACTGAAAAGATCAGTTCAGTCACTAAAGTTGTTAATTAAGCATCTCTAAATTGATCAAGAGCCAATCGATTAAAGTTTCAATTGTTACGTAGATGTCATAAAATTTCTCTGAAAATATCTCCTTTCATCGACGAGCTATCATTAAAATCCACGGAATTATAAACGAGGAAAACCGATAAATTTCTTCGTGTAATCTCAAAAAGGGGGGAACGAACTGTTAACCCGATTAAACTGTTCGCTACCGCTGCTTTTCGCTTCGGTAAATTTAACCAGCGTATAAAGGTTCTCGCGTTTATTTATCGTGCTCACCCTCGCTAGTTTAATTACGAAATATTCAATTGACTCGGTTGCAGGAATTAAAAGAATGAGCACCTCTCGCCACTTTGCGGAAATTATCCCCCAGGTAAAAAATAAAAACATATATATCGCATCGGACCGGTTTAAAATGTTCCACCTCATCCTTGAAATTCGACAAAAGGATACGGTTAACAGGCTCCTGAAGAACTTCTTGACGGATGTTAACGCGAGACGAGAATCGAGAACATCGATTATTCCAATTTTCAAACCGATCGAATCGTATAAGCTGACAATCGGTCGCTCATTACTGAGTTAACATCGATGGATTCCGAAGAGGAACGACAAGAAAACTCTTCTCTTCGTATCGATCGTCGTCTAAATACACGAAGAAAGATCAAGATGGAAAATTGGTAGTCGCAAAGAAAGCCAAACGGTTTGATGATCATCTCCGGAGAAGATTAAAAGTTCCGTCCCACTAAACTTCACTTTAACCTTCCATCGTGCCCTAGTAAGCTCCGCGTTGCTTGCCTAACTAAGGCCCTTCCTCTTCTCTTTCTCCGCTTTCCGCTCGTTTTTCATCCGCACTCGCTGTTCTTCTCTATTTACGCTACCACTTTTCCTTCTCTTTTGGCAATTTATCCGCTCAGCTTGTTAAAAGTGCACCATGAAAACCACGTGGCGGGTAGGTTACAGGGGCCGTGCTCGTTTTCGAGGGCAAGTAGCTGAAAAGGGGAGAGGAAACCGGGTTCGTATTAAACGTTGAACGAAGACGGTGCGAGCGTGTTTTCTTAGCACGCGTACAAATTAAAAGAGCCGACCGCGTGAAACGCTTTTACCGTGGCTAAAGTGACGTTTATTTCTCGAACGGAACTTCCCTTTGATCCACGTTGCGTTCAGTAAAGGGTTAGATATTCTCCCTTTAGGTTGAATTTTCGTTAGAGCTCCCGGGGCCGGAGAGAAAGAAAAGCGGAGCGAAAATGGATGGATCCCTTTTCGGCCCGTTTTTGTGCCGCGATTAATTAGAGGCGTTAAAAATGGCACCGTTTCCTTTCAAGGGGCACCACTACTAAAGCCCTGAACCGAGAAGAATGGGGAAAAGAAAAGCTGAACTTACCGCTGTTCTTTTCCCCGCGCGAGAGAGCTTGGTGATATACTAGGCTGTTTGGAAAGATCCTTCCATGGGAAATTCGAGGGGTGTGAAAGATTTCCGTTCTTTTCGATTCGTTCAGCTGCCGCGCCATTCGATTTTGTTTTTTAACTTCGCGGAGAATCATTATGTACCTTACCGGGTTTAAAATAGTATCACTTCATTAACTCTTCGATTACCACGGTGAAATTTTAAAAAGGATTCTGGTAATCCACGTTGCCTCAACTTGATTATATTTGCGTGATGCGTACAATGCAACTGTAGTATGTAATTAACAATATGCTCATCTGTCATTGATTTCATAGCTCAGCAAATATCATACACCATCATGCAAACAATTACACGTTAAATTGAGCTGTTTAAACGTCATTAAATCCATTATAATTTCATAGATTTTCGAAAGCTAAAATCTGAAGTAATTTATTTTTAACACCATAGATTCTGACGATTATATAATAATTAAAATATCTAGAAATTAATTAACAAAAAGATCAAATTTAATGTTAAACATTTTTCTGAATTTTCGTTCGCAAAAATAAAGTTATCTATAAAGTCTCCCCTTTGAGAATCTCTGTTCATTGAATTAAGTTTATTTAATTAAGTTTTAATGGAAATTCGTGCCATTCTTTACTTTATTGAAATAAAATCTTTTGCCGTGTAATTCTGCTAATATTAAACTTTATACATCACTGGTAGATACCGTGCTCCATTACACTATTGCAATATTTTCAATTAAAACAGTGAACTGTCATGTTAAAACAAATTTATGTTACGATTTAATAATTTGCAACATTGAAAAATGAATTTACTCCGTTTCTATACGCCTACATTTGCCGTCAGAGATGATAAAACAGCGTCGTCGCCGATAGTTGGTACCGCATCGTTAGTATCGCTCGTTGGAAACGCATTCTAATCCCCATGGATTATTCCAGTTAAAGGGTCTCGCCAGGTGGTTCAGGAAAATGCGCACGAGGGAAATAACGATCTTTATGCGGCTCCGTGAAACAATTAAAGCGGCTTGCCTCGTCGTAAGGGCGTGTACGATCGTGTCGTTACGCTCGCGCCGTTCACACGACCGATCGGATTACCATTGGAAACCGTTCGCTCGCTGGAAGATCGCTACCGATCGACAGGCTGCTGCCGCTGTTCGGTCTACAACGGTTGCTCGCAGGACTAAGGATAAATTGCAATTTCGTAGGGAGTCGGCAGCCAGGTATTTACGAGGCGGATCATGCGGCCGCACACACGGGAATCCGTAAAGGTTTCGATTCGAGCGGTGAAACTACGCTTCGTGTTTGGGCCGGAAACTGGAGAACTTCTCCAAGGAATATGCTTCTATACTCGATCCGCTACATCATTCGAGCTGTTCCGGGATTTATGGGGCTGAGGGAATAATTAACCGATTATAGAATCGCGAATGTCAAATCGATTTGATGAATTGGCTGCACAGTTCAAATTTATTCGGATATTATCGCAAGAAATCAAGAAACGTATCCCAAACTTCTACAAATTTTATACCCATCACATATTCACTTTTGGTACCCTCATATAAGCTGCGAATCAGTCGAAGAAACGTGACCATCTAAGACGATGTCGCGGTAAGGGAACACTTTTATCGAAGTAATCGCATCATGGATGATCTCGGCTGTTTAGGTGGCATCGTTTCGCGAACGGGCCACGTTTGCATCGTTCATGCATAAGCCATGGTATTGCATTGCCACGTACGTTATCGAGCAGATATTGCGACGGCCCGAAGGACAGACAAAGCGCGTGAGGAGGAGCGAGAGAGAGAGAGAGAGAGAAGGGATATAAGCTCGTTGGCCGGAAACGTAATGGGTTCTGTTCCTGCCCTCTGGCTGAGATAATGAGGAGTGATACTAGGATTATTAAAGAGGCCATCAGCACGCGCCGCCTACCGTTCCGCCTAGGTTAAGGTTCGTCTTGAAAATTCAGCCGGCACTTTCCGCCTTCAAGAACCCGAGCTAAACGAAGCCGAATGGCCGCTACGTTGATAACGACACCGGTGCACGCGACTTAACCGTCTCGCTCTGTAATTGGGGCTGCATGTAATAAGCTGTAATCGAGAGAAAGATTTATCAAGAGGTTTAATCGGTTACCGAGAAAGACTGGGCTCCGTATTCAAATTGCAGGGTGAATTTCGTGAAATAGAGGGTGGGCGACGAAACGTTCGCGTTGAATAAAATTCAACCCTTCCGCTGTTATTCGCGCCCATGGGTGGCTGTAAAATAATTGTTCTAGGTTCTTTCACTGATCTACTTTAGAGTCTTAATTTTAAGACTCTCAACTTTTACCTTTAGATTTTAATTCAAAATTAATATCTACCCGATTAAAATTTGTTCAGTACCTTTTAATATTAGGTGTTTAAAGATACTTTGGATCAAAGGATTCTGAAAAGGATTTCCAAAATATTTAAATATGTCGTGTTAGGTTGTATATCTTATATTTTTACAACTCCAAAGGTTGTAAACTTTCTACAATTATTGTATTTAAATTTTTGTAAGGAATTCTGTCGTAATTTAATTGTCAGCCTAATGAAATTCTGTTTATGCCAACGTTGTCTGCCTTAAACTACAACTGTTCTTTCCAATTCTAAAGATTTATATTATTTTCTGGTACAAAACTGAACCGCAGTCAGACTATATTTTATTGTAACAATAGGAACGAATCTTTACATTTGTTTTCTTGAATGCAGCATTCTAAGTAACAAAAAACAGCAGCGCTCCTGTCCGAGTCATACACAGCGTGGTTGGTTAGCGAAATAGTTTTTTTTTGTTATTTGGTTTGCTGAACACTGTCATAACAACGTGGCTTGAAAAACAGAGACGCATAAAATACAGTTCTGTCTTAGCGTGTTTTTTTTTTAAACGGGCAGAGCAATTATGCCCGGAACAACGGCGCGCCGTTGAAATTATAACCGCAAAAATCTTACGCAAGGATAAAGGATCCTTCGTTTTTTCGTCTCCCGCCAGTCTGTATTCTGCGGCTTGATGAAAGCTGAACAAATGGTAAACTGAGACGCCGGTATCGCGAATTCGTAGGAAACCCCCCGTCGAGATTTATGTAACCTTCGTTTCGTTATCATTTAACACTGTAGTAGTTCCGTTCAACTTCGTTTACAACCGTCTGTAAACGAGATACCCCTATGAATACAGGTAAAAAAAAATTACGCCCGACAAAGCTAAATGCACGCGTACAAGATGAATAATTTCCACGGTTCGGCAAAATGAATTCAGCGTATTTTTCTCCCGGAGTTTTGCAGTCGGTCGTACCGGGGATAGATTAAAAGCAGCGTACTTTTTAAAAATAGCCCGTTAACGTTGAAGCTCGGATGAATCGCGATCCCTCGAACGAATCGAACTTTTTTTCTGCTCGTAAAGTTTGGTGGACGGTGATTGGGGGGTTCCGAATCGAATTTTATGGGACGTATCGATGGGTTGTTCGAAAGGAATCGTCCTTCGACGCGTACAGACTTAAGTAACTGTAAGTAGAAACGATTTGTCAGCTTTATGAGCCATTCGAGTGACTAACAGCGCAGTCAGATATGGTGGTTTTTAAGATGACCCGGCTCGAACCGTAGCATCCATTCTATCGTAAATTAAGGCCGGCTACGTTTCGGGGGGAAACAAGACGTCCTCGAAAAAAATCTCCCTCAAAGGGAAAACAAAACTCGAGCCACCGTTGCTTTTGTGCATCGTGTTTGCTCCCCGGATCTGCTGTTTGTAATTACGCTCTGCGTGCTGCGCTGATTAACTTTGGCAATTATCGTACGACTTTGTGGTTCCGTTCGGATTGTTTTTATTCGCGTTTTAAAACGCGCACGCATGGAACAAAGTAACTCTGTACACGACGTTCGACTGAATTTCTTTGGGGTTCGTTTGATTTCATAATAAACCTTTATCGATAGACATATTTGTTTACACACCGAGTTATTCGATTACTTGATTATTTTCAGTTTTCAAGTTATCAAAGTCTCTAATTCACTCGTGTGACTTTCTAATATAAAATTTCTAATATACATTAAAATTGATCCCTTTTGTATTATTCTGGCTCTCGCATAACAAATAGATTGTAGTATAACTTCTTACAAATTAAAAATATAAGTACTTTTGAAAATACCTCGTTACCGTGTCGTTTCATAAATGTAGAAAATTCGAGTGATAGAGAGTTCCAACGACGGAAATAAAAATTTCAGCCGCGCCGTCGACGACCCAGATTGTCTACGAAATTCGCACGAAAGCCGTAATTGTGCCTCGTTAATTTCGAGCGTACAATTCGACTGCGGTTCTGATCCCCAAAAAATACAGAGCATCCTCGAAGTTGGCAAGTCGATCGTTACGAACAAACCGCCTTTTAATAATTCATGCCGACGGGTCGCGAACGGGGGGAAGGGTAAAAGCTAACGAAGAAGTTTTCTTAATGCATCGACGCCGAACGTCGATCGTGCGGTCGTGTTTGAACGTCGCGAAACGTAGAAATTCGTGCTGGTAATTCGGCGCAGACGGAAGTTGGTCGGTTTCTTCGTGTTCCGTTTGTTTATTTACGGACGTCCCCGCGAGGTCGTCACGTCTCTGCGAAAGCGTTCCGCCCGTCGCTGCCTTTCTTTTCTTCCCTGTTCCACGGCGCAACGTTGGTTATTTATTTTTGCCGCCCGGGGTAGGTGTTCTCCGCGGCGAACGTTTGCTCGTCAAAACAATTTTTCGGGACTGCATTCGGCGTGCTCGAAGTCGCTTCCTTTTTGCCGTTTGCTCGAGACGAGACAAAAGGTGCGAGGCAAGCTGGCGACGTTTCTCGTGAAACGAAGAGCCTCGTTGTTCTCGCAACGAGTGCTCGTCAACCTTCTGAAACGTATTTGCATAGAGAGGCCGGTAAAGGAATTTTATGAAGTTTTAGATTGCATGTTTCGCGTTCTCGAAGAACAATATTTGATGCTAGGACCAGCGAAACGTATCTTTTTAATAAGTATATTAACTACAGACACCACTAAATAAATATAATCAAATAATTGAAAGAAAAAGAAATTGGAAAAAAATTGGGAAACATACATTTGGAAATTACTGATAATATTATTGGCCTTCATTTTCACTATGATGGTGACCAAAATTTGTTGAAATAACAGAATGCAGGAATTATATACTAATTTGCTTGCAATCTTTTCCAATTTATTTAAGAACGACCGTATCTGTATCGGGATAGACGGAGCTAAGTGGAATACACCGGTATGTGGTCAGACAAGTCTTAGGCAGTGAAGGGCAGTGCGTGATCAGGCCTAAGCAAGCCAGTAGAGTGTGGCGCGCTGTGGTCAGACATAGCCAGGCCAGTAATACAGCATAACCGTAGTCACACCTGATGCTGTTAGTAGAATTGGACAGTGTTTAATCAGACAGTCTTTGACCTGTGAATACATCTACTGAATAGTAGCAAAAAGTATATACAATTTTACAAAAAATATCTAAATGAATGCAAATACAATTTTATTTCTTGTTTTTTGTCATTTCTATTTTAATCAGAAATTAGAAAATTGAGGCAAGTGTAATTTTTTTTCTTTCTTTGTACCTTCGTCAAAAAATATCGCTCGATTTTCAGCAAATCGTTTCAAGAATTTTTGATTAAGTTTCAAGCAGTACTTCAAGAACTATTCTGTTTATCTCACAGCGTAATTTTAGTAATTTCTAATTACCGTATGAAACACGCCGTTCTATCCCAACATTTTGGCGTTATTAGAGGCTTTTCTTAATCAAAACATTCCTTCGCCTTTACGAAGACAGTTTCCAAGGGTGACACGCCCCTCCTTTCGTTAGAACACCTCGTCGTCTCTGCTCTGGAATTTACTTTTCTCGATTATCGTACGTCGCATTTAGGGCATTAATTAATAGCTCGTTTCCCGCGTTCACGCCTCTTATAGGACAGCGAGAGTATTCGAAACAGCCCGTTCCTTGAATGTTTAAGCCTGGCGATTCGCCTTGACGAAAAGTGGCGTTTTAGCGCAAAGCGATGCAGGATCCCAAAATTATTAAACAATTCAGCCTCGGGAAACGGGATAATTTCTCTTCCGCGGGGTGGTTGCTTGGTTTAATTATTTGCCGACGCCAGCACAAGCGTGAAATGAACAACAGCCGCGCAGATACGGAGTCTTGAAATAATCGGTCCCTCTGTTTGTTCATGTCCATTTGCAAGATTATTTTAGCCTCGTTTAATAAGAACTACGTTCTAAACTACGTTCTATCCATTTTAATTTACTTCTCTAATATCGTAATTTCGATGGGGGAAAATTTCGCGCAGCTGTTTACGTTTATCATTGGAGAATTTCTAGTTAAAAGGTGCACGTGAATCAGATAAATTTATGTGCTGTTCGATAACAAACCAATAACGAACAGGTAAAAAGCCCGTTATCGTTTTTCATTGATTTTTGATACTCTCGTTTAACGCTGTTAGAACGTCAAATTACAGGCAAAGGGGTGTGAGGGGATTGTTAGCGTAACGCACGGTCGCGTCGTTTCGATATTATTCGTGCCATTATTTTGCTGGAAAACAGATTTGCAAATACTGGCCGCGTAGCGGTCAATGAATAATTGATGCACTTTAAACGAGCCAGAGAGGTAGGGCCCGATTTTCCTCCCCAAAAACAGCGAATCGGCTTCCTGTTACGCGGCGCTCGCCGGATGTGGGAGCTCATTATTAGCCGATATTTCGACACGGGGACGCGCTGATGAAACGACAGTACGCCATTTTCTCTCCTGCAGCTGCTGATAATCGGCTTGAATTCAAACGCTCTTCACAAACGCGTAATCATTTCCAACCGGTCCTACTAGCAATATTTTCGGCCACGTTCGTCCAAATATTTCAACGTTTACATCGCGATGAAATTTATTTTTTAGTAAATATTGAATATACTCGACACGTTCACCGGCGCAGCGGATGTGCACGAACGCACGAAGACACGTCCGGATTTTAATTAATAATCCGTCGACGATCGTACTCGTGTTAACAAATTCCCCTTTTGCTGATTTTTAGACAGAATTATAAGTATAATTTTATAATGTTTTCCAAAATATAATCTGTAATAATAAAAGTCGAAATTTGTTTGGTTCTTTTTAGAAGTAAATTGTGTATGGAAAACAGTTTACATTTTAGGTATTGGTCACATTTCTGCATAAATTTCCACGAAAATATCACCTTGATGTCTGAAATATCGATCGTGCACGGGGTTGCAGTATTTTCAGATTGTTTTCGAGCGATGCCACCAACGACTCTATTTTCTTCTACGTGGAGAAATCACCCGACATTTTGGGTCGTCGCCGATTCACGCCGCAATTCCTCGCCGTCGCATTATAAAATTTCCATAAAATTTTCATGAATTTTTCACGAACTTTCTAAAACTTGTATGATTCATTTTACGAATGATTTTCAATGAAATTTTATTACGTCTGTAACATTCGAAAAAGCGGGACGTCAGTGCATATTGATATCGAACATAATTTAGTAATTATTACAAAGAGTAGACAATTGAATTAATTCTTGAAATTTAATAACTTATTAGACAGTATTTTAGTACTTTTATATTCAAATTACAATTTCTAGGATTTAACGAGTTAACCAACAAACAATTTCTTTGAAATTATAATATTCCTTGAAATTAGATTCTTTTGAAATTGCGCCAAACCACTTTTCTTCCATAAAAAAAAACTGCACCACTGTTCATCAGATTCTTTCATACCGAATCTATCCTTTCCGCTGCATAACAACAAAATGTCCCGCGGAAACGGAAACGCAGCATCGGTAAAGAAATATTAAAAGATGTGACCACGTTTTGGCGAACGGAATTTCGAGCCCGGAATAGCCGGAAATTCAGCCCCCCCTCGCGAAAGCCACGTTATTAAGGAAGCTCGGTAGTAAGTTTCCACGCGGCAGCACCGGAGAACTATTTCCAAGAGAGCAGACAAGAATTCTCTATCCACCCCCTTCGTGTTCCCTCTCCGTTCGAAGCCAGCCGACAGATCGATCGGATCAAATCGCGCCGGTTTCAGAGAAAGAGCGAAATCGTTGAATCATTAAAATCGAATTCCTCGAAGCGTCTAGCGAAGAATTTACGGGGCAAAGTCGAGAAAGCATATTTAAGGACAGGAAAAGGGTACGAAGGGCGCGCTGTCGCATCTTTGCCCGGCAATTGCCGTCAACTTTGAACTTGCCTGGTTTCCGCCCGGAAATCCGTACTCGGACTTATTACCCCCTCTTCTTCCCACGATCAACCGGGAACTCCATGAGAATCGTCGCGGTTTATCGAACCTTCTCGGTAATTTATTTTCAGATAGAAATTTCCTTTGCTTTCCCTCTCGTTTTGTAAACGTCTGACTCTGTACCTCTGTCCTTTTCGTTCTTGCTAGAAAGAAATAGGATTTGCGACGAAATCTGCTGTTGCACTGAATTTGGATATCGATAAAAGCCTAAAATATAACCATCTGTATCTTAAAAACTGGAATCGGAAAGAAACTGTTTCTTCCGTAATTATGAACACCGAAAATTCATAAAAATAAGACTTCAAAGCGGAAAGTTTTAGGAACCAACAAAAATTCGAACACTTTTTGAACAAGTACAAGCTGTAATTAAAAGTTCTATATTGTTTTGTTTTTGATTCTTGAAAGCTTTCAACGCCGGCCCGCGTTTTGGAGCATTTTTCAAAACAAGCAACAAACGCAACGCGAACGGCGAACCGAAAGCTGAAAATGTGATTTGGGAAACAGGCGGGTAACAAACAAGTCGCGTTAAAAATTTCCACGGCAGTCCGGGACAAAACTTTTCTACAGACTGACAAATATCTCCGTGGCATAGGGAACGGAACACGGGAGGGGGGTGGCTGACGAAAATCAGGAACAGTGAAACCAGAGATTTACGTTCTGGCCGAGTCGTGTCGTGCGTCGGGAGTTCAGGCCAGAATTCTCTGTGAATTCTACGTAACTAGATCGATAGTCTCGGATTCCGCTCGTTAGAGAGCAAGCCTGTCGCCCTCGTGTCACGCCGGGATACGGGGATGTCCTCGAGAAGGATGGAAGGCGAGCGAAGAGGATCGAAATGGGGGGGTGTGGTGTGCAGGCACGAAGGAGAGCTAACACGGTCGTGAGTGGAACGGGCCTTTGGGATCGGAGCCAACTATCGCCATTATGTGCGGACCGAGGCTGCATTATGCCCGTCGACTACGGTGCATACTAGATATCCTTGAAACGAGCTGTAGCTACAGTTGCTGACGCCTTCGGGAAGCTAGTCCGTATTTGCGCCCCGGCGAATGGCAAACTCGCAGCCCGGCCCGGCACGCGCTCGGAATTCGAAACGTTCTTTCGGTTCTTTCTCGACCCTCGTCGTCGGCTTCCCCGGCGGAAGAACGAACGAAAAGACGGGCCGTTAGTCAGAATTAGCTTTCCACCCTTAGATACGTCATGGGGCGGCTCGTCGCGGTGCCGGTACACGTGAACGATTCGACGGTTCCCCGAAGTTCGTTCTCCCAAAGCGAATATTAAATGCGCCGTGTAACATCGGTGGCTCGTAGAATTCAAATTGGCTACGATTTTGTTCTTTGGGGCACGCGTGCGACGAATCGTCGGGGGAAGATTCGCGAGGAACGGTGGAAACAACGGCTGCGACATGAAGGAACGGTCGCGTTAATGCGAACGGCGATGAATAATCTTGGTCGATGTATGCACACAACGAAATGGTGGAAACAGAGAAGGGACCGTGGGTATTCCGTTGGGAAACGAGAAATGGATCCGGCCTCGCGTGATTTTGATGGATGCTGGAGCGGGCTTGGGCTAGTGGCCCATAAAGGGTCTACCATTTGTAAAGATTAAGGACACCAGACGTTCTCCGACTGCCTAAAATCGTTCCCACCATCGTGGGATTAACATCTTTCCACCTTGCTTAACTTGTTTCATCAAACCTTTTAACGGTTTCAAAATAAATATGTTTAAAAGGAAATTTATATGAAAAAAATTCCTAAAATTTTGAATTTAATTGCCATTATCATTTGGAAATTTTCTTCGAACGGCCTCTACATTAATCCATGGAACGTAGAGCAATTTGTCTCACTAGCGACAGGATTAAATCGTCTCAACAAATTCATCGACACCCAGCGACTTCCGGGGGATCTTTATTACCCCGTGGATCGCTTAAGTTGATTTACTTAGTTAGCGATTCATAGTCGAGAAATACAGAGCCCTCGCGAAAAGGCAGCTGATATATGCCGAGCATTGTTGCGTCGACGACCTCTACTCTTGCCGGCCCCTGTCCCCCGGGGTTGTTCGCCGCCCCCGCAGGCACAGAACCGGCCAGTTTTTGCCCCGGTGCATTAGGAGCGCGATATTTCAAGTCTGGACCCAACATCAGCCGCTTCCACCCACCTTTTTCTTCTGTCTCGTGCTGTAAAACCGCTTGCGGCGGATCCGCGTGTAGCCGTACGCTGTGTGCCGCTTTAAAAACAGTCGCTATATAACGCCGTTCCCCAGGCGGCTTCGTGAACGGAACAACGGTGAACGCTGACCCGGAGCAACTTTCCGGAGACTTAGCCTGTGTCTCAACCCCCTACGGGGGAAGGGATCGTGCCCTTAATGGCATCCAACCGGAGAAGTTTCGACCGTTTCACGATTATTATACGCGCGAGCACACACACACACGCGCGCGCTCAGACCAAGTTCTAGTTTCAACCCCTTCCTACTCCCACGGGAGCGATTCTGACGTTCCATGAAATGTTTTCGAGGTTTTTGGTCGAGTGGATCGTCCAGGACACCGATATCGTCGTATTTAATATTAAATTGATTTTGTCTTTACGTCACATCCGTTCTTTGGCCATTAGCGATCCCTTAAGTCGGTAATTGTATTTGTTGCTGGTGGTACAGTGTTTTGATTTGGAGGATCTTTGGAGATAATTATTAATCAATACAGTCGCGCCCGTGTCTTTTAATTTGATTCTCCGAGATTCTTCGGAAACAAACTTTAAGTTTCCCCGGAGTTCCTCATTTTAGCGAAAGTGTTCTTCCACCTTTTATTTTACAAAGTAGATCGGTTTGACTTCTTACAGAAGTTTGAACAGCTGTTGAGTTACAGCAGGTGTTCCTCTTTTATTATTATCGCGTGTGTAATTGCCTCTGTTACGTGAAATCTATCGCTACCTTACAGGTGGTCCATCAATCTTGTCATTACAAAATTGCTTCAAAATCGAATTGTTGCGTTATATTGCTGCACCCGTCGGAGAATTTATTCGTTATTAGTATTGTGTTCGACCTGTCACAACATTCAGTCGCATGTCGTTTCCGTCCAAGTACACACATTGTTTTCGAATTCAATTGAAACGCTTTTGCGCCGTCACATGTAAGCTTGCTACGATGTTGCTTTTACCACGGTTATAAACAGCCACTCATATTTTATGAAAACACGTAAATTGCACTTTATACCGGCGTACGCCGTGGATCCGCATAAAAAAACAAATTACTGTTTCAAATGATGCCTCGTACCTTTTTAAAAGAGTTTTATTGGACACGTGTAACTTAATTTTTATTTCCAGAACATATTGCCCGGCGTTATGGCGTGTTCTAAATATTCTAAATAAATGTTTGCACATGAAAATGTTTATTATTTCGAGTAGAATAAATTTTCTTGTTCTTACATTTCTGATAAAAATTGGGTGATAAAAATCTGTCGGTTTTGTAGAATGTGACAAATATTTCGAGATTTTTTGGAAGGCAGTGTACAGTATTGATCGATGTATATTATGCATATTGGAAAGCGTCGATTACACAACTTTCGAGCACGTTATCGAAGTTATTTTCGCAAATATTTATCGCTGTCTCGATGCATCGATGTTCGTCGATACGACAGCCGATTCGACAAATGTAGCGCATTTGAAAAATGTCGCATCCGCCGAAGAATTTCACTTCCACCCATGGGAAATTATTGAATAGTAACGCGATTCAAGGGAAACTGAAATAATCTGACAGTTATCTTGAAAATACATCTTCGTTCCAATACTCATCAAGAATCTTTTTATTGTTTATTCAGTTTTATTCTCCAAATCTTTTAACAAGTGCATTCTACACTTTCGTGTAATGAAAATTTCATAAAATAGTCTGAAATGACCTGAAAAGAAATAAATTGTTATTTATTCTCATACGTCACGTAAATGATTCTCATGAAAATGTACATTCTTTGGAATGTAAATTGTCCGTGTGTCGGCAGAAGAATGGACGGACGAGATCTTTCGGCTCATCAGACACTTATTGTCAGGATGGGATCGTTGATGCCCGGTTTATCCTTCAAAGGACGAATTTTTTTGGGCGGCCAAGGATCCCTTTTTTGAAAAGAAACCCCTTAATCGCATTTATAACTATCTAAAAGAAAGTGAACAATCGTTGGCATTCGATAACGTCGAATTCGAAAAGAGATTCCAGTAGTTTCTTTCCAAAATTAAAAAAATACATTTCTAAGGTTTTTAAAAACATATTTCTAAATTTCTAAATTCCTAAAAATGTAGGATTTCTTAATTCTTAATTTTCACTTAAAAAAAAATATTCCTAATTTCTGTCTCTCATAATTTTGAAATTAACCATAAATTCCACGTTTGCTGCACATTTTTGCGACCGGTCCGCAAATTGCAGTGCGACGATACCAAAATCGGATTTCCGGGAGAATGGATTTGTTCGGCATTGAGCCAAAGCCGATTATGATAACTAGACCGCGTCATCTTCGACAGTTATAAGGGTCCAGGGCGGCAATAATTGTTTCTCACAACCGACGGTGGTAATTGCTGCGGCCCTGTTCCTCTCCTTCCATCGAAGGCGATTAATCAAAAGTCCTGTAACTTCGATACTGGAAGCTCGTTTGTCCGCTGTTATTGATCGATGGATCGAAGACACGAGTTTAATTATGACAAGACGTATCGAAGCAAGGTAACAAAGTGACATTTTACTCATTCATTATCAATATTGAATTGAAACTTTATTACAAAAAATCGTTTTCTTTAAATAAAATAAAATGTATTATCTAAAATAAAAATATTGTAATCCCTTGTATGGATCTAAAATTAATAATGAAAAAGATATTGACAATTATAGTATTTTTTTGCACAAAGTGATAAACTGTACAAAATATTGCATTCAAAAGTATAAGATTTTATTTAATAGCCAGAGGATGGGATTCTATTTTTCTGATGCACGAATAAAGGGAAGCATATATTTAATTCTAGAAAATGCATCACTTTGCGTCGCTGCAATTTTTTGCAACACATGCATATGACACCTTGTTTGATGAGATCCATAAGAAATAGAACGACAGCGCGGTTTTTATCGCGTGCCTTTTATTCTCTACAAAGGAGAAAAATGCGCAGAATTTCGTTCAGGCACGCGCGTAAAACGCCCACGAAAGAATGTCACGATATTAATTACTCGATTAATCATCCTGGTTGGCTCGTGATTAATCTTCGACGCAAAGGTGAGACACCTCGTGGGAATCGATTCGAAGGAAAATTTCGCGGTGAACCTTTTCTCGTCGGGGTGCTCGTTGATCATCGGTGTCTGGCTGACGACATAATAGAATTTCGTGCTCGAGCGAGGTCCTATTGTGTCGTCTGAAGGATCTGTGAATACGTCGGTTATGGGAACCGCGTGTCGGCAATTAACGCTTCGATGCACGGACCATCGAAATATTAAACGGCCCTGGTAATTTTACCGCACCCTTCTTGAACGTAATTTTGTATCCGCTCGCGCCGATCAAGGGGATTAGCCCGCCTGAATCCTGATGGCTGAGAAGCAACGTTACCGAGTCCGTTCAAGCATTAACAAGATCCTACGCCAAAATCGGCGAAGATTAATTCGCGCCAGTTTGCCGTGGAAATTTCGAGATACTACAGTTCGTGAATATAACAGAAACCGGCTTAACAATCTTTAGTCGATTAACGAAACTATTGCAGGCTCCTTAATTTGCTTGTATGCCTCGAATGTGTCTTGTTACTGCAAATCAGTATTTCGCATACAAATTGAATGTTTAATCAGGTATGGTTAATCAAATTTAATGTTAATTAAATTTACAAATTGAGAAATTAAGAAATATATAACTTTTTCTATTTTACTGAAAAGTAATGGAAATGGACATCGATTACTGGTATCGCGATCCATGTACTTCATCCCGGTACACGATTAGCCGCGCAGGAGCCGATGATAGACGTCCATCAACTTTCCTTTGTCGTGACAAGCGGCAGCTCCTGAAATTTAAGTCGCGACGCAAGCGGGTTAATCAGCTTCGTGATCAAATCGTGATGCTCGCACCTGTTCGCCTGTCCGCTCGATTCAACGGCCGGCGCAGAGAGGCCTGATAATTCCGACACTCGAGCGGATCCACTAAATCATTAGGAACAAAGCGATACACCGTCACAGGGGTGGGAGGAAGAGGGCGTCTCGCGCGAGTTAGCCGGCGAGTAAGCGGGCAGCACCGATTCGCTTTGGCAGCGTATTTATCACTCAACGTCCGTTAGATCGCACGAATTTCGAAACGTTGCGCGTTTCATGACTGCCTAACGAGGAAAATAGTTGGCCGACGACGATCGGGTGCCGCACCCACGGCGCCCCCGTGCGCGCCAGGCTTCACAAGCCGCCGGCTGTTCACGCGTATTGTCGCGTGCACACGCGTCCTCTCCTGTATTATACATATTTATGGCGGGCAAAGAGATATAGAACGGATAGAAGGGGCGGGGTGCGAAGCCAATTAAAGTGCAAATGTATGGAGATGTAGATAGAATTCCAAGCAGCACAGTGACCGGGAAACCGTCATAAAACCGGAACCCGGCACGAACTAATCGACACCCGTCGCTGCACCCTGCGCAAGGGTGGAATACGGGGCAGAACAGGGGAGAGGGAAAAAAAAAACGAGATTGAGCGGTGGGAGGTTGATAGATTCGAGGTCGATGAATTCGGTGCATTTCGTGAGACGAGATTTCAGTTGGTAGTTATCGAGGGCCAGCGAATATATTTCGCTCTGACGTAGAACGAGGAAGTTCGTAATTTTTAGGGTAATTATCTACGTTCTAATTATATTTTATCGGAAGTCGGTAACTTTGTTTTGTGCTCGAACTAACTTTATAACAACGATGCTGTAAAATAGATTGAATTTGATTTGATATAAAAAAAGCATAAAAATATAATACAAAACACTATACTATTCAAAACAATGTAAAACTTTGTTAGATATATCAAGAGTTTGTGAAATATTTTAAATTAAATAGCGAGAAACATAAATTTCGAATAACTTACAAATATCTAATATATCAGTTTGGAAAAATGAATATCGCTGTTGGAACTGTTTGCTTAAACGTGGTATTTAATTATTGATACGCAATTGTACGTCATCGATGTCACGTTTGAATGTAGCGGAATCGAAATGTTTTCCTACATATTGGTTTTTAACCTGGATGTGATTCATGGAAAAATTTCATGGTCCAAATAGAAACGGTTTCAAGGCACTTTAACAACGTACCGGCGGCAAAAGCAAACAGGAAATGGGATCGTGACAAATCGAATCATCATCAATATCGTAGAAAGCGAATAAACAGCGGTGACCAACGTTACACCGGGCATCGAACTTGATAAATTAACAGCGATGAATCTCGTACAGGATGGGGGTGAAAAAAAAATATACATATATGTATGTGTCACGCCTAGTCGAAACCGAAAAAACACAAAAAATGGGGTGCTTCGTTCGAGTATCAACGGTTGTCCAATAAATTTACATCGATATTCGGTGAAATTTATATTTCGTACAAATTTCACGGAAACAGTACCGTCCCATAATTCGACGATTCACTTTGAAGAACAAACTGAAGTCAAACACATGAAATATCCTCGGAGACAATACTTTAATAAAAAATTGAATTCATTATTTAACTATTATTTCTTGAATTTTAATATATTTATCTATGAATTTAATATTTTCAAAAATACATTCATCGTATTCATCGCAGTACAAGAAGTACTCTAATGATAATGCTGTAATCACTTTTAACAAACGAAGAAAACTCGGGGAACGTCAAAGGGTTAAATACCTAACATTGTTCCATTTTAACACCGTTACTTTTAATGTTGTATAAAAGTTCCGGGTGTAAGCCGTGTTCTAAAGGAACCCTTCATAAAGGTGGTTGCAATGTTGCCCGGAACGTTGGGAAAATCTTCCTTCAGGACACGGCTTACGACCGGAAGTCTAAAACAGCATTAAACGTAACGGTGTTAAACACAACGATGTTAAGCGTGGCAAACCAAGACGCCATAAGTTAGGAAATGATGTAACGTTGAAAGAGTAACAATAAAACGAGGAATCTCATGTAAAAATTATTTTATCTTGATTATCTTAGGTTATTTGTTGATAACTGTAATAAATAATTTACTTTGTACTATTAGTATCCTACTACCCGAAATTTTTGTTCTCGTTCCTTTTACTATCGTAAAGATGTTGAATAAAAAATTGAGTAAAATAAGAGCTCAGTTAGGTATTAGTATGGGAGTGGGTTCCTATCACTAGCACATCAACTTTAACCGCCCCGACTATAGCTGGAACGTACCATACCGTAAATTTTCATTGGTATCGTCATCATAAAATCACGTAAACGTGATTCAGGGGTCGTTTGTCATAGATCGAACGTCGTGATATGAACACACGGATAGACGTCGATCTTCATCTAATGCCGGTGATAACGAACGATCGTCCGGGTTCCTTTCAGCGACCGCCGTTTCATCTATTACCGTGGTAATGCGTTCGGCTTGCCTGCGCAACGAGCAGCTGGTGGGCGTTTAAACGAAAATTATTAGACACTTTCGTAGGGCGACCGCACCGAGCCACGACTGTATCCAACGCCATTACGCGACGGCCAGCCACGTCGGATCGGAATATCGCGATCCGCCGGAAGGCGGCTAAGTGAAATTGACCGGCGTCCGGTTCATTAGAATTTAACGTCGGCCAAAGTGAACGCTAAGTGGATCTTTTCGCTCCAACCCCCCCCGTCTCGCGCTGTTAATTCGTCTGTGAATTTACGATCGTGGTCTAACGTTCGCTGTTTTACTTATTTCGTTAAGCGAATGAATTTCGGAACGAAAATCGAGGAAATATTTCAAACTCTAGAGTGACATCTTGTGTTCAACCTTGTACAAACTAGATTTTCTAAAAAAAAAGTAAAAGGAAAAATTGTAAGAGGAGAAACTAAATTAAACATAATAAAAAATAGCCGAAACCGAAGATCACAGATTCACATTGTCATCGAGGAGAAGCAACAAATCCTTGTTACTCCAGAGGGGAACAAGGAATTCCTCCATAAAAAAGCGTCAACCCCGTAACCCTCTTTCTCCAACGGCACGCGTTTTTATCCAGTGATTCATGGCGCCTCGCGACGTGGGTTATCGTAAACGGTTACCATACGAGCGGACCTTAACGGTCCCAAGCGAAGCGAAGGAAGAAGAAACTGCGGTCGTGGCAGAAATTTCAACGAAAAGAGATTCCAGGAACAAAGTAGCGAGAGGAATCACAAAGACACCGAACGGCCCTTACCTTTTTCTTTCCATTGGATCCCTTTTGTTCGTGATTTCGTCTTCTCCATCTGGCTCGTTCGCCTTTGACGTTCGATTCCCGTTGCTCTTTTCGTCTCCGTCACCCTCTTTCCCTCCGACGAAAAGTATCATCATCCTCTTGACCTTGGAATCGAACCGTGGAAAGGGTGGTCGAGCCTTCTCCAGTCTCATCTCTATGGGCGTTAAACAAACCCCAGTAATCGAGCCCGAATCGATGGATTAAGAATCCAATTGGAAATGTCCGCCTCCCTCTTATTTCACCTCCCCCTCCCCATCCTTCCTCCATTTCCGTGAAATCCCTTGCAATCCACACCCGGAACGCCGCGAATCCTTCTTACCGCCAGCCCAGCACATTTCGCGGCGCTAAAGCGTTCGCCCATGTTTTTCTGAAATACATTTCCAGGGACGGGTCGATGGTGGTGTTGGCGATGGGGTGGCGGCGTTGGCGGTACTGGCAATAAAGTTTGCTTTATTTTTACTACCCCTCTGGCCAAGTACCGCCCCGTATTTCCTCGGGATATTGACATATCGGGGGTGCCGGAGCTTCTCCTTTTAACGCCCTTTTTACACTGCCACAGAATTTATGTCTTCTTTCTCCGCATCCCGCCCCTTCCTCGCCCCTGCGACGATCTAACCCGACTCTGCCCGTCTTCCTTCACCAGATCTACATCTTCTACCGACTCTTTGTCTCGCTTACCGGCCCGCACCCTCTTTTATCTTTTTACCCCCTCCCGCATCTTCTCGTTGGCTCGTTGTCTTTTACGTCCTGTTCTCTCTCTCGCCCTCGCATCTTCCCTATCCCGTCGATTCCAGCACCGGAGGAAAGAAGACAATCCATCACCGACGCGTATCTTGCCCCCGTTCGCAGAATCAACCGGAAATCTCTATTAAACGTCAAATCGGGACAGGTTTTTCCCTCGACGCGTTCAGGTGGCTCGATCAGTCGCAATTGCTCCTCGATAATGTGCATTGAAAGTGTGTAACTGATAACGTTTGTGTTGCAAATTGTCAACGTAAAAAAAAGTACTGATAAATACTAAAAATACTGAAAAATACTAATTCAAATTTTTAATGTAATTGAATTTTAACTTTAATTAACACGCTGAAGAAATTCAAAAGAAGACTACTTCCAATTTCGTTCGCGTACACAACGGTGCCGGCGGACAAGGGAAACGGCGTCGGTTATTTAGACAGAATGACAGTTTGTTAATTGTCACGATCCGTTTCGCGAGGGCGACATCGCGGCGCCCCACGACGGATGCAATAGAAATCGGAAGAAAAACAAACGGCGGGGAAAAACAGTGAGCAATCGGCCGTACCGAGAAGGGAGGGCTTATATTCCGGCTGCCGTTCTGTTTTTCATCGCGTTTCTATTTATCGGTGTCGCGGACGAAAAAACGCGCCGAAGAGGCGGATGGCAACCACCGAGAGAGGAGTAGGTTGGGGGGGAAAAAAACGTAATAGTACGATCGGAATGTTAGGCAAGAAACAGGCGGATCGGATCGGACGGGCGAGGCAGTGCCACGGGACAAAGGTTTGCGAACAGGGAAAATCGTTTGAGCTGCAATTTCAATCGGTACAAGGAATGCGGAAAACGCGACAAGCCACGTGTTCCACACCATCACGGGAAGAATTGCATTTTCTGGACGGCTTAACAACAGTTCCGCGAGCTGAAAACGGAAGTCCGTGAACGACGGTAAACTGAATAGTTTCGCCTATCATTGTACGCCACAGGCGCATTTACGCGTACCGCTCCGGGAAGTCGATCGTTGAATCAGTTAAGAATTTAATCTGACACAAAGACGTGACAAATATTGTACTGCTCTGAATTCAGTTATTTTTCAGACCCTTTTCTTAAAAAAGTTGGTAATTTAGTACCTTAAGACTTAGCAATCACATACTTAAGGTTCCATGCTTAAGGACGGAAATTTAAAATTTTAATTTTATTTTTAACCACAGAACACATACAGACATCCTGTAGCATTCTTCTTTGTACGAGGAAACTAATTAACATTTCTTAATTATCCTGAATAATTGCAACTATCACCTTAATAATCTTCCATGAAATTTAACCAGGAACATAAAATCACTTTCATGAAATACGCAACCATTGAAGTGTTAATAAACAACACTCCATTTAATGATTCCTAAGAATTACTAAAGTGCCGTTTATTGCAGACTAAAAACGGAGTGCCTTAACATAAAATCCCGCTCGTTAAGTTTATGAACCACGTTTACCGCTTCGTAATTGCGTGCGCGTTTTTTTGAAAGAGAAATTGAATTATCTGTGTAAACGTTTTTCTGAAATCCGCTTGGTTTCTTGGTTCCAGGTCAAGTGGATCTTTGGACACAAACGACCAAGGGTTGCGCGTGCAGTTTTAATTCGTCCAGCAACGAATGCGCTTGCTGCGTCCCGTCAGGAGGATGCAGTTGCGGGGCTGCATCGCCGGACAGATGCGCTCAGTGCGGCCTGGAGCAGCATTGCGCAAACAGTGAGTACCGTCATTACGTTTCATGATCGTTAGTCCCAATATTCGCCGTACCAAATTAAGGCGGCACAGCTGTGACCGTCTGCTCTCGTTGACGGTAATCATTTCGGATGTTAGACCCGGTTTCAAATTTTCATAGTTGCTCGAAACCACCCGTTGCTGCGGCTTCTTAACTATAATTTCTAGTTCATTTAGATCTTTGACTTTCGTAAAATTTTCAAATTTTAAATTCTAATTTGATACTGTAATATTACTGCTAATTTTTCAATATTGGATTATTTTATTTCTGAAATAAATTTTAATTTTCATCAAAAATTAATTTCGAAGTATAGAGAGTTGTCGGAACCATTTTAATTAATTAAATTACCCATTTCATCTAAATAATTCCACTATGCTCTATATCACAGTTCATTTGGAACAAAATTCCTGATTTAACGTGAAAAGATCGCGGATTTCTTTGAACAAAAGTAGAAGAGAAAAATCTTATATCAAGTCTGCAGTTCAGTAGGAATCCGCTGTCGCCTGAAACTACTACTTCTAATTAGAGCTTTCAGCATTAAACTCGTTAGCGATCCGGCTAGGCAGTCGGACCGGGCCTGACGTGTCTCGTCGATGCACGTACACCCGGCCAATCGTTCTAACTCATGTATTTACCCCCGTCGAATGTAATTACGTCACGTCGAAGAGGCAACCGCTACCCCTTTGAGTCTGGATCGTCGCTAGAAATAGGATTTGCGCCATTAAGCCAGCCTCGATGCCAACCCCCCTCTTCGTCGTCGTTTCGCGTTTTCTGTCAGTCTCGTCGTCATGTGAACAAATGGAAATTAAAATGTGTCGAAAGGCATCCCTTTGGCTCGGCTGGATTATGGATTAGGGGATGTTCTTATGAATGGACGAAAGGATGGAAAAAGTCTTTTTTCTCCAGTGAGAGAGAGAGAGAGAGAGAAAAAACGTCGAAAGTAATGAAGCGACATTGTCTGCGAATGTTCCCACGTGTTTGCTATGAACAATTCTTCTTTGCTCAACGTATAAACGTCACGGGCGGTGAGGGGGTAAAATTACCGCGACATTTCAAGAATTTTCTTTTCGCTAACTAATTACGTCAAAGTTTTCTTTCCATCCGTCCATCTATCTACCTTTTCTCCCGCGTTAATTACTTCTGACGTTATTGCCCTTACGTTCCATCCATCAAACCTTTCTTTGAGCCCTTCTTGTACACACGGACGAAACGTACGCCCGCCTTTTAATCATTGTGAGACCCTTAATGGCCTGCTACTTTTACGTTCTTCCCGTTGATGGCTCGTACGTGCTGAATATTCTCGTTTGTTTCGTGATAATGGATGTGCTTCGTGGTAGTTGATGTGCACAACCAGTTTCTTAAATAACAAAAAAAATTATGTTGTATTCTTTTATAACCTCGTTAATGACTACAAAGACAGTCGGCTTACGACAGATTATTTACCATTAAACTAAAGTTCTTAATTAACGTGCTTTTTAACATCCTGTCTTGCAATTTATTTTCATAAAATATTTTAATATTTAGGATTTTTCAATTCCTCGATCTTTCGTTTTTTTACGTTCCATAAATAAATTTCGACGAAGGATCAGAAATCGTCGGTTATTCCGGCGCGAGGGAATTAAGAATCTATTTTATAGATCGAATGAGAGGGTTGCTTGTCGTCGCGACTGTTCGTCGCCTCGAACGAAAAGATGAAGGCCCGTCTCGCCTTGGCGGGCGTCGACGGCTCGACGTAAGCAAGAAAAATCGTTATAAGCGACGCAGCATTTTTCTTTCACGGTGGTGTTGCGCTTTCACATGACCCGGATTCCGCGTGGCCGACCAACGAACGTGTCGAATAAATGGTTCTCCGTTCAGGATCCCGGGTTTCAGTATGGGATCCTACGTGATACAATGGCAGATAAAATTGTTTCCTTTCTGTTACATCGCAGACCGCGAGGAGTCTTAACAGCTCGTTCTTTCACTGATATTTCACCAACAGCAGTAAACTTTTCACGTTTTAACACCTCGAATGTAGAAATAAATGTGTTTATTCTTATGAAAGTAATGTTTCTTGGAAGTTTACGAGTATTAATCTGAAAATTCTCCTTTAAGCATAAGTTCAGCGCTTTCAAAGATATCGAAAGTTGGTTCCATTAAATATTCTGAATGACAAGGGTTTCTCATCTTAATGGAATCAGGGGATTCATTAATAAGCCTCCCTGGTAGATTCATGACTCAGATACAAGGTTATTCGGTATTAGGTCGAAAGAATCGATGACTCGGCGAAAAGTTGCCAAAATAGGGATTGTTCGGATCATTTATTGTGCGGGCCACAATGGCCCGCGTGGACAGTTAATAATAGGGGGTCAGTTGAACGGCGTCTTCTTTTTCTCGTGAAAGCATTATCCTCCGTTATCCTAATAAATGATAAATAAATATTTTCCAATAATTTATCAGTTCTTGTTGCGTGTCAGATTAATAACAGACAAGTTAAGGCAAAAAAGTTGCAAAGGAAAGAAATTCATTTTATACCGTCATTTTAGATTATGCGCACTTAATTAACATCCGTTGGGTGTGAAGGCAAGTTTTTTGATCGGTGGTCGTGTGCAACAGGTGCACGTTGGAAATGAGTTTTTTGCAAGTAAGGAAAGGCTGATTGCCAAATCCAAAAACTATCAGGAAGAAAAAAGTTCAACCCTCGGATGGCAGACTACCGAGACAGTGGTCAATTTAAATTAAATGTTTTGATTAATTTAATTTGCATCGTTCAAATTTTGTGCTATATTTGAAATATTATTTGTCGATGAATAAAATATTTCTGTTTCAACATCTGTGTACGTAAATTTGGTCGAAATTTCATTGCACCTTTTTTAAAGTCCGGGTCACTATCTAAACGGATGACTCGTCCAATTGAACGAATCTATTAATTATACCCGGCTCAAATGCTTGAAATATAGAACGATGGTAAACAATTTCGCGCGCCCGCATTTCAATCGTGCGATAAAACATCATTTCCGCTGCTATTACGCTTAATCTGGATCGGATTATCACGGTGGTCGATGATATTAGCCGCAAATAATTCATTGCCGTGCGTAATTGGATAAATCTAAAATGGATAGTTTGAAACTGTTCAAACCGTAGAAATTCGAGCGTGACACTTTTCATTCTATTCATTTTTCCTCTGTGCTTTCTCAATTTTTTATGTAAATTTTTGTAAATATAAAATTTTAGTTTCTGCTTTTTATCATTTTCGACTGTGAATAATATAAGAAAACAGTAATTATTTCTAAACAAAAAATAATGTTTAATTTGGAATACAAATTTTTATCCGTGAAAATTATGAAAGAAATCATTCTACTTGCAGCAAATTGATGGTGAATTTAACACAGGATTTTGTTTTTAATTTCAGTGTGCAACATAACGCTGGATAGCAGACAGTTGTTCAGCAAATCGGATCGTGGTTTTGGCCAAATAAAATCGCCGTCACTCGAAGGGCCCTCGAGGTGTACCTACAGATTCGTACCCGACACTGGCCAACGAGTCGAGTTACAAATACATCGATTGGTCTCCATTGGACGTCATAATGGTACAGCGTAAGTACCTTTGTGTTTAAAATCATTTAAAATTATTTAACTAAATTAAATTAATAATTACAAAATTTTAACAATTTCAAAAGTCCCATCAAACAAATTATTTTATATAAAAATTTGATTTACAAAATGGTAATTCATTGTTGATCTGCATCTTGCTACAATTTTCTTAATACCCTGTATATTTCGTAAGAATCTTTTTTGCTTCATTCAACCAGCACAAAGGCTTGGAAATGGAAACGAATAATGTTAAAAAAATATTCTTTGTTTGCTACCTCGGTGTACATGATAGTTTCGTTAATATAATACTGCGGAGGGTTCGTGAATTGATATTCCTGTGCATGGCCGGGAACATTAATCAAAAATGTTTTTTAATAACTTGGAACAAACGCAACGACGCCGTTGTTCTTTTGTTTCGTTGTTTTCATTAAATTAACATTGTTCTGGCTCGTGGTCCGGTCGGAACGCGTTTTGTCAGTCTGAAAATTGTTATTGCAATAAATCTCGTTCGGTATTCGTTATATCGGGCTTTTTTCGTGCATGAAATCCATTTCTCATTGCACGTGCCACTTGACATAGAAACTGCAGCAACAAACGGAAAAAAAAGAGGGAGAAAACGTGGCCCGCGTTGCACGATGGTGTTCAAGCTTCATTATTTAGAGTACTTTCGATCGATTTTGCTGGACTAACAACAAACCAAATATTGATTGTAGGGCTAACAATGTTGACTACTTACAATGACATCCTTCATTAATTCTTAATTATTTCTTAATATATAGGCTTTCTTAAAAGTGAAGAGCCATTAATTCTGTACCAATCGATAATTAAATATGTAAATGGAGGATTATAAATAATTAATTTACAAGTCAATGCTGTATATGTTATTGTCCGTTCTGCTTTCTTTTTCACAAAATTATTATGTAAAAAATACGATTAAAATCAATCAGCCTTTTTGATTAACTCATAAATAATCGATACTTGTACACATAGGTCTGATCAAAAGGCCACACCATAAATTGCCAGTGCAAGAGCGCCATTCCTTTGGAATTTCAAGTCAAGCTACAGGCCGATCCTCTCAATCGAAAGGGAAGTCGAGGAGAGGCTTATAGAGGCCGATATGATTGGAGATCGCTCGTGTCGATGGCCGTTTCAATTTGTCATACTTCCGGTCTTGCCGGGCTCTCGCGTCGACCGCCACACTTAAGTCCCTCTCAACGCGTGTAGATGGGACAGGCCGCGGGGTGAGAGCAGGGGGGGGGGGGGGGGCGAGGGAAGTAGGTGGAAAGAAAAATTACTGTTTCTGTAGGCGTCTTCCGAACCGCCATCGTTTGGCCAAGATAGCGAACGAAGTTCGTGGCGAGCGAAGAAGGCCTTCGACAAGCTTTGCGAAAGTTCTGACAATTTTTCCAGTCGAGACCATCCTCCCCCCCGTCCTCCGGACCGCCGCTCTTTTCTTCGCCCCGAAGTCTAAGTAGAGCTTAGAACGCGAATGCACGCCGCGTCCCGGGGTACTTTCGGCTCGAGTAGTTTCCGTCCATCATCCTGAACGGGTTGCGAATAATAATAGACTAGAAATAAATTTGCCGGCTCGTGTCGAATGTTTTTAATCGATCGGCAGAAGATTAAAGCCGGGGAAATGGCGATAAGTAATACACTGTAAGTAGTACGACTCAATAAGTAGTGATACTAGTAATAATTTATAATACGCCGATGTCCGTGTTATAAGAGGGTTAATTTTGACTAATCGAAAGAAAAGTATTCCAGTTGAAAAATATATAAAGTTATGCATTTTTGGCACAAGAATATACCTAGGATATTTTTAACACAATTTTTAAAACACACGTGTCGTTACCTAACTGCTTAACGTGCTTCGAAACGTTCGGTTGTACCTATGCACACTTTCCATCCCCTGTTTCACGTCGTTCCATATTTTTCTACATTTTTCCACGCTCCAATCATCGTTTCCACGTCGAATCACACTTGGCTCGAACGAGACGAATTAGCAACGCGTTTTCGCTTATTTCTTCGACCCTTTCGCGCGCTCGTTACCCGCAATTCGTTAAAAAGAAAAAGCGACGTTTGTTCCTTAGCGAGCGAACACCTTTCGAGAAAAGCGAGAACACAAGCGTGGGTTGAAACTCGGGGCCATTGTAGCGAACAACAATAATTTTGGCTGAACTCGATAAGCCGAGGGAATACGCATTATGGTTTTTCGATACTTTCCCCGGTGCCTTCGCCCATAGATAACCACGATCTGACGTTCATCGCCGTAAGGCCTCGATGTATCACGCTGAGCGGCTGCAGCACTTAGCCCGTCGAGCGACGAAGCTGTTTCTTTGAAAAACTGCACGAAAGTAGCGTAGAGCGTCGCGACGATAATTTTGCAAATTATCGCCCGGTCGCTTTCTTTCCGATTCGAAGGCGAAGGAAAGTAGCAAGGCGGGCTTAATAAACGGTCATGAAGTCCGGAACGGCGTATTCGGTGCCTGTTAGCAAACTTTCCCTCGCCGTGGAAGCGCAAACATTCAGCATTCACCGGGGCCGTTCATTACGGCCATCCCTCTTTCGTTTTGGCCGCTTTATTTTTCAAAGTTGAACGATTTATCACCGTTCCGCTTGTCCTCCTTTAACTATAAGCGCCGCGAATAGACTCGTGAAAAATACAAGAAAAAAAAATGAGAGAGAGAGAGAGGAAGTAGAACGCATTCGAAGTTTGGCCGTTAGCGAATGCGAGCGGGCGGAAGAAGTAGTCCGCGTGCTTGAAACGAGAAATATTGTTACAGCCACGTGTACACGGTCGAGCGTTCGCCTTTTTACCTGTTTCTTGAACGCTGTCGTTCGAGAAACTGCTAAGACCGGGGGAAAAATTGCGAAACCGGCATTTTTCCGCTCGACGGTCCTCCCCGCGCGAGGAAACGTTAATGCTCTGTTGACTGCGTCAGCGTAAACTTATGTCGCTGAATTTATGTTTGCCGAAAGGGGGAGGGAAAGGAACGATCGTTAGAAAAACTGGGAAATTCGAGTCGCCAAGTTTTCAAAGGAAAGAGGGTGCGCGATGCGGGACGTAACCATCCAACCCCCGCCCGCAATTTTACAGTGGTTGTAAAAGTTCGTCGTTAGTGAACAGTCAACCTTGCTATAACAAGGTTAATTTGTAGTATTGTATCGAATATACAGAAAACAGAAATTATTTATTTGTATAACGCACACGCATTGTTAAATTCTTAAAATAAGGGTCTGTTTGAAAGATCTACATTTTTCATTTGCAACATTTCTAATTACAATTAAAAAGCAGTATTACACGAAAACAGAATTTTCATTAAAAAATTCCTGTGCAACGCGTATTTCAGAATCTCCCCTATTTTTACGAATTTAATTTTAAAGTTCAGTATTCATGTACCAGTTTATGTATATTTGTACGTTGCTTTTGTATTTCTTAATACACCAATTTATTGATCGTGTGTAACCATATGTTCAAGTAGTGCGCTCAAGCATTTATGAGCCGTCTGATCATGTTAACACCTACTCTACTTAAAATGCCGTAACCAACAAAGATAAACGCAGGGGCTTCTTCAAAAACCTAGCTACTTTAATGGAGCTGTTGTTCTGAGAATATATGTACTAAATTATTCATCCTTTCGAACACCTTCAACGTAACGTCTGCTCTTATTTATATCTATTCTACTTACAGAAGCTTCAACAACCGCGTGTGCTTGTTCTACTAAGAAACAAGCTACATTAGAATAATAACTTCTTAAAAGTTATCATCCAGGGATAGAATGAAAATTATTAGTTAATTTTATTTTACAATAATTGCTCAGGCAGCCTATTACTGTTGCAATCCCCATAATAAAAAAAGTAATTAAAGTACTAACGAGAGTTTCATTCACAGATTTTCTGATCGTACAAACATTTTATTTGCTGAAATATTCTTTATCGTACGAACACACGCATTTCAATGGGAGGACACAATTCTTAGCCAACACAGTCAGATGGCATGTCAAATATTTATTCTCGCAGGCCTCCGGTCGGAAAATTTTGCTCGAAACGTAGGACGCAGCGTTTCCGTCGATCTTTCTTCGTCCCTCTCGCTTCGCATACGCGCTCAGTGAAATTACGTCGCTCAGCAGAATACTATTAAGTGAGTTGGTGGAATAGAATGAGCCCCGTGGGTGATGGATGACCTTAATTTTGCTATGATTACCGGCTGCTCGGGAATTTGTATGAAAATCGCTCAGGGCTGGGTTCTTTCATGATCCTGTTACGTCGCTTCCCGCCGTCCATCCCCGTGCCTCCTTTTCTTTCGTTTGCCCGCATTTTTTTTTTTATATCGTTTCCCCTTTCGTGTCGATTCAAGATCGTTGGCTCGAAAAGCGATAACGACGAAAGCTTATTAACGCAGTACGATATCGATGGAGAACAATTTTCAGCCGGTATTTGCATCGAAGCGTGAACCAGGAGATGAATTTTTTATGAATATCATCGATATTGATTTCTTCTTTTTTGTTTTTGTTTTCTGAAGAAACGAGGGTGGACGTGAAAACTTTATTAATTAATCAAAAAATAAGTTCAACAAATGATGAGGAAATGAAATGCGATATTGATTGTTTCGCGTTCATTTAACACCTTTAGCAAATCTTGTAGGTAATTGTAAATTCCATATCTTTCAGAGAGTAGACATTCTACTCAAATACTAAAACTTTGAGCAATAATATTACTACGTATACGTATACGTACGTTTATATATTCTCTCAGAGAAATTTTTCTTTTTATTCTATTGCTCGTTGGCACCGTTTAAATTAATTGAGATGATAATTAGAGGTGGCTCGCCCGGCGTAGGATTTTCGCTTCTAAATTTCCACCCCAAAAGCTTTCGTGTCTCGCGTAAATCATTTCAAACACCCCAGAGTGTCGTCGTTTACAGTCAAGCTCGTGGTATAGGGTGTTTCAGAGTGGCGGCTAAGCCTGCACGCGAAAAGCATAGGAAATTGATGCTTAATGCGCTCGTGAATTCTTTCTGCCTCTTGCATTATGATGGTAATCTGGAAAAGCAAGAGGCGCCAGCGTTTTAAGCCGATATACATATAGAATGGTACACATCCAGGAACGCAGATGATTCTGGGGACGATAAAACGCGAGGGACCGTGCACGGTGTTCGTTGAACTTCAACGTTCCGAACAAAATGCCACGTCGGATTATGCTTAAAATCGGTGTTTCCAACAATGCATTTTTCACCACTTCCATCTATTACAGAACTCATCGTCGGTTCCTTTTGAATACGTTTCAAGGTATTTTCTCGTTATGGGCCATCACTTTAATTAGCAATACGAAACTTCAAAAGCATATGATTAATATAAAAATGTGTCCAGCATAGGTAAATGGATTAGCAATTCGTTCTTTTTAACTCGAAACGAAAAATTTCACTTTTCTTGCAAAGTACTGCGATAAAAATTCCGAAACATTGTTCTCCCATTACCCCAATCATTTCGGATTAAAAATATCGACGAAGAGTCTACAACATCGTTTCTATCCAACTTCGAGCCATGAAATAATATCAGATTTTATATATTTTAAAATTGGCAATTTGATATGTAACAATCTAGCCGAATTGATGTTCGAGCTCGTTTTTATTTTCGGATCCGGTTCGTGCAGAAGCTGAAAAATAAAAACTACAAACGATAACCGCAGGTGGAACTATATTCGAAACGCGTATTAAAGTCCCGACGTAATTTAATTTTTAGCGCAACGAGGCTGGCAATCTCGCCGATATGAGCAAAGCTCGGCTGGCCATTTGTTTCATATGCACTCGAAAAAAGCGAACTCGGCCCGAACAAGCCGTGCAACGATAATTCCCGTTCGAAGAGTTCATCTCGTTCCGGCAGCGTGAAAGGGCTCGTTGTGTAGGAGAGTATTATACCAGAGGGTAAGGGGTGCCACGGTTTAAGTAGCCTCATAAATTACGTCACTTTTCCGGCGAGATTACCTAATCCGCAGGGGGTGGCTTTGGCCTCTCTTGAAAGGCGGCTTTTCGCCACGGACCACCGTAGTAAGCTTTGCGTGCACCGCCCTATAAAGCGACACATCGGATCAAACAATTTTCATACCACGATATAATTTCGTTTCCTTTTTTCTTTTTCTTTTGGTTAAAGAAATGAAAAGCTTAACGTTTTCAACGACGGTGGTCTGTAGTCACTGTTGGATTTAGTTTTCAAAAAGAGTTATAAATATTCTGAACTCTATTAACTCATCATTTTTACAAACATTGCTATACTTTCAAAATTTTGTATTAACGAAGAAAGGAATAAGTGTAGTATAATTGTTTTAATATTATTTTTTAACTGACCCGTATATTTATTTTATTTCAAACAGATTGATTCCTCAAAGCGCTCTATAATGTTAAGAAAATCAATAATTTTGCATGAAGTGTCTCACTTCTGAACCGAACGAAAATTTTCATAACCCAATTCCACGTTGAGTTTATTTAGTTCAAAGAGCTGCTTTCACAAAGTTCTTTTAATATTTTTAACGACCGCACGTTTCTTGGAATCTATAACTCTTGCACTGATTGATTTTTCACAGAATTGATAGTTTTTCAAAGTTTATTCCATGCTACAAAATTGCTGATCAACAAATTTTAATTCACACAGAGAAATATTTCTGTGGTCACGAACGATCATTAAAATCGGAATTATTCTTCTATCGGAGCGTGAATGCGGTTAATAAATCGCGCGCGACGATACGATCAGAAAAATCCTATGACCGTGCGGTATGCTCCGGGAACAGGAGCGACAAAACTCCAGGATTAGGGGCGGTATCCTAAACTACTGATAAATCGTCGCTAGATTGCATCGCGCGATTTCGAGCAAATTCAAGCCGCTTAATGCACCGAGATTCTAGCTAATAAATAATGGGACCATTGTTTCGTCCGTTCCAGTCGATCGTAAAATCACGAGGCGACCGGACTGTGCAGCTGCATTATTTCGAGAGGTCGCGTGGACCGCCGTTGACATCGATCCGATGAAATTTGTTTGACGCGATCAATTGTCTCTTGCCTGTTGTCCGCTTCACTTTGCTCAACGCTTCTCTGGCTATCTATCGATACAGCTACTTTGAAAAATAAGCTGTTCGAATCGATTTACGTTTCACGAGGCGATTAACAAACATATTTTCTCGGGATTTAACCTTAAGGAAGGATCAGAGTAGATTTCTAATGCAACTATTCATTAGATAATCATGAAGATTTGTTCGAAGGATAAAATCTATTACTGTCCATCAAATTTTAATTATTTTCAAGTTAAAATGAAAACAAAGAAAATTGATGTTAATCAAGAGAAAATTTATAGAAAATTTATTAACGTTTCGTTTTTTCTTTCACTTTGAGAGACATCAGAGTTCCTTCACCTTTCCTCGACAAGTTGGACCTTATCATGGCATTTAAGGGTTAAATGACACAAAGTTTCAGCGAGTCGAATGGCAATTAAACGTGCCGTGTATCGCGTGTTATTGTTTTCGATTTCGTCCCTGGAGGACAGGATCCATCGGACAACCAGTTCGAGTGTGGATGCGGTGTTTTCAGAAAACTTCGAATCCAATTCCCAAACTTTCCGCATTACGACAATGCCGTCTGAGTTCGAGGATTCATCGAGAGCATGGCGGTAAATGAGAAAGGGCCCGGGGTTGGGCGAGGGTGTAGGTTGAGAGTGGTCGGCCAGAGAAAAGAGGACAGACGTGGCTCTACCGCTGATTACACGCTCCGCGACTGAATGAAATTTGTCTCGACGGAAATAAATTAGTTAATGGATCGTTTGCCGGACCTTGCACCCCTGAATATCCTCGCTCCGAACGTTCTGCTTTTTTAAGGAAAGATGAAAGTGTCGAGGACACGTTCGACGAACGTTTGTTGAATTTTTAACGCTACAACAAAGGCTCTTATTATTTCCGTTCTTTTGTTAATGATACCATTCGAAGAGTTATGTTCAGGGTAGTTCGACGGAATGTTCGAGCGAACGGAAGAATTTCGGGTAATTTATTGAGCATGAAAGATTTATGGTGGATCGTAATTAACGAATCTACGAAAACCCGGGGAATCGTTGCAATTTCGCGAACGTTATTCCACAGCAATATCCTCGATAGATGTCGCGGGCCAAAAAATGGCACACTTTCCGCTTATCGTGGCTGGTTTTCGTTGCAAATCAGCAATTTATGCTTTTAGGAAAAATCGATTCCGTAGCTTGAGCGTTTCCCACGTTTTATCAACACGATGCACACGCACGTTTTATTCCGATATCAACCAATAATTCCAAAATAAACAAAATTGCGGAACAGTTTTAAAACAACAGAGTAACTGTGGATTAGTAACATTTAAACTAACTTACATGAATGATTTGCAATTATGATATCCAAAACAATATTTACAGTATTTTAATTCTCTTTCATTACTTACGAGAAAATCATAGCGCAGGGGATTAAAGTGTGATTGAAAGGAATGTCAGTGCAGAAATCGTGGAATTTATGGTTGGCTCGTAATTGACGAAGCGGTCAGAGAAAAATACAGTCGGATTGAGCGGCCATTGTTGTGGCCGCGAGAACGTTAGAGAGGAAATTTGTTGCACTCGCTGTTTGGATATATCGAGAGCCTGGATCGACAGATTCTTTGTTCGCGCCGGGGTCGATTCAACCCGCGTTTCACTTTGCTTTAACTTTCCTCGTTTTTCCTCGTTCGCTTCCACCAGTAGATCGATCGTATTTTTCTTCGTGATTGATCGATTCCAGGAGAGGGTGAAAAGGTGTGCTATAGAAGGCACTGTGGGATACTATATTAGATGGAACTGAACGTACACTTTGTGTACCAAAATGTACATTTTAACTTTTTCAAAAATCAATTGCAATTTTATTTGGATAATTTTTATTACCTATATCAATGTCAACAATAATAACATTTTCATGTCGTTACTTGCATGAATACTATTAGTATCGTTTATAATATTAACTCAATGTTTAAACGGAGCGTGCATCAACGTTGATCACGATTTTCATGGTGTTCGTAGAGTAACACGTTTCGTTACACGTGGAATCGTCGCGATCGTTAGAAATATGATTTCACGCCGACCGCACTCGTAACAGTCCTCTCGCGTGCACACGTTTCGCCGTTGCTGTTAAACGGGACACCCGCGAGAGCATGGAAAATAGGCTGACACACGGGGTGAGCCCGGAAAATGATCGTCGAAGCTTCCTCGTAAGTTGATCGAAGTTAGTAGGCTGTAACGACGAAATACTCGTCGACCAGACAGATTCGATCGGCGATGATGCTCGCGGAAATGATTCGTCGCGCCGGCTAATACCGATTTTGCGTCGATGCGCTCGCCGCCAGCGAGGAGATAACACGAGGAAATGGGGACAGATATCTCGAGCCTGCTCCACGTGTATCGCACGGGATGGGAATTTCGTCGAATTATCCCAAATCGCACAATCTTTTCAGATAGGTATCCTTTTTTAACACAATATACAGTGTCAAGTAAATCCAAACATAAACTATGCTGACTTCCCAGCGTTTTAACCTTCCCTGTTATTTCATTGTATCTAGCAAAGCTTACTATGTTGCACAGTTAATCCCTTTAATATTATTAGGCACACAAATGAACAAAATACTACGTTCAATAATTTGATATTAATCAGTTTGTTAAATTTAATCAAATTTAATGCACTGTATCAAATTGCTAATTGTATGTATCAGTAATTATCAATTGATATTCATTCGAAATTCAAAATGAATGTGGGATTAGATAGTGGGGACATCGAGTGTTCTACTAATCCTAAATATAATGTTTAATATTATTTAATATTTCTACTACCTTTAGCATTGTCGCAATCTTATTTCTGTGTCTTTGGCTTTTATTTTTTATCATTTGCGCTGATTCTGTCCCCCATGACCCTCCATTTCGTAAAAATGATCCAATTCGTTCGAATAATAGGATAATAAATCTATGACAATTTTAGGCCTTATTAAACTAGATTTGGTGATTATATTGTTCACGCCACCCTGTATGAACGAACAGCCTCCGCCCTTTCATTTTCCGTCGCTGCCTTTCGTATCTAGCTGGCGTAACGAGCACACCACCAGCGCGAAATAACTCGTATAAATCACCGATGGTTGCATACACACATTTCACACGATTCCGACCGTCGAGCTGGCGATGTTTTAATAAAACCCGACGAGGTCCAATTATTCAACTCACCGCCTCCCGTCTGAATTCCTTTCTGTAGCGAACTCTTTTATATTTGGATCGTCGAAACGGGGGACTGTCCCTTGTGCAAAGAAGACCAACTATCCTACTTTTTCTGTTTTATCCATATACAATTTTAGGGAAATTTCTTAGCCACCGTGTACCGGTTAATTAAATAAATCAACTAGGAAAATAATTTTAATAATCCGAGTTTAGGGAAATTTTTCAGTTTTTTACACGATGATTAATTAAATGGACTAACAAGAGAAATAATTTTTACATATTTGCGGAAATTGGAATACATCGCGAATGATAATGAACAGAATTTAAACGAGGTAGACTCGACAAAAAAAAAAATTTACAGTGTGCTCGGATTAAAGGATCCGAAAGAACGTTTTATTCAAAAACCTATTTCAAAAATTATGGAAAACCGTGATTCTACGTTTGCGATTAAAATAAATTTACTAAATGTGAATATTTAAAAATTTTAAGACCCCTGAACGTCGTGATAACAGGAAACACAGTTTAAATCATGCGAAAAGAAAGAAACGCGCAATCAGTTTGGATTAGAGTACCCGTAAGAAGATAGAATCTATCGAATCGAAAAATCCCTCTCGCGCTGCGAAGCGCATTTCGCTGGAAATTCGTTTTCCATGCGTTTTGTTGTTAAACAAGTTTGGCCCACGGTGTTCCCGCGTATGTCATTATCTGGAATCACACGAACACAGCTCGACAGGTCTGAGCATCAGCCGCGATTTTCAGGCGCTGTCATGTCGTAACGTTACCGAGGATCGAGCAGCATTTTCGAGAACTGGCCGTTGCGAATGTCAGGTGCCAAAAGCATACGCGAAAGTTTGACGCGTACCCGACAAGCTTTCGAGACCGGAAGTCGTTCGAGAGGAACGAAGGTGCAAACGAAAATTCGACCTCGCTGTCGTCTTGTAAGCGCTGTCATCGCGAAACTCGAGGAACTGGCCAACGAACGGAAGCGAAAGAAACAAATTTCAGGACGACCGTTCTTTGATCGTCTCTGTTTGGTTGTTACACCTTCTGTCCCTTGTCTTTCTACGGTTACTTCTTGAATCTTTCTCCCGTCGACGCGTAATGAAAGGAAGTTCCGTGAATTCGTTCCAATTTGACATGCTTCTAATTTTGCAACTTCTTATTTCGAATCTTTCTAGCCTGTGTAAAGTAATTGCACCCAATGCAACCTAATTCAATTTCTACTTCAAATTCTACTTGCAAATTTTGAACTTAACTTTGAATATTAACAGAAAAGAAAATTGTGAAAGTTTCTGAAACTTAAATGGGTTATTTTTAAAAAATTTGTTTATTTTTTATTCTACATCCAGCACCAACTGTTCTAACATTAAGAAATAAAAAAATACTTGTATATGTATATAATTTATATTCGCGCTGGATGTAATCCGAATTTTTCGCCGGTTCTCCGAAAGTCCGCGCTGTTCGCGATTAATTCATTCGTCAGACAAGCCCACGAAGATTTTCAATGCATCGTAAAGTAGTTTGGGTGAAAAGGTTTGCAAAAACATAGTCGGAGGGGGATGGAAGTTGGTAAGTTTTCCCCCGTGAAGTTAAGTGTTTTCTTGAAGCAGCTAAAGACCCGTACTTTTATTGTCTTATTATGCAGCAGCAACAATTCTTATTTAAGTTTCCCAGCAAAATCTCTGCCTCGTGCTCGCTTCGAACCGTTCGACTAATTTCGTTTCGTACTACTCGCTGGACTGTACTTGTCGTTGAATCATTCATAAACCATTTATACAATAAAAGATTTCCCACAAAGTTGAACGAAATAGGATATTCGAAGAGTAAGAAAACAAAAATTATTACATCTATTTATTATCATTAATTAGAGAGGAAAGAAAAGGAAAAAAACGATAAAATGTTTCGAAAAATTACGACTTCTGTATCAGTAACCAGCAATTACTCGACAAACGTCCGCCTCACCTGAAGCCAGGCATCGGACTCGACTTTCGTCGGGAAACCGAGGAAAATACGAGGAAAAACGTACCGGAGATTGGTTGTTCGTTCTTTCCCCACAGCTATGTCGGTTTACATTTAAATTTATAATCCGCTCTCGACGTGATTCCGTCCGAATGCCCCTGGTAAATTGATTTGCAGTATAAGTTGGGTCTTGCGCGTCACCGAGGGCGTCGAAGCCGGAGAAGTACGGTTCAGACCGCGGTAAAAGCGATGCGGAATAGTGAAGAACTTAAAGAGGAGGAAGAGAGTGAAGGGTAAGCGATTTCCGGTTGGCTGACTGACATCGGTCGCCCACCATTGCTTGGAGCTAAGCTCCGAGCCATTTTCTTTGCACCGAACCCTTCCTGGACCATCTTCAACGCTGCTTATATTCAGTACGGAGTTTTAAAACTGATTTTCATCCGAAAATAAATATTCATCAAGAAGGGGTTATAGTGGACGGTCGAATTGTTAAAGCCGGCTGTATAATTCACTTTATTGTTACTTTTTAACTGAATTTTTTATCATCTCGTAGTTAGTTTAATTATTCTGTGTATACTCGGTGGACTTCAATTTTAATCAGATAGTACGTTTGATGAATTATTAATTATTGTGTTGAATCTCTTTCAAAGAAAAATATCACGATCTTAAACCATCCCTTTTATCTATTTCCCAAGTTGAAATTTCTCCTGAAATCAATATTATTTTGATCGAAAGTAACAAAAATATAATTTAATAATATAAAAGAAGATATTCTCGGTTCTTTTTCGGTCTGTTCTAAATAGTCCACCCTATGTAGATGCAGTAGCATGTACAGCGTTCCCCAAACGAACGCAAACACGAATCCTCGAGGAGGAAATCGGCAGATGTACAGTCGTGCATGCCCAAGCTGCAGCTCCGTTTTCCGCTCGAATCTAGAATGCGATTAAGCTACTCCGCGACAAGACGCCCCAAATTGCACGGTATTTCGAAGAGGCGGTCCCGAACCTCTCTGCCGTGCACTGATCCCGTCAAACAGACCTTTCCACCCGGTTGGGGAAGAGAAAGAGAGACTGGATTGCGACGTTTTACCACCGCGAACACGGAACTTATTCCAAGAGTAATTACCTGATGCCGAGCTCTACTAATTATCCTGTTATTTCGTTTCGCTCCCACAGCGTCTTGTATCGTTTCGCAACTGGCTTCGTGAATGTTAGTATCCTCCAGCGCCATTAGGGTTAAATTTCTTCCCGATTTAGTTTACGAGGCAGAAATCACTTTGAGACTCGGGATTACACCAGGCCGCTGCTCGAATGTGTTCCTTTAAATTTTAGATGATATATAATTTTAGAGATGTTTAAAATTGTTAGTAAAATTAAAAGTAAGACCATCAATTTTATTAACACTAAACCTGCTATGGGATAGTCAAGTAACTGTTTTTATACTTTTAATTAAAAATTTCAATGCTTTCATTATATTTTTACACTTCATGACTTTTCTTATTACATACACGAAGCTGTTAATTTATTTATTTTCAATTTATCACAGAGTACTGACAAACATATTGTCACTAAACTTTGTATTTGTAAAAAAGAACAAAAAAGTAAATATCGTATTCTTTGAAAAATGTGCTACAAACGGTATCGCGTTTACGGGAAATCGAATGGACTTTTCGTTCGCTGGTTAACTTCATTTGATGGACGTCGGCGGTACGAATGAAAGAGTTGGGCAGGCGAGAAGGGGCTCGGGGCGCGAGGGACGGGAGCAAAAGTGCATCTAGAAGGATCGCGAGAAATAAAAGCATCCAATTTCCTGGAGATACCTCGCCGGATTTAGCCAGACCCGGCCATATTCTTCCCCTCTTTTTCCCTGGTTGTTGGTCGACGTCGAGGAAAAGGTTGAGCGAGAACGTTGGTTCACGCTTTTATCAGCGGACGCACGATGCCAAATCCAGCATCTAAAGTGAAATGTAACGAGCCACGGCGATCCACGCGTGAAGAAGAACGGAAAAACGGACAGCTTCCGGTTTTCGGATCCCGAAGCGACGAGACTAGCGTTTCAATTATTTATGTCATTCCTCTGCCAACAATCGCGATACGCCCTCGTCGTTTCGCACTTTTTCCACTTTTCTTGCTGTTTCCGCTTTTTATCTTCCTCTCCTTTACCAGTAATCTTCATCGCCTAAACGAAACGTGATTTTCTTTGGCCCCGATGTTATTTAGTTTTTAGTTTTCTTGACAGTTTAATCGAACGATTATTAGCGAGCAAAAAATTTCTTTCTCGTTAATTTTATTAAATTATACAACACTTCCAACTTTGATTTCTGAAATTTGGTATTTATTTAGAGAAAAATTACTTGTTAAACGATCTCGTAGAAAGGAAAGTAAAAAAGTGCTTTCAAGAAACATGAAAATCTCGATACAACAAAGTGACGTAGGCGAAAGGTCATAGACGAGAATGGACATCGATTGCTTTCGTTTTTTCCCATCGGTTCTCGAATTTCCATCCTGTATAAAATGGAAAAGTTTCATTCGCTGATCCGGTGGCGATAAAACGTTCGAAAAAGGTACGTTCGCGAAATGACACGTGAAACGCGCAATTAACGGCCAATTAATCGAACATGCGATCGTCGAGCATGCAATTACGTTGTCCGATGTAGCGTATAAAACATGCTTATTTATATCCTCTCATTTCGCGACCACACATGCGTTTATAATGAACTATGCCGAATCGATAACGGACCGGCTGAAATGATACGATCGAGGAGTATACACGATTTCGCGTAGTCATTTGCAAACGTCGCTTCAGGTACGGCGCAACGAAGTCCGATATTGTCGCGTTGCCCCCTTGCATTATACGTATTCGTCGCGCGTCCGCGTTCATGTTGTTCGACGTCGTGTAAGCGGGTCGCGTGAGAGACGGGAATTAATCATTTCGCGGCTCTATATTTTTCGCCGGCAACGACGAAAGCTCGAACATCCGCGCTCGCTGCTAGACCAGCGATGTTCGCGATTTTTGTTTGTCGTTTTTAAGTGGAACGCAAACATGACCTTACTTGTGAAATTTGCATTTGTCCCTTTGTGCTCGCGATACTTCAAATCATTTCGAAAAGCCGGCGAAACACACGATATACAAATGTCAACACGAAGCTTCGCTCTAATTAATTACCATGCTCCGATAATTTTCATCGGATCGCGGGCAAATTTGTTGAACCGAGGTTGAATGAAGATAATCAATCACGTTGATGGAATAATTCAATCATTTCTTTCCGCGGAGCGGGAGAAAGAAAATTGTTATAAATCTCGATCGCTGCAAGTATAATTTCTCTTCTTTGTTTAATCGTACTTTGATTGCATGGAATTTCAAAGGTATTCACTCTGTCGCTATTTTTTGTATGTTTTATGCATTATTATATGGATATTACACATTACACGAATTTTAATAAATAATATGGAATAATGTAGGAAGGTAATTATGTTCAATATAGTCTAATTATGCACTTTGGTTTAAATTATTGAATCGTATCCATCGATACTTCTTTACAAATTTTAATTTTCAAAAGAGAATTATACAAATTTTAATTCCCAAAGGAAAATTATATAAATTTTCAATGTTTTTATTCGTGTAAAATATTATTAAATAATACAGTGCTAATTCAAATCATTGAACCTTGTCTTACATCGAGCATTTTAAAATTCCCATGTCTCCCAGACCTATGGATCTATCTGGAGAAGTCTTGACCAGCTTCCAATCTACAACCAGGAAGACATCGTTCGAAATTCGGTCGAATTTAATTGACAACCGTTGGTCGAAGCGAACACGGTCCACAACAACATCAATAACGTTAATTAACATATCAACGAGACAATTCCGGAGACGCGTTTCCCGGTGGTAATACCTTAACCAAGACCCCGGGAGCATTCCCTATATCTGAGCAGGCTCATTCAAATCTTGATACAGCACGCGTGTACGAGCGTTCGCTTTCCATTGTCGCATCAAGGGTCGGATATGTGGCCCCATGGTTCGCCATTGTATCGGCCGCGCGTCGTTGAATTAATTGCTATCCGACATCGACGAAATTCTGTCCGTTCGTTCGCGGACAGCCGCCACCTTTATCGAACTCTTCGCGATCCCGAACGTATTTTTGCAGAGCGCGGTAATCCGATTGGATAACAAAGTTTTTCGTGAAAAGTTACGAGCAGCCTTGGCGCGTGACTTTTATCAGAACGCACGGAAAAATTGTTTTTTCTTGTTTCGTTTTTTCGACCATCGAGAAACGTGTTGCAGAATTCATTGCTTTAAACTGCAGTTGTTCAAACTTGAAGTTTGCTCGTTTTTGTTTTGATTGCAAGAAGAAGATGGTATTTTAAAAAGGGAGCAAATCGGTCAAAAGCACGAAGTTTTTTTTACGAGCTGGAAAGTTTAACGAATGCTATCTACCTGGCAGAATTTGAACTTCCTCCTTTTTCTTTTTTTGAACCATTTTGTAACGCGACGAAGTTATGCAATCAACCGGTCCATGTATTGGACGTGCTTGACAGGAGCAATCATGCAAATTCAGGCACAATCGATTCTCTTATTCTTTCTTTGCTGTTCATTTCAATGTACCGGCTAACTAACCGACGGCACGGCTGCTAGGTCGGTACGACTTCAAAAGAATTAATTTCCATAATTATCTTAATTCCGCGAAGGGTCACGGCTGCAGCCGCCTGCGGCTGGCATTTGCGTTTTCCTCAAAGTTCCGACAAAGGTACGGGAAAAAATGGAAGTGATTATCGAATTATCGAGGATGATCGAAATGATAACAATGATCGCTGGGCCGATAACCGACTCTTTCGTTAATTAACGCTAAGCTCGGACGAAACGAATTAAATTGATTCTAGCAATTTTACGATGAGGATCGAAAAGTGGGTCGCGATGAAACGACCCATCTTTTGAGGCGCTTGTAAGATTATATTAAAGTAAGATGGAATTTTATGTCCTTTGGCAATGCAGCCTGGTACTTCGTAAAATTAGTAGAAGCTACCTCGATACTTTGATCTTTTTACTCACTACATCTTTTGAATGGATCTTATTTAAGAAACTAGCTGGTATTTACTCTGCTTGAAATAAATTTTTGATCGACTGAAATATTTAATTATGTCCAAATTACACACCATAGATAAGAAGCTACGTTTCGGATAATTACTTTTCTTTGTAGCAAGTATTTTCTTTAAGTAATTAGGTTGCGGCACTTCGAAGTAAAATTAATAATTAATATTAACTATATAATTAATTAACTAATATCACTAATCCCAGAATTATCTCAAACTAAATTTCTCTGTATTTTCTAATCTCGAGCTGAAATTACAAACATTTGATAAATCAAAGGACGAGAAATTTCTCTGGCCGGTTGACGGCAATCGTTATCGTGGTTTCACGTGTAACAAAGTCAGGTGTCTGCGAGTCTGTACACGACGGGTGAAGGAAAATGGCTGGTTCGAAGATTGCCAAAACTAATTAGCCCACGGGGGACCAGGGCGTGGTCGAGGAAGGGGTTGCTTTTGTGCGGCGAGGAATAATGGTTGGTTACCAAGGTGTATCGTCTTTTTGTTACAGGTGCGAGGGTGGCTGGCTTCAGCTCGAAGGTGGTGCCCGAGTTTGCGGTCGCGACGAACGTTTTGTTCGACCGGTCGTGCTGTTCTCCGACAAACCGATCCCGATTCTGCACATGCAGTGAGTACAAATATGTATATATATATATGTACACCTGACGGAAGGCTTTACCATTTCGTTACAATAGGGGTGTAAGGTGGAAAGGTATCAGACCTTGAGCTCGATATAAATTTTATACTCTGCTCTTTTATTTCGTGTCGAAACATCGATGGTATCTACCGGTAGATACGTTTTAAATTAAACTTTTTTTTTCTCTGTACTTTGGTACCGGTAAGTACCACAGATAATTCGTTGAATCCGACATTAAATAATTGATTTTTCGTTAACGATTAAGAAATCGTAAATGGCAAGTGCTAAAATAGTAAAATACTCGTTATCCGTAGGATTTTGAAGTTTTAATAGAACACTCCTGGTATCTCTAAGTTCATATTATTTGATTTCCCAAAGGGTTTGTTGCGATATCCGATACATTAATTAGAAGTTGGATTCGTTAGTAAATTAGATGGATGAATGGATTGTAAAATGTTAGAACTGCGAAAGCTCGCGGGGATTGGCTGTGTTTCCACGATTCGTACATTATTTTAATGTACGTTTCAAGATTTGATTCAACCAAGATTGCAGATATTATTCGCGAATTTCGCAGTTTTGGAGGATTAATATTTTAAAGCAAATTAGCAGTTCTAAATAATTATTTTTAATAACTTGATAGCTTCAGTGTGTTTTAATTAATATTTTCTGGCAAAAGTGATCAGGCGTTAAAGGATTGAAAATGATGTTATCATTGAAGGCTAAATTCTTCTTTTTTAATTAATTAAGTTCCTTTACATGAAACTGATGGAAGGAACTTCTTGAAATCACGATACGATTCGAGTTACCTGCAGACTTCGAGAAAGCGCAATCGGAATGAATCGCAGCTTTGCGAAATCGATTTAACGACGTTTTGCAAATTACCGTGGACGCGAGGATAGAAGCAGGCAGCGATACACAAGGAAAGGAATAGAATTCCGGCTCCATTACGGAACAGGAACACGTACCGGGCTAAGTGCTTCTTACTACTACAATCCGCCACCGTTTCATTCCAGCCAAACGAACAACGAAAGCATTCGTGTATCGAGCTGCGCTTTTTAAATACCGTCGGTCTTTCCTCTCTTTCTTTTTAGGCAGGAATAAAACAGAGCTACGCTCAAGTTCTCTTGAAAATCTAACAACTTCTACGTATAACGTTTGTATCGGCTCGATAGTTGCCAGAGAAAACCTCTTATACGGAAGGAATTGCAGAACCTTTTAGTTCAATTAGTAAGCAATCACGAGTGTTAGAATTATAAGATCTGTACAGAAACTAAATTTTTGTACTAATATAATTTCGGAGAAATTTACGTTAATGTATTCAGAAATTAAAAGGAAGGGTTAAGATACCGAGTGCCGCGAGAAGAATTCGAGGAATTTAATAGCAGTTAATTCCGCTCGTAATTAATTGACACTTTTCCTTTTGTTCGCCGTTCACGCGACGTTATCCAACGTTTTTGCGTGGCTTCATTTAAATGCAAATTAATTTAATTTCTGTAGAAACGAAACGAAACCGTGTGCTATAACTACGACTTCTACACTGTGACTCTTTTTGTCAAGGGAATACCATGGGGTCTTAATCATCCTCCTCGATCGTCGTTAATTGTACCCTCTGAAAGCTACTAATATTTCTTACTAAAAGAAGAATCTAATAGGTTTTTTAATAGAGATTTGTGATTTTAGACACAATTTCTTACTTCTTTATCCTCGTAATGGAATCGTTTGCTATACAATAAGACTCCATTCAAGTAGCTCCAAAAGTTCCACCAACTGCTTCGAGGAGGAAAAAGGTTCCGAGATTTAAATAATTGATTAACGCAAGGGAAACGCAAGACTATTAACCAAAGATTTATTCGGGAATCAAACGAGAAACGAAAAAACATTCGTTATTTGTGTCTCTTAATTGGCGCTCGACGAAGAAAGTAAAAGCCACGTCTGAGGTTACATTGTCTGAGAACGTTTCGTTACAGGAAACTCATTAAATATTTATGACGGAATCGCCGTCTACGATGTATACGCGTTCGACGAACGTCATCGTATACATAAAACATCAGCGTTTTCACCACGCATCTTGTACATTTTGTCCCCGGCGTTTTTCCAATCCTTTCGGTTCTCTTTTGTTTTCAAATGGAACACATTGCGATTTTTCGAACCTCCAAGCTTAGATCCATTAAAATAAAAGATTTGATAAATATTAGATCGAATCAAATACTTTTCCTTAGAATTTCTTTTATTTACCGCAAAATTAATTATTCCTTTACTGATAATGCAAAATACCAGCTGAAAGATTAATTTTGGAAAATTCTTTATGGCAGTCGACAACAGTTTTGGAATTCTAGGTCCCACAGGCATTATGTTCGCAGCGTAATATTAATTTTGACAGTGAACAAGTTGAAAGCAGAAAATGACGCTTCCGGTGGTCATCACTTTGATGCATCTGATACACCAACCGAACGCGATGATCGACGTTTGCAATTTCGAACTGCCATACGAACCTGGCGCCGATCTCGACCATTCATTTCGATCTTCGCTGACGATTCGCGGTCGCCCCACGTAATCAAAGCCGTTCGATCACCGTTCTAATCGCGTCGATTGGCAATTTTACGGCCAGGCTAACAGTTCCGGGGCTGACTTCGATGGTCCTCGAAATAAATAAATCGACTTGATTGCGCGTGTAATCGGCCTCGGTGTTGCGGTTCTCGCGGCATTCATGCCACCGATCCGGGACAGTTCATCAATTTCATAAATTGTCGCGTGATCAACTGGCGGATCTGTGATAATTAAGTTCGTCGTGGACGGCCTTGGTTTCTATCGATCGCGTTGCGGTAACGCTAATTGGAAAGTAGCGTGAGATGAGTTATGAATCGCTAAAAACATGTCGAGAACGCTATCTATGGCATTTACTGTTCTCACTTCAAATTGGATTATTTGTCAGAACGCAGTCTTGAAATATGATACGAACAATTGGATATCGAATAGCTTAATTATGTCTGTAAGCATTGAGATTTTAAATTAAATAGTAAAATGTATATGCAGCACATGTTTAGATTCCACGAACGAATTTCGCGAGAAAAAACGAAAAACGAGACTGCTCATCTTTGACCCGAAAATGTCCGCCATGTTATTGCCAAGCATTTTCACCGGGCTGATATGACACAGAAGTTGGCCGATGAAATTTATATAAGTTGAGAAGTTGAGTGTAATGCGGCAAACTGGCGATGGTCGGTGGCACGCGACTGGCATAAATGTGTCACGACGACGACGTTCGAGGATCCTCCCCGAGGAAGGGGTTGCAGGGAAAAGAATCGTTGAAGAAGTTCGATGCACGAAATTAAGGAGCGATGCAACAGCAATTTTCCCCGCCAAATCCGTGCGATTACGTGACCGGGAACAAGCAGCCACGAGTTACTATTATTACAAGGACATCGGAATTACTACGGTTTGGTTTTCTAACGGGTCCTCCCCCGCACCACGTAGAGAAAAAGTTAAGTGGATTTGGAAGGGGGGGGGGGGGGGTTGGGCGCGTTGGCACGAAAGCACGATCGTATAACGGGTCGAAACGAAATCGCTGTCTACAAGATAGTTTATATTCTACCATTTATGGGGCTAAGGAGGGATGAATTAAGAGTAGCCGGCACCGGATTTCCCCGCTGAATTTCGTCTATGATTCTGCCCCCCCCCCCCCCCAGCTTCCATTCGTTCTGTTCCCGAAGACGTATTTAGATTGTCTGGCCGATTTGTACACGAGAACAAACCGACGAATCGATGCTCGACGCGATTCGTTCGGACACGGGAATAGAACGGAAAGGAAATAAATTCCCAATTTCGAACGCATCGGGTTTTTGCATTGATCCGATCCAGAGTTTTCGATTCGCCCCGTTTTGTTTGACCATGCGTTTAACTTTCACAAGTTTCGGGGTCTCGTAATTTAGTTGTTTAGATTTTTTAGTTGAAACAACTTTATCCACTAAAAAAAAAAATAAAAACTGTTAACAATACTTACATTTTATTGTTTTCAGTTATTGGTGCAATATTTTTCTTCAACTTTCATTAATTATTTAACGAAAATTAATTCCTAGTATCGATTAATGGTAATTTTCAGTACAGTGAACACGTTTATCATAATAAAATTATATTCGATGCCGTGGTCAATGTTGTGATGAAATAACGATTATTAATTAATGATAACGTTTGTGAATATTAAATTTGATCGGCGATTATAGACGCAAAATACCATGAAACCTATAAAATTTAATTGATAAATGAATTTTTCTATAGAAACTTATTAATCCTTTATACACAACTTAGGTTTCTACATATAAATCTACTTAAATGTATCTAATTATGTTAAAAGCAACCTTGTCGGGCTCTGATCTTCCTTAAAGAAAGGGTTGGAAGTAATTTCACAATAATGCCGGGAAGCTGGTTCCTTTGATAAACAAAGGGAAGGTTTAAAGCTGACGCAGTAGAAGCACTATTAAATAAAGCGTAAGATCGATTTCCCCCTTAATTATTCCACCGTCCCTGAAAATATATCGAAATCGAAGAGATTCAAACGCGTTGCCAGAAAGACCGCCTCGAAACGCCCCTCGTTATATTTCGTTAATCTAATCGAGGTCTTTTATTCCTCGTTTGAAATGTCGTCTTAAAGAAAGGAAAAGGAATCTCGGTAATTTCACAACAAAGCCAGAATGATGATCAAAGAATAAATGAAGCTGCGAGCCAGAGTCACGGGGAAAGAAGCAACGTTCAGGATTGAAACAAAAAGAAAAAAAAAGGAAAGAGAAGACGAAAGCTCGACTTTCGCCAGAGAAAATACGAAACGCTTGAAGCAACGACGCGTTCCGTACAAAATGGAAGTCGAGCCGAAGAAACTCTTGCTGCGGGCACCCGTAAAATGAAAGAAGAAGAAGAAAAGTAAAAACTGGTCTTCAAATCCGTCGAATCCCCGGCGTTGGTTTCACGCGTAACACCGTTTTCCCGCTGTTTTCCCAGCTTTCCTTTCAACGCTGATTGGATGGATGCGGGTCGGGGCCACGTCTGCATCTTTCGATTCACGATCCTCGAATTTGTCCCACGACGAAATTGCCAGCCATAGAAGACAAGAGGGCCGAGAGGAAAAGAACGAATCGAAGTTCAATCCATTATGATACGTCACTGCGTTTCGATTCAATTGGAGAACACGTCGAGCGGGAAATTCGATGTTGCTTTTTACGGGATCCATGAATCTGATGGTGGACCGTTCGAAAAATCTTCGTAGACTCTCTTCTCTCGAGCTTTCCTTCTGTTTTATTCTATCAATACCTTCCACCTGTTTTTAAATTATTCATAGTACAGCACTTTCCCTCTAAATTTATTAACCAAGCCCCTTTTTTAATACACGTTGATATAATTCTTCATGTTATCATATCTCTTGATATTAAAAAGCAAATTTCGTTCGCACTTGTCAATTCTATTTTATTCAAATTACTTTAAGTTAATTTATACGAAAGGGTTGAGAGATGCTGAACGTAATTATTCCAAATGGCTCTTAACTTTGCTTTAACCAGGAAAAAGCTTCCCGTTTGCCATTTGTCTAACAGGATTCAAACTTTTCTGCCTGTTGGTAATCGTCTGGCATCCAGCTACTTGAAACACCGTAGACAGAAGTGTCACCGGAGAGCCGGATCACCATCGGTTCAAGTAGCATTTATCCGTCTTACGTCAGACCCGGGGCGAGACGAACAATCGAACGGACGCGTTCCGATCCACTTTAATCACCCTCGGAGAAATTAGATTGGTGGTCGGCCTTTGATCAACCGGGTCAGACTTATCGAGCCGGGATCCGTTCTTAATGGGGTCAACGAAGACGGAGGGGAATCAGAGACGAAGACGATCGGACCGATCTGTCTTGGGTTCGACGAACCCGGGGCTCTCTTTCGACGAACGCCTTGATACATTTTTCGAGATAATTTCCTGCCGGTGCTCCCGCGGGACGGCTCGGAATGGGTCCAGATAAACCCGAACGATATCGGCTTCGAACGCTCGCCAACCTCGCGAGTGTTGAGCGGGCGCACGCTCGCGATTTATTGGACGTCGACTGACGAATACTTTATTAACCAATTAGTTTGATTTACGAGCTGGGAGGCGGGGATACCACGGTGATAAGATTTTGCCAAATTCCGGCTGAAAATTTAGTGGACGGCCGAGGAGAGGGAATAATTTGAATAGAATTTCGTAATTTCGTAATATGAATGAAATATTCTCTTTTTGGTCGGCCATACGTGCTCTAGATCTCCGTGTTGAAAAATTTACGGATTTGCGCGTCCGATGGTCAGATTTTATTGAATTAATTATGTTGTTGTCTGACCACACAGAATCCATTCTACTGATTTCTGCACGTCTGATTGATTATGGTTCTGTTCTACTGAAGGAGGTTCGGCTCGTGTCTGATTGCAAAGCTTATTAACATGCTAATTAGAGGTGTACTAAAATTTTAATTACTAACATTATGTCTAGTTGATTTTCAAATTTCTAGTGATTAATTAACATGGGAACAAATGAAATATTTCAATTTGCGTTGTTATTTATTAACATTTCGATCTCGTTGAAAGAATAATAGTATGATTTCCAAAGATTATGACCCAGATTCAGCTACCGTGCGCGCGAAGCAATCGGTTTCCGGTGTATCGCCTATCCGGACGTTGAAGAAGCCGAAGTTGCCGTAGATCAACTCTGTCCGGGCCGGTCGGGAAGCTAAGATAAACGCCGCTTCCGGAACTTTTAATGAGTGCGTAACAAAGTTATATAAAAGGAATAAAGAGGGTGAACGAGGAGACCATAAAAAAGTTCGCGATTAAGACCCCCCGTTGTGTTTGCCCGAAGCTTTTATCTGCACCGGTACAGGTATTTCGTGCCTTGGCCTCGTTCGAGCCGGTGCGCCATCATTTTGTAACTTCGAATCGAACACTTTTCTCCCACTTTCGAACACCGCGAAGCGTTTAATCTCGCGTGCAAACAATCCTTTTTTTCCTCTTGTTATACAGACCAGAAGAGAGAAACCGTTCGTTCGGGGAACGGTCCGGGCAGTAATTCTTTTGTAATGAAAGCTCCAAGGCGTCAGAACACTGTGCTCTGCTTTCATTCTATTTCAACCAAAATTTCTAAATTAACCTATTCATATCCTACTGTACTGAAAATTGTATTTGCATTATTTATGATACAAATTTTATTCCATGTACCTCGTGCAATAGAAACTGAGCCGTTGATCGTATCGAACCATTATGATAATTTTATTGATATTACTTGTTCAAACAAATAGCTACCAATTGATATTGTTACAATTTCCACAGTCAGGATAGTTATTTTCGTTACTATTCAATTGCACGTGTGTTTGGCAAACTTCTGCACATGCTGAATAATATTGGAATTCGTAGTGCCAACTTGTTATGGCAAGTCGATGTATCTATGCGACTAATGAAGCGGAAAAAATGTCAAATTCAGCGTGGTAAGGTTAGAACGATCCGGTCTGAAACGGAGTCAGAATCCTTCCGTCGCGTTTCATCCCGTCGTCTCTGCTCGCTTAACCGTGAACGACGAACGCGACCGGATGTATAAATATCCGAGCGGGCCAATTTCTCAGGCCGCAATCCTTTTAACGCTCGGTCTCGTTGGCTGAACCGGAAGTGGCTGCATTAGGAAAGCGAGAAACGATGTAGCGTAACACTTCATTGCGAAAATTACGCGGCGTCGTCGTAGACGGTTCGCCAGGCGGAAAGGAAGAAGGAAGATGCACGTACCGTGTGTACGTGTACGATACAGTCTGTACGTGCGGGAAAGCCGGGCGACGGGGGTTAAAGGAGGGGTGAAACGAAAGAGAGAAGAGGGCACCCGCTAGATCTGGAGTGTGCAAATTACGGGACTATGGCGCTAATGTTAACTACACGCTTTAGTAGCCTCGTTACCAGACCATCCTGATGCAGTCGGTCTCGCCGAGAGGGAACAGGATGTCGTTAATCGTGCTACTTTTGGATACCATTGTACCCCGGCGCGCACTTCTTTCGACCGTTCTTCTGCCTTTGAACAGAATAACGTCCACGGAAAGGCAAGTATTTTTTTTTCTCGAAAAGGAAAATAAAAAGACGCTGAAACTGATGAAACAAGATGAAACTGAACCGTTGTTTCAATTGAAACATCTTCTCTTTTAACGAATGAATAGTACTGTGTTTTGTTAGGGACTTCTTATTTGAGGGAATTAAGTTGTGAGAAATATTAGAATTTCATCAAAAATTCCATAATATTATTTTAATAAGTAATAGCATCCAATTTGCTGAAAAATAACAATGCTTTTTTTTATTCTAAAATTTTGCACGAAGGAACCCCATCCCCTGGTAAAAATTAAGAATCTATCAAGCCAGTCTCACGTCCCCCGCAACGTAATACAAGTTCCAAGTCGAAGATAAGGGGTACAAAGTGGTGTGCGCTTAGCTAACGATCAGGGCCTGTTAATGTCACGATCTCGAGAAAGTGTGAAAACGTTTGATCGTAAGGTTCGTGTAGCCAGAAACTCGGGAAAATTTCAAGGATCGTAACGGGTGGTCCGTGGACGTGAGGGGAGTGGAAATTGGGTCGAAATTGCGACAACAACAGCCCGGACAAAGTTGAAATTTCCTCGACGAACGTCAACGAAGTTAACGAACACGAATTGAAACGGCGGAATAGGGATGTAAAGTGAAATAAAGGGAAAAGTGAAAGGGAAAGTTATTGCGCGAATAAAAATTGATCGAAGGGCGGGATGATGGAGATGCTCATATTTTATCGTGAAGTCAATGTTGACCCTTAATAAACCAGCTAAAAACAATTTTGCTTTGAAGTCAACTTCTAAATAATTCACAAAAGTTAATAAAACGCTTAAGAGTTTTTTAAATGACCCGACACACCCCACGTAAAATCAATGACTCTGTGCTACGTTCAGAGATAATTAGTCGACGATTCGTTTGGGCGTGAATACACTGCGGAGCGTACATCCTTCCGGAAATTGGTTAATTTGTAGCTAGTTACGCGATGAAGACAACTTAGCGATCCAAAGGACCGGACCGGCGTGCATGAATCTATTGGGTCGCCATTTTACACGACGACGATCGGCAGTCGAATTAATGAGGAGCTTTGGCAAACTTCATCAGCGATCAACGCCGCATTCATGACGACTCCGATTACGGTTTGCTAGACGGATATTTGATCTCGACCCGGGGCCTGCCTCTTGACGCAAGCCGAGGCCTTTCGATATCGGACGAACTAATAAACACGATGCCGATATATCGTCGCTTGTGTACACACACGATCCGTACGTAGTCATACGTGGCGCATGTTGCGAACAAATAAGCGCACCCGCAAATTTCCTCGTCCGAAACGGACCAGATCGTCGCTTACGCCGACGGCTAACCGCTGCACCGGTTCAATTGCCGTCGTTAATGGATCGTGTGTTTCTGAAGCGTGTTTGAAACGGCGCCGATAACTTTCCCGGCCGGTTCTTAAAGCCTCAAGTCCCGGGCCTCGGCTATTTAAAACGCGATAAAACCCGCGATACACAAAGGTTCTTTGCTACAACTAATTTATAGTAAAACGTTATGGGTTCTAAACTTTCCTCGAGCTCCCGGTATCTTCTCTTCCCAGAAATTCGGACAGTCAGCGCTGCAACTCTGGAAACTCTCCAAAATTACTAATTCTGACAATTTCGTGAAATACCCTGGCCATGAATAACTAAGAAATATGGCCAACTTGTTAAAACTGATCGTGGCTCGAAAATAGCGGAAGTACCCTTCGTATAATAAAACATTCGATCGAAATATTTCATTCTTCCGTAAAAATTTATTTTGAGAGAATATGTTAGATTTGAAAAATTACAAGTTTTGATTAATTCAATTGTGGATCGCGAATATTTGCTGCAAATTAAACTAACGAAAACGCAGATAAACCAGAGTGTTGTTCAAGTTTACTTGAAGTAATGTATCTTCTGAATACGTAGCTATGATTGTGAAGAGTTTATGAACCTCTTGAAAGCTACTTGAACGATGGCCGCGCACCTGTGTCAAGTATCCTTCAGGATCTCCCGACCCGTGCAACCTTCGTGTACGACCCTTGAACCCGCCTCGTTTACGTTCCGTCCGACTTTACACGGGTCGCGACTACTTTCTACTTAATTTAAAAGATCCTCGGCTACTACAGTTTAATACATAAAACAAAATACGATTAGTAATTAATTATAAATTCATCAATTAACCCTTGTCAGCAAATTCTTGGAAAATTTGTAAGAATTAATTACAGTAAGAAAATTAAAATATAATTGATATAATCAAGCAATTAAGCCATAAATGATCAACGAGCGAAGGGGTTAAACAAAGGTGGCGGTTTATCGAGCAAGCGGGAAAATTTGCTCGCTTCAGGAAACAGTGAATCCGAAGGTGAGACATCCAATTAAGCACCGGCTAAAGACAACACGAGGAACGACCACTGGTTCCAAGCATTAATCGATGTCATTGTGGAGGCTTGTTGTTCTCGTTAACTGGCGGGCCAGGAGCTTTCCGACGACTTGGACGTTCCGAGACCACCGGAAATCCGTTTTCCATTCTCTAGAGAACAGGACCAAACCATCCCCGTAAGATGAGGCTACTGGCCGGTCTGGATATAGTTTTGACCCGCTGATCGTCCGGATTACACCAGTTCCGAGCGGCTTGAAAACACTTAAAATCCATCCTTCTACGAAGTCTGGCCAAAGTTTAGCAGAACGTAATCTGATTAAAATGACGATTAGCGTAAAATTAATCTACGTTTCTTTCTTTCGTCTACATCGTTTTATTATATTTATCGTTTGAAATAACAATTGAAAAGTTTCTCAAATTGTGCCGCAACTGATTTACAATTACAAATTACAGAAGTCATTTGCGTTTTCTTGTCTTTTGCATAAAATTTGAATTTCTAATGGTATCGTAATACAAAAACAGTTCTCTTAGAAGTTTCGGGGTAATCGTGCCTGTGCTCGAAACGATTCCATTCTGGACGCAATTTTAGAACAGCGAGTAACCGGATTGTAAACTAACGACTTCCGTTTAGCGAACGATCGAAACGGTGTGAACCAGTCGTTTGGCGGCCAGTAACCATGAATGCTTGGTTGTTGTCACGCCAATCACGTAGAGCACCCTTAACGATTTGAATTGTCGTTGTAATTTTTCCGAGCAGCTTTAACTTTCAACTATTCGTTCGCTTTTTTGCATGGACCTACTTCAGCGTTGCTCGCAATAGCCAAATTTTGAAGCGGGCGAACGAACAATTTTGTAAACGAGGCTTCACTGTCCGACATGCAAAGGCGAGGTCGCTACGTATCTATAAAAATTAAACCCTTTTCCAAAAAGCTTCGGATATCTAGCTAGGTTTTGAATAAAAGCACTCTTTAAAGATTTCAAATTATTTTATACTCTGGAAATGTTAAAAAATTTGTAGGCAATTTAAGAAATAAATAACGATAGCATTAAGGGTTATAAAAGTTAGTTAGGTTACACTTTTGTTAATTTTTTTTTAAATTATTTCAATCGTTTAACTTGTGCAAATATTTCATCTACATTCTTGATCTATAGACTGTGCACATCGTGTTCTAAAAATGTTAGAAGCCCGAAGAAGATTGTGGTCGTGGATTATGCTTTGATGGATTGGTATTCTCAAGGATGTCGCTAAAAATCCTCAACAGATCAGATCGTTCCAGTTCACGTTCGTCGTCTCTAAATCTGTTCGCGACCTCAGGAATAAAGGATGATCGTTGCTGTCTCAGCTTGCAGTAAATGAAAGCCATACTAGTTTTAGACCACGTTCCTACGTGACTCAACGACGAAAACGCGAAATGGGTATCTGCCGCGGACCACTGCTGGATTTATCGGGCGGATAGTATTTTTAGATAACAACCAGTGTCGACTGTAAGTCGACTATAAAACTTTTATGAGCCCATTCAGGTTAATTGTGAAACACGGTAAAAATACGTTCGTTCTCTAATAAAAAAGTTGATTTAATACTTTGTGATGATTTTATAGTCGACTGACGTTCTTATTTAATATTATAATCAGCGTTCAGTTAGAAATTCTTTCGTTACGTGAAAGATAAAATAAAGTAACTTGAGACCAAGTATCTCGTTTGCACATTACATTATTATTTCACTTTTAAAGCGTGGAAAATAAAGTATTAAAATCTTGCATGAAAATTCGAAAGCCCCACGTGTGTAACATTAATAGTGAGAATATTAATTATGGCGTTTGTTATGAATTTAATATCTCGCGTAAAATATAGAAGACTTGTGCAGTCAGACTAATTATATCATTAAAGAATTTCAAACAGTAAAATCAAATTTCATTTGTATCAGAATACAGTAAATTAACAGCAGAAATAAAACAGCACAAATAACAGCACAAATAAAGCTTAATTATAAAAAGGATGTTGAATCGGTTTAAAAAAAAGAATGCTTCAAATGTAAAGGGTTAAACGTACACCGTACAGGAACATATTGAATTAAAAATATATCATAAAATGAGCACTACGATGGAGTTTGATAGACTGTAAAGGTGGAGGGATGAAGCCAGGTAATTTACAAGCTGAGCAGAGGCATGTCCCCAAGGTGTGCTTTTCGGCTTTTGAAAAGTTGACGCGACGCTGGTGAACGCTCTTACCACGTTGAAATATTCTGATGAGCTTATCGACGTCTGATAAGGGTCGTGAGAGTTCCATTTCCCTTGTGTAATCGGAACGGATCGTCATGACAGTTCGCTCGTAGGGTGTCGCGAACGTTTTCCAAGAACGATGGAACGACGAAGGGAGATCCGGGACATCGTCTATTATTTCAAGATTGCCCTCGGCTCTCGCGAAAGCGGCACGATATTACCCGTCGACTTTCCACCATCCCTAGGGAATATTTGAGACTTCCTTCTTTTTTTTTTTTTTTTCTTTCAAAAACATTAAGACCATTACAGCGTGGAATAGCGGTAATAAAGTAATCAGTAATGACTTGCTGAGAGTTCAGGAACTTTTTAATGCTTTAATCCCTCTTTGGGTTATTCACTAGGATTATTATTTCTGAATCGGGCATTATTTATGCATTTATTAATTTTAATATTATTTAGAGCATTTATTAATTATAGTACGCGATAAAATCTTAAAGGACGATTCATTGTTGCTAATTCAACTATATAAATATCTTTAATATTTTCGAACGCTCATGATTTTGTACCACGCAGATCCGTTCGCGGAGCATTTTGATGGATGTTTAAGCGTCAAAGGACAAAGATACATATTTGCCCTCGGTCCTCGAGCGTTGCAACGGCGCGAAATGTTGTTTGTTACTACGCTGCAACGGGGAAATTACTTTCGTACGACCCGCTCGTGTTCCTTTTAATATAAATACCATGGTTCGAGCGTTACAACGTCGTTACCACCGAGCCGGCAATTTCGTGTGCCAGCCAATGCAAGGCAAACGCGTCGTGTCGAAAAACACGTGAACTTTTATGCAATCCGTATACCCGTGCGCGTCGTTGCTACCCACGGCAAATCACATTTAACTTTGGCCAGAATGTCCACGAGCGAATCAACCCCCTTTGGGATTATAATTCAGCGGCTCCTCTCAAGTATCCTGTTTACGACGAACGGTAAGGTAATTTCGCCCCGAAACGACAGCGTCAAAAGCCATTCTTGAAACGAAGAACACGGCTACGTCTGGCTACTTAATTTTCCGGATTTTCTCGTGACTTGAAACATTCGGTATACGCGACTGCATTTTAATGCCGACTCCCCCCCCGTCCCCTTCGTGAATTCTGCGTAAACTGTACTTCGACGGCTGTTCAAATTGTCGTTCGGGACTTTGCGAACGCTTTTGTCCTCTCGTTAATTAAGGAAAAGCTGCGTCGAAGGATACTTTGAAGTAAGCTTACGGTTAAGTACGCTTGTTGGTACTCGAATGAAGTGCATTACTTAGAAATTGTAGAATGTGCAGATGAATTGCACTGATTCACTGAAAATTCTTCTCTCTCCTCATTTTATATTATTTTACCCTGCTTGATCGTTAAGCAAATTTTTTTAACTCAACACCTTCGTATTTAAAAGAATGCTTTGAAGTTTCAAAAATGAAAACAGAAAATTACAATTTTTAGGAGTGAAAAGTTAAATATTATTTTGTGAAATAATTTTACTTTGGTCGTAGCTAAATTAAATTAAAATCAACAAATTACGTTTATAATGAAATCAGAACGGAAGCTGTTAGCATTTGTTACAATTTATGTCAAGACATAACCGCAAATTAATAAGCACATATATAATTTTTCTGTATTATTGGCGGGGATATTATTACACAGGAATATTAGCAATTTATTTTAAATTAAATTTAGAATTTCCTCTCGTATTGGCCTTTCCGATAATCAAAATTTATTGAAAGCGATAATTCATAACGAATTACCACGCACACGGTGTATCATTTCGAATCAAATCCTATAATGATGCAGCTCATTATTAGTCAGCCTGATTACGGAATTTAATCGTTCAAACGATTCGATGCGCTCTATTCGTGCACGAAACGGACAGTCCGATGAATTGAGAATAAAGAAATCGTTTGTATCGGTTTGCCGTGTCCCGTTCTGGAGTTTCTCAAAACCCTTTATCGCAGACGGGCCCATTATCATTCCGGTGGCGTTGATTAATCGCATCGTGCATCGAGAGGGGCGCCCGCAAATTTCGTCGAATACGCGATTGATCTAAATTGATTCGATATGTAACCATCTGGTCCGCCAGTTATGGAACTTGAATCGGTAAGCCGAAACTTCATTAAACTTTCACGACACTTGGCGTAAATTGGAAACACCTTGGGCTCAAATTGTTGGCCGCCGAATGAAGTTGAGTGATCGATGTTTTAACTCTCCTTCCCTGAAAAATGTACGTGTGAATGTTATAAGCATAAAAACATATTCTTAAATTTCTAAATTTCTAAAAATATATTTTTTTTAATTTCTATTTTTAAAAATATATTTCCAACTGGAGAGAATTATTTATAAAAAGTTATGTGTCTTTAATTAATAAAAATTAACATTTTTTTAATTTACTACCAGTGGCGTAAAATTTCCACACGCACAAAGAAGTTTTGCATAGAAAATCTTCGATGATCAAAGTAAAATACGACGGCCCATAAATGTTGTAAATATAATTTGTCGACAGTAACCACCCTTCTTCGACAACCAGGGCGTCCCACGAACTCTCTAAAAGCCATAATACCACACAACTGATATAACCCCATCACAGTAGCTGTTTGTGCACGACGTGCTCCTTTAATGAATTTTCCCTCCCCCTCCACTGAAAGTCGGAAAAACTTGTGCCCCACCGTTCCGTCGGGGTAGAGCGAGACGAGTTCGGTCGATTAAAATCCCTAGGTTTCTCGAAATTCAAGGAGAAGCCTGTAGCACCGCTCGGCCGGAGTTTTAATATCGGCTCTCGCGTGACGGTTTTGAGAATCGAAACGACGGGATGGCTCGCTGTACGTGGACTGTTTATGACGGGGGAAGATCGAGGGATGCTTGGAAAATTCAACCCCCTTTCCACGCTCCTCTCCTCCACCTTCGATCCCGACAAAAAGGGAGATATTATCGGTATTCTACGAGTTCGATTGCTAACCCTCCCCTCGACCCTGTTCGCCCGCCCTGCCCTCCCCTTTCCATTTCCTCCGTTTCGAGGGTTATCGACACCCTGTCAACGGGTTGCGCGCCTTCGTTGTCGGGGATGGCCCACTTACCGACTCGATTCCCATCGAACAATAAACAACGACGAGCGGTACCGGGGGGGAAGTCGAGGTCACGGTTCCTGATGAAACATTCAGCTGGCTGTTTCCACGGTAATTATGCTTTTCTGCAATCGAACGGTTCCTTCGGTTTCCTGGCGACAGCCAGAAACATGTGCTCCTTCGGGGGCCTTTGTATCACCCTTTCCGACGGCTACCCTTTTCACGTGTCCGCTACGTAATCGATTTCCATCTTTCCGCACGTGACACGAACAACCGTCCACGTAACCCCGAATCTCTCGCAATAATTATTCCCGTTGATCGATGCTCGCCAGGGTTTCGTCTGGAAGCTTTCTCCTAGGCCTTGTTTTGTTCCTTCTTTGAGATCTGGGTCGAAGAAAACGTGTTACATTACGGGGAGGGAAAAGGCACGGAAAAACGATGCGAGACACTTCGATTGATCAAAATGGGACATGACACTGTGGGAAAAGTTCGCTCGATGGGAATGGAGCACTCCGAGAAAACGTTTCTCCGTTTCTTTCCGATTTTTCCACCCCTGTTGGATGCTGGAAGGGTTATTGAACTGTACCTTAAATTTGATCCTTCAATTTACTAGTAATTAATATACACGTATAAAAAATAAATAATTTTGTGTAAGAATGCCTATTTTATTTAACAAAATTTTGCAAGTACGTGATTTTTACCTGGCTATCATAACTTACGGTGTATCTCCGATATCTGCAGCGATTTTCCAGGACCTCCGTTGATCAACGAGACAGCAGGCTCGTAGCTTATCCGCATCTTCGTGCCTTTTGTACCTAGCAGAAATTTTATGTCCCCGACACAATCGTAGATGGAAAATCGTCCTCGCGACTCCGCCAGTTCCGTCGCTTCTGCGCTTCCGGTTCATCGACAGCGACACGTTATGCCCGGGCGTTCGGAATTCGGAAGATAAGGATTTATGATCGCTTACGAACGAGACAGCCATTCAAACCTCTGCCATCTCGTGTCACAAATTCGATCGCACGTTTTTCCATCGTCGCCCCGATTTTCTACGTGGGAACACTTGAAAAAAAGCAGCACGACCATCGAAGAGCTATCGAATATCTCAAAAGCGAACTGCGAACAGTATATCGCGAGCCTTTGGTGTGGCCCCTCGACGATTTGTGCGATTTCCTTTCTTTCTTTTTTGTACCCTTGAAGCATATTCGGTTCGTTTTTATAGACGTCGATAAAAATGCGATTTCCAGGAACGTGTCTCGACCAATCGGTGCCGGGTGTCTTGCCAGGAATTTGTTTACTTAGATATTCCGGGAAATATGGATTCACGCCCGAATAACGAAAGACGAAACATTCGAAGTAAGAAAGAAAATTGACGGAGCTTCCTCCGGGGTCTGGATTTCGTTCGTGGAACGGGACGTGGGATTTCTCGTTCCCTTTTATTTCCTTCACGTTCGAACCGCCTTTCGATCGGAGGCTTTTACTTTCTCCCCGGTGCCAGCCAACTTGTCTGAGTATTTTGTAATCCTAGAAAATGGTGTATACCGAAAGGAAACAGATTTCACCGGTGAGCGCGTCCTTTATGCACGTCTGAGCGGATATTCTTGTTTTCTGGCCGAGAATTTGGAGATTTGTCGGAATCTCGACGCGAGAATACTCGTCCTTCGTGAACGAAGGATTGCGAATTTATTTTTTTAGATAAATCATTAGATAAATATTTATTTAGCAGAGAACTGTTGTTAAAAATTTTTTATTTAAACTAAAAATAAATTAGCACACGAACTCCGGCACTTAAAAATTCTAGCTTTATCCCTCGAAAATTTGAGATTATCAAGGATCAAACTGAACAATTATATATATCCAGTTCTGTGTCACTGAAATAATAGAACGCTTGATAACCTCAATTGACCGAATATTTGAAATATAAATCGTTCGTGGATCAACCTGGTGAACTCGTGTCTTAATATTATATTTATAGACGTTCTCGCGTAACAAATTACACCGCCTCGATACGAGCAATAATCGGACCGAGGTGGATGAATTTTTCATTCAGCCTGGCTCCTTTTATGTCATCCAGAAATCGATCCGTTCCAAATTCGTTCGCTCGACCGATTCCCCTATTAAATCGTGTCACCCGTTTCACCTCAACAGCTTCTATTACCGTCGACGGCGAAAATTCCCTGCCGAAAAACAGGCGACGAATAAAATATCGTCGAGCGTTCGACATTAACAAGGAATCCCGTTGGAAATTTATAAAGTGCTCGCACTCCAAATCCGTCGCATAAATAATGCATGCTTCCGGCGGAAAAGAAGCGTCGAGAAACGAGGCTTACAGCTTAACGGCGGGTCGCTCTTCAATCTCTTTTTTTTTTCTCTTGCCCTTCTCCCGGTTTCGTTTAATCCGCGCGAAATTTCGCAAGAAAAAACTCGCCGGTTGTTATTCGCGCCTCGCCACCGAACCGCCCCTCTGTCCGCGAACAGGCCTCGTCTCCATGCAAATAACGCAATTAAGAGATTCGAATATGGTCGAGATAACGTTCCTCGCCGCAAACAGTCGAGCTTTCCCGGCCATTTCCCTTCTTACCTGTATCTTGGACTGACTATTTGCATGGAAAGCCTGCTTGAATCGAGCCACGACGTTTCTTCTTCTCGTATTCTTTCTTTCTTTTTCCCTTCTTTCCTTTTTCGTTGGCCACAAAAGGGGTGCGGTGGTGGAACGCGTCCACGAAGAAGCCTTGCACCTCGAAGCCAATTCACTGTAGCAGAAGAGAAAGGAAATATTGTGAGAGAGAATAACTACCGTTTTATATAGGATTCAAGGAAAGGAGAAATTGCAAGTTTGAATTGGAACGGCGGAGAAGGAGAGGGGTTGATTTTCTTTGCGGCGAAGTAAGTGATTCACGAGTTCGTTTGCTCGATTCTTCTTCGCGTTACGGTAATTCTTTTTTTTTTTCTCCCCCTCTCTCTACGTCTTCTCTCTTTTCATCTGTATTCGTCAGAAGGAAATCACGGAAAATTTATTATTCCCTATTTCATTAAAAAAATACTTGAAAGTCGTCCGTTCGATTGTTAACGCTGTAGGTTCGTGAACGTGACGGGAATGACGTCGAAGATTCTTTTAATCGTGTACGTAGCGGAGAGATCGAAGGGAAGGTTTCGCGTGAAGAGTGAAAAAGTATGTTTCGTGAGAAGCTGATTTTCGGGGAACCAGAAACGTGATCGGTATTCGAATCGCACCCGTTTGTGGAAAGAAGTTAGTTACAGTAACGAAGCCCCCGAAAACCTTCCACCTTCCCTCTCCAGCCTTCTTTTTCGGTTAGCCTGTCCTTAATTTTTCTTTCGGGGTAGCACGACGGGACCGACTCGCTGACAAGAATCTGTAAATCATCATCGTTGACCTTAGTCTGCGTCAAACATACCTTCTCAAATCGGGTTACTTCTGTCGTTGAAGGTGGACCTCGCTCATAAAAAATAAATCATATTCAATCTACGATTTTAGATTTTTTTGTTTAATTATTAATTGCTGATATCAACTTATAAATGTTAAAGTATGTAAAATATTGGATAACTTATTATTAATATTTTTATATGTAAAATATTTCAAAGAATTAATTTATATAAAAGAATACACATACAATTCGATCAAAGAAATGATACAAATTGTTATATTATGCAATTTTTTGTTTTATCCTTTCATCTGTCATCAACTGAAAATGAATTACAACCTGGTTCAATTGTTCAACATTGTATGGAGAGGAAATAAGATTCTCGTGATTTATTACGAAGATTCGTGCAATTTGTTTCATTACGGAATTTTATGCTGTTTTACTCTTTTCTGTACGTTTGTAATTCTTTCTGTTGATACAAGAAATGATTAAATCACAATATAATTGCATAAAATAATTGTATAAATATAGAAATACATTAGTATAACGATGTTATTTATTTTAATAATACAATTTTATTAAATTTTTAATAGTAGACAAGTATTAAATACAAATGACAATTACGCATTTTTTTTTAAATTAAATGATAAGTTTCAATCGAAACAATCACAGCTCGAATAAATAATTTTATATCAAAGTTATGAGAAATTGTTAAAGGCCTGTGATAAAATTCGAGGCGTTTTTAAACAAAATTTCAGAGAAGGAGCAATTATAATCACCCTCAATAATGAAATAATTAAAATAAAAGCCAGAATTTCACTTTATCCCGGATAAATTATTTAATTCGTTAAGCGTTTCAATTGTACAAAGCGAGCTTCAAGCTCCGTCTCTAGGGCCGAGAAATTTCTTTCATCCTCCATTAGTCTTACAGTTTCGTCTGTAGAAAAAGGATAACAGTGGTGGAGAATTGAAAGGGCAAAAATGGTTTCGCCACCTCGCGTGGTTTTACCCTCCCATTCTGATCGAGAAGAAGGTTATTCACCGTCTAGCTTGAAGTTAAGAGGCGAGTCCACCCCCTTTGTCAGCCGTTTTGATGTTAACAAGAGGAGGGTCTTCCTCGTCCCCCATTGTTGCCACAGTATTCGATGTATTTTCGTGCACAGGTGTCGATCGATTTCCGCCACGAGGGACTCGGTGTTTGTCTTCCGAATACTCGGGGGCCTCGGCGTAAAGTTTCAAGGCCTAGAATGCCGGAGGGGGTGAAACGAGTTCTCGAAGAGTCTCGCCCGTAAATCACGGCCCCGCTTTCGTAGAATTTCTGTAACGACATATTGTTCCCGTTCTATATAAATCAAAGAACGTTTCGTCTAGCCGGTGGACTCGGTTCAGGTTCAAGGAGCAACGAAAGTTTCGGAGAATCACCGCCAGCGACAAACGAAGCTGCAGGCGGATTGGCAGCTAATCAAATCGCGGAGACCGAGATAGGACCGAATGAAGGAGATTTATTGTAAGTAAATAGAATTAGGAGTTACGAGTGCCTTGAGTAACCTCTGGTACCAGCTGACGTTAACCCGACTGGAGCTAACCTGACCTAACTAAATAATTGAGTTAGAAACACCGTCTCCGGTGTGCTTGTCCCCGTGTCTACGAAATCCTAGGATCCGCTTCTTGTCTTCTCTGTGCGGCCGGCTACGAATCGTCTTCGCCTCGGGCGCAACTTTCTTCCTTCGTCTGTGCGTAATTCGGGCCACAAGCGGGTGTAATTATGGCAGGGCAGCAGTTAAGATAATTTGTAATATATGGTCCGTTCGTTAACCCCTTCTAAAAATATAGTGTCCCAAAATTAATAAGTTTCTAAAAGTATAATATTGTTAGTCGGAACGAAAGGATTAATTCTGTGCTATACGTTAGAGCTGACCATCCATCTGCTGGACTACTTAATTTCTTTGAAATGAAAAATTATAGCTTTCTACCAATTGTTTGTCACGTAATACGAGTAACCATATTTTTATCTCAATGGAGGGCCAGGATAGCCAAGACAACAACGATGAATCCTTTACGACATAAACCAATTTTATGCTTTGATTATCGCAATTCTCCCATGAAATATTAAACGGTTACTATGGTCGCTATCATCCCATGTAACTCAAAGACACGGGGGTCTGCATAATTGATATCGATCCTAGCGGATCGAAAATTATCAGTGTCAATAACATTAGAATCCCATCACTTGTCATGAATAATCCATGATCAGATCGTTACCATTACCCGGTCGAAATCAATCAGTTGGTGTGAGATCCAGCAGGAAGGCCATCGTTATCCCTGCAAATGACCTAAGAATTATTAATGCCAGATTTCAAAGCTCAGGTGTCATCATTATCGTGTCACGTGATTTGAGTTACTAGCGTCGAATCCAATAATTACCGGCAGCATTTCCAACGATCCACAAACCGCTTTTACCTCTAGGGGAATAATTACTATGTCGTGTTTCACACCCTGAGATAATCAACTTCCGGTGCTAAATCCTTAAGGTTCTCGGAATATCCAGTCGCTTAACAGCATTAAGGACATACCGTCTTCAACGATGTAGTCAACTTTTCATTTCCCTTTTTATAATTTTGTAGGATAATTAACATTCAGGGCTGCAACACTTCTGTGCATTGAGCAATATTAAAAATTATTAAATGATTAATAATTTTGTACTATACAAAAATTTCATATTAATTTTTTGAAGAATTTAATTTTTTCCAAATCGACGATTTGGTGATTGATAATATATTAACATAATTTTTTTGTTTATTTTGTTTCAGGATAAATGAAAATACCACGAGGTCTCAGTTTCTGGCGTACTTCAGCTTCTCCTCGAAAGCAAGCATATCCGTTGGTTGGCCTGTGAAAGGTGGAGATCCTGTGAATAATACTGGTTAGTATTCTTTTCTTAATGAACTAATCCTTCTCACAATGATATATAAAAAAGTACCTGTAACCTATAAAACAATATGTAATTACATCGTTATGTAAACTCACCTCTTCGAACACGGTATCGAACGAGTACACGAAACCGTCCCAGCTTGCAGATCAAACATTGATCCAACCGATTGGTGGCTTCGTTACTGATAACTTTATCTCGCTACAGGATATTATGCGATCGTATCATTAACGAGTACATTTTCGTTCGTAATAGACCGATGTCACGATCAATGATCCGCGATATCAATGCTCTATCTTATTCCACGATTCATATAGATCGAAATTGAACAACAAAGACTTTCAAACTCAAAGAATGTACAAAAATCAGATCTTAAACGAGATCAATATACTTTTCCTTTGTCGTTTTTAATTCCTCAGAAACTATTTCAGAAATGAAAGAGTATCAATTTCGCTATTTATACAGTAACACTCTTAATGACTAAAAATTCTCCAATACGTTACGTATGTCCTCACAAAAATATTAAATGCAAAGGATCGATGCTCAAAACTGCTATTAAAAAACTAATAAAAATTCATAACCTACGATTTTTCATATTTAATCATATTTTGAAAGCACTTTTTATCCAAACTTCCTTACCGTCAGCTCCGTAAATCCGTACAGAGAAACATCCCGTTGATCGTCCACAAGATTCGAGTCTGGCGACTCGAGAAAGAAAGGGAGGAGGAAAAAGGGTGGGGAAGGGTTTCCCCCGACAGAGACGACAGGATAAGGGCATTCTTTTGCCGAGTGAAATCCGGCGAGAAAATGTGAGAAAGGCTCGGGTTTCGAGGACCCTCGTGCCAAGGGAACGTTTGCACTCGACGTTAATTCCAGAACCGGGTGTAGATGCTGCTGGAGGAGAACAGAAGGTCGCGACGAGTGGGGTGCGGGACGATATAGGGGTGTGCTACGCTGGACGCGAGGAATTTCCTAGCGCAAACAGAACGGAGGTGAAATTGCTGCCTAGTTAAAATGAAAATTATGCGAGCTTAAGTGCAGGACAGTTCGGGCTTAACCGAATAAGTAAGGACCGTCCAGGGTGGCGGAGAATTTAAACGATCAAAGGGGATGGACGAAACGTTAACGATTCGAGCTTGGACCGCATCGTTCCCATGGAATCGGCCGCGAATCGTCGTTTTGAAAAGTGATATTGCGATATCCGGCCGAAAATTCAGTTACATCGCGTAACAACCGGCGCGGCGGCTAATGGTCCCAACGTTTTCGGCGCTGGCAATTCACCGGCGAACCATCGAGCAAATTATCGAATGGTAATGATCGCTTGAACGACTGCGGCCGAGTTGAGAATGGCGAATGGAATAGGATGAACTTGTGAAAGTGAGACAGTTGAAACTGTTGAGGATTCGGGTACCGGATTAATATCCGGTCTTGAGTGTTTAAGGAAATAATTATAATTGAGATCGGATTTGTGTTGAACAAAGTTCGCGGCGTTTCCTTCGTCTCCGTCCCTAGTTTTAAAATATTGTTCAACAAGTATAATAAAAAATTATTAAAGATCAGAAAATTACACAAGAGTTAATATTCCTTTGCCCCACCGATTGGGACAACCGGCTGGTTGTCGGACTGGGTATTTAATTAACGCCATCGACCAGCGTATTTATCATCGACGATAATATCGATGAGCCGGTGTCGGATTTCCGAAAAGTCAGAAAGATTTTAATTCGCGCAGATTTTAATCAACGCATCGAAGGGTCGGTACGTGGCCAATAGCGTGCCAATTATCTCATCGCATTGTGTTCAGCATACATATTACTTACACGCGCGTCTCGCTACGGGAACAATGAATAATTTATGGAGACCGAAATTGAGCCTTACACCTACACCGGGCAAGTTCGCGATCGATGCGACGGATTATTAACAAACGTGTCAAATTGAACTCGAAGCAACAACCACGAGGGAAAAGGATAAAAGACAACACAAAAATGATCCGGTATCGAAGCGACCTGTATTTCAACTTGCAGTCGCATCGGCGGTAACATTTTTACGATGTTCCAGTTCACTCTTTTTATACGACTCGCTGTTTCCTGGGAATGGCGTGACGAATGTGCGTCCATTTTGTGGCGGAATTGCGTTCAATTCCGTCCCGCAGTAAATCCTCGTGAAGCTAGATTATTTCGAAGACATCTGTATAGAGGGTGAATGATGTAGCTGATACTATCGGTGCTTTTAGTTTTTATGACGTTACTCGTTATTTTCTAACGAAACGGACTTACCACCTAGATCACTGATACCACGAGTTTAAAAACTTTAGAAAGTCGAGAGGTGTATTGGGTCAGATTGATCCCATTCAATTTTAAGAAATGTATATCTCATAAAATAGGGTCAGACGGAACCCTGAGTCGGTGTACCTTTTCAATATCACAAAGAAGCAGCAATAAGTCTGAACCACAACACATAATTTATCCGGCTTCATGCAGATCCAGCTGTTTCCGTTTCCAAGAAAGAGATTGAAAACTTCCTTCGCAAAAAGGAGGCTGCCTCCGTCGATAATGGAGAGTGACGAAACGAAGGGAACCACTCGTCGTTTCGCCGGCAGTTTGTGCAACGGCAATAAGAAAGATAGGGATAAGTTCCGCGAGGGGTAAAAACAGCCTTGTTGAAAGCTTCTGGTGCACACAGACCGCCCATGTATAACGAGACGACAACGATTCTCGATTATCCCTGGGAGAAAGGCTAGGCCCTTCCATATGCGACAGACGTACGATTCCCTGCGACGTGACTCCGATCGTCGGACCAGCTCGATTTTTTGGCAACCGCTACCGACACCCGGCACTCTTTTATCGAGCTTCGAACGGAAGAGGAAGGATCCAGAGGTAAAAAAACGACTCTCGGCGAGAACGAAGGAGAAACGAAGGCGGATTAATCGCATAGATTTTGTGTCTGTGGTATGGGTTCGTCTTCGACGTACGATTTTGCGAGAAAATCTCTTCAGACTTCTAAGTTTCAAGGCGACTCACATTATAACGATTTGTGTCGGAAGTTACAATTTATTGTCACTTAAAGTTGTAACCCCTATTCGCTCCCTTGTTTCTCCCCTACTGAGTTAATCTCTGCTGAATCGACCGTTCATCTTCCTCTTCATGAAGATCAATGTCCAGCGAGGTCTTTCTTGCGGATGAAATTTGTTATTACTTCGACGGAGAAGGAAATATTTCAATCGTTTTTACGTACCCGTCATGGGATAGTGATATAAGTCAACGACGGTTCGGCCAATTCAGACGGGACATCGCTCGATGGAGACGTTCAAAGATATAAGAGAGATATTGAAGAAGAATGCGGTGGATAAGGACAAACGGGAAGGAAGAAAAACGTGCCTTCAACCGATTGACAAACAGATCAATCTCCAGCTTTTATGTATGCGAACCTCTTACCTAGCGATTTGCTTTGATGGGGCTACATTTGAATTCGACGTCAAGGTGCACGGTGTTTTTTTTTTCTACAGTGAAACGAGAAACGATATTGAAGCGATTTGTACATATATTTTCTTATGAACATGGAATAATTATATTCGCTTGGTTATGTTATGATGCATAGAGTAAATAATTTTTAAAAATTTTACATTCAAAACGTTAAATTTTTTAAATCGAACTCCTCGAAATTCATCACATGTGAAATGAATGAATTAATACATAAATTACTCAACGCTGCAAACGAATCGAAAAATATTTATTTTCTTTTTTTTTTAACATTTTTTTCTACCACCATAGTTTATTGATAGTATAACGTGATGATGTTACGGCGAATGCTTCGTATCGTTAAAAAACAAGCTTTGCTTTTGATTCTTTCGTTATCAAAATGTTTTCGTACCGGCATAACCCAGATAGAGAAGTGCCTTGTCCAGAGTACACAGTTTCGATGCACACATGGTTTACATTGTATCTTCCGGTTGACATGACAAACATTTACGAGGTATGCGAAATCAAGAAAGCGTTCACCATTGCAACACGATTTTAGCTTGAAAAACGCTGGAAAATGGCTGGATCGAAAATAAAATGCATAGTGAAGAACGCGTTAACCTGTTACAATTGTCAGTGAAATAAATCGATATTTATTCATGTCAGTAGCACGTAGCAGTTCTTTTTTATTTTTTAATTTTTTTTATCGATAAAATGTCAAGCTTTTATTGAGTATCGAGGCAAAGTGTATATGTATCTTATGATATATTGTGTTTCTGATTGTTTACAATGATTCTGAAATCGTACAGTGATATCATTGAAATTTGAAAACTGTCACGTTTCTATTTTTAACGAGTTTATTTATTAAAATTTAGCAAACAATAATTTTTATTTAAAACACTATTATTAGCTGAGAATGAATTATGAATCTTTATGGTCGCCACAGTGGTACGAGTTAATGATTACTAATGCGGCGCGCAAGTAGTATAAGTCCCCCCTTCATCAGACCGCTTAGGAAAACGTGAACTCTCATTGGAATTTATAAAGAAAAAGACACCGTAATACTTTTTTCTACTAAAAAGGATTTTAAAAATTAAGAAAATGTCTTTTCCACGAGCAAACTTTCACGGAATACTTTCCTTTCTTCTTTCTTATTCCTCCTTTCCTGCATCCGGGAACAATTTACTTTGAAACCGACTAACTTTCACTATCTAACTTCTTTCGCATGACAACGTTTCAATTAACAAATTACCTAGTTAAGCATGAAAATTCATTCGCGAAAAAGAATTTCCCTCTTTATTCTTTATTTAAATAAAGCAGTGCCTTTCAACACTGGAATACCTTATTCGATTCTTATTCACGCACGATATGAATTTATTCGTATATTAATTTCCGTGGAATATGAAAAATATCCTAATTTCATCGACGTTCAACGATTTTTACGCGGAGCACGAAGAAGCAAGGACAAACGCAGGAAGCGCGTTTAATTACGAGGACATGTTGAACCGCGCCAAAAAGGACAAAAGCGAGGGAAAAGAAAGAAATGGAATTAAGCGGCTTCGGACGCGAACAATTAGATGAAAAATAAAAAAAAAAGGACGGGAAAGAAAAGAGGGACGAGCTGAGTACAGTGCAGGGAGCCGAAAAGGTGGGCTCGAGCGTGAAAAAATATGCTAAAGGGTGAGGGAGTAAAAAAAGGAGTTCCGAGGGCGGAGAAGACATTATATAAATTCAGAGAGGCTAGGAGCTGGACGCGTCCCATCTCTAATGGGTCCACCCATTATGACAATTGCATCCACCGGATATATAAAACTAAAAAAAAAAAAAAAAAACACAGGACAAGGAAAACGGAAAACGAAGCACGACAACGATATGCCTTCGCGAAAAAAGGAAAACGAGGCGCCAGGAACATTGTTCTACCCCGTAAATATTTCAATTTCAGATTTTTTATTTATCTTGATACCTTGTGAATAAAATTTTTGGTGACAAGGACTTTGGAATTTTATTTCTTAAACATTCAACATGTACTAATTATAATTTGAAAATTGCTAATTCTGTAAATCGCTAATTAATCGCCAACACAATTAATTTAATAATCTGTTTTTATATAAAATTACAATAACCATTGTTTTCATAAAATATGAAATCAAAGTGTTAATATATTAGGTAACAAAGGAACGCCTACTCACCGATTTAAATAAAACTGTGTAAATTAGCAACATAGTTCTAAAGTTAATTAATAGCAAAATAAAGGATATTGTTAGGTATTATACAGTGTTTTGTGCTTGAAGCTGGTTTATTTACCGAATTCTCTACGCATTCGTGCACCAAATGCTCTGCATTCATGAAAGAAAAAGGAAATGAAAGTAGAAACAACCGGGGTGGTTGTTCGTAAATATCGTACAGCAGCCAGTTGCACGCTCTGCTCGTTAAACAATATTTGTTTTAGCGTTTCGACGCTGCTTTTCTTTTGCGACTGTCTGCATCGCCGACCTTTTCTCGAAAGTCACTCTTAAATTTGCCCACGGTTCTCGGAAATTTGCTCGTCTTTTTCCTACCCTGGCTGTTCATATTTTTTCCCCCACTTCAACGTACGAAAAGATAATGGTGCCGGATCGTAAAAAGACAAATTTTCGTGCTTTGTGAACAAAACTCATTTTAAATGCTTCAAAATGCTCATAAATTTGTAATATAATTTTTATTACACATATGAGAAACCCGAAGGGAAAATAACTTTTTCCGAGTTAATAGATAATTCATCAACCTTTTGTGCATTTTTGGTCGAATTTATTAAAATTTTAATATAAAAATTTTATTAATTTATATTAATTTTTAATATAAAAGGATTCTAATTACAGCGTACTTTGATTAAAAATTATTTATACCTTCATTATACCTCCAAGCCAACATACTCTTTTCAGAATATTTTATTATCTTTGTTAGCCAAGAATCTTCAGTTATTAGGACACTTTGTCTTCTTTTTACGCGTTTATAAAAAACGGTATGATGTCACGAGGGAAGCAATTTTTATCTACGACAGGTCTTTTATTTCAAGAATATTAAACAACGTTGGAAGATTTGTAGTTCGATTTTGTAGTTCGACGATTCAGATTCCAGACTCGAACAGTATATTTCATGCGAATACCTCCTTTTTTTTTTTCAATCATCGTGGGCGCACTTTAACTATCGATAGGCGTCGAATTGCTCCACCCTCGCACCCATAACTTTTCCCTAATGTCCACGTATCGTGGCAGCATGATTAAATCGCGAACTGATATTGGCACATGGCGAAATTTACAGCGAATACTTCGCGACGTTTCCGGCGGTGTACGCCGAATTTTAATTGAACGTCTGGCAACGAGTCCCCCTTTATGGTTTGTATTCAGATTGCTTCCGTTACCGGAGGATGCATCAATGCGTCTAGGAAATGCAATTCTGTTGCCGTGCTTAATGAGACAACCGAGAATTCTGTAATTATGTTCAGCGTTAAGAAATTAGTACTTAAAGGAGATGCATACCAAAATCTGCTTATTTATATTCCACACGCAATTTAATTACATTAATTTCTAAATTCATTAACTGCCTTACTTAACCCTTTGCAGTTAATACTGTAAAAAATTGTACAATGTATTAATTGATAAATTTTTTCAATTTTAATATTTTGTTTTCTAAGCTAAGAAAATTTACACGTTTATTTTTAGATTGTTTTATATGTTATAGAATATAAGATTTGGTTTATAAAAAATTATTGAAGTTCATTTAGAATGTCGTATATTTACAGAGTGCGACTGGGTGTACGAGGACACCGACTGTCACGAAGGATGCGTGCTAGCCAGCCCCGGATATCCTGGCCTATATCCTCCGAACATCCGCTGTCGGTACTTAATTACTTCCGGTCCACGAATGTCCATCGCGATTAACTTCACCGCTGTGCTCCTCCCTCACAAGTAAGTACGCATTATCATTATTTTTCTTCCTCTGATTTTACTTTTTGGATTAATTAAAATTACTAGCACCGGTTCACTGACGTTAAAATTAAAATTTTAATTACTAAAACAGAAGATAAATATTAAAATATGATAATATTTTTAATACGCGAAGAAATAAATATTTCCTTTTATATTTTTTCAAAAATAACAAACAGTGATATTAAATAAATAGGAAAGGAATAATTAAATCAGAGTACGGTTTCTACTGAACGTATTACGTTCCAACGAAGCCGTAACAGTTACGTAAACGTCTTGCGTGGTTACCCTCCCCCCTTCCGATTTCGAAAGTACCGTCGCAACTGCAGACACGCTATAATTCCGGCAAATAGCATTTCCAGTCGACGTCAGAGACTTCTGGCGTTCGACACGTCCGCAAATATTTAAATAACACCCTCTGCCTCGCGAGTACCGTCTTCTTCCGCGTCGAGGGTCGTCTCCGCCCTCCGCGCCGACTGTACGCGTTTTAATGTCACGCGACGACGAACGCGGCAAAACCAATTTCGCGTTCCCTACCCCCAACCTGTGCAGACAACCCGGGGAAGGTGAAAGCGTTCCGCGAAAACTGGGAATACAGGAATGTCGCGAGTCAATACACATTCCGCTTTGCGCCTCGTCGAGGGTTGGCGGCCCTTTGTGCCAGCCCTAAGGAAGACCCGTAAAGCGTCGCAGACGACGGGGATTGATAATGCAACCCGTACCGTCGACGGGGCTCTCCTCCACACCTTCAGCGTTCCTCCCCCTCCCCGAACTTTTGTTACACGGTGTATCGTTGTTAACTCGCCCGGATCCTTCTTATCCAGTTTTCGAACGATTTAGAGGTGTACTTTGGAAGCACTTACCCTTTAGGATGAAAGGTATTCTACTTTTGTATACCGATACCGTGTATGTTTTGGATCTTGAATTTCTTTGCAGAGTGTGTTGGAGGGAAAAGCAAGCGTGACTTTTTGGTTGTTTGTATAGGGTGCGCTGTGAAAATGCGCTAGTGTATTCTTTAGCAGGGCGAAAGAAAACAATGTTGCACAAAGGTTGGCTATACGTGTATTTTCATTCATGGTTCTAAAACATTCTGTAATTTAATCAAGTAAATATAAACAGTGGAAGTAAAGACTGTATGTAACGTTGTGTTTGTATTTGTGTGAATTGAATAAATAGGTGAATCGAGGAAATAAATAAAATTGACCAGATATAACTTTATATCTCAAACAATGGAATTCGGATCAATCGTGACCCAAATCCAAAAAATGTAAAATAATTTGAAAATATTAAATTTAAACTATTGTATCAGTGAACAGCTGTCCAAGGATTATTGAAAATACCAGATTTAACATATTAATTGTATTATTGATGTGTTGCACTCCGCTTGACAAGTAGGGTACATATTCTGAAATCGACTGAAGCGTAACAGGCGAATCTAGCTCGAGGCATCGAGCCTTAAAATCACCAACCTAATTTCCACGACAGGGTGGAAAGTACTTCAACTACTCGTCGATCCATACCCGTTCCATCCAACAGGATATGCCTACCATCCAATGCGCGCCGATTCGTTTCTCGCTTCCTAATTACAAGTCGGGTAAGGAATATGCATATATTCCTCGATTCAGCACGAATCTCCTATCTATTCGTCGTTTCCATCCAGCTCGTGTGCCTACTCTTAACTAGTTTCGTATTTCATTAGACGTTGAATATGTATAAAGCATCCTTTCTCGGTTCTCGTTACCGCTTGTTTTCGAACTTCGACAATTTACCACGACGAATAACTTCGCTCCATTATCCGAGGCGCGCGCGCGCGCTCGCGTGTCTACGTGTGTACGCCACGCGATTACCACGGCCACGGGTATTATATTCGTTGCGGTGGCAGAATTTTCACGCTGACTGGCGAAAGTCAATGACAAGCTATCAAATCACGTTCTACACAGACCCGTGGGTATCGAGTCTTCGCTCGTTAACGTTGTAAGCGTAGTTCCTTAACCAAGATCAACGATACGTCGGATTATAGCTGCTTACAATGGGTCCGTCTAAGTAAATTAATGGGGATCCGGTCCTGGGTGCTGTTAACTCCTAGTTACTACTATGTCTTCAGACTTTGGGTGCTCGATACAGAGGGTAGCTTGTACCTGTTCGATCGTCAATCACGGTGTGAACTTGCAAACTTTATGATATCCAAATAATTGTTAATAGATATTCTTATTAGTGTTTTTCATTTCAAACTACATTTTGTTAATTATCTGTTGTCAAAGAAAATTACGAATAGAACGAATTTATTCATGCAATAAGTTTCTGATTCCAAAATTATTCAAACGGAAAATTATTCATTATTCGATAACAGTTTCATTTTGATCATAATTTTATTTGAACGCTGCACGAATAATGGATCGATGGTATATTAAGCAATTTCTATTGAAAGCTGAATGATAATGATCTATATTGCACCACCAATTGATTACAATTTGTCAGAAAATTGCGTTATTTAATTTCATTTTGTTATAAAGGTGTTTTTTTTCGGATATGAGAGGAGGATATATTTTAGAGCGAAATATCTCGACAGTGGATTGAAATACTCGTCGCATCCGGTTTAGAGTTTCCACCAAAAGTCTTGGACGTATTAAAACTCCCATTTTTTTCGTACCTTTGTCTATCACAGCGAAGAATAAAGCCGGAGAAAGCGAAAGGGTTCAGAGATAGGAAGATGGAACGTGTAGCCGCATTTCAAAGGAAGGGGAAGTGCTCGCTCGGTGCTGCACTTTTGACGTTTGCTGTTCGTATGGAATCGTTCTTCGGTATAGTCGTCGCAGAAATATAGTCGGAAACCTTATTGATCGATAAAAAACATTCATTTCAAAACAGTCGTTTCATTCTTCCATTTCAATTTACTTAAATAATTATATATAACATATTATTATATATATATTATTATCCTTTACGATTAATCTAATTTATTTTAACTATAGATTTCCCTGATTTATTGTCCAGAATCCTGTAACCAGAATCAAGCTACGAGCTCGTGAACTTCATCGTCAATCAGCACGATCAGTCGCTTTTTCGTTGCCAGAAAACATTGATCGGTTTACAAACCGGCGATATTTACGAACACGCTATATCTCTGCAACGGCTACAGCTCGTGGCGTAAAATACTAGTCGAAAACATAGAAAAAAAAAAGGAAACGCGAAAATACGGCCGTCTACGATGTTCGTCCGTGATTACTTCTCCCTTTTCGACTCTGTCCTCTCGTTTTTGGTCCACCGTACGGAAATTACAATCCGTCCCTTCGCTTTGTCGACATGCTTGCTTATCCAGCACCCTCGTTAGCGACGTAAACAACTACCCCCCTAAATGAGTCGTCTGTCTTCGTGTCGGGTAAATATTATTTCATCGCCTCGGTTTCAAGACATTCCGCTACCTATCGTTTGAAAGTACCGTAACAAAACAATTTTCATTAAGCGATTATGTACCTTGGTAATTAAATTCGCTAACTGTACGCTCGTTTCCCTATAGAATTAATTAGATCTTGAAAAACTAATGGTAAACCTTTACATTTTTGTTCACTTTGTTTTCTTACCATGATTCGATTTTTTATAGTTCTATCCGATTTCAAAAATACATCTGAAATTTATAATATCTCAGACTGGACGTTATTCAGTTTTCTGAATATTCATGGGGATGTTAATTTAATTCGGTTCGCCCGAATAAAACGTCCTGTCGTGCAATTTTCTGTTCGGCCAGCGAATCAGAGTTTATTGAAATTGAGATCGATCCCTCTCCGCGGAGAAAGATCAAAGAAACCCGTGGCTCGCGGCTAAAATTACGGCCGTGACATTCTGTTTGATCGTTGCTGAAGCGGACTGGACAAAAAGTAAAGTTCTATCAAATTTTGATTCGGTGTAAAAACAAAGCACGTCAGATCGTTACGATAAATCGTGTATGGAAAATTCACATAACTCGTGCACCTTTAAAGCTGATTTTCGTCGTGTCACACCGTTCCGGATTGTCAGTTTGAAAAGCCAATAAAAAAACTTGGCTTCAACACCTTTTTATCGTTTGAAACCTTGCTGGTGTTATGGATGGAATAAAGATATTAAATTACTAAAACCAAAATATTAAACTTTGAAAATTAACAAAATTTAAATTACATTTTCTAATCTGTATTTGCTCGATGATGTGCGAATAATAGTATTATAGGAATTTAGTGCAACTAGTTTGCGAAGTACCTGATTTTGCTTCGCACAAATTCCTTAGCAACATCCTGAAACATGTCCTATGGTATGTTTCAAACTTCAGCTAAGGAATTCTTTTTTTTTATCCAAAGTATGTTGCAGTTTAAATAAAATGATATAGTAATAATCTTCCAACTAAAATTTTTTAATTACAATTGACATTAGATACCATACATTAGAAAAATAATATAAAATTAAATCGAAATTATTGTCATTTGTTATTAAGATATGTGGGCATGAGTAACGATAGAAAGATAAGGTATTTATGAGAGATTCATCAACCTCGAAAGCGATAAATTTTAATAGAATATTCAGACCTTCTTGATTTGCAACCAGAATAAACACGGGTACTCGACGAGTCGGGAAAATCCCCAAGGATGAAGCTTATTTCCCTTCGTCCGACGTGATCGAAATTCTAAACAGCTTTGTCCCACCCTCCGCGTCCCTCTACGTCGCGAAACATTCTAGGATGGGGTGCACGCCCACTCTCCCGGGGGGAAATAATAACAATTTTTCCAGCTCGCCTCGCGGATGGTAATTGTTTGGTCGTTTACGGGCGCGGCAAAAATTGCGCGAAACCGCTGAACGAAAGTTTTCAATTCGCCGTGGGACCACGATTGTCTTGAACTTTTTTTTCGCGATGGCTCGGTTCGCAACTTTTCTTCTTCCCTTTCTCCTTTTTCCCCCGGATGCTAATTGAAACAAGCGAAACGAACCTGGACCCACGAAAAAAAGAAAAAGAAGAAACTGGGCTAACGTAAACGACGACGGCAGTTTTGAACGACAATTAATCGTATTCCAGAAACCGACAACAATGGCACCGTGTTGGTAGTTTGGAAATCGCAAGGCAATTGGAAACAGATCCGCGAGTCTCGCAATATCGACGTTTTATGGAAATTTCTCATGGAATTTTTTTGCACAGTTTCGAACTTGTCGATTACAGAGTTGAATGTTGTATGCAAAAATATGAAAAAATATTGAAATCAGGGTAAACAGTTAGCAGGAATATTTAATCAGTCGATTCTGAAACATGGTCGCAATCGAAGTAAGAGTAAACATTGGAGTATAGAGGATTTAATCAATCTGTCGATTTCCAGAAGAGTTCTTTTATTTATTTAATTAAAAATAGCTGTCAGGAAATATTATGGAAATACTGTGAAAGAAATGAAAGTGCTATAAGCACCTGTTAAAATGTTTAGTAGTGTTAATTGAACATATTAAAAGCTTTGATATGTAGTAGAAAATTCCTTATTTTGTGGGACATAACTTTGTTTATTATGAGGGAAGAGAATGTTCTATAGAAAGATGTCGATCGATGACAGTCGTTAACCCAGTTTTGCCTTCGGATACACGTGTTGAGTAGCGTGGTGGCTCAAAGTCACAGCATCCTCCATGTAGAACGTGTCGCTCGGTAATTAACGTTACTCATGTATGCCGTTTTCGAGCTGGTTCATGTTAATAGACAACCTGTGCACCATTACAAGTTTCGTAATTAGCCAGCCACGTTTTCTGACACGTTTATCAGGATCGTGTTAACTTTGTAATTATCGTTCCTACACTAACGAGTCTAGGGTGTTCTCGATGTTTTTTAATTACTACTTTACACGCAAATGTTTATTCGTAGTGTAGTTGTCGTAAGTACAACGTGAAAGAAAATTTCAAGTTCATTTAATAATCCCCGTTTACCTTTTAATATTTCAATCGAAGTAATTTTCAGTCTTTTGTATAAGAATTATGTACAATTTCTTAGTTAATAAATAGAATTTAATAGTTTTCAATATTTATTCAAGGCACACAACTGTATTTTTCGATAACAGACTGTTCGAATAATGAATGATAACTTTAATAACTGCTTTCAATAATTTCGAATAAAAATTTTATTCCACCAAAGCTCTTTTCAAAGAGGGCAGGCTAATTCAACGGGAAACAGAAGGAACATTATGTCCCATGCATTGTAACAATTTAAATTCCTCTTTCTCCCCCTAAGATGAAAATAACGGTCGAGTAACTTGCTCGAACATCTCGTAGGGATCAGCCTTAAAGGATCCGAGGTGGCTAAACGTACGGGGCATCCCGGCCTCTATTTCTCGTTTCGATTCATTATTCAGACCTTTACTTTCGCCCCAACGTTTGAAAGACGCTGATCGTTTGTTGGATTTACGCGACGGAGCCGTTTCCTGTTACCTGAACTCGAAACGAAGAGGATTGGCCAGGATGGCGAAGGACCACCACCCTCATCCATGCAAACGTCGAAATTATTCCAACTATTCTGCGGGAACTGAGACAGCGATTTTTTTACCCCTATCCGAAGCTTCCCACTTCTTCTCGTTCTTGTGTATCTAATTGGTACAATCTTTACGGCTCAAATAAAACTTTCGTATCGATCAAATTATAAATTACAAAGTTGAACTTCGTATTTTAAATTGAAACTAACAATAAGACTGTTTTTATCGAATCATTGAAAATTAATCAAAGAATTTAAGTTACTCAAATTACAATCTCGAAAGAAGGAGATCGGATCACTAACGTCGCGATGATTAGTGCGTTCGTTTGGTGGAATTAAATGTTCAGGTTGAACGATGGTACAGGCGCAAAATAATGGCACGCTTCGCGTCGTCCTTAGCGATTCTCGTCGGCTGGAATTTAATAAGAGCCGCATAAAGTTAGGGCGGATTCCCGTTTATTCGAGACGGCTTCCCGCGCGTAACCGTGAACTACCAGTATACCTATGTGCGAGTAGTCTCTGGTGTGTGTGTGTGAGTGTGTGTGTGTGTGTGTTCATGTGTGAGAGTAACCTCGTGTGCGCATAAAATGGAGGGAATAGGTGGGAGGAGGGGTTGAAAGCTTTTGTACTACCACCCAATGTAAAGCCACCCTCGCGACCGAGCTTCTGCCACTAGTAGCCTGCACTCGCTACTGGCTGCTTGAGCAGTAGTGGCCAATAAAGGTGCACCACTCCCTAAAAACACAGTTTGTCGAATACCTAAGGTCTGTTTAAAACAAACGTAAAAATTAGCATTTTAATTTAATTGTGAAATGCAAAGCTGATTTGTAATAATTAAAAGAAAATTTTCATTTTGACTTTAATAAAATTATTTGCAGTTAGTCGAATAAGATTATTGTCACGCAAATAGGTGATTTATGGATCACGAGTTAAAATTGTGTTTTGAAATATTTACTTATTTTTAATGTATTCCAAATTTATGTTGCCTTGTATAGGGCGAAGAAGGTGATTGGTTACTTGAATATAATAAAAGGGGATCTGGTAGCTTTAGGAGAGATTGGAAAACACTGGTGCAATCGGATGATTACAAATTTCGTCCCTTTCTTCCGCTCGAACGGAACAATTTATTTGTCGTGTGAAACAAACGGGTACCGTAACACGTTTCGCGATTACAGCCCGGGGTATATACAGTCCCGTGCGTAAAGGGATAACGGGGCGGTTAAACTGATATTCCATTTTTGCAATACTTCCCGGCAACAGGCAGCCGTGTAACCCGATTTCGTCGACGAAATTGCACGTGCCGAACGCGTCACCATATCCGCGCGTTCGTTCGATTCTCGTGACACTTCATTAATTACCGAAACACGTCGGTCTCGCTAATTTAATTAATGTCGCACCGGTTACGAACGGAAATGCGTTCGCTAAATAGGATGTAAATTCTTCTTTGACCGCATTTTTCTGCTGTAGGATCGTAAAATTCAGCGATGCATCGAGCGTTGTATGAAAAAAATAAAAAAAAATCGCACGCGCTTTTCCTGTAAAACTTTTTCGATAGCTCGACGGCTGGCCGTCGACATTATTACATTTTTCGACCGGCATCGTGCTACGAATGCGTCCCCCTCCGAAAAAAACGCTGCTAACCATGGAACTATTTAATTAAAAATATTCGGAACATGTTCGCCACGGTTGCGAAGATTGTTTACCATACGCATTGTTTAATAACATTTTGTCCACGTTTCGATGTGACACGATATTCAAACAATTCAGATTTTTCCTCGTTTTAAATTTAACAAAAATATTAATACGGGTTTCTTATGCAATTTAACATGCATTCTGACTTGTAATCGTTTCTATCAACAAAATATTATTGATTTATTGATTTTTAAAATAACTCAACTCTGAACTCATCGACATTCTTCAAAAGTCATTCTTGTTTATCGAAAGAACGTTTAGCTGCCAGGATTAATTAAATTCCTTTTACACCTTGAATTTCTCGTTCACCAGTTGCACGCGAGTCAGTCTAAGCAAAGTAAGCTGTCAGGATCGCAACGAAACAAACTACATCGGTCATTGTGTAATCCAAAGCACCTGGAGCCTGTTTCGTCCAGGCTCGTGTAACGAGAAGTCTTTGGGGACGAGTCGACCGTAGCAAAAGGGTTAAAATGCTTTGATACGCTCCGCGTGTATCGCCCGCGTTTGTGTATTCGGACCCGTTGTGTACACAAACGGACGAAAGAGTGGAAAGATGGGTCTCGTACATAAAGATAATTGCAGCAGGCGTTGCCCGCCCCGGCTATTATTCCGCTGTTCTACGAATTTCCGGCTTTATTCTTTCCCGTGCATCAGCTGAAATTCCACCATCCGTGTTTCTCCTTCGACCACGCGTGTTTCGCGAACTGGTTTTAATTAGCGAAATGAATTCTTGATGATTCCGACTCGCGACATCGGATCCTCTCGTAAATCAGTCACCGCTCGACGAAACAATGTTTCCTCGTCTCCATCCTTCGTCATTCTCTCTTTCTCTCTCTCTCACTTTTCCATCCCCTGTGTAAATCGTTTTTCGACGAACGAATTTGCGCCCCTACCTGAACGGGAACGATTTATCGCGACAGCTTTTTCCATGTCGAATCGAAAACTTACGATCGTTCTGTTTCATTGGACCCGATAAGATTTTAATCGCTTTCGTACTGCGCTGTTTGTTTAAAATCTAATGCACGTATCGTGAAGAAATTTATATTCGCAATACGTGTTTGTGAAGTAGTTAGGAAGATAAAGGTACAGGAACGAGTCGTTTAAAATTGAAAGAAAAATAAGTGTATATACACAGAGAATCTATGTTGTAGCATCTAATAAATAAAATGTATAGCTTTGAAAGAACAATCCTAAAATGTTGGTTTTATATATATATTAATTTTACAAGCAATTATCAACATTCTTCCGTAATGATTTATATCGCTGCAATTTTCATTTCAACCACCTGATTGTCTCATCATCGGGCGTTTACCAATTTCGTTGAAGGTTCAGCAAAACACAATGAATACGAAACCATTTAATTGCTCGAATAATTTATCTGCTCCCGTGGACGCGGTGTCAACCACGCGGAAATAAGCTCGTTCATTATTTCGATAAGCCGCGGCAGGCTGTTCGGTGAATACTGCCAAACTGGCGAGGCGTGAAAACGGAGAAAAATTCATCGATCTCCAGCCAGAGTATTCCTAATATCGAATATTCATGGACGACCTAGTGACCAGATTCTCCCTCGAATTTCGACGATATTTATGCGTTTATTTACCTCGTCGATCCGCAGGAAGCGGTTCCCCTATCGGGCGAAGTTGCAATAACGTTCCATAAACCAGCATCATCAAACTTTTCCGCCGACGTAATAACAAAGCGGACAATTTCTGACAAGGATTTTGCAATAACTTCGAGAGCGTTTTCTAAACGTATTTTAGAAAGTATCCTAAATTTCATCAACTGTATTTTCGTCAAAAGTATTTTTCTTTTCGTACTTCGAAATCAAAAATTCATGATAAAATAAATAAAAATTTGATTGATTACATAAAAAATTTGCAGTTTCTATTTGTGAATTTGTACCATCGATTTAACGGGGAAAAAGAAATATTACTGATTCTGGCTTTGGCATAAGATTCTTATTGAAACACGGAATTTATGATATAAATTCCATCCGGTATCTATCGGTGAATCGTGGCGCCAGGAACTAGCACCATTCGGTAAGACTCTTAAATCATCCGACTGCGTTTATTGAAAATAAAAAATAAAACGTAACATCCGAACGAACGAGCGACTCCCTGTTTCAGAAACATTGCCAACAATAACAACTTTCCCATTACGTACCCGGCCGCATTTTTCTGGCTCCCCGATAAATCAAGTCGAAGCGTGGTTAAACAAACTGCAGCGATTTTCGTGTCGTTCGAAACTCTCGTTCCAAATTTGGTTTTAAAAAAAAAAGAGAGAGAGAAAAAAATACACGGCCAGCCGGGAAGAACAGAAAAGAAAAATATAGAAACGAATTCGGTGTTCGACGATCGCAAATGAAAATACAAATATAAATCTCGAGCTGTCCAGTCGTGACACAGTGACCAAAATCTTCCGCGGGGGTTGACGAAAATTTGTAAATTCATTCATCCGCTGACACGTTCAGGTTATTGATTTTTACTTACGGTCTTGTTTATAACAAATAGCTCTTGTACAGTGAATAATCTAAACAGTATTTCTGCCTTCATATTTCGTTCCACCCTATTGGACGCATTGATTAATTTCTAAAATAGTTTGGTGCAAATTGTAAATCTCGTAACCGCACGTTTTGGCGAAGTTTGATAACTCGTGAATTGATTTACACATAATTACCGTCCGTGTCCGTGTTATTAATAAGCGATCGGTATATATATTTCAAGCTAATAAGGGACGCGTTGTTACGGATTAATTAATTTAAAAAAGGGGCTTCCTATTAATCCACCATCGCCGCGGCTCGCTCCCCGTCCACGTTAATTATGAAGCGCCCGGCTCTGAATGCTAATTCATTTTAATACACCGACATGTCGCCGCGTGTTGGTTACATGTAAATATAATTACGCGCCACGGTTACGTTAGCACTTTGTAATCCGTAATTCATCAGTCCGAGGATGAAACGGGTTTTGTTGGTTCATAGAAGAATTTATTATGGCAGCCGCGAGAATAATTAATTAATTAACTTTCTTCCAAGCAATTAATCGCTAAAACGTGTCGTTGCAATCGCTAAAAATTGTTGAAATTGTAATAATTATAGTTGCGCAATGATGCAATTCGTATTCACGAAGCACTCAAGTACTCTTAGTGAAATAATAAACAATAAAAGAATCCAAGTAACATTTTAATCAAAACACGATAATTACTACTATTCCTTTAAATATACCAAAAATTTTATTGAAAAGAAACCTTAAAACTTTACGCGAATCCCGATTGTTTCAAATATCCTTTAAAAAAATGACACCGCCATATCTGTAAAGCTAGATATACATTTGTCGGTTATTGCAATTTTAATTACGCTTAATTCCAGAGAAAGAAAACGAACAAAAGTTTTGTAAGACCATCGTTACCATCGTCCGAAGGAGCAGAAACTCTTTAAGCATGGCCCCGAACGACTGCCAATAAACGTTGTTTCAAATCCTATTTTTCCCTCCCTCGCTATAGATATTTGTTTTCCTTTAATATCGCGTTACACCCTTCTCCCCTTCGCTCGTTAAAACGTATCGTTGTCCCGCGCAATTACGTTCCCGGCGCGCGCAGACAGGCAGGGGGAGGTAGGGTAAAAAGAGAAGGGAAGAAACGGAGCCAGGCAATAATCCCATCGCGACTCGGTGATATCGCGGTTCGCATTATCGTCGTCGCAACGAGAATCGCTGGGTCCAATTATACCCCCCCCCCCCCCCCGCGGCCAAGAAAATATCTATGAAGAAGCTGCCAGCTGATAATCGAGCTACTTTGCATTCTTTCCCGGCTCGACGATCCGGATTCGAAAGAAGGGGGACGTCTAACGGGGCGAAACGGAAGAAAGGATGAAAGGCGTAAGAAAACGCGAGAGAGGGATGGGGCGGCGAGGAGGAAAAGGGAGAACGGAGGGGCAGAGACTCTTCCCTGGAGAAACAGCTGCAAGAAGTCGCTGATAAAGAGAACGACGGCCCGGCAGTGGTGGTAGTTCGGTTATTTAAATCGTCGCGACGCCTGATTGGTCAAAGCAATGTAAATGCTCGTTTCATCCCCACCGCCCTACCCAGGTTCTGCCACGCCACCCACGGCGACAATTTCACTAATGCGAATCTCACCTGAGGGCCTGACAGCGATTTCAACCGGTGACGAGAAGAGGATGGGGGAGAGCGACAGAGGATCTCCTCCAAGAAAGGGAATGGGTTTCATCAGGTCCTTCCAGACCTAGCCTTTCATCCCTTCCTTCTGCACTCTTTCTGCTAGACCCCCCCTCCCTTGCGCATCCGCCGCAACCGCGTCCCCTTGAGTTCTCAAGACGTATTGATTTATATCCTGGCACCCTATGGAAAAGGGATAAGACCGGGCCTGGAAACGAGATAACACCGTGAATTCCTGCCGAGCCCTCCCGCAATCTGTCCGACGATAACTTCTGCTTCGACGCCCTCCGTCGAGACGCTGTTTGAAATCGGATATAGGCAAATGTCACGCGTGACGGCGACGCGGGATTCGTTAGAGGGGGATAAACGTGGGTAGAGGTTTGGGATTGACGTATTCGGTACACCAGGTGTCTAAAGGTGTTTGCAGAAGCGAATGCGCCATTACGCTGAAGGCTAAACGTTGCCAACGTTTGAATCAACCTGCGTTGAATTCCAGAAACGAGAAATTCGGGTGTATAATAACCTGCCATGTTTATTTTGTACAAACTGCTTTTAATACCTCTTATAATCTTAATTATTATTCATTTCTGAGACGAGAAAACGATTCGTTCGATAAACATAAAAATTAATAAAATATTGATTCGAGGTTATTTCAAGATAATTGATGTTTAGTTCCTCGTGCTAAGAAAATAATTATCAGCGAAAATATGAACCATGTCAAGGATATGAAACCCAGGCCAGGTGTGCCTTCTTTAATTCCGGCCAAACACCTAAGCCAAGTCTCTTGAAATATGCAACCTTTCCGACGTTCAGCATCCTCTGGCCGCGGTCATCGGTGCAGACAACCTTAAACCACACCAGGTCCACCGCTTCGTGGACCTGGTTACCCCTTCGTGCCACAGAATTAATTAACACGCAACCCTTGCGGGCGTGGTTTAACGCCGTCAGCCCCGTGGCAGAAAACCTCCTGAAAATAATCCGAAGATCAAGCCCCGAGGGCTTTAATAAGCTACCAGATATCGAAGAGAATGACGGAGGACTGTTATTAGCTTGCTACCCGTCCCCCCCCCCCCCCTCTTCGTGGACAAGAAAATTTTATTAAGACCCTAAGAGGTATGTCAACGCCGCGATTGGTTCTGTTACGTAATTGAAGATTGATCGTGAAACGATCGACCGACGGAAAGGGGTAATCTATTTAAAAAAAGAAGAAAATAAGAACGAGGGGGGGAGAAAAAATGAATTCTTCTTGTCGGCGACAAGGTATATCTTCGTTCGCGAGACAGTCGGGGAATTCTAGGCTAGCGATCCTCCGTGTGCAGGGGATGGAAAATATCTTCAGACGAGGGTGGTCTTAAGATTTATCGGTGAAATTTAGAAAAGGGGTAATCTCAGGAATGTTTCTTCCTACTGTTAGGCGATACGTCGCTCCTCTTCCTTTTTTAATCCAGCTTCGCTTTTGCTGGCTTATCTTTTGAAATTGCTTTTTAAATTACACGACAAACGATAAATTTAAGCTTTCTTCTTAGATAAAATGCAAATTTTCTTAATATTTCATGCTCGCTATTATTGGAGTATCCAATTCGCTCGTTTACCAAAATTTACTCGTTTGTTAACCCTTTGCACTCGAAGCATTATTGGATACGTTTTCCAACAAAACTTTCAAAATTCAAAAGCCTTATTTCGAAAGTAAAGAATTACAAATATTTATGATTCATTTACTTTTAAATTATTCTAGTTGATCACGTTTCTGTCCCAGAGGGATAAAACTTAAAATTTTCTTTTATTGAATTATTCGATGATATTAAATTTGTGGTATGGGTGCAGCGCTAACTTTCTAAGTAGTACGAACAAAGTTCTGAAGTCGGGAAAGAAATGTCGAGAATTATTGTTCGCTATCACTTAAAACAGGACTTTGTCATGTCTGATTCACACCGTGGTAAATTCTCCGAACGAAATCATGATCAACGGCTCGACACGTAACCGCGAGTGGTTTATAGCCGTCACTATGGCCGGCAAGAAGAGAGTTCGAGCAAAGCCATTAATTCGTACGTGTTGGTGTCAGCCAAGAACGGATAAGTGCGCCCAACGGAAGATATATATCTCCATTTAGGCGGAGATGGGACTTACTCGTTAAAACCAGACCCTACACCCGCTGGCTGGCTCTCTTAATAAATTCTCTAGCCGTACCAGTGCTTTGAACGTCTGATGTTGAGCATGTTAAGAACTATATATCCAATCGACTATAAAGCTGTGAACCTAGTTCCTCCATTGCTTATGATCCACGATTATAAAAGTAAAATTCTTTATTTCCTTCTATTTCAGACAGGTAACATTTTGAATCGCTTAAGTAGTTCTTGTTGACAAGATATACCTACCTATGCCCAAAATTGATTAATTCTTTAAATAGAAAAATAATGACTAACTATGCTCGGTATAGTCTACTTAAGCTTCAAAAATTTGTATAATTCTTTTTACAAGTATAATAAATAATTTTAAGGATAAAAATTTACATTAACTATTTTTGACCAACTGGTCCGGCGTAATATAGCTTCGACGTTTCCTCGATCAATCCGGTCGTGTGTGTCAAGATACTAATCGGATTGATTTTGCCACGATGCTACGTGAATCGAATGCCAGTGTTCGTAACAGCTTCCGGTTGCTTCCTAGCCCGATATCATCGCCTAACGTGTGCACCCACTATCCGTCCGTGTCCACGAATCGCGGTATACTCTCGATACATAAGCAATGGCAAGTTCTCGATAATGATCCGTCGTAATCGCATTTTGATTCTCGACATCTGTGATTACAAGACCTAAACCTTAACACGTGGAATGATGGACATCAAAAGCTTCTCGTTAACCAATACACAACTTACAGATCGATATCGCATTTATTAATTAAAGAATATTAAATTCAAAATTCACAGAAATTTACAATAAAATTTTTATAATTTAGACAATTTTTATTTAGGTGAATTTTAATTTAGGTGAATTTTCATGGAACATAATCATCAGCGACCCTGTAGATCGTCGTTCCGCAAACAATCCCTTGATACGGAGCCCCATAATCTGCTATAATCCCGATTAATGTCGAGAAATATTACACAGGAATTAGCGTGGCCGGTTAGTTCGAATTAAACTAAAACGTTAATGTAGTTACACCCGGGGCGAATTAGAATAAACCATCGCGGTACGGCCTGTACCGTTTGCGACGTGAGGCTCGCTCCTTCTCCTAGATCTGCCTTAAAAAAAGAAGAAAGAAAGAAGGAAAGAAGAAGGAAAAAATGAGAGAGCAAGAGAAGTAGGGTGAGCAAATCTAATTTGCATAAGCTACTCGCGTTCGTCTCTGGCTTTCATTGCAAAATTTCATTCATCTCCGTTCTGCTGTGGCAAAAGCAACCGACGACTTGTAAATTGCGTTCACACAGATCTTCGCCTCTATGCAGGCACATCCAATAGCTACGCCCGTTAATTAATCGCCACAATTTCATATTAACCCCTTCGTGCGAGGCCCTTAAGAGCAGAGCCTGGTTTCGTCGATTTATGAAACTGATCAGCCACCGGTGTAACGGTAACTCGATTTCGATCCCTTTTGCCTTACGATCCTCTTTGAAGTCGCTGATAGAGAAGAAAGGCAGGGCGGTCGCTCTGTCTCGTCGATGAATAGAGCAGGAGACGCCTAAACCGCATCACCTAATCGTATCACTAATCCTAACGTAGTAACGTAACCTTTTTTGCGCTTAAACTGCAACGTGGTGTCGTACATGGCACCATTTAATTGATTTTACATATATTAATAGAACAAAAAATTGTATCTTCTAAGTTTTATCTTTCTTAAATATACTAAAAAAGAACTGGATGCTGCAATACCAAAATACTAAAAAAATATAAAATATAAATAAAATTATTTCATTTATTTTTCGGTTAAACAAATATTTCACAAACACACGAGAGTTTCGTATCGGAAGTAGCCACAACGAAGGAATTGATGACGATCAAATTACCGATTTAACAGGCAATTCCCTACCGTGTGCTCCGTGCAATGAAACGATCAAATCGTCAAGCAATCCTATGTAACTTTGTTAGATACAGGGAAATTACACGCGGGTACGCATAAATTATTCATAGAGAGTTGAAACAAGTCGTCCGCGTAAAGTTGTTCCGCTCGATGGATACACGCTGCCAGGGAAGAGAAATTCTTTTTTTTTTCGCTCCTAAGTAAATAAGCGAAGGTGTGTGTGTGTGTTCCGGTGTGTTTTTGATGTTATTACCGCTACGTAACGATTTCGTGCGTACACTTCAGCCAGGGAAATATAATGAAGTTGCTGACGCTGCCAACTCCGTACGAATCTGTTTATTCGTCGACCGACCTCTTTGGAACGCGTTCGAGAGTGGAAATAAATATTTGCGAAACGTCGATGGCGTTTATAATGCGCGAGAAAACGTGGAAAAATGTGCGGATAGGGTGGGTCGACGTCGCTGTTACTGCATCAATTCTAAAAAAAACCGTGTTGGCGATTTCAGGGTAGGCGAATATCGAACCGTTCGTTATCATTCGGTAGTTGAAAAATGAAAAATGGATCCGCAGTTTGTAGAACGAGCTTCCAATCTTCCAAAATGAAACGGTAATGAGGTATGTGACTGTATTGCAAACCGTACGTCGCCGACTCCCCGGACGAATCAAGTTCGTGGAATAATACACAGTAAATTTTGGCTAAATCGATGAATTAATATTCAGGATATTTCGTTTTAATTTTGGATTATCTACTATAAATTTGATAAATTCTACGTCTGTTAATTGATTTAAGTAGTAGTTGCTATAAGGAATAAAAAGATCGTTTATTAACATTTTCGTAAATATCTGATGGAGAACATGTAAGGTAATATTTGACTGCTTTACACTCCATGCTATAAAATATTTTATGAGCGCACTTTATGTGACAGTAAACTTACTTTCCATAATACCGTCTCGATTTAACGATAAACCACGCCGTGGAAGACTTACGGAATCATTATAAGATAATAGTTAGCGAGGTAAAAGCCTGTGATAAGATTTTACTCGAGAAAGGTCGATTCCTCAATAAAGAAAACAAGGATTTATAAAAGCCAAGTTGTTTCCTCTTAATTAAATTCTTTATTTTCCTATGAAATATCTTTACCGGCTCGTAAGAAGGATAATCTGTTCCGCAAGTCTCGGACATTAATTAAACGAGTTTTGTCTAGCAGAAAGTTGTTTCCATGATCTAAAAAAATTAAGAGTATATTTTAGCTGCACGATGACGCGAACAAATTATAGCGGTATTAATCAATCGCTTAATTACCAATGGAGGATCGAAGGATCCTCCTCGTCGTCGCTAACAAACGATACAACCATGATACAGCGACAGCTGAATTACTCGAAGGCGGTAATTAACTAATAAGTGCGTTTTACGTCGCCACCTAGCAGAACGTAAGCTTCGAGGGGGACGATTGTTAGGGGAGGAAATGATCCTTAACACTCGTGATTAATGCGTCACGATGAAGCTGTAGGCAAGAATTGCTCCAAGTAATAATTCATCCGCTGGTTATAAATTGCGGGGTATATTTTCCAGCTGTAACGTCTGAGGTACAACGACGTGTCATTAAGGAACAATCAACCAAGGCATCTGAGTGAAACTGTTTTAAATTATATTCGAATATTTTATAAAAGTCTCGAGGAAAAACGTACAACTGACCTTTTAAATTATAATCAATCCGTAACTGATGTGGTAACGATCTTATACCGTGATTGAAATTAATTGTACACGTAATTGTGTACAAATTGAATACATATAACTGGAATTGAAGTTATACAATTAATTGTTTCGCATGCAGGGTTTCTTCGACTCGCTCCACCAATTAAAGGTCGTTCATATTTCCATTGAAAGACAGACTCGGGGTAAATTACATTTCTGTCGCGACACATTGACCGGCCTGCTCCCGGTGCTTCCCGTTCCAAAGTAATTAGTAATACCAATATCGACGATCGTCGAGAATCGATTCCCCAGCCGCGGTAGATTCGCAGAAGGAAACCGTCGTTTGATTGTTCGCGGCAGCACCCTCTCCAGCCCCCGTGAAGTAACGTCAGCTGATCGAAACGTACAAAGCGGTTGCCTCTCGTGAAACAATGGAAACCTCCGGCCAGACACACACGAGAATTCCCGCGTGTTTAATCTACATCGGTTAACAGCCGCGTTCATTTGCACTCTCGACACTTAGTCGCGTTTCACCGAGCCCGTCACGGTCCGACAGCCTGTCGAGAGATGCTGGCCTACACGTGCGCCGGATATTTCATTAAATTAAGAGGCGACCGAATAGGGGCGCGATAAGAATGGGAACCAACGTAACGTGTCCGACCCTCTTGGATACTTCAGTTCACGTTTCACCTTTCTTTTATTTCTCGACAACCTTTCAAATCCAATCTCATCGAAACGAAAACGCATCTCTTCAATTTCGTGCAGGACTTGCTCGATTAACGCGTCGACATTTAAATTTTCATAGAAATCCATCTTCAATATTCAAATTTTAAAAAAACGTAATCAAAGTATTTAATTAACGCTCGAAATTGTGAGCCAAGTCTAAGGAATGCATGCAATAATATTTTAAATAATTCTAGCTTAACATAGACTACAAAATTAACCCTAAATAGCCTAGAACTAATTAAAAATATTCATTTACCTTGTTAAAATTATGGATAAGAAAAGTAATGAGTAAATTCTGAAAAACTGTAATTTAATCAAATTTTTAACTGCATCAACGTCACATTTCATACTTAATACACTTTAATATTTTTTTCAAAAAAGAGTAGAATTTTTTCTGAATGTTTTTTAAATGAATGTACGAGGATTGTAACACAGGAAACTGTTATTGGATCTTGTACAATAAATTGGCCAAGGTGGGTTATCGATGATTCACACAATTCGGACGATAAGTAAATCTCCGGTACTGTATTTGTTTGCAACTTTTACGCACATCTTTCATTTGCCGCAATTTACCGTGGTAAAACCTTACCCCGTAGGTTACACGGATTAATTTCATCGGAAGTAATTCCGATTCGCCTCGTATGGTGTTCGTTTCGGTGTTTGTCCGTTGAAATAAATCAAAACACCGTGTCCGACTCGCGGTAATCCTTATTTATTACGTTTCACGTTTCGAAGTTGCGTTGTTCCAGGATTTATTAAGCTTCGTTGTGCAAAACAAGACAAAAGCGTGCACCTGGCACCGGTCGAACGAGAAACATCGATCACCATCACGCGTATGCTTATCGTTCCCTGGGTTTTTTCCTCCTTCCCCCTTCTACAAACAGGAAATTTCATCGTTTTCGCAAAAAACGAATCGAACGATTTCTCTCGATTCAACCCCGTAGGGCTTCCATTAGCCCGGCGGCGAGACGCTTTCTAACTATTCAGAATTGTTGGAAAACTTTTGGGGCCACGATGCTCGATCCTGGCGGAGCGAAGAGTCAAATTGTTTGGATATTTGTCGGGTGTTGCCTTTAAATTAAGAGATAATCGAATATCAGCGTCGTTGGAAACGAACTCGCCGGCTGTTAAACCGAGGTCAACTCGAATTATCCATTAAACTTCTCTGATGTTTCCACCTCCTTCCTCCCACCCGGTCCCAGCCCCCTAGACGAGATCTTCCATTATTACGTTTCAACCCCTTCCGTCTGTTTTCCACTCGTTCCAGGTTTTCTTGTAAATTCGTAATATTCATTCATCGTCGATCGTCGAATATTTCTGCGAAACAGCTTATCGATTATCCGCTGTAATAATAATATCGCGATTTGTACGCTATTTATATGAAAATGGCCGCAGATAACGATCTCGACCGGTTGTTAAAAACTTTGTTCATTATTTACAGGATATCCTTTTCTGTTGTTGATGATTGTATCGAAAATAATTTCGATACATTTTTTATTAGACGAAGCATGCAGCTAGCAATAACGAAACGAAACTTGTATATTTTATTCGACTCGGTCAAATTGTAATTAGATACTAAATTAGGTTTCGAAAAACTTTAAAATTCAGTGAGTTGAAAACTTTTATTTTATTTTTATTTTAATGTATAGAACAAAGAATGAAAATGAAATAAATAGCTGATATCCAGCCTCAAAGTATTAATAACATATATAATACTAATTATAACTTGTTATTAATAAAATCAACTAACTGTATTTTCAGTCATATTTTCTTACCCAGACAAAAGGGTAACGAACATTTGCCGAGGATGAAATCATTCGTTGAACAAGTTAAAAGCGTAGCAAGTAGTTTCCAAGTAGTACAACCACGCGTATACTCAGGCGGGCTCTATTCACGTATATTGCCTGAACGACAGTGCTAAGTAAATCAGAGACGAAACCGTTAAATGGAATAGTCCATTAGGGGAATATATTCTAGAGTTCCATCTTGCCCGCGGCGAACGATCCAACATAATATCAGCAGGTATATTCTCTGCAGGGCTGGGGGTCAAGTATCTATCGCAAATTCTCGGTTTTTCTCGTGACGACGGGCCGACTTAATGTTCTCGTTTCGAATGCAAGCCCCCGGAGGCATAGTCATCCATTGCGAGCCGATCGATCTTGCTCGCCACTTGGCTCGTTTCGACTGCTATGCCAGAAATTCGAACTCCTCCTATTTGTCCACTTCACTGACCTCTTTCTAATCCCATTTCATTTATTACGCTCGATTACGTGAAAAAAACAAAGTTATCCTATGGTTCAGGAAACAAATAAAATATAATAGATATATAAATAATTTCTCGATTCAGGGTAACCATTGAAATGTTTGAACTAGAGAATGAAATATAATCTGATTAATAATCGTTGTTTCCGCTGCGATATTTTATACGTTGATCAATAAAAGTAATCATGATCGATCGTTAAGATCGTCGTGAATTTTAGGGGTTGTGAAATCATCCTTTCACATCCACCTAGAGCATTTTATTTCTCGACACCGTTGACTTAAATGCGGAATATCAGGACAGGTTTTACTATTATCTCGGCCATTGCTCGCGACGTTGATTCTGACTGGCGTTTTACGAGCAGTCTTCTCGTTACGGGCAAGAAGCTGAAAGATATTTCGGTTGCAAATAAAACCGTGCTACACGAGACCCACCAGTTGAAGAGGATCGATGTGGTGGATGTTCTTAAGGAGGTTGCTTCAATCGACACAAACCCGATGGAACGATGAAGGAATTTATTCTTCATTTTATGTACCATAAGAATCTATTTCGATATATTAATAAAAATTGATGAGTATTTCAAGGATGTTCGAAAATATGAAGAAATAATATAATGATTGTGGAGAGCAGTTTTTAAATACACGTTGGTTTTGAATTAAATTTAATTAAATAATCTTATAAAGTTTACACATTAGCACATAAAGAAAAGCTTATAATAAAATATTTCAGGTAAGAGGTTTTGAGAAAATTTCACTTAAATTTTATCGGTTTAATTTACAATTTCTAATTTGGTTACTCCTGCAGCATTAATTACACCTTAATTAAATTAATAACTTGAACAGATAACTTTATTAAACTTGACTGAAATTTTCTTTAAGTAGAATTTAAACTTTTACTTGAATTACTGCAGATAATTTACATCTTCTTTCGGTGAGAGCTGAAAATCGTTACAGAAAATTATTACATAAAATTTTTCAATCAACTCTTTTTAAATGAGATGCTTATTAAAGAACATGTCGAATTCTAAATAATTGTTTTAAAATTATTTTTTCACTACATTTACGGACGGATCAAAATGACCAAACGAGCCGATGCTCTCCCACGGCTGTCACAAATTTATTCTTCACAGTATTCGGAACTTCAATCGCACGAACCTTCTTACACCCGATTTATTTTTCAATGAGGATCCTCGAAAAACTTCCGAGGGAAAGAAGCGTTCTCGAATACGGCTTCCACTATAGAAAGACGGTTGAGGCACGAGAAGAAAATAAGAGCGGAAGATGAAGACGATACCAAAACGAGATTGTGTGTATGACGTTGCGTTTTTCCGTTTGCTGTTCCTTTTTGCTGTTTCTCGCTAGAAAACCAGCAACGGAATTGATTCTACCCCTCCCTCGAAATCGAAAATGCTATATTCTTCGCACGTATGTATGTGACAAGCGAAATCGAAGGTATGGAAGGTGTAGAATCGCACGAAAAATCGTTACGTTTGTTATTGTAGAACCAGAATGAAATTGAAGCTGGTATTCTCCGTTAGTGCGATAATACAATTTAAAGTGATACTCGATTTTTATATACAGTTAAGATTCAAAGGAAAGGTGAATTTTCTTTATTCGAATGAAATTAGTCTACAATTTGGAACTACACAAGTAGAATTGGACAGTGTATTGTCAGAAACAGAGGGGACAGAGTATATTAGACTCATGTATGACAAGACTGTAGGCAGAATAGACCAGTGCAGGAACACAATAGAGCTGTGTATAGCCGGACATCCGGAAAGCAAAACAGGGTCCTGCAGGTAGTGCGGTTCGGTAAGTAGAATACAATCGCACATAGTCAGACGTGACCTCAGTAGAGTAACATGGATACAAGTCAGGCGTTCAACAAGTAGATTGTCCTTACGATTCTATATAAATGTAAAGTATAAAGTAAAATTATACAATACTCTGTATACATGTTGACATTTCAACAGATAATAAAATGAATTTTTATTAACATAGTTAAATTATTTACAGATCATAGCATTTCTGAATTTTTATTCGATAGATTATCAATTAAAATTTTGCAAAGATTAAAATTTTAAAAAGACTATGTTTGTTTTTCACCTTATGAAATAATAAAAAACTGATGATATTTTTCTAGCCTAAATCTTGAAATTAACACAATACCGAGTTAAATATTAAAATCCTATTTATCATTAAAATGTTTGAAACTTTTCACGGTACAATAGCATAGCAGGAGGATCCAATGGGTTAACTCGTGCTCAAACACTTCAAAAGATCAGAATCTGAACCACTGTATATACAGACGGGACTTTTCGACTTTCTTCAAGCGAGCTTTCGCAAGAAATTCTTCGTCTGCGAAGTCAATGTACCAGCCTGAATCTTTCGGACGAGCATTTCCATGCTTCTGATCCGGCCGAAAAGTTTTCCATGAAATGTAGCGACAACGGTACATAACGAGCGGTGTCGTGCGCGAAACTTCCGTCGAAAAGCCGTAAGAAAGTTCCCCGGCGCTCGGCCGAACGCGAAAGGCCGTTTTCATGTTCCTCCCGGCGATCGTCGAATCGTTGAATTTAATTATCAAACTACGCCCTCGACCTCCCACCCCTGCCGCCCTTCTATCCTATTTAATGGTTCACGGTTAAAGAACGAGCGGACCCCGGCGAAAGTCGCGTTAAAATATGTTAGCCGCGACCGCGACCTGCAATTAAATCACGGGCGGAAAACGAGACGGCGAAACAATGACGGGAATAAGTCCCGTCGGTCGACGAAAGGGATTTAAACGGCGCGAAAGTTCGTTTGCTCGCCCCTCCGTGTGAAAGTTACGTTTTTTGTTGTTTGAGAAAGTTGAGAAGCGCTCGGCGCGCGGGATTCGTGGCCCTTTTCGGCGAACAGAAAAGCTCCGCGGTGATAACGAGACAGAAAGGAAGAGCGGAACGGCTTTCCTGTCCCCGTGTACGCGACACTCACTTTTGGAAGCGTATTTTACGTTAAAAGAGGATGAAACAATGTCTAGTTAGCGTCCGAGTTTTTACTTAATTCCGAGAGATTTTACGTTCAAACAATTCGCCCCGGTCAAAAATGCTCCGGATGGAAAGGCGGGGCTTACGTTTTCAATCTATCAATGAGAACGTAAGATGTTAAAAGTGTTCCGGAAGACGTGACACGGGCAGCCTCATTTTCATTCTTGCCTCGAAAAGTTGGACGGTGAAACTTCTTCCACCGTTGCTTTTAATAAACGTAATAGAGTGTAAAACTTAGAGATAAGGCATGCCTCTAACCGTGCACTGGTTATACGACCCGACATCATCCATGCTCCATGGTCCGTGATCGCACCGCCTTGAAAATTCACCCTAAGGGGACCAACGGAAACAGCGATCTTGCGTGCAAAATACGAACTTCCGCCTGGTTAACAGTTAACGATCTACAAATAGAATTTCAAATTTTAATACTTGAAATATACCTTGAAGATCTTCCCCTTTCTAATTATTTAGAAAAATTTGAAGATATCCAATTTTTTTCTTATTTTATTATTAAATTTTAATTCTGCTAGAAAATATTCAAAATATTTGATGAAAGCCCAAGTTATTATTTTATAAAATTTAAGGAATTTCAGGAGAATTTAATATTGTGATTAATATTAGGGTAAATTATATTTTCCTTTAATTAATTTTGATGGAAGCCCAGGATTCCTTACTCTCAATGAAAATTATTTAATATTAGAGTAATTATAGGATCCTTTTGAGTCCGCCAAATTAATTTTGAACAATTGAATTGATCATAATGGACTTGGTTGCTCGGAAACAAACGTTCTTCCGAAGTGTATTTAAGTTTTAAAAGAAGACCTTGATCGAATTGAATCTCAATGTTTTCGCATTCAATTAGGACACCTCGATTTGGTGCCAAGTGCGCTGATTGGCGTATGCCGATTTTCCAATAAGCTTCAAAATTTTTTGGACGATCGGTCGCACCCTTTGGCCCACCCTCTTACGGGCGGGGGTTAAGGCTACAGACGAGGGGTTCTCGATGCCATAGACCTTTCCCTCAGATTGACCTTTGATATCGCAAGAATCGTTACCGGAAATTCCGAGTTTATGATACGGAAGAACGAAACAAATATTCTAAAGGTACTGTATGAAAAAATTCAAAGGGACTGAAATAAACTTTACTATCGCGAGAATGAAATTGCTGGCGGTAAGAAAACTGAAATTTCAAGAAATTTAATCGCAGGGAATAATTTGTTTCTCACGTCCACGTTGTAAACCAACCTTTGAGAATTTTTACCGTTCTGTTCTGCATCGGACGGAACAAGATATTCAAAGCATCTACGCGTTTCAATGAAAGCACAAAGTAGGAGAATTTCCACGGGAATTCATTACTGAAACGAATATTAATAACACCGGAGTAAATTATAGTCTTCTTTAATTACTCTAAAACACATCTAAAGTTTCTACTTGTACCGTTACGAACGCAAGCAACTCTATACGGTCGATTTAAAGATTTCCCACGAGAACATGAGATCAAATTGTAAATTACAACCATGAAATGAATTTTCATTGTCTAAACATTGTAAATTTTGCTTTTGCGTCCATCGATAAAATCGTATTCAAACGAAAATCGAATTCGTGTATGCAGCTAGACATTTCTTATTGTCGAATGTGAAAATTTGTAAAAATAACGCGATAAATATTCAACAGACTGAGGGTGGCAGTTAATTTCAATACGAAACACAGCTTCGGCTAAAATTGAATAAATGAAGACCGGAAATTGATTAAGGGAAACAAACGGACGCGGTTGCGGGATCGTTTTGTCTTTTATCAAATTTCGTTACTTTTTATTTTTATTCGTTATACTTTTCAACCAATCGGCGGTAAAGTAACAGAGAAGCATGGAGACGAAGCTCAGCCGAAATTGGATGAAATTAAACGGAACACGAGATTGGTCACTTCTGTTTCCTTCCTTTTTTTTTTCTATACAAAACCTCACCGTAAAATAATATCCGGCACATCCTGTTGCTTGTCTTCCGACGTCTCGTATAAATTTCGTATTACGTTTGGTACGCGGAATCCTGGTCGTGATTCAATTGAATTTACCGGCTAATCCTGATTATACTTTAACATCGGCCACCCGTCACCGACGAGATTTACGTTTAATTTCGTCCAATCTGTACCGACGGCAATCCCGATCCAGCAAATCCGATGGAACGATTCGAAAGGAATAACCGTGGCCGGACTGTTTACCTTTTCAAAAGGGAAACACTTGTCGCTGGAGCATGATACGGAACAGAGTAAGCTCAGGTAGAATTGAAAATCATTATTTCCTTATCGTCCGACGATTTAACGCTCGGATAAAAATTAAATAGAAAGAACGTTCGTGATCAGTTTTCCGCCTTTTCATCGCAAAAATTCAACTGAATTTTGAATTTACCATCGTCAGAACAGCCATTTTCATTACTAACCGGATTCCAAGAAAAACATGCGTGTTTCAGGAACAGGTACGACCCATGCATTTCATTTCCATCCCTTTGTCAATATCGCATTCAATGTCCCACTAAAAAACAACAAAAAATAGAATGGAAAAGCTACGTTGAATTTTTTCATTTTCCACGAATAACGTTCTCGTGAAATTGAAAATTTGATTGAATTTTTATAATGAGCGACCGCGGAAAAATTCTTGTTAACGATGACCACGCAAACTGACTAGTGTACAAACGTATAAAAGTGCGTTTCATTTTTAACCGTCTCTTTCAATTGATAGCATTTTTCGTGGAATAGACAAACAAAGATACCGGCAGTATTTTATGCGGCGGTTAATGAAACAAATGTATCCGTTCAATCGATCCAGGAACGAAAGCTTTGCCCGCGGGACTTTGTACTCTTTGCGGAACGTATTTTCCTACCCGATATCCGACAGTGTACGCAAACGAATCCGAATGTCAGAACGAATCTTACGGACGCTTCAATTTCATCCACCCCTCCCATTATCGAATCTTGCGGAGTTTACTTAATTTTTCTGTCGATGGTTCGAAAGAATATTTGTTTTTTTCTTTTTCTCCTGCCGCTGTCGACGCGAGTCAATAACGAAACCAACAGAACGAATAAATTTTCATCCCCCTCGATTTTCAATTTGCGGGAATAACTCATTTACCGGTGAATCGATTTTAATTACATTCGTACGGGGATTCGACGAACGTTCCGCGATCGTTTAAATTGTAATTTGAGGTGTCCATTAGGTATTCGGGAAAAAATGTCAATTGACTGTGTGCCGGTGGACGGAGCCGGTTATACAGTTGTAACGAAATGATCCTTGTTTATTGGCTGCCAAAATGTATCGCGTATAATCTTCTCGTTTATAAACGGGATGATATATGATTCTGAAATAATCTAGATTAACGCGCAGCCGCGTTATTCTATTTCGTCGTTTTGCCGTTCGACCCGCATATTTTTTAACGCGAGTGTAGATTAAAAAAAGAATGAATTTTAATGAGTATTACGTATCTTGTACTAATGACGACCAACCTTCGAGCTTTTTTAGGGTATAAATAAAAACAGTTGCTAATGAGTTGAAGAATTATGGCAAGCCCCACAACTGAGCTTTTGCCGGTTTAATTCTCAATAAATCCGATTTTCTTTTATTCGTTACGTTCTAATACATGAAGTTTATCATAAAAGCATGTGAAACAATAAAATCCTCTGCACGATGAACATCTAGCAAAAAGTATTTAATTACAGTTACTTGTGCTTTAATTCCAGTTTGAAACTGCACGTGATTTACGCATAAAAAGTATATTCCTGTTTCCTGCTAATTTGCGAGCATACCAATTGATTACGAACAATTGCTAATCAACTTCTTTTTTGACTTAAATAAATCTTTTTCCTGTTAAAATAACGTATGAAGAACATATGATTTATTTCGAAAAATAAAGTGACAAATGAAGTACAGTGTTAAATTTGTTACTTGCCTATAAAAATAAACACCGCATCGTTGACACATTGGTGTACACTTCGGCGGTGTTACTTTCAATGTGTACGTCGGTAAATCTGTATCATCATAAAATCTGTTGTCGCACAGCCTGTGGTTTACTTGACCTACCCATGAATCCAATATTAACCAAAATTTATTACTTCGCACGCGTGTTTTTACAACGTTGTTTAGAAAAGTTTATTCACTTGGTCCTTTATTCGTAAACTAAATATTTTAGAAGTTTTTTATTTTAAAAAGTGAACGTGTGATTTTATTGAATAATTTTATTATCGAAGAAATTTGTAATTGGAATGTAACATATTTTATAAAAATTATTTCGAACGAGAAAAGGACTCGAGGTTTTATAACTTTATTCGATCGATGATTAAGTAATTATTTTCAAACGATCCCGTTTACCGTATCTTATTTTTGGAGCAAACTATCTCGGCTAACAATGTAATCCAATTGTTTGGCCGGATACGAGTTGATGGGTCATTTGCAAACGCTACAAGTTTGGCCGCGTCTGAAATCTTGTTCTACTTGATTCCCAGGACAACAGCTGCAGCTGCGACAAGATAACAAGTAGTGGATTAAGTCCCGAGGCAGTCATAACTGCGTATCGACGCTGGGAAGCTCTTAAAACGGGGAAACTCGCGATCCAAGTTTCCACCGAACACCGAACCACCAACGATGAATTATTAATTGTCGTTGTCTCGGTGAAAATTCAATAGATTCGCTAGGATGTAATCCATCAAGCGAGAGAATATCCCGCAACAGTTACGACTTTCAACGTGTCTCTATTCTGCACGAGACGACGTAACCGTAGAATTTTCAAGAAATAAAGCGATCGAATCTGTTACACTCTAAAAACGAGGAGAACAATCAATAATAAGCGTTCGAAGTATCCCACTTTTTCCTGGTGCCAACTTTTAAGAATAACTTTCCGTGATAAGAGTTCCTGGGAAAACTTGGAAGCTCTCCGGCGTTACGGTCGATGCTAAAGAGAAAAAGAAATTCGGAACGAGCCATTACTAAGAAGAAATGCTAATTCCAGCAATAAGTAAACACAGATTTTCCTTGGAAAACTTTCAGCCCCGATTTAAGCGTTCGTTCGCGAAAGGATGATCCAGCCACTTCCTCTGTTCTATGTTAAGTTACGCCGGGCTTTTGCGGAAGCCATTATTAAGGATAACCAATTCCTCGAGATCTCGTTCTATCGGAACCCCGGCGAGAATGAATCGAAAGCCGGGAGCCGATAAAGCAGCGAACCATGTCGTATGGTGGCCGTGGCTGGTTCAGACCACCAGATTATCGGCCCGTCTGCTGGAAAGAACATTTTTTTCCACGAGACCTCGAATGTACTTGAAAAACTGAAACGATACTCTGATATCTCACTTCTCCAATATTTTTGCCATGTTAACAGCTTCTTCGTATATGGACTTGATTTCAACAGACGAATTGATAATTACTTATCGATTTGTCTAGTGTAATAGGATTATATATGGCCAGACGTCGTATGTATCTACGTCAGGGATGGTTTGTGATTAGATGTTCAGTCAACATCACCGAATGGTATTATTAGGTGTAATTAAGATAGAACATGTAATAGACGTTCAGTAAATAGAATTGGTTTATATATGATCAGACATGGGTTCGAATTAAACGAGCCCGTAATTAAATATCTGAATGTAATTGTATTCAATCTGTTACCTCCATTCAATTAATACAATAAATTTTATTTATACCTACTAACCAAAATAGATTAACTATTATAAAAAGTTATTATTAAATTCAATATCGAATTGTTACATTTAACGAAACTTGTTGAATCGTCTTTAATTATTAATTGATTACATATTATTAATTACATGACCACAGTATTTCAATTATTAAACAGTAATGTGTTTAATCGCATTATCAAAATACAATTCGAATATTAATAAATAATATGTAAAGTAGTACCATGAAATTTAAAAAATTCAAGATTCAATTGAAATTTAATCAAAGGATTAAAACTGGTATGATTGCAAGTAGCAGACAATCGATTTTCTCGAAAACGGAATAGTACACTCTCGATCTAATTTTACACGAAAAATCGCCAAATTTCCGCCCGTATCATCAATTACATGACATTCTGTATGTATTCATACACGAAGTGTGACCTCATTCTACGCTTGGAAGATAAACTTCGTTCCCAAAGGGGTTCGAGCGCAATTCCCCCGTCGACGAAGACAATCTAGCGTCATCCGGAAGCATGCCCGCGGAAGCGTGATGCATTAATCGCGGTGGAACAGAAACCGTCGGTGAATTAATTTAACGTGGCGCGTACGATTCCTACATTAGTTACACGCAGTTACGTACAGTATCTGTTGGCACGGTCCTGATTACGTGGTACGAATGCGGGACTGGCTGCTGCGCCGTCGCATTTAATGCATTAGCCTGCCCAGTTATTGCAATCCACGGGATTATTACTGTAATTGCATTCGTTGCAATACACCCCCGTTTTTAATACAATCGTTCACGACGATCTAGCGTAATGTTCTTTCAAGCCTGTTAGAATGTTTGCATTATCGTAACGCGAGTTCGAAGCAGAAACCTGTACCTCCAATTTTGTTAACTTAAAAATTTATAATTTCTTACAAAGTACAATTACAAATGAAGGTAAAAGATAAAAATGAAGGTAATAAGAAAACACGATAATAAGGAGCACTTATGGGGTAGTCGATCATCAAGAAACAATGCCTCCTAGCAAAAAAGCTTTAATTAGCATAGTTTAATTATTTGCACGAGACAATGACCTATAGTACGAGCAAAGAATTTCGTCGAGAATGTCGTCGAAGAAGGCTCGTCGTTAATTAAGAAATTGTTCCTGCGTATAAAAGCAAACTACCGCTTCGGTTCGATAAATCCGAAGGATCCGGCTCCTGATACGCGGCGATCGTATTGTTTTTGACATTCGTTCGAGCCGAAAAAATAAAATGAAATAACCGATCTGTGTTTTAATAATCTGAACAATGGAAAATCGGATTTCTCCAACTCCATTTTGCTCGATCCAACCGCATGACTGCGTAGATTTCAAAAGAAAATAAAAATCGAAAACCAAGGATTCGCGATGAATTGTGTGTTGCGTGCATTCAAGCTGCTATAAAATGCCCCAAAATTACTCAACCGCGAATCCAGCCGAGCAAATTAAAAATTTTTCCCAGTCGAAAATCTCGATTGTTCTCACCTTTCAATAATACCCCTTTTCACGTAATTCCAATGAGCTAAATGATCGATCCCATCAATGTTCTCTGTTTCGTTTTTTACCTCGCACTTATATATTTAAAATCTTTTTAATTCATAAATTCTCAGAAGTCAAAGTAATATATATTACTTTTAAGGCACTGGTTTGTATTATTAACTAATGGTTAAGACAAATAATAAATACATTAATAGATAGTAATAGAAAAATACAAATTTATGATCACAAAAAGCAAGATTAAAAAATTAATCCTTAACACGTCCATAATGATTTAAAAGGTTAAATTCATTTTTAACGCGTTGACTGCTGTGAAAATTTCCAGCCAGTAATTAAGTCCACGAGTTTAATCCGATCGAGTAATTAAAGAATTATGAATGAGATCGAATTCTTAATTGCTCGAAAATTACTCTAATGATTTGAAGCAACAAAACGTAGTAATAAAATATTAATATTTAACGTTGATTGCCCTGGGGATTATCGATAATTAGTTCTACGAATTAAGAAATTATGAACAAGTTAAGTAATTAAAAAATTATGAAAGAAACCAAATTTTAAATAGCACGAAGCTTGCACCAACAATTTTATATAATAAATTTCAAAAGTTACACCTACAAATTCAGTTAATTAATTCAGTTTTTTTTAACATTAAAAAATGTCATTACCAAAACGTTATGGCCAACACTGTAGCAGACTACATTTAATGCGTGTTACCGTAAGCCGACTCTGAGCGTGCTTGAACTTATTTAAAGTTCTTTTGAAGTCGAAGACTTACGGAAACGAGGACAAACAGGTATTCGATATTCTTCGAGTATCTGTGAGATTTTACAGAACGGAATATACAATGCGTCCCGTAGAAAGCGGTGTTCTTCATAAAGATATACATCGAGGACGTGGAATAAAAGTTTCCCGCGCTTCGTTTCCGGGAAAATTGGTTTTAAAAATTCGTGGTCCACCATCATTTTTATACGTCACTCAACTTTCAACATTCTTCCAACGTTCAAAGTTCTTCGTCTAATTTTTATAGCCGGTAATAGAAAATTCATGTTGTGTTAAATAACTTAAACAATCCAGAACTCTGAAATAACAATCATTAACTATTAATAAATTTATCACCTTCACTACATATAATATATAAATATTTATATTTTGTTAAAAGAAAAGTAACTTGTTCGCCAGATTTACAAAATTCAAGGCAAATAAAGTTGCAAATAAAGAAAAAAGTTACTTTCCCTGTCATTTTTTCGTGACGGACAATCTTCGCAGGAAACCCTGTATATTAAGTGCGATACTTTATTATATCTTCTTTTTTCATGGTGTTTCACGCTTACAGCGGATCCAATCTTAACTCTAAATTGCACCTTAATGGTCGAGCATCCGTGCTCGTGCCCCCTCTCTCCCATCTCCCCCTTCAAGTCTCCGAGACGTTTTCCTAATTTGAGCAGATTATTAAAATCGCATCTTCTTGATCCTTGAAATGAAGGATCACCTCGGTAGGCAAGCGACGATGGAACTTTTCTCGTAAAATAAATCAGGCCATCCCATCGTGGTAATTCGGCGCAGCCGCCTCTGCTTTACCAGTAATATTGGATATTTTCTTAATGGTGAAACTTCCACGGAAAACCGACTCCTGTTCATCCTGATGAACTTCCTGATAAATCAGTACACGAGAATCCCTGTACCTCGTTTTATTCGATTTCAATCCGTTCTTACACTTACCCCATCTTGTGACTCATCTTGATCTTTATCGATTCTTCGGGCTATTAATTTTGTCCAAAGTTGGATTTTATGGAAATATTAAAAGATAATAATTCTACAAGATAAGACGAAATTTGCATCCAAAAGTTCGTAATAATTGTTTAGTTTGATAAAATCACCATTTATATTTACACTTAATACGATGTAATTAATTAAAGAGATATTAAAAACCTTCAAGCACAAAGTTTTCCCTTGTTGAAAAATGTATCTTATGCTAACTTACGATTTACAAAAAGGTAAATAACAGTCGACCTCGGTTAATCCTACAGATATTCTACTTGAACAACAAAGTTTTGTTCAGCAACGTTCTACATCGGTGTAGAGGTATACGTTGGCAAATAAATTCGAAGTCGTTAATTCCACTAAAACACCGGATACGTTTCTACCCTGCAAATTCTGTTTCAGTTTACGAGTCACCCGTACAAATGTTAAAACCAAAACGTGTTTCATTCGTGTTTGTTCCAGTCGCTGCACCAGCGACTACATCGCCTTGTATTCGGGCCCAACAACGTCAAGCCCCCTTTTAAAGATGCTCTGCGGCAAAGAGAAAGCCTCGTTGACTTACAATGGACAGAAACTGTTGGTCGAGTTCAGGTAAAATTTTCTTTGAAACCGGTTATTATATTGTGATAATGAATATGTAAAATTCATGGAACACGATAACCTGTAAAACATAAAACGTTTCCAGAACCGGTCCCGAGCTACCGCCCTATGATTACAACGGTTTCGTCGCGAATTTGAATTTCATAGAAATCACCACGGAAGCACCCACGACAATAACCACAGAAAGTGTTAATAAAAGTTGTAAGTAAAAAGAGACACTTCACTTTTAACATTTACTTTTTAAAGAGACACTACTTTTTTGAAATTTCCATCGAACGTTTCCCAAGATAATTAATTTCAGACCCTAATGTATTTCCAATTTCGCTCGAACGGTGTATTCGAGATTGGCTGAACCTTGCTCAAACCTCCTCAACGTATTTTCAGTGGACACGACCAAGTCGATCGGCAGTATTGGCTACAATGTACGCTACAGCAATCGGGATCTCCACGATCATCGCAAAGACCAAGGGTCAGCTTCGAGCAGCTGCGACCTGGAGGTCAGCGGCGAGAAGGTGCGGGCGGGTCATCACGACACCAGGGGAAAGCTCAAGTCTACCGTGTGTCGACTGGTGCTACATGGACGTGCTTATGACACTGGACACGTTTCATTGGCCAGTTACAATCTCAGGTAAGATGAACTAGCGAGACCCTAATTTTCTAATTCCCATAAAAAATAAACTGGTATTACAGAGATAAATAAATAAATAGAGCAATTTGAGAAATTATTTAGAAAAACAGCAGTGTATAATAAATACAGCTACTGAAATCGATGCTGGGATTATTTATAAAAAATTTCAGGACCATCCAGGTAATGAAAGTTTTAAAGATCTCATTTATATGTTTTAATTCTGGGTGTAGGTACGTAATCTTCAAGCTGCATCGGGGTAATTTGTATCCTCTGTGTGTTTCGCCGGCACTGATTTATTTTTGAGGCAATTTATGTGGAGAAAGTGGTTGTACGCGCAGTAAGGTAATTGAGACATAGAACGCAGCGGGTACATGTAAAACGGCGTGGTTAGAGACATGAAACTTCCGGTATACTTTTTCCGCCCTTATTAAAGAACAGAATTTGATATTAAATTGTGTTGTGTAATGGTCGTGTACCGGAAATTTACACGTTAGCTTATTAACTTTGTTGAACATATTCTATTCCCTTTAATTCTACGCCACTCTTAAAATTCGTGCAGTTTAATTAATGCGTCGTTTTGCAGAATTATTACGCTATAAATTATTTTAGTAACTTTGTAGAACACAATTTCATTGTTTCTTCTGATTCATACCCGAGAGGGGGCAGGGGGGGCTAAGAACGGTTTTAATAAAAAAGAGAACGAGAAGTTCGGCATAAATAAACTTTGGGTTATAAAGAGCGAGCTACTTAATATATTTTAATTAAGTTTTATAACGGCGGTGGTTGCTTAAATATTCATGGGATGATTTAATCAAATTTACGACTACCGAAGTAATGGCACGCTTTGCATAAGCTACCGTGTGTTTCATCACTGAAATTAATTAATTCTATCGATAACTGCGAATGTATTGAATTGTAAATGATTGCAAGCCGTTATGAGATTTTTAACGCTGCAAATTACAATATTGCAAATCAATGATTCAATGATCTATGGGTCTGTTAATATCATCGTAACGATTAAATAAATTTTCATTAAATTAACTGAACCGACTGGTAAGTCATTAAGAATATTAGAGTTTATTTGATTCCAATATGATTTCATTCACCTGCATTGATTCACTTTTATCCATATTAATGATGTTGGAAGCTGTCGAAAATATAGACAAACTTATCAAAATGCGTTTGTAAGGATTTTCAAAATAAGGCAGTGGTATTGCAAAGACAAAATTAGAAACAAACTGGAAACACAATCACACAGGAAACCCTTGGTCTGTGGTTGGAATTCCATTTCGTTTGTTTACTTTTTTCGTGGGGTCACTTTTCAGAGCCCTCGATTCAGAGTGCGAAAGCACTTCGTGGATTTCAATCGAAAGCACGACAAATCGAACTCGCTGCTAATCCTTGACCAACACTTCGATTTAATTACTCGTTCTCGAAGCTCCTTCATCGGGATAATTCGACGTATCGAGTTATGCCGAAGTTAATAATCGAAGTCGATTCAAGATCGTAGCAGGAAGAGGAAGATACAGAAATCTACCGTTGTAATCGGATACCCGGCAAAGAGTACCTCGAAAGTATCTGTCTTAGCGTATCCTTAAAAGGTTTCGAACGGAACTCGAAGTCGAGTTTACTTTAAATTCCGCGAGTAATCGATATCAGATTTCGAGGCAAATTGAGAGTTACCCATGAATCAATACTCGTAAGATTCGCGTGTTATTCGTGAAAAATTTTAACAGTCAGAAGTCATGTGTATCGAGTTTCACGCGTCACAGGAGCCGAGAAACGCTCGTGTCCCGTTTCTGTAAGTCGAGGCACGTTCCAGTTGAGCTCTCCGAGTCGGGGAACGATCCCGTCAGCTTCGATAAACATTCGTATTGGGTTTAGTAAGATCCTTCAGGATCCGTGTGAAATTGGGTAGGATTTTGTAAATTGCAAAACGATTATTACGATTCTACGAATAAAACCGTGTCTACTTTGAGCACAGGAATTATAGATTATAACTTTGAAGGAGTCGAATCTGAAAGGTTAGAAAGGAGATCCTATTAAACCGAGGTCCTGAAAAATCTCGTCCTTAGTTCACACGTATCAATCAGTATAACTCATCGAAACGCGCCAACAGAAGCTTTCCTTCCTGTTCCCGGAAGTAATAGATACGAAGTAGCAGTAAATCACATGGGAATGCGGCTGGCTCGTATCCCTGGGATTTTCAATTATCATGCACAATGGCTGCAACGCGCGGACCATGCATTCGTGGCTTTGTAGATATGTTCCTGTAAGAGATGGAACACGCTCTGGGAGGGTTGGTAGTTCCCCCCCTTTCTCTTCAACAGATCCAGGCAAACCGTAGCCAAGGAGTGAACGTAACCCCGTGGGTCTCAGTCGGCAGATATATATCCGGGAATAAACTAAGAGAAGACACGCATACTGCCAAGAGATGCGACGAAAGAGAGAAAGGGACTGGGAATAAAAGATAGAGTGAGGCTTTCTTTTTATCGAAGATATTATAAATTTTCAATGAAGTATCGAAAATGTAAAGATTCTTTAACGGAAGAAGTCATATTCGAGAGGTTCTTCATAAAGCAATTTATTTATATTGTATAAACAACTTTTATTGGTTACTTTATTCTATATTGTGCCATGTATTCTATTTTATTTAATTTTCTGATAGGAATCCGTGAAACATAGTATCGTATTTGCTATACGCTGACCTATTCTACTTGATTGCTGCCTGGCCATACGCCGATCTATTCTACTTCACGCCAATTTCACCGTTCACACAATTCTACCCCATAATTATTGTTACTCTTTCAATTCTATAATTGCACGGTCATTAATAATTATTTGCTCAATTTGTAGTAGACCTAGATATTACTAAATCGCTGTGGGTATCAGTTTACACATGCCATATTTGACGCTCAATTTGTTGCACCCTGCAAAATCAATACCCGGGTTAATCTTCCCTCGAGTTTGACACAACAATATACATGTTACACGCATAAGCAGATCTGTGCCTGATGTGCTTCATATAGTCCGAGGTTCCTGTTAGCCGACAAATAATCGCATGAATCCCGGTGAATTTATAATAGTAAGATCATTATCATAATTTTAAAAAAATATTAGAAATCTATTAAAATTATCTAAACAAAGTCTATATTATTAAAAATCTTGTATGCCTTTGAATAATAAATTTATAAAAATTTCAAATTTGGATAATGTCAGATAAAAAAGGTTAATACACATTAAAATACGAATTATTAAACATCAGATCGATTAATATTCAAATTTAAGCTTTCAGTTTGATATTTCACATTGCTGATATAATACTAATACTAGGTTCAAAATTTATTTATTCATTTCCTGTTAATACTATTTATAATATTTATTTCTAAAAAAATTGTGATGGATTCATAGTAGTAATAATAACTTCATTAAATTTTCAATTTTTATAATGTAGAATTTAATATCATTCTTCAAAAGTTTTCAAAAAACTTCTGCACGTTTTTGCTTTGCAAATATATTTTTGCACTTTGGATGACTAAATCGAATCTTCCTTTAACTCGACGGTGCAGTACTTGAATTATTCCTATCGTCCCGCTGATTTTTTCCCGAACAAAGTTCATCCCTCGAATATTCATTCGACGAAAACTACGTGCTCGACGCAACAAATTTTTAACAAGCCCGCCACCATCATCCGTCCTCCTAATCTGCATTATTTATTGTGATCGATATACCGTTGGCCAATGTTTCTGCTTCACCCGCGACGCCCTTTCATCGAGGTCTGCTTTCGCCCAGTGCACTCAATGAAAGAATATGTTTGAACGGGTAATTAAGTTGTTAAAATCTTTCAGCTGAATGGTCGGAGTAATTGCTAGCCAACGTTACGCTTCGAGATCCATTTATCCGTAGAAAACTAATTATTATTTAAAAATACTTGAAGAGAATCGATTGAAACGACTACTATAAGTCGATAACGCGTTAAACGGTCACTGATAATCTAAATAATTACGAAATAAGAAAAGAAATGAAAATCCTAATAATATAAAGATTTTCTATTGTAATAATAATAAGTTAATAATTTAGATTATACTACAATAATGACAAATTCATATTTATTAAAAAAATAATGAATTGAAATATTTATCTTATTATTAGAAGAAATTATTTCTACCCCTTATAAAGTGTAGTACTTTTTCAACTGATCAAAGATGATTGAACTTCTTAAGTTTCATAAAATATGAGAAGATAGTAACGAGTATCCTTCTTGTATCAATTATAGCGCCCAATCCTGCCAATCATCGATAGAAATATTCGATGGTCTCCCCGAGGGAGGGATGCTCGGCACCGTGAAATCTCTCGAGAGAATTTGCAGCCCTACGCAGAGACTTCCGAAGGAATTCATCCAACAAGATACGTAAGTGGATTCTCTAGTTATTAGACGGGAAATGCCGACGTCGTCTACGGCGCACTGCTTATTACTCGGATACTGCGCTAAGAAGTCCTCGAGATTCCGTTCGATTCATGACGCGAAATGCAAACCGCCCCTGCTATCCGCCCCGCGAATCGACATACCTTGCTCGACTTCCAAAATTAATGCGGAGAACTTGCCTGTCGATCGGCAACTTCGGCCAACCTTCGCCGGGGAAACAATCTTAAATGGGCAACTTGGAAAATTTTCTTCGTTCCACCACGAGGACGCGAAAGACCCGATTAGAGTCCATCAAGGTCGAATACGAGGATGGATTCTGTCATGCTTGTTTATTCTATTACTTTTACAATTTTATTATAGATTAGATAATATTAGTCATTGGGTAAATGAGGTTATTTCAGAAATCAACAACGCAAAGTATTTAATTATTATAGTTTCTCCACTGTTATTCGAAAATTAAAACTCGATAATAATCGCGATTTACTGAAAAATAATAAAGTGGCTCAGGACTCGTGCACGGGATTGCACGCCATAATCTCCCTCTCGATTTTCCGCCCTCGACATACGAGGTCTCTCACAGTCTCTCGCGATGAATAGCCTGGTTTCTCTGCCATTTCTTTCGCCTCTGTTCGATCTAATAAAAGCCTGGCAAAGAACCGGCAGCGAAAAGGCCGTGGAGAGTTTCGTTCTGAAAACACGAGGCCCGATAGAGGACACGTAATCAGAGGAACAGCCTCAACCTATCCGTCATTGGCGCGTCCACTCGAGAGAATAAGCGGAGGTCGGCGCTCATCTCGTCGGAAGTCGAGTATGAAAGATGACCGCCGCGGTATATCCTCTGGTGTGCGTTTGCATTTACAGCGAGTGCATGCGTTTCCAATGGGGAGCCAAGATCAGAAAGCGTACCGCGTACGACTGGATTCGACAGGATGGGCGTTCATCTCTCCGACTGCCATTGAAAGGGTAGCAGCGTCGGCAGTAACAACGTTTCCTTGCACGATGTCGTAAACATTTAATAGCGATGTTTGCTCGTAACGGCGGCCGCCCGAGCACCGGAAATATCGGACACGGCTATCGCGAATTTCCCGTCTTTGCGTGCGCGCATAGCGGCAAGCGAAATTTGAATATCTGCTCCGGGGGGCGATTTATACCGAGCACCGGAGCTTTATTGCGGAACTCTTTCGTTTCCCTTTGCCGCCATCGCGCCATATCGCAACCGCAATTTCTGCTCTCTTTTTTTCAACATTGGTTACCCATGATCGGTGCTATGGTATGTAGTTAAATATTTATAGAATCCTGAGTATCGATGGGATTACTCTGGTGATTCGAGATGGGAAATTGAAGTATTAAATTGGAAAATTATGGTAGGTTTAATTTGTGGTCCGGTTAGCTTCTCGAATAGTAGAATAGGAACTCGTATGGTCAGACAAGTAGGATGAAGAATGAAAATTCATTATTCAAAGTAGTTAGGATAAATAAATTCAATTTAAAACTTTTATTAATATTTATTAACATTTCTCTTTGAAAACCGTAAGCTAAAAATTTAAACTTTGCATCAAACGTAATAGTTAATTTGGGTTGAGCGGTACGAAATATTTCACATATGAAATATTGAAATGGTAGATAAATATCTGAGAAAATATTAGATCGGATATTTGAATTAAAAAAGTGATTCCGTGTATTACAATTATTTCTCGAATTGAAATTTAATTTTATAATTCTATTTGCATTTCGCGTAATCTGAAATCTGTCAATAAGTTGAAAAGGAAAATATTAATATTCGATATGCGAATGTATTTAATCCATTTAAAGCAGGAAATTGAAAAGAGAACGGGAAATCACGAAATCAAATATTAAAATGAAATTAATATCTGATATATTAAAGTATCAGATTCAAAAAAGGGGCTGCTCCTTCAAAGAGGACAGATCGTTCGATTTTAATCAAATAAGTGTCAAAATGGCCGCGCAAAGAGTCACGCGTAGTAGAATAGAGGTATCTCCAGTTGAAAAACGTGACGGGAAACCTAGCCGAAGAAAGACTTTTCCCCGCACATATTGATCAGCATCGAGGAGCTACGATCCGAATGGGTAACATTCCAAATCTTTTCAACCGCGATCGATGTTCGCCTCTCTATCCAGGGAATCGTTCGTTTCAGCAACGGACACTCGTTCAAAACCTGAACTAATCGAATCCTCTTGTAAAATAGGAGATAGTTTAAATATTTCTTTCAACCTGACCACCCTACCATTTCTAGAAGGAGACATTTTCATCCGTTTGCAAATATTTAAACGATATTTTTCATTTAAATTTAGAAATTCTCGAAGCGAGATAATGGCAATTAAGTCAAAAGGGTCAACGGGACGGATGTTCACGAGCTGATATTTCGAGGACGATTCATAGTGTTCAGAGGGCAGGAAGGTCCCGGGGGATGATGATGGTCAGCCGGCCATGGAAAGAGCATAAGGTAGCCAGAAGGCCAGGACGACAAACAAAGTATCGCAACTTTCCTCTTGGGAGGTGAAGCCGACGGTGTACGAGGCGGTAGCGGAACTAAGTGCAAAAGGGACTTGAGTGCACGGATGCGCTGTATGCATTATGCAAGCGATGGGAAGCAGACGGACGCAAAATGTCCATGGGTTTCCAGCACACCGATACTCACGAACAAAAAAGCCGACGACTCGCCCCGAACAGAAACAGGCTGATCATTTCCCAGAAGTGATTTTGGAACGGATCGATATCGAAAATTAGAAAATTACTTTCCGACAACTGTTCAAAATGAAAATTTACATTGCTAAATGAAAAATTCAAATTATTCATTCCGTTCGAGATATTTCAAGAAATCTTAATTGGATCGAAGACCTGTAAGTTAAAAAGGAATTTGTAAAACAAATACAACCGGTGGACGCAAAGCGTACAAGTGGCGGTTTAACTCGGTAAAGGTCGTTGTTTGTTTCCCGTCAAAGGGACACAACCCCTCGACTCAAGGATGCTGTATGCTTTTTAATCCACCTTAATTTCTAACGTAGCCGGAGAAGATTTACGTTCGGTGGCAATTACGAAGATGCAGGCAGCATGCGTGCCTATGGGGACTATCGTGTGTTTTATGCCGGCTAATCTCGTAAAAATTCATGCAGAACAACGCTCGTGTTTCATATGTCCTATCCTACCCTCATAGCCGGAGGCACGTTTTCCATTGTTCAGCGACACCGGCAAATCTGTGCTACTACTTTTACGATGCATTTAAAACAACTTTAAAGTGATGCAAGAAATGACCGTAACTCATATTTCGATCAATTTCAGCTGAAAACCTAAAATTATTCAAGATAAGAACAATATTCTACAATTTGGAATTTTTGTCATTTGAAGCTGTACAACTTTTATAGTTAAATTATACAATATGTGAAATATTTCTAATTTTTAATTATATTGATTCTTTTTTTCTTGCTGCTTTTTAGATTTTTCTTAGAAGCACAGAATACATTTCTATGAATATGAGGACAAGTAATTCGATGCTAGATTCCCCCTAGGACCTTCCAAGACTAAAAACAAATGATGGGATGAGCCCCTTTCCCTACGTTTACCCTTAATCAAAACAAACCTATATTGCACCCAAGGGTGCTGTATGCTTTTGAAACAAAATCTTCAAATCTCTGAAAATCCTATATCTACAAAAAAATCGTTACTATGGTCCCTTTCTTTCCATATCATTTCTATAAATAAACCTTTTAGTATCAAAGTAAATCTGTTAATTATCTTTATCGATAATTGCACTACTAAATCCTAGACAAAGCTAGTGTCCTTCTATTTCAACTGAACTATTTGGAAGGAAAATGACTAAAATGTATCAGTTTTCCTATTATTCTAGCCAATAGAGCCGTAACACGTGCCGTATAATTGCAGTCCATGCGTGGACCAGATACACGTGATCAGTCTAGGGGCTGGTGCCATCAAGTAATTTGATCAGCCGACATGCGGTGGCCAACTAAAAGCTACGCTTGTCCCCGTTCGAGGACAGTTAATGAAGCGGCCCAAATCGACTTCTGATAAAACAAACCATTCTGCGAATGGAATCGTGTGTTTTGAAGCGGCGATCGTGACAACCGTTTATAGTTCGCTCGGCGAGCATTATTCAGCAGCGTATCAGCTTGTATAATTTCCAACCTATGAGTCAATAACGGTTGATCGCCGTACGTCTGATCAGTGTAAGCGTGATTGAAAGCTGGATTACGACGTGATTTGGTTGTTACTGTTTCCAATTCGAATTAGAACGGTGTACTTTGGCATAGATTCGTAGCTCGTTAATACGCGCCGAAAGTGAGAGCTAGTTGGAGATGATCGAGTTACGAAATTGCAAACAGTACGTTTGTTATAAATTCGGAATCGAGAGAATTATCAAACTGGTTTTATGGAAATGTTTCGAAAATTAAATCTAAAATTGGAAAAAGATTGATTCGTCAAATTTCCCAGGTTTGCCAGACTCGTTTTTTCTTACACGTGATTAGGGCGATAACCATTTGGACGTGCCACTTTATGGCGACTGATACGCACTTCTGACACAACAGTCGTACAAGCCATTTAAGTGGAGTAGTTCGAAACTGGTCAGACGGTCCTTAATCGTACAATAAATCGCCCCCATTCGCCAACCCTATTAACTTAGTTCTTAACATTAAGTACATCATTCTGGTTTCTGGTAAGATTGACCAATCTTTCATTTCCAATTTCTTTTATTTTCTTATCAGAATTAGTTATTGTTTGTTAAAACTCGTAACCAGTCATTTTATGTTAAGAATATTAATTCTTGATAGGCAACAGCTTTGTGATTAGATTAAATTTTGAAATCAATTAACTGGTAGCAATATTAATACTATATTCTAAAGTTACAAAGGATATGGTGCAAAGGGTAATGGCAATAAGAAATAATACACATAACGGTGGTGCTCAATGTATAAAAAGTTATTTCATTTCAAAGTCAAAGTCGTGTTCCTTTTGTATCATTGAAAAGTAGTTTTCACCGAGCATGTAACAGGGATAGAAGTTTCATGAGACGAACGAGGCGAGGAAGAACACACGATCTATGCAACACGCGTTAAAATCTCATTTGAACGACGTATGTAACCAGGATCGGTATCTGAAAATCTCTCAGCAAGGTATTCGGAAAGTCTGATTCTGCTATGCTCCTCCCGTCTGACCTGGTTTGCACAAGAAAGGTACACACTGATTCCGGTGCTCATGTGACGTTCGCATATTCGAAATCCGCGAATGAAAGTTGAATATGAGCCAACTGGGTCGCTTGATCTTCCCTTTAAAGAGTACCCTACCAAAACACGAATAGGATGTTTCTGCCCTTGTAATAACGTTGCTAGATCCTCCAGAAGAAATAGAATGACGGACTATCGTTCGATCAAATAAACTGTTCCGGTTATTGACACATTTTTTTATTCTTTGTTACGGAACATAGCGCGGTATAAAAACGAGGGACTTGATTAATATTTGTATTATACTTCCTAACTTTTTAGTCCCATCAGAATTTTATATTTACACACTTCGTCTAATTGAATTGTTTCAATATTGATTGAACGCTTCTGATATTGCTCCAAATTTAAATTTAGAAAACTATAAATTTTCCTTAAATTTAAAAATTTTGTAAGAACTTTCTGAAAATCCTGAAACTTTGAACGTCCACAGTATTTCTGATGTTACAAAATTATGTAAATTTTGTTACAACGTACCATACACCAGTTAATTGGCCAGAAGTAGCATCTCGATCAAGCTGTGCATGATACTGTCAAAAACAATGTTAATTTGTTCCATTAATTAATGACCATCCCATAATGCATTATCTCGGGAGGCAAATCCAAGGGGCAAACATTGACTTATCACTGTACACCGACTCATAGAGGATTCTGGCCCAGGTTATCGCGAGACAGTGTTCCCAGGACGTCCATTTACAACTTTGCCGAGCAAAATGGAAGTGAACGACGTGGAAAATTTACATGGTGCTTTGTGCCACCACTTGCCCAACTTCCAACCGTGCTATGCACACGTAAGCTTGTCAAGTATGGTGAGACGTACTCTTTGACATAAAGGCGCCGGCTTCATAATTCACGGGGAACTTCCTTCGGGCGCTTCGACTTAGCGATAAAGGAAAAGAAACGGCGGGACGGAGAGAGAAAGATGTAAGGAGGAGTTCACTTTTACGTATGTCCTCGCCAGCCAAGGAAAATCCTTGGAAATTCTATTCAAACCCTTTGGCGAACAAATCGAAGCGGACATTATTCATAATGGCGAACAAACCTACGAAACGCGGCCTGTATTATTCAGGGGACCTGATTCACCCTGCATGAACTAAATCGAAGATAACGTTACACGCTCTATATTGTCATGCCACGTCGAAATAGGACTTATAGAAAAATGTTGGTTAAATTTGAAATTTCTGATTTATGAAAGTATTAATGTGAAAAGGATTTGTACCATATTTTTCTATTCAACTTGTGCAGAAATTTACTTAACGTATATTAAAAGGAATCCAATTAAAAGTTTAGCATTTGTGGGATGAAATATTAACATTTGAGGAACTTCTTAGTTTTGTTATCAAATATTGAAACTACTTCCACACAATAACTGTTACCAATTAAATAATTTTGGACATAATTTAACTCTTCCAATACTTATTAGAATAGGAGGGTAATAAGCCTGTAGTTTGCGATTTGGGTCACTATACGATCGTCTATGAATTATATGCGCTTCGGTTCGTTGAAGCCGAAGAACATCCATTCCAAAGTATCGGATGGAAGATGGAACCACGCGTTTTACGGCATTTTTGATAGCAAACGTGTGATTTACAGTCGGTTTCAATGGAACGACGTGTTTCCCTCGAAGGAATGACGCAAATCTCACGCCGCGGATTACGAATTACTGCCTGGCTATGATCTCATAAAACCAGATTCTATTTGAGTTTTTTCTCCAATTTCTGTCTTCAGGTACGTCGAACCGAAAAGGTACTCCTCTAACGGCCGAGATATGACGGTCGTTCTGAGGCGAGCATCGAACAGCCCCACCGATGAGGAGTATATGGACGTGTCTTATTACTTCCACGATGGTAAGTTGACTGTCTTCAACGTGTTGTGAACGAATGATCGTGTCATAAATGAAGGGCTCAAAAACCAATCAGTGTAAATCTTTCATTATCTTTCATTAATTCTTGTCCATAGACCTTAGTTAAGGGATGAATAAAATGGTGAAGAATAATTTTTGTTAAACATTCGTTTGAACAGAGATGCTCGTAATCGACATAATTGCTAGATTATGCAAATAATTGAAACCCTGTGAATTTGATAGCACAAATAAAATGATGTGAAAATTATAATTCTCGCTTGAAGAAAGTGCATTATGAAGTACATATCATTACCTTTGTATCTCCAGAGCAGACCTGAAAAGAGTTGTGATTACAGTATAACAATGGCATCGTTCTTGTCAGAATTTCGATGGCTTCGTTAGCTGAAATATTGCACGGTCCACCGTGGACGCGGTTAATTAAAAGAAAATCGATGAAAGGTTTAATTAAACGTACGAATTCGTAAACGGGCATCGTACGTCTCGCTATTATATCCCGAGGATTAAAGCAGGGGAACGCGGTACGATCGATAACGGTGGACGAAACAGATCGAGTGTGGTCAGCATGATACGCCAATTATTTTAGCTCCGATTCTTCGTTTAAGCTTGCCGCGTTCCCGCCGCTTGGCCCGATACTAATTACCGCCCGACTAATTACCGGAAACTGCGAGCCGACATATCGGACGCCAAAGCTCGGCCAGCCCTTAATCGGATGAATATAGATGCGTCGTAGCTCGGTAATCCTGAAACTCGATTGGCCCACGGCCAAGAATCGCGGAATTATCCATAAGGTGCATTTACAGTATGTTACCCGACGAGCTTTACGACAAAAACCACGTGCCCGATCGCGTCGAGCCAACGACCAATGAATCTTTTATTGGCTCTATCGGCGCCTCTTTTCCTGAAAGATTGCCTCTGTACCCGATCCTTCCGTGAAATTCATTCTCTTCGCCCGTAAGGATCAAAACTTTCTATACGACGGCTCCTAATTACAAGGAACTTTAGTTTAACAAGATAAGTCACAGAAATAAAGAATGAAATATTGCCATCTTAATTTTAACAACAAATTTTTTAAATTTTAAACAAATTCCCTCAGTATCCATTTTATTTATAATACTTTTTATATTTAAAAAAAGGACCATATATACCGTTCAAATTATTTATTCTCAACGGATGTTACATATTTAGGAGGAACTTTTTCCATGCATTTTTTAAAGACGAAAGCCAAGAAGTTGAGCAAACGTTATTTTGTATAAAAAGGAAGGAAGAAATTTCAATAGTGCCTCTTCGTGAGAAAAGCGGAAAAGGTGAGGTCGGTTCGTCATAAAGATGCATTTTTGCATTTGTAGTGCAAAAAGGCGAGCAAAATTGAAAAGGTTTCCCTCTATAACGAAGTAAATATGTTTCCTTCGCGAATAAAAAAATCTCATTATTTAGATTGAAACGCATTCTACAAATTATAAATTTTATACCTTCTACGTCATTTATCATTATGCGTGATAATAAAAATGCCTTTCAGAAAATTTATAAAATACCTCGCGTCCTGAAACGAACAAGGAGTAACATCATACGATACGTGTTATCATTAAAATCTTATTCTGTAAAACATTTATTTTAAAGACATTTTTTGATGATCATGTTCCTTGAAATTCTCAATTACGTAAAAGAAGCTATTAACGACTTTCTCAACCGATAAGATGTAAAACTGAAGAAGAATCTTTAACCATGCACCAGGTCTTTAGAGGAAGCTAAAAATGCAAGCCTTTGACGTAATACTACGTCCTTTGTTGTACACCTTGCTATAGGAAACAAGAACCCCGAGCAGACGATGTTCAACATATAAATTGTCTTCCCTTCAAATATTGGCCTGGAGGATATTAAACGATGAACATATTCCTCTATCGTCCTAAAGAAATATAAGATAAATAATTTACAAAGCGTTGAATCAACGCAAAAAGGAAAAGAGATCGATGAATTGAATTTTCAAACGAAATTAGCTGAGAAAACGTACATAAAAGCCGATTCGCTTTTATTACCCGGTGGCCGATTTTATTCCCTTCTTTATGGGGCTCCTGCGGAACAAGAATCGATACCAGGCTGGATTTATGGTGTGTCACGTGGAGAAACGTATCCAGTCGAAAAATCACCGTAACTACGACACAGAAGCGTAATGGTAAACGATGAAAATCGTCGAGCGTTTTCTCGTGGAAAAATAAAAATCTCTGATCACGTTCGTACGATCAGCAACTGGGTTAACCCTTTGAGGACGAGGCAATCGATCCCTGAACCTAATTTAATGGACGATTATTACAATTTTTATTGAAACAATTTTTCGTGTTCTATTTTCCATTCGAGAAATAAATTTGAACGAAATTTCGAAACATTTTGAACAAATTGAATGACAATAAATCTCCCGTGAAATTGGTGAATCTATTTTTGAACTGAACCTTGTTAATATACGAGCTGAAATAATTAAAATCGCTTTGTGCCGTTTCATTGTTAACCACTCGAAAAATTCCAATTAAATAACTACATTCCACGTAAATGGTACGAATTATTGCTAGTGACCTGCAAACTGCTCCACTACTTTTTCTCCAATTTCAATCGCGACGTGATTAAATTTACTAAATTGTGCTAAAGTGACAATATAAAACTTGGGAAATTTCAGTTGAAACGTTGATGCAGCTCAATGGTTAACAACTTTTCAGATATTAATGTATAAAGTGATGTAATAAAAATAAAATGCCAATAATATCCATTAAAAAAGAGTTGAAATATTTAATAACAGTAAATAATAATATTCTTGACACGAAAGACATTGAACCGCTGAGACAGATAATTCATGCCATTTATTTCAGACATTTCGACTGTTGATTGCGTTTTCTAATTGGAACCGTAGACGCAGCCTTATCGATCGAATGACACGTCGCGTGTTCAGACACGCGTACACACCGTGTAAACGTAATAACGTTGGCGAACGACTAGGACGTCCGTCAATCAGCGTCAAATCGATGCCGGGGCAGTTTGTCGCCAGGCTGACTTTCCATTCTTGTCATTTGCTCGTTTTTAATGCATCACGATTTTCCTTTTTTTTCATCATCCTTCCAATGACACCGCATCGTATTGTTCGTTCGTTCGACGTCCGATACGGCACAAGTCGATCGGATCTGTTGTGATTAGACATCGGTTATGTCAACTCAAAGATAAGAAATTGGCAATTTTCTAGGCTTCGATGAAAAATTGAATGTTGCTCGACATTCCTGCCAATCAGGTGTCTGCTTTCCAGGAAATTTGAACAAATAAGTGAATTGAAATTCGAATTAGAAAACACAACTTTTCTACTTTTCTCCATAATATTTTATATATATGAATTTACAAAAAAAATTGGTTTTACTATTACACCAATATACGAAACAATCGATGAAGGCGCATTCGCTTGATCGATCAACCACGACAAGGTCATGCATTTATGCATTTGATCGTCGTATTATACGAACATCGAGCCATCCTCCTGTTCGATTAATTGAATATTCTTTTGAGGAAGACCTTGAATATCGGCCGACCACGTACACGAGCGTCCAATTTCGATCCCCCACGGTTCTAAGGCCGGGGCAACGTAATACCGAACAATCTATCGGCGAATAAAATTTTATGTCATCCAGAGAGACCGATTTCCTTGCAGGAAAAGCCTCCGTTTCCCCGACTGTCGACCTCTTTGCTCGCGAAAATTTTCGCATACGTAACGAAACGTGCAAAATTTCGCTCTGCCGGCTGTGTAAATGTAATAAAGGGAGTTCTGAACAAATACACGGCCCGCGAAAAAATACATTAGAGGATGGTCCGATCGGAAATTGAAAACTTTTCTCGTCGACGGTATGATAAAAGAAAATTGTTCGTTACTCGTATATACAGTATTCCCCATTTCGCGTTTCCATTAAAAATACGAAGATTAAAAACTGTCACTTAAGTCATTTCAAGATTACATACATCACTCGTGCAGTATTCATTTTCCTCTACAATAATTATTATTGACATTAAATGATTATAATAAAAAAAATGAATATAGGTGTATAATGTAATTTTATAAACTATTTAATTGTGCAATTGAAGTAGTCGTACGTTTCTCGAGGTTATTTATAAAGTTGTTTGAAAAGCACGCTCCTTAAACGGCTCTCATGCGTTAAATATGTATAAACGGCCGTCATCTGTGAAACGGAAGTTGGCTGGAATGGAAAGCAACGGAAGAACCCGGAGGTAAAGAAAAGGCACGAAGTTAACAGAACTAAGCGCGGATATCGAGGCGGACTGGTGGTAAAAGTTTTCTTATTTCTCCTCTGCACACGGTGGAAACAAAGTTTCGTAAACAGATAAAGGAAAAGAAATATTTTGTTTGTTCGATGGAAATCACGTATTTCATTCTGTCCGATACAACAATCCCGTGTCTACCATTTTTAATATCATTTCGAACGTTTCGGTCGGGGCTTAATTGAATTTCATCAAGGATCCCTGTTGTAAGAATGCTCGACAGTATTTCCACGTGCAACGAAGTATTTTCATGTTCGTCTCGGAACAACGATAAAATACGTGGAAACAATACCCGGTGACTTTGGTGGAAACGCAACAAAGGGTAATCAGCTTAAAACTGTCAAAAGAATGGCTCTTTGCGACAACCTCGTAAAAGGAACGAATGAACAATAGAACATTTAACCCTCAGTAGTCCAACGACTGCAAACTTTGTTCAATGTTTTTGCCCGAAGTGTCCGTGAAACAAAGTTCAGAATGTTGGAAATACTCCAAACCGATCTGTTCCGCGTATTTTTATAATACCTTACCAAAATGAGATCGTGTATCGTAAAATGTTAACAAAGATCCATATAAAATTTATTTATTAAAATGACAAATAGAACTGTTCGGGTAGATATTATTATCATTACAGAATCACTCAAGCATTTATTCATTACAGCAAGAAATCCTTATAAAATGAATAAGGGATTGCATTTATTAAATCAACCTGATAATTATCTTATCACTTACAGACAAAGGTGCATAAGGTATTAACCGCGTTTCAGAGACACGTAACAGTTTCGTGATCGACGCTCGCGTTTATTTATCCGGGTCGTATCGCAAAGCGGAATTTCGGTTAAACCGAAGAACAACATGTGACAAGTTCCTGGTTGACGTATCGTTCACGCCGCTAAAATTACACCGCTAATTTAGCTAACGTCTCGTCAACGTGCAAATGATGAAATCGTCGCGACGCGAATTAACTCGCGGCTGGATTACGCGAAATTGTCCCGGTGAAACGAGCTTCAAGATTCTAATTCAATATTTCTTTCCTCGTGTGAAATTTGAAACGATAGTGATGCGGTATCGTAACTTTAAAAAACTCCAGTTTGTAAAAAAATACTGTATACTGTGTACAATTATTAATTCGAATGGGGTTTCAAGAGAAAGGTGAGGGTTGTAAAAGGTTATAAAGGGATTAGATTTTTATGCATATATTTGACCTTTATTCAACCCATAATAGTTAATAAATTATGCTTTTGTATTTAATGCTGCAATAATTCTACAACATTTTTGAAACAATAACACCTACGAAGTAAGCAAGTTAATTCTCAGAGTACGATTTACCAGATCTCTTGTATTTAATAATCCAAACACAAAAGCCAACTCACGAGATTTCAAATGGAACGAGCAATGAAAAGGTACATGCGTTTAACCACTGTAACCTCGAAATGAATTTTATACGTTTCACTTCATCAAACGAACAGGGTAGCTGGGTTATTCGTGGCCCAATCCAATGGAAAGTATACAATGGTACTTTGAATAAAACTAAGCAATGAAACTTTTAATCAAATTTCTTCAACATTTTCATTGTACATTACAAAGCTTATTAATTATTGCCGAAATAAAATGTGAAACTTTGGTGTATAATGTATGGAATGAAACGATTTGTCTTGAAATTTAACTAAACGCCGGACATTAAAAATATTTTAATCCTTTGAATGAGAACTACGAATTGATTCCGTATAGACGACGACTTGTCGATATTTCAGAACGAGAGGGTGGCACTCAACAACCGGCCAGCGTGTGCGACGTCGAATATTACGGATTGACGTCACCGGTGAAGGGTTCCGTGGTGCATCCGGAGCCTCACCGATTATTCGCCATGGAGGGTCCTATAAAATGCAGGCAGCATTTCATTCCAGCGGCTAATCAGTCGGTCATCATTCGCGTAAGTCCATCGATCGATGCTTAAACAGCGAACGAAAAGTCTGTACGATGGAATTGTTACCAGATTTCATTCGTTAATTTAACCATCCAGTTTTCATTTGTACAATGGAATGAGTGAAATACAAACAGCTCTTGGCAATTGAAATTTTTATTTTAGTTCAACATTTTATTTTTTTCATATTTCTTAAACAGTTTTTGCAAAATATACAGTATATATTTATAGAAAAAATGAATTTTAAATTTTCCGAACGAAAATCTTCGAGATTCTTTTGGGAAGGGAAATTCTGAAATTCATCGAATCGAGACTGAAGAAAAAACTAGCCTTCGAAATAGCTATCGAGGCAGAGGAAGAGTAGGAGAGTATCGAGAAAGGAATTCCTGGAACTACAGGAAGTTCCAGGCATTCCGTCACGCGTACACCACACAATGCAAGATCGTGAACAAGGTCGTGTTGTTGCTTTACCCGAAGGTGGAGAGCAGCTCGAAACAGAGCCCGAACAACCCTTGCGAAACCAAATGCGGGGACAGTGGCTGTCACTGCGTCAGCAACAAGTCCTTGGAGAACATGGACCACCTTTTGCTGGTCTCTGAAACCGGTCACATCGTCACCTGCCTCTGCGGAAATTATCAGGTAAATGAAAGACCCACGTAGTGAACTTCGTCGTCCATTTCCAGTGAGAATTGTCCTGTTCTTTCGCGAAAGGGGAACCTCGTTAATCACTTGGAAATCCCTGTTGCAATCAGTCTTCGAATATCCGATCTAATCCCCTTTCTAATTTTCATATTGTAATTACTATAGTGCAAATTTTGATTGGTTTCATTATTAAAATAATTGATACTTAATTCCATAGAACTCCATAAAATTATATTTGATATAATTAAACGAGAGAAAAAAATTGTGGAAATTTCGTAAAACAAGACTAATAATGATAATTCACCTTGTGAAATTTTATTTTTAATCCGCCATTTAAAAATTTCCATTAAATTTCCATTTCGAAAAAGTTAAAATGTTTTAAAATTACCAATTTACATGTGAAAAACCGCTCTCACTTATTTTATATCATTTTTATTTGTAAAAAGAGATTATTGGTAAATGCAATACGGTGTATAAAACACGAGAAAATCGTAAGTTAGCCAGTGTGAAAATCTCTGGAACAGATGTTCTCTTCAGGCACAACGCAACACCACGCTTTTTGCAATTTAATGCGGATAAAAAGTGTTTTCGTTGAAAACATTTACACCATTCAATGACGGTCGATTTATAACATTTATTTTTAACAATGCGCTCACGTGTGCCAAATAACAACGGTATTTACACAAAGGTTAAACGGCTGAAATTGGACCAACCTTTTATGAAACATTATATAAAATACAAAATATGTTCGTTTTAAAATTAACATATCAAATATTTTGAACGAAATATCGTATAAATTTTTAACACAGAATTTTAGCGCGAAGCAACACGAGATTCATTCGAATAAAGTATAACGAACACGAATTCACCATTATGGAGAACGAAAAGGCGAAAAGTAAAGAACTGTATAGCAACACTCGTTACACGTCCGCTTCGTCTCGTTCCCGCGCGCGGTAACAGGAAAACACGCGAGCGTTCCTCGCTCGATTATGATCCAAAGTGTTTCGATTCTCCATCTCCTTCGAAATGATAACCGAAAAATAGAGAACGATGTACCGGTCCTGGCGATCGTTTAATACGAAAAAATGCTCAGTAAGCGGCGGAACGTCCTCTTTCTCTACCCTTTTATTTCTGCCGTTCACGTCCGACTGCCACCGTTTCATTCAAGTTTCATTCACGGACAAACGGCAGCGTGCACGCCGATTGTATTGGACATTGAATGCTCTCCCGTTCTGTTTAACACCTACTCCATCAACCGGCTTGGAATTACTTCGAACGATTTCACCGAGCGGACCGGTTGAATAAAACAAATAATTCGCCCCCGTGCATACGGTGGCGACCAGACAAAGCGGAGGAATTGTTTTTCGCAGGCTCGAGGACTCTCTATCGAACGATTTGCAAAGCGCCCAACGCTCGAGAGCGAAATGCACTTTGACGAACACGTATGCCGGGTTAAATTGCTTTTTCCAGAGATATTCTACCTTGAAGCGTTTCAAGGCCGTACGGGTTTAACGCGCCGCACATCCCGAGAATCATCGAGGAGTTACAAATTTCATATAATCGAACGATTCGGAAAAAAACAAGTTTGAAGAAGGTTCTGAACTGTTGGTGACGTGCAAACTGCAATTTTTATTAATATCGTGTTAGGTTACAGGGGTATTACTAATTTATTCTTATTTTAATTAAATCCTTTAATTAAATAATGGAAATTTTTGCGTATCCATAATAGATAACTCTGTTATCTAATAAAATCCCTCTACCGCAGGCTATTAACAAGTTTTAATCGAAAAACAAATATTAACTCGTTAAACAAATTTTCTTCCCTTGCATAATATAAACAACGGTTAAATATTTCACATATGCCGTGTTAAACAAACACCCGTTGTTAATTCACATTATAAAGTTTAAAATCTAATATTAGTTCTTCCCTTTTTGAGGAACGAAGTTATTACAGTTTCGTTGTGTGAAACGCGTTTCTGTTATCCACAATGTGTCCCACAGGATTGGCTTCCGGTCGGAATTCGTAGCTGGACACCAGTGTACATCGAATGGTCGAGGTCCTCGAAGGCAGGCCTCAATTTCCGTGCAGCTTACGAGTTTATCAAGGACACTTACTGCGGTGACCACACAACGACCAAACCGGAAGGGGAGGTCAATGGCGGTGACCTGGCCAGCAGCGGCTTAAAGCTCAATCAGTATTATCAGCAAAAGTGCACGTGGATCCTGGACTCGTTGACGGATCGACAGCTCACCATCGAAGTGAAATCCACTCAAAGCCGTAAGAAATTGTTCGATCATTTTATCAAATTTCTTATCATTCTATCGAATTGGCAACTAAATTTGCGACCTGGTTTTTTTTTTAGAGATGTAGCGCAGTCCTCTACAAAAGTTAATTATTATAACTCTGAATTGGGACGGTTTTGCAGCAAAATATGCAAAAAAGCTCGGGAATTTAGTTGCCAGCCTAATAACTTTCAACGACCACCAACATTCGGGATAGAACTTTTAAAAAAATTGCCCATTGTCCCCGTGAAAGGTCACAACGAACCGGACTTGTTACATAATTACCATTTGTGCTAAATTTTCTCTCTGCAAGTGAGTTTGGTCGATTTTGGAAACACATGAAAAATTAGTGAATTTAAAAATATAATATAATATTTTAGAAACTTTTACATTTATACGAGCGTAACACAAATTAGAGCAATGCGCCAAGGATCAATTAATAAAATTAACCGACGTCGGTTCGTTTCGTTAATTTCGAATCGTTGCCGATGCTCGGACTTTGTAAACGTTGGAAAACCGCGGTGAACCACGTGGCATCCAGTCGAATCTTCCAGTCACGGGTCTCAAAAGGGCACTCAACGAAATCCACGGTGAATCGACGGCAAATCAAAGGCGACTACTCGCCGGAACGATACTTTGTCCCTTCCTCCGTGCCCGCCGAGTTCCCTTCATCCTTGGCTACTTCGTTGGAATTTCGATTCCGGTCCATTGAGCCCCGCTGGGAGGGGAGGGAGAAAGGACGAAATGAACGAAAGCAAAAGGTGAACAGAAGAGCCGGAAAGATCGAGCGTAACGGGTTCTTCCGGGAAAGCAAGAGCCTCGACAACGAATTGGCAACAGGACTGGAGATTAAAGAGACTATTGGACTGGGCAGGACAACGAGAACCGTACCGAGTCTTTAGAGCCACCACCCTCTCCCCTCTCTCCGCCTCTCTTTCTGTCTTCTATTTTCCAGTCTCGTTCTATCTGTGTTTTTCGTACCGTAATTCTGGCTGTGAAACAACGTGGCGATACCGGCAAAGGCAGAAGCAAAGTCGTTGCAATGGACCGAGCAACCTCAGAAATGGCTTTCGCCTTGAGCCTCTGTTTCCATTCCGGCCAACGTGCTTTCCTTCCCTTTCCTTTCTTTTCTTTCTTCTTGCCTTTTTCTTGTGTTGCGAATCGTCGACGCTCGCCACATCGGTTTCACAGAGATGAGCACCAACACCGTGCCGCAACGTTGACGCTTTGAAGGTCTTCGCTTTCTTGCTCCATTTTTCGAAATTGGAAAACTTCTGCTCGCGTCAGGGTTTTAATTCATAATTTAACGCGGTAGAAACATTACTGCGGGTCGATATAAATATTTATCTGTTGCGAGATAGGATTTCAGGAATCGTAGAATATTTATCTCTGTAATCTTCGATAAATCTTCGTACTTCCGTAGACGTTGGATTAAAAAGCAATTATGATGTGTTCCGTGGTCGATTCTTGATCACGAATAGTTGGACAAAATAATGAAGATGGTATTAACGCGTCAGCGGTTGAGATAGCTCTGATGTTTTTAAGCTTCGGGGGATTATAACGACGGGGATGATGGACAAACAATGGGAAGTGGTATTAGCGAAGAGAAGAAAGTATAGGAAATAATCAAGCAATTATTAAATATAATAATCGTAGGCTCAGTAATTAATAATTATTACTACGAAGTCAATCCTGCAAATAGTTAATTTTAACAAGTTCTAATTTTAACTTTCAGTTATTTATTGTTATTTGACAAATTTTGATGTGATTAAATCTATACTGAAGGTACAAAGAGAGATAATTATATTGTATTTTTCTGTCAGTAAATTTTAATTCTGAACTTAAATTCTTGATCAATATCCATAGAGATTTATAAACTTGTATAAACTTTTAATTGATGCGTCGAGCCGTACTTTCATTAATCCGTGCATTAGATCCTCGAAAAACTGGACACTCCAAAAACGCTATACCGTAAACATTATTCCGTTGTTTTAAAAAAAAAAGGGCGGTATATAACCGCGGATAAAATCTACTGGAAAAAAAACAAGATACGTGATACACATGCGTCAACAGTTGGAATCCCTTCGCGTACCAATTGATATTCAAATGGTTCCATAAAATTTTTGAAAAATTCGTGAACTGTAAGCCGGGGAAAAAACATTGTTTCCGCCGAAATGGAAAAAAAAATTGTATTTTCAAGGGTACGTTTCACGTTTCCGCGGTTCTGTCTCATCGTTGTTTACGACTTCCGGTTGCAAACGAATTTGGGAATGGAAAACACAAAAAAGTCGGACTGGAAGGAAAACGAGGAAAATTATACAGTTACCACACTGGTAAACCGATCGGCTCCAATTATTCACTTCTCTCGATGATTGCAGATACATCGAGCCCCCGATCGATCCTTCCTACCCCCCCTCCTGTCAAATTGCGTATCCGCGACAATTAATTGCGAAACTGACTCCGTTAATTGGTTGTTCGATGATACAGACGCGTCCGACTCTTTACTCAATGCCAACGTCCAAAGAATTTCATAATATAATTACTCGATGATTGAAATTGATGACAAACCCATCGCTCTCGCCTTCAACGTCATTCGATTGATATTTTTGTCAATTGGGTTTATTGGAAGATAAATGAAGGAATATCTGAATCGAAAGATTTCCTTATCGTTTAAAGAACTTCAATCAACAGATTTTCCAAAAACGTTCGTTTGTTTTTCTCGTTGCAGGTCCTTGCACAGCCTGGAATCTGACGATACACGAATACAGCAAGAACGGCGATCCAGCTGGGCCGAGATTGCACACATTTTGCTCGCGGGATACACACAAAAATTTCACCCTTCCTTGGAAGACGAACACCGTGGTGGTTAGGTGAGTCACGGTGCGCCCGGAAGTATGTGGAACTTCGTCTATATCGGCTCCCGTTAACGACAGTTTCGCGACACTTTCGAATGGGGTATTATGACACCGCCGGCTGAATTATAAGGGCGATTTATATGACACGACCTCGCTTTGCACGGATATCCTTCAGTTTATAAATCGACCGACCGAAAAGAATTATCCGGAGACGATAGCCGAAGCAGAAAGTTACATTTATCATTTTTGCGGCGACACACACCGATTTCGGAAATTCGCTGCAATGGAAGAAGTTGCTTTCGAAAACGTTGCTGTTTTCTTCTTGGATTTTTAATAAAAATGATAAAGAATTTAGATAGTCCATTTTTATATAAATTTTTAATCAATTTTGAAGGTTCTATGACCATTTGTTGAGGTACAATAGATTCTGGGTGCGTTTAGTTCATCTACTTACTGTAAGTAGAATAGGATCGTATGTGGTCAGACAAGTAGTCAGACAAGTGATCTTCCTATACTACTTACGCCGTTCAGAAATACTTGGTCCAAACTTGAACAATATTTTGACAATATACAACTATTTCCACACCAGCAATAAACATATTAAACAATTCTAAATATTAAAAAAATGTTGAAAATGTTACTATATTTTGTTTACAGATTGCAAGCTCTAGGAAGAACCGCACCAGAGTATACGATGAAATGGAGAAGTCAGTCGGTTATTGCGAATACTCATAAGAGTGGACCATCGCCAGCTCCGAATCACGTGCTCGATTCCTCGACCGGAAGTGAACCACGGAAGGCACGAATCCTAATTTTCTTCACGGTACTCCTCGCTTATGCCGGTTGTTGAGTATACGAGCTCGACACACCGTGTCCATACACGTTCCTGTTCAATAAAAAACAAACTATACAAACGAGCCTAAGATTTTCGTTATTGTATGTACATACACGTCATTTTTAACCCTTTAACCGGGTGGTTTTTCGATTAAAGGATGGCTTTTGTACATGTAATAAAGTAATAAATTTGTTTTGCTAGCAATAAATACAACAAAATTATTGCTTTTTTTAATAAAAATATACCTATACCAAAGATCTGTTGATAAACTCTACTATTAACTACTGAAAGTCGATCAATCGAATAACGAGGTAATTCGACACGCCCGGTTAAGAGGTTGAGTATCATCAATGATGCTCGTGTTTTTTTTGTTTTTTTTGAAATCGTTAAAATTTTATTTAAAAGCGAAAAACCGGATCTGTACAATTTCTAAAGCACTTGTATTGTAATTGATTTCATTGTTGATTAAAAGTATTGCAATTTTTTCCAGAATTTTAAATAACAACACAATCTCATATAAAAATGAAATCGATTTTCGTCCGAACATTGTCAACTACAAACAAAACACGAGCATCCGGTGTTAATTGATGAATAAATGAATTCCAAAACGATTTGATTCAATTTTCCAGAATTTTTTCTTGGCGTTCGAAATTTTAGCGCAGTGCATGCGATCGAAAATTGATAGGAACGTAATCGAAGAATAATTAAATGATACGAAATCGAATTTTGGAATTCAACGATCTAGTCGAATTATATATATAATTATATACATAAAGGAAGTAAGAGATATACAAATCAGAGAAAACAGAGAGAAATATATATATATATATATACATATTAAGAATCACTTGGTGTATACCACTCGTTTTACCTATAAGAGTCTAATAGAACATGTAAATATTACATATACATATATACATAAATTTATATGCAGAACGGAACGTCTGCAAAGAAACGTTTTTGAGAAACACTAAAATACTAATTACTATAATGCCAAAATTAAAAGGAGTACTTAATACTTGCACGATAAATTATTTCAGATTGATTAATACAAAACATGAATAGGAAAAATACCTATTATAATAAACAAAAAAACTGAGAATAATGAAATAAACGAAAAATAGCTTCAATTATCATTAACGATTTTGATAAGATCTTAAACCAATTATTGCACAGATTTAACAATAGAAATTATTTTCATTTAACATGTCTAACATTTTGTAAACAGTTTCTTTTCAGACGTTCCCTCCTGCACATAGAAAATATACATATAACACAATTTATTAATGAAAAGAAGAAAAAAAAAAATCGACAGAAGAAAACGCGATGCACGGATTTGAATTAGCGAGAACCACGCGTCACATCTCTCACGCAAAGAATGCCAAAGTAAACGTGTAAGAAACTCTATATTATAGAATCTTGTACATACGTGGTAGCGCAGGTAGAATTTGTACAGAGTATCACTACGATAAGAATATCGATATTATTGTAAATTACGCGATGATCGATCGTAACGTGGCCCGATTCGAAACAGATTGTATTTTAATGAACGAGCTTCGAGTGCCCGAGGCACAATCTCGATTAATTGTTACCGCGTTCTTCCGGAAGTTCATCGAAGTTCTTATTGACACACGGTTGAAATATTTATATGTTGCACTTTGAGTGTAATGCCACGTATATTTAAGTAGATTATGAATTTTTATGAAGATAATCGATTTTATCGCTTTGGTGAATAGTAATGGTGAATAGTAAAAAGGATGAGGAAAGATCGAAATAAAATTACTAAGAAAAGCAAAAGAATTTTCTACAATTTAACTTGAAACATAAATGTTTTATTTGATTATCGAACGACAATTAAATTACTTTAATAAGTATTTCCTGTTACAATCGATCGACTTCCGGGAACGCGATTGATTGTTAGATTAAGCTGGAAATAAATGCTAGAATGTGAATGTTTAATATAGATATCGATTGAAAAGAGATATTGAACTAACGACAAACAAGAGATTGAATTGAACAGAGGAATCATTCAGCAGTGTGGAAAGTTTCCATCAACTTTTAGTCAATTTTGTATTAAATGATAAATAATTCATTTCGAAGGGTGAGAATGTTATATAACAAAGCTATTGTACGATGAAATGTACCATCGCTTGTTTTGCATTTTCCATTTATGTGACAATACTGAATTTTGCATGAGAACTTTACAATTATACCTTGCCGAAGAGTTTAATGACTGTCGAAACATGTCATTAAAATTCGAAGCATCATTACAAACCTTCTACGTTAGCAACATTTGTTTGATTATAAATATTCCACGTTTCTTGTACATATTTTGAGAAGAATAATTTTTAACTACCCTTTTATGAAAAATATTTCTATTTAACAATGTTCATTTATTAAATATTTTTATTTTTCAACCTTCTTTAAATAGTAATATTTGTCCAGAAGGCTTTTTTAATAAAAATTACAATTTAAAGAAGATTGATTTACCATATTTCCTTTTAATAAACAAAAGATCAGATCCTTTGATTATTGATATCAAAGTATCCTGATTTTAATCAGATTTCGAGTATTCTTTTATAGCAGAAGGTTGATTATGGTCGAACTATCGACCACAAAGAATCGAAGTCTAATTGTTGACGCTAAAATAAGGATATTAATGACTTGTATAATAAACGAACAAGCTCGAACAGCGATGTTTGGGAGTCTCTTTTCTGCAAACCTCGTCGAAACAGAGATGAAAGTCACAGTGTAATTAATCGACAGTGTATTAAAAAAGTGGTGACGTATAAAAGAAATTAACAAGGACAATTAAAGAGACGCACATCTTTTAATAAATGTAACTAACGTCGGCCAGCAAGACAGCCATGTGATTTAAGTGACTTGTGTTTTAAATCGGTGAGCGATAATCCTCGTGAAAAATTGCGCTGATCGTCTTAAATACGTGCAGTGGATAAATAATTATCAGTACGTCGATTTAATTTTCAAAATTGTAAAAAATACAACGAGATTATTAAATGAAGTTTCATTTTGTAAAGCAGCTATTCATTAGGGGTGTGCATTCATTCTTGTGGCTTTTTGTCAATATTTAATAAATTGTAAAGTATTTTAATAGAAAATTTATGTAATTTACGCAATTTCATTAACAATAATATTTTTACAATAATTTTGAAAGTAATTAAAGTACTGGTAATTAACGATCCACTAAATATATCGTATAAGATTATGTAAAAATCGTTTTCGAACCGAAAAGACAAAAATAATAGAAATTACGACTCGACGATGGTACACAGTTATTTAAAAGCATAAATCTATCACATTATCACAACGATTGTAATGCGACCTGTTTCTTAAACAAATGTACCGGTTTTGCACAAGACACGTCTACCTTACGATGAAAAGATACATGTTACATGTATGTACTAGTCGCGTATACTTAAGTCACAATAAATAGTCAATTGTTTCATATAAAGTATGAATAAAGTGAAACGAAACCCATTTATCTATGTAATTTCTCACCCCATCCGCAAATAAAATATATGAAATTATAATGAAATAAACTATGATACACCCTCAGATAATTGCAAATTTATGTAAAAAAGATTAGTTTGTATTCTACCCTACAATTCTTCATCCTACGACTGTTCTTTACGTTGTTAATCAAAATACATGAACTATTTACTTTCTGGAGCATTTACAAAGCCAATTAAATAATAAAAAAATGGTTTAATAAACTAAAAGTATTGCACAAACTTCACTCTTAATATTTATTTAATTTTAAACCAGGCGCGTCTGAAAACTGTGTAGCGCCATCTCAGAACAAAACGTAGAACTAAGAGACTAGAAACTGCACTATTCTCGAAACGTTCCAGGTATATAGTTTAAAAAAGTTATTTAATGTTTCATTGGTAAAATAAAAGGTATAAACGCAAGAAATAATTCAATATTTTTTATTTGTTAGTTATAATTTGAAAATCGAAAGAAATAATCTTCCAGAAACGCAATTTCCTAAGTTATTTAAAATTTTGTATCTCGTTGGTTTCATTATTTACCGCCAGATGACATCATCAATTCTATTTTCAAAACGCGCATCAATTTGGAATTCAATTTGATATAAAAATAAATCTTTCACATCATCTTTGATTTATTTAATTCTTTTCTTACTATAATACAATGTTGTTTTATTATTATGGCACAGATTAACTTGTTACAATATTCTAATTAAGAATATAAAAAATAATGATAGTAAACGATAAATTATTCAACTGTATGGAAAAGAAAAGTCTTTACATTATTCATTTCTACACTTTAAGAATTCAGAGACTAATAATCTTATATCTCGAAAATAATGGGAAAATTATGTAAGTAGAATATATAAAAATGTAATTAGTACTTTTTTACACATTCACGCATTTATTATAAGCTTTTAATTATATTTTATATAGATAACTAGTAATTTCACATAATTTTCTTCTCCTAATAAATGGAAAAAGAATGGATAGAGGAATGTTAACAAGTTGTGAGGTTGATCGCATTCTTCTATTTACTTTCATTTTTCACAATTTTCCCGTCGATTCTACAGTACATAATTATTAACTTTCGATTCTGTAGAAATTAAAGATTAATGCTACGAAGCAATTTCCTTTTATTCCAATTTTAAAATTGGTAATTCCTTGCCATTGTCCTTTACAATTCAAGCGAACAGAGCGTCAGTCCCGCTATGGTTTAATGTTTCAAGTGCAAAGCAGTAGGAAATCTGTTGTGAATAAATCGCAAAGCGAAATCATGCTTATGCCATTAATGATAAAAGCAGTGTATTAGGCCGTTGTTATTTCATCGATCAGACAATAATTGATGTGATCAGATAAATTAAAATTCTTAAAAACATTTATATGTTTGATTTCGTAGGTTATAATTATTGTTAGAGACATAAGCATTATGAAGACTTTCTCCAATAAAGCGAAACTGAACGATTTGTGTCCGTTTGAACACGAACTTATGCAGCTGCTGTTGGTGAAGGAAAATTTCAGTGAAAATAACATTTACGAACGTTTTTCATTCTACAACATCTCAAAAATCGAATTGACATGTTTGGCCGATTGTTATTATCAAGAAACAGAAAACACGTGGGCATATTAACGTTTGTGTGCAAATAGTAAATGATAATGAAATAAACATACGTGTTATGTTCCTCATGTTTCTGATACTTGAGTTCTTTGATTCTTTAATTAATACATTTCCCTGACACTTTACTCCTATTAAGCATCAATAGAGTGCAAATGTGGATCATATGCTTTTAAATATTGTTAAACAGGGTAAAAAATATATATGCTGAAACTAAAAATAATGAGATTATTAAGAACGATAAGAAACCTTCTTGAAAGATAATTTTAATCAAGAAACTAAAAATAATGTGTACCTCAAGCAAAGCTGTAAGTTTTGAAACAGATAAATATAATTAAGTAATATATATATAAATTAATATACTTATAATTATTTTTCAGAAACTCAGATTCCTCTCCAGGAGTTATTTTAATATATTAGTTTATAAATTAAAGGAAAGTTCTTGAAACGGTCACTTGATCCATTAACAAGTGACATGTCCTCTAATATGTGTGCATGGTTGCAATAGAGGAAGATTCTAATAAAATGTCAGTTGCTTCCTGTTCAAAAGTTAAAAGAATGGATACTGTAAATAATAAGGAAGAGACGATATATGAAAAATGGGAATGTTTTCATAATTGGGTACATTGTATATGCATTGTTACTTTTGATCTTGAATTAGGTCAAGCTATAGAGGTATATTTTTTTGTTATGTTTAATATTTTTGTTTTGGTATAGGTATTCTATAATTAGATATTGTTATTTTTAATAATACATTTTGTTACTTACCAGGCTATATATCCACCTCATATCAAATTATCTGAACAAGAGAGATCTAATGTCTGTTATCTTGCTTTTCCTGATTCTAACTCTGCTTGTATGGGAGATACGCAGTACCATGTCAGAATAAGACAGAGTAGTGGAAGCATAGTTCAAGAGACTGCAGCTTTAAAAGAATACGATAGAAGATCAGCTCCATTTTTACAATGCGATAAAGATTATTATTGGGGTTACGTTTACTTTCGTCAAGTGAAAGACAAGTCCCTACCTAGAGGATATTTTCAAAAGGTTTATTTTATTTAATCAAATAATCAACATACAAATACAATATCTTGAAGTGTAAGTTATAACTTTATTTATATTCTAGAGTATTGTTATTATTACAAAACTGCCATTCGTGAATCTCTTTGGTGAGCTGTGTGCTTTAATTGCACCTGAGTTCTTTAAAGTGGGTAATGCAGTTATGGAAGCTGTAGTAAGAGAAATCGACCAATGGCCCCCTCCAATACCTGGACAAATAGTGCATTTACCACTTATAGGTGTTTTATTTCAGGTAAAGAAAAATGCGTTTTAGCTCTCATTCATTTTCTTGTGTATTCATTTTTATTATTTACAATTCTAGACATATATCCCTAATCAAAACTATAAAGCAACTCCGCCAACAATTGCTGCCATGGACTATGCGCCAAATTTTCACGCAACGCGAAAACTAATTTTAACATCTGTCTATGAAGGAGATATGTTTAGAAGTTTAGCTAGTGTTGTAAATTATGTACATTTATTATGGGAATTAGTATTACTTAGTGAACCAATAGTTGTTATGGCTGGTTCACCTACTGGTTGTTCTGAAATGGTTCAAGCCCTCATTGCGTAAATATTTTGTAGTACATAAACAATAACGAAATATTCAAAAAACATAAATTACAAAACTAAATTGTTTTTTAGGTTGATAGCACCATTAAAATATTGTGCCGATCATCGACCTTATTTTACGATTCATGATTCTGAATTTAAAGAATACACTACAGATGCACCATCGCCCCCCGCTGTAATATTAGGTGTAACTAATCCATTTTTTGCTAAAACTCTACAACATTGGCCTCATATTATAAGAATAAGCAACGGAACTAATAATGGTAAGTTCAATGAAATAATGTACAAACAGAATGTTTCATTTTCCTTGTGTTTCAGAAAATCAAAGGTACAAAATAAAGAAGTCAGAGAATCTTAAGGTGCTAGATTCAAAACCAGGTGTTTATACTCAATATAAGCCTTTCCTCCAGAAAGATAAAACTATATTGAAAAAGTTATTTAGAGGTATTCAAACGAAGAGACCAGGAGAGGCGCAAACAGCCCTTTTGAAGCGTCATTTAATAGAACTTACCGAAAGCTTTATGATACCTCTCGAAAGATATATCGCAAGTCTTATGCCGCTACAAAAAGACATATCACCTTTTAAGGTAATTACTGCTTTTCTTGTGTTACATGTAGTAAAGTTTAGTTATTATTCCATAAATTGTATTCATTTCAGGCTACACCCTTACCTGAGTTATTTAATCCAGACAATTTTTTAGCTACTTTGAGTAGCGCCGGACCACAATTGACTACCGGCATAAAAGGAGATTGGGTTGGATTATATAGGCGATTTTTTCGATCTCCTAATTTCTCCGGATGGTATCACACTAGACACACTGAGTTATCGCAAAAGCTACAAGTTATACACCTAGAAAAAATGTCGGAAACGGTACGTTTGTGATAGAAAGTTTTTCTAACTTTTAACTTATAAATTTTTGTGATCAATCGTGGTTGTTACAGGATGTGAAGACATGGGTGCAAGGAAAGCAAGAGGTAGAGCTGATAGATACAATTCTTAAAATTCGACAACAATTAAAAAAGACTTATATCGATGAAGTACCTATAGGCAACTCTGTAAGGGAGAAGCTTCAGGAAAGAATAGATGATATTACTCACACGTTGCCGGATGACTTGAAAGATATTTTGAATCAAGAATCTTGACATTATAAATATTTTATTAATTTTAAAACTCGTTAAATAATTTCTGCTCGAACACAGTTTGATAAAACGAATTAAATTGGAAATATCTCTAAACAATTGCTCTCTTCGTTAATAGGTGAAAAATGATGTAAATGGAAAATACTGAGAGCAGTATTTGAAATACGGATAAGGTATAAAAATGTAAGAAAACGACTGCGGATTTATTTTGGAATACTTTAATTTGATTTGTTATTTGTTTAATTTACATTTAAATACTCTAGGATGGATATAAACAGGACCACGTTTTATTTTTCTTTCTTTTTTTTATATATAACATGAAACGTGATACAAGAGTCAATAATGGTGTTTGAAATATTTCATAGGTGCGACTAAAGACTTACGAGCTCATGTTAATATTCCTATATTAACAAACTGTTATATATATACATATATAAATTTATCTCAATATATTTTTTCCTAACTAAATGTTATTTTTTAATGTTTTACAATTAATAGCCATGTTGTGTAATCAAATTTCTTCCTAACATTTATTTAAGTAATTTATTGATAATTTTGGATTATATATTTTTTTAATATTAAAAAATTGGAGTAATTTTAATTCCAGAGGGGATTACAAAATTTAATTAAATGTGAATATAACAGAAGAGAAAGAGTGTTAACTGTTACATGTACATATATGTTTAACTTGAGATCTGTAAATACCGATACGAATGATGAATGTAATAAAGATTTATTTTAATAATATTGTGGTATTTATTGTAATTATTTTACAGTGTAGTGTAGGTGTAGCGTCGAGCCTAGTCGCCCCGGGACAAGCGCCTCGGTAGAACAAGAAGCGTTAAGTCCTGAGATCATCTAATTTGAATAGTAAAAAGATAAAACATTGTATTATTATAAAATAATGAATTTAATATCGTTCAAGCTTTATTTTTCAATTGTTTTAAAGAGCAACTGAGGACGGTACATGGGGTGTTACCGACGAAATTAGCGAAACAGAAAATTGTGTTTTTTCAAAAACCAGGCCACTTTTCGGATAAACTAAAGTTATAGAGACATTTATAACAACAAAATATTTTATGTAATGGTGTTAAAAAGCCGATTTTTAATAAAATAATTTTTACCGACTTTTTATTTTACCCCTGGCGCCACCTGCGAACAAAGTGCTGAAACTGCTCAAAAATTGACAGGAATCTGCCGTACCTACAATGATTATTTTTTAAGAAAATAATTTTTTGCTGTTTTCGCGTGTTTGAAGCATCTAATCGCTTCTATTTTACACTAATTATCGATTCCAATTGTCCGATTAATCCTAGAAGCCCGAAATATTGAAATATTAAAGATTAAATGTTAGACTTCCGAAACATCGTTAAAAATGGCGGGCTTTTCAAAATGAGTAATGTACTATTTTGATATTTCTTAATTAAATTCCTTATAAAGGTTTATTAATTAAACTTCTGCTTTAATTATTAAACTAGAAGAACTGGTGTATAATTTCTGATTGTTTCAATAAGAGAAAAACCTATATTTATGTCTATTTTTCATTAATATAACTATTTAAGGTTGTATAATAAACGATTCAAAGCTATTAACATGGATATCGTTCTAATTTTATCATTTTCAATGCTTTCAGTACGATTGTGTACAGCATTTTATTAATTTAAGATGTTTTTTAAGCTATAAAAAATTAATAACTTTGGGGAATACTCTGCTACTATTATAAGTGCTCAAAAATCACTTCTGTAGTTCTTAAATGAAGGTTTTTCGTTTATCTAAACTATCAGAAATTATACACGAGTTCTCCCAGTCTCATAATCAAGTAGGAATTGAATAAATAAACCTTTTTAAGGAATTTAATTAAGAAAATTTCAAAATGACACATTTCTCATTTAAAAAGCCCGCCATTTTTAACGATATTTCGGATTTCTCAGTCGGTAATTGTTGATCAGTTTCAGCACTTTGTTCGGAGATGGCGCCAGGGGTAAAAAAATATAATTTTTAAAAAAATTGTAAAAATAATAAAAAATAGAGCTTGTACGGTGACAAATTGATACTTTTATGATAATATAATGTTTCCCCTTCCTTTAGTTCAAATTTGGTGATCCTAGAACATCATTTAAGTATATAAATCGATATAAACCTGCGCTTGATTACGAGACTCGAAGACTACATTTCAGGGCTTTTATTTATTATTTTCTTGCTTTATCGCGATTGTTAAATAATTAGAAACATTCATGGTACTAAAAAGCTGCATTTATTCAATAAACTACATAATTCATATATTCAGCTTTACAATAGTTATTATATTATTTATAACTAACGTTTACAATTGTAATTTTGCGAGATTGCTGTGGAAGGAGTGGGAAGTTCGATCGGCGTACTTATTCCTTCCCAAGCCCCATCCGATATTTTTGCAAAGGAAATTGTTTAGAATAGTCTCAGCTACCCCCCATTTCCGGCTCCTACAGGAGTTCTGGGACATCCTGTATATGCAAAATATGGTGTTTTTCTAGAGAATTAAAACGTTCCGCTATTTGTCGTGTTTGGTTGTTAAAAACACGCTTTCATTTTCATTGGTTAAACTCGAGCACGGTAACAATAAAATTCACTAAACAACCTACCAATCCATACAAAGCATTCTTACAGTAGAATTTCAAAATAAAATACTAACCGTTTGTCGTTGAGCATTTCACGATAGAAATGCGTGTGATTATTTACTTTGATTTATTTCTCAAAGTTACAATATAGTGCATTAAAATTATTATTGTTATTATTACTTAGTTTGTAAGAAATAATTATTTACTCGGAACAATCGGTACGTCTTTTAAATATCAACAGGATAAATTTATATCTCTAAGTATCTTTAATATTTAAAAACAATTTGTATTTTTAGGAGTATGCAATAATAACTGAGGATTTAAATCGTGACGTTTGTGCCTTACAATGTGTCAAAAATATCTATTAATTAATTCATAAAAATATTTTGTTTTTCATATAACAATTAATTAATTTGAACTTTGAATTTGAGGAGTATTTTAATGTTAAAAAGGTATAAACAAAAACTACATTCTTCTTTCTGTTAAATATAATAGAATAATAAATTGTAAAAAATTTATAGATGGATAGCACATTAGATTCTATCAGACCTTCTTATGCTACTAATCCGCAAGAGGAGTTGTCATATTTATATGGAAGAGATCCAAGTATACTGTCTTACGGACAAAGACCTCACGTTTCAAAAGATACTAAAAAGAATTTGCTCTCTGTTTACGAGGTAGAGGAAAGTAATTATGAAGATGAAAATGGTATTCTTGATTTGGAATCACAGCCCTTCCAGACGGCTAAAGTATACTTACGAATGAAACCATTCCCTAAGAAGTTGAAGTTAACAGAGGAGCAAATAAATGCTTACAAAATTATCAATTCAACCACCTTATTCACAAGATTGCCTACCTTAGATAATAATAGTAGTTGTCTTAAGAGATCCAATAGTACTGATATCGTATGTAGGAAGTTCACATTCACTAGAACATTTGGGCCACAAACTACTCAATTAGAGTTATTTGAACAAGCTGTGAAACAGCACATGGTAGATTTCTTAGCTGGGCAGAACTCTACCATTATGACCTATGGTAAAGATTCTTCAATATTTTACATTTTCAATCAACTAATAAACATAATCTGCAGTAAATATTTATTTCACAGGTACAACAAATTCAGGAAAATCTTACACTTTACAAGGAACAACTCCATCTCCTGGAATTATACCAAGATGTTTAGAATTTGTCTTCTGTAACATTACACCAAAACCCATTCCCTCTTACAAACCTGTAAATCAGTGTGATGTTATTCCTTTGAATGCTCTTGATCGTGCTCAAGAATTAGAAATAAAAACCAAACTATTGACATTTGCTTCTGTGGATAAACATCAGTACATCAATGCTTACAAAGAAATGCAAAAGTTGTTGCAAGAAGAATCTCCAATTAGGCCTAGTCAGGGTATTGATGCACAATATTCTGTGTGGGTCTCCTTTGCTGAAATTTATAACGAAATTGTGTATGACCTTTTATCCAATGAATGCCAGAAGAAAAGAACAGCTCTCAAATTAGCTACGGATTCTCAGGGCAGAACGTTTATTAAAGGTCTAAAGACTGTTTGTGTGAATTCTGGTTCTGAAGCGTATCAAGTTCTAATGGCTGGCCAGTATAATTTAAAGGTAGCTGCAACTGCCCTAAATGCCAGAAGCTCTAGATCGCATTGTATATTCACTATTAAATTACTGAAATATTATATTGAAAATGATCCTGATTCCGTCGAAGTTAGCACGTAAGTAAATCATATTTTTCATTGAATTTTTTTTCTATTATATTTATCACAATTTTTTTTCCAATAGGTTTGCATTTTGTGACTTGGCTGGATCAGAACGATTGAAGAAAACCTTAAACATTGGGGAGAGATTGAAAGAAGCTCAAAATATTAATACAAGTTTGCTGGTATTGGGAAGATGTTTAAAAACGATTCACGAAAGACAATTATCAAAGCAGAAAATAGAACATGCCGGTCCGTTTCGAGAATCGAAACTAACGAGGCTGTTTCAGAACGCGCTCTCTGGCAAAGAGCACATAGCTCTGATAGTAAACATCAATCCCATACCAAACTTGTACATAGAAACGCAGAATGTTCTTAATTTCTCTGCTATTGCAAAGAAAATAGTTATAGAACAGAAGAAGGAAGTTAAAAAAAATAAATCAAGATTTTCACAAATTGTCACTCAGAGTATAAAAACAATAACCGATTGGGATGCTACAGAATTAGAAAGTGAAGGTACATATACATAACACACTTTTAAATTAAAATTGGACTTGTAATGTAACTTTTATATTTCATATTAACATGCATTCTTCAGGAGACTGGCATCACAGTGACGATGATAACACCTCTGATTATGCTCACTCTGAGGCGTACGACGAGTTGTTATGCGAAAATCAAAAACTGAAGAAAGAAATTACTACTTTAAAGAGTTCCTTATTAACCCGTGATTTACAGATACGTCAAGAAATGGCTGATACATATACAGCTATGATGAAACAGCTTGAAACAGAATGGAAGTATGTATTACATTTAATTGATATTATTGTAATTATTTTATGCAACTAATTTACGATTAAATATAATTTAGGAATCGCATAAAGGACGTGGAAGAACAACAAGAGGATGCACTTCAATGGTCTGTGAAACAAGTAGAAGACTTTTACAAGCAAAAATTAGACCAGCTAAGTGGCCGTAAAAGAAAGCGATCATTTAATTCCTTTAATGATTCTGAGGATGAAGCCAATAGGATTACTGAATTAGAAACAGAAAATTCACGCTTGACATCGAAAATAGTAGTATTAAAAAATAATTTAAAAGATGTTAAAGAAATGAATCAAACGTTAACGGTGGAAAAAAATAAAATAATGTTCGAACTGGGCTTGACAAAGGAAGATCTAAAAGCTGTAAAGAATCTATTGAACGCGGCCCAACAAGACGTTAATTTCGACGAGGATACAAAATGTTACATCGAAGAATTAAAATCTCAATTATTTGCGAAGCAAGAACAAGTTAAGGTACTTATAATAGACTTGAAGTATTGTTGAATTTATAATCAACATATCTAATGTATTTTGCAATAATCGTATTATTTTAGAAACTTAAAGTATTTCTGAACGAAGCAAAAGAAGAGTATATTACGATCACTACAGAAGTAAGACAAAAAGAGTATGTAATTAAAGAACAGGAAGAAGAACTATTCGAGAAACAAGAAACCATAGACGAATTGGAAGCAGATCTAGCAGATCTTAATATTTGTTTAACGGAGAAGACCAAAGCGGTAGAAGTGTTAGAAGAAAAATTAGAGACTCAAACTAAGAAAACTATGGATGATGAAAATAAGATGCAAATTATGCAGGAACAGATGAAAAAATTAGAAAGCGACAAATTGTCGTTACTTAACGAAATTGAATTGCTAAAAAATGCAAATTCTGCTAAAAATGATGTAAAAGATCTAGGCTGCAAAATTGATGTAACTTATTAACTATTAAATAATATATTTTTTTATTTACTTTTAATATAATATGATTAATTGTTTATTCAACAGAAACACGACAAACCTTATGATTGCCAGGAAGATGTGGACCAGGAGCCATCTTCTAGTATCAAAGAAGAAATAAATATTACATTTGAGAGTAACAATAAGAATACTGAAATAGGTACGTATAATTTGCAGTTATGTCGTATAATGATAATCATATGTAATTAATTATTAACTGACAGAAAATGAGAAATTAAATGCTGAAATGCAAGAAAAAATAATTGCTATAGACGGAGAGAATATAACATTGAAAGAGAAATTAACTCAGAGTACAACTGAAATACAAAATCTGAAAGAAGAATTGGAATGCGCTAAAGTTAAACTGAAGAGCATATCTGAACAAATACGCAATTTACAGATTAGTAACATAAAACCACAGACTGTAAACGATGAAGACGTTAAAGATAAAATAAATGTAGAAACAACAGAGATAGGTTGTCAAGTACACGTTCAATTAGAAGAGCAATGTACAAACACTGTCGATATCGATTTACATAATAAAAGTATTCAAACTATTGAAAATGTAATAAAGGAAGAGACTACTCAGACAACTACTATTGAAGAAATCGATGATGAAGACATTACGCTAGACGAAGTAACAAAATTGATGGTTAAATACGATGATGTAAAAACACAGTACAAAGAAAAATGTCTGGTATATAAAAAAATATAACTGTAGACATAGTAGCCATATTTTTATACTATTCATAATTGTTCGTTTCTTAGGTACTGGAAGAAACGTGTCAAGAAGTATTATCTTTAAAACAAAAAATAGCAAAGCTCTCGGAGGAAAATAGTACAAATAAAATTGTTGCCGAAGAATACAAACAATCAATTGAGTTACTTCAAAAAGAGCTTTCTATTATAAAACAAGATAAAAATCATATCAAGGAGACATTGCAATCTACCGATAATGTCAAAGCTACTTTAGAGACCAAAATTAATAATTATGAACAGAGACTTCAGGATACTGAGCAGCAACTCGTACTTACTAAAAATAATTACAACCAGTGTGTGGAGGTACATCGTTTTTATTATTTCAATGTGTTCTGTTTCAGCTTTAAAATAACATTTGTGCATATTTACAGAAATTGAATGCGTTACAAGCAGAGTTTGACTCTCACACTGCAAAGGTATGTATTCATAAAGATATCTTTATTTATGATGTATTTAATTCATTTATTCTTGTACAGTGTAAAAATGAACACGAACAAACAATAATTAACTTACAAAAGGAATTGTCTGGTGCGATTGAGAAAACTAATCTAAAATCAGAGGTATTTAACAAAAATTGATTTTACAAAAAGTTCGATGAAATTGAACAAATTTTCTTTTAGTGTTTAGATGTTCACGCTGCGAAAATAGTTGAATTAGAGCACAGCTTAGAAAGTGTGCCAGAACTTAAACGAAAAATTGATGAATTGAACGAGAATTTAAAAGTATGCCAAACTGAAAAAGATGAGTTACAAAAGTTATTGAATGAGAACAATGATAGGATTCTAGACCTGGAAGAACGTTTAGAACTCACTGTAGAGAAAGAACAAGAAAAGGATTTTGAAATAAATTCACTTCAGAGAGGTTGGTCAAATAAAATACACTTCTTTAGTAGACTTGATTTTAAAAATTGCCATATTTTGAATCCCTACAGAATTGAAGCAAATGATCCAGAAAACTGAGAACGACGATAAAAGCGATAAATTAATGGAAATGGAAATAAAGAACACGATTAGAGATTTAACCGAAACAAAAGAGAAACTTTCTCAAAAACAAAAATATATCGAAGAGTTAGAAATGCGCATTAAAAACAGCGAGCAAAATGCCAAAATTTTGGATCTTTTGCAACAAAGCGCCCAGGAAAGGCAGGCGGAGAACGAAAGACTAAGATCTATAAATCAAGAGCTGAAGAACAGTTTGATCGAGAAAGAACGTGAAATGGAGTCCTTTATGAGGAACAGAGATGAGATGGTTATAAAATATGAATGTTTGGTGAAGAATCAGCAAGAAGAATTAGAAAAACAGAAACAAGAGGTACTTTTTCACTTAAACAAAATTTATCTGATGAATTTTGTTTAATATTTCTTTTTTTTTTTAAAGTTGATTAACAGTCATCCTAAAGAAAAAGATTATTGTGAAAACATATCCGAAGATGATGTGGTGCACAAGGAACGTCGAACCAGACGGCCGCCCAAAAAATATACACCCTCCTCGCCGAAACCAGATGAAATCTCAATGATCGATCTTTCAAGCTCCGATTCCAAGTACATTGCATACGAATTTCATAACTTACAAGTCGAAATTACAGATTGAAACATGGTACTTGTAATGTTTCAGACGAAGCGCGAAACGTACTATTCTACCACCGCCGCCGCTAGAAACAGAATCATCAGAGAAGAAGAAGAACACTCGTAAAAAGAAATTGTTCTTGAAAGAAAACGATTCTTTCCAAGATATCGAACCACTCGAGGTAAACTTATTTATTATTGAACACTTGTTTCGGTTATTTATCGATACTTTTCTTCACTTTAGAACACGGTAGAGATCACACCGCAGGCGAAAGTACGCAGTTTAAGAAGTAGACGAAAAAATCCGTTGTAAATAAAATGTATGGTTTAAGGATAAATTATAAAGAATTATTAGAGTAAGAGGCAAAAAGTCATCACGATACCCAACGACTGTAATGATTTAGAATGTAATGTTACGAAGCTGAGCGTAATTCTTTCGCGATGTTTCTGATACAAAGTTAATTCCCTATATCGTAAGACGTATTGTAAGATTAAATAATAAAGCCATATTTTTGTATTTTCTGTACTTCGTATTAAAATATGTGATTTTTTAAATATTTTCTTGTTTCTTCTTCCAGTAACTGAATTGATACCTTTAAAAACTTCGACATACCGGAAGGGAACTGACGGGTTAAAACACACTTATCGATCTTATCTTATATTTTTTGTAGTCAGTTTATTTCTCACGAGGTACACGACCTTTATTGTTTACATTCCGCACTTATATTAATTATTCTCTTAAATAATTCCGTAATTAATGCTTCGCCTCCTTATACTCTCAATAATATTCATAATATATTATCATACTTTCAATGGAGTCAACAACATATATATATTTTTTTATTTATTTTCATATGTATATTATGTATATTTATTTACGTATATATATATATATACGTTATCAGATGTATGTTCATTCTTACGAGTGAATGCACTGTACCGTAGGATAGCTTTTTTTTATTACACAATTCACAGAGTTGTTTTTTTTTTTTTTTTCGAAATAAGAGGGACTGCCGAAGTACACCATGATAAATTTGTATAGTTCATTTCTCTTTCCTTTGTCGACCATTACAGTACGTGTGTTTCGCATCGAAATCTTTCTTTTTTTTACAGAGGGGAAAGACGTTCGTTTATTGAGTCTCACGTGTTCACTTTCCTGATCCATCGTTTCGGCCGTTCAAAAGGCGAATGGCTCCACCTCGTCGCGACAAACGAATCGGTTCTCTCTCTTAACGCGTCTTCAGTCTGTGCAAAGAGGGCTAACAGCGCATCACGAGAAAAATATCTAATACAATAATAACACGGAATCGATTAGAATTAATAACACACGGCCCAACAGATTCGTCTCAACGAAAGAAACGTCTGTGACAGAGAAATGGATTTCACATTAGGGGTGGCAAAAGGTTTCGTGGCTTCGCGCACGGTTAATTTTTTTTTATCGCCTCAGGACTTGTGATTATCATCGTGCCGCCAAACGTCCGTCGACAAAACTTAGGCCCCGATTAATTACACGACAGCTTAACGTTTAATATACATTTAATACGTATCCATATAATCGACCTAACGACTAGCGCGAATGAAAAAAACCTCGCAGCAAGTTGGGTTGAAACACGCGCACGCGGTGAACCAGCATTGAGCTCAGAATTGTTAAGTCTTCGTTTTTCCTTTTTTTTTTTACCCTTAAAGGATCTAAGCTAAAGAGTTTCTTTGTTATTTTTTTTATTTATTTTAGCGGTCATACATCGAATCAGTCGGTCGATGCAAGACACAGAGAGAGAAATATAGAAAATCTCTTGGGGAAGAATTGACGAAAGATCTGGGTCTCAACATAGCGGCGCACGCAAAACGAACGTCTCGAACGGGAAGTGCAAGGATCTCTTTCTTTTTTTCCTTCGTTTTTCTTCTCGCCTTGATTTCTATTTTTATGTTCGCGGCTCGTAACAAAGGTTCTGGCTTCTCGTCGATCGAGATATCCACGTGAAAGAACAATCTCTACCATGATAAAACAGCGCTATCCTCAGTGATCTTCTGTCTGTCCAGGAATTGTTCTTATCCTGATCCTATTTTTGGACGGCGTAGCGCAGAAAATTGTGTCGAAAAGTTGTCTCTTCTTCTCAGAATCCGTGTACTTTTATCAACCCTTAAATGCATATCGCTGCCATCTTTTAATTCAAAGACAAACATTAAATATTACTAGAAATATAACTACTACGCTTAATATAATAGCTGAGGGTCATATAAACCCCCAGGTTTCAAAGCTTTTCTCAAACTTCCAACAAACAAGAATATATAAAACAATGAATATAAATTGGCAATTTTTAAATATTTTATTACATCTGAAAGCACTGATTGTACATTTAAGGGTTAATAAATCAATGACCTTTCCGGTTATTCTTCTTTCACGTGGACATTATGATTTAAACATATTTACATACGTATACTCAATAATATGTAACAAACAACGAATTGAACGCAAGGATACGCAACGTTCTAACAAATGCTCTGCATGGGTCTTCATCAACGTTATTTTTTCTCGTAGATCTTCAGAGGAGGTACACACACGAGGTACAGCGCGGAGGCAGAGTTAACGTTCTATCGAGTCGAGTTCATCTTTGGCATGCAACATCCAACGATCGACGAATAACGACAAAGGATCGTCGCGGAAAACTTCATTGTTAATTTGAACAAAGAATAAACGAAAAGGATTATTAACTGGCTCGTCGATCCGTTCGAAACGGTGTCCTTCGGCACACGGCAGTGTAAAACGTGTGACTTTGAATAGTCCTCGATCCTTCGAACCCGATGAAGAATGTTTCAATTTGATTTATTTCGACGCATTTTTTTATAGCACAGTGCATTTCGAGTAACGTTATGAAATACATTTATCTCTTCCCTTTTTATTATTCTTGATAGTATGTCAACGATCGATATTACAAACGAGAAAATGCACGAAGAAATTCTTTTTTTTTTTTTTGTTTCTTTTTCTTTATTAATCTTATACATTCGCCCGTGTTAATCGAAGGCGAGTCGTCTAACAATTGACATAAGTGTGGCGTTCAAGTATATAATCATCGTGTTGCACACCCGTCCACCCGTTTGCAAGATCCATGGATCATCGATGGATGGAATCGAGACGGAGGTTCGAGAAGCGAGATCGGATCGAGATCGGCAAAAATTCATTTACAGCCCCCTGTATCCCACCGTTTCTTCCCACTTGTCTCTCAAGAATACCGCTTCTATCATCTTCATCGTGCTCGAGGATCGTAAAAACGTACACGCTGTTGAGAAAAACGTCACAGAAGAAGAAACAAGGAACAGACTCCTTTCGTTCTCTTCTACAAACTCAATCCCCCCCCTCTTCCATCTTCTTCCTCTTCTTTCGATTACAATCATCATTTTAAGACGACCAAGCATTGTTCTTGTCTTTTTCATTTCCTTTCCTCTCTTCTTACTTCGTTACATTAAACAGTTACCAACAATTGAGTTTTCAAGATCACTCCGCCGTCCAAGAAACAAGGTTCTTCTCAACCTTCCTTTTTTAAGGACATTCAATCCCTCAGGGATGATACAAACTTTTCCTGAGTTAACAAATATTTCAAAGTATTGAAATATTTTTCGTGACTACATTTAACCCTTTCACTCCAGTTATTTATAAAAAACATTTAGAAACGATATCTTTTGAAAAGTGGAAGCTTTGGAATATTATATTTATTCTTCAAGAGCGCACATACACGTATTTTGCAGTGAAAGGCTTAAATTAAGAAATCAAACCTCGTCCTTGAGGAACTAACCCCTTACGAATGAATTACTCTTAAGTTTGTCGCTTTAGGTGCACGGAATATTTATTTAAAGTAAACCAAGTAACAAATTAATAATTTTTAGTGTGAAGAATACAGCAGAATATTTTCTCTTCTGCAAAGGGTTAACTAGTCATCAAAGAGAGGGAGAAAGAAAAGCGGCAAAGCAAGATCCTTTTGTGCAACGAATACATTTTTTTTTTTTTTTTTCAGAAATCAGAGGAAGATCGATGGAAAAGAGGTACAAGAACCCGCCCGCCGATCTCTCACACTGTCCCCTCTAGGATCTGAAATTGAAACTCGTCGGGATCGTCTCTATATCCGGTCACAAAGAGGATCTTTCCGGTTCACTTCAAGTCCTCGTCGTCCTCATTGGCCAGCAGCTCGTCGATCTGTTTCTCCCAATCTTTATTCAAAACGGTGCGGTTGGTGTCCTTGGTGGTCGTCGCGGCGCCGCTCTTCGTCTCGTTTCCGGTTACGACAACCTCGTAATCCTTCAGCTCCGCTTCCAATTCGCGTTCCCAATCTTCTTCTGCGGAGATTCACAAGCAGCGTTGTAGCTAGTTTCATGCGGGCCACGCGGGGTCTTGTACGGCCAATTTACCATACGTGTGTGTGTGTATACATGTACGAATATATGCGTGTGTGTGTGTGTGTATGCTTGTTATCCATCCGCGATTTTCCAGCCTCGCGTTTCTATTTCCTTCGCGTTGATCTCGCGACTCGCGTGTCTCCGTGTGCCAGTGTCAGAATTAATTCGTGTGTTTGTGTTAGTTTGTGTTAGTCAGGCGGAAGGTAGAAGGGAAAGAGAAGGTGGAAAGCAAAAACTCAAAACACACAGGGTTGGGGAGAAGAAAAAGGGGTGAACGTGAGATATGGAACCGGGGAGACAGCCTTCCGGCGTCGCTCGCTACGCTCTTCCTCCTCTTCTCTACACCTGCCTAAGCTTTCATGTGCCAAGATTTCTAATGGACTTCCGGATTCCTGATTCCTCCAATCACGATTCGAGTTCTAAATTCTTGTCCCGAAAATCCTACCAAAACGATTCATTTTTCTGCTAAATTTTGTCAGTTTTAAATAACATCTTTGTAATTTTTTCAATTGAAATTCGTTTTCTAAGAGCTTTACAGAAGATTTCTATGTAAGTTTCACCATAAATTTTGACTCCTGAGAAACAATTTGATTTTATTCGAATGCAATTGAAAGCTAAATAAATTATAGAATTAAAAAACAGCCAATAACTGCGATACACGTAATAGGTTTGTATTCGATGGATCGTGAACCGAGAGATTTAAAAGGCAAATTTCGCGAACCGGTTTTATCGCGAAAATTTCATCTAAAAGCGAACCCACGTTATCGTTTCCCTCGATCGATGAATTATTTCGCGAGGCAACGGACGAGTTACCGAATTTTTCGCCGGCAACCCTCCACACCCCCTCCGACAACCCTTGCGTTATATCGATTCGTCTTTACATGCGCTCTCCATGTCGAGTCGACGTTCGATAGCCCCGCGAACACCTATCTACATATATATCGAAGACTCTCGATTCCTATTCCTCGTCTCTCCATTTATTCTCACTTTCTTTCCTCTACTCTTTATTTATTTCACCTCCTCCCCTATACTTTTTTTTTTTTTTTCGAAAAATCAGTTGCACCGGTGCACGTGCTCGCACTTTTTTATTCTACGCCGCTTAAGCGTCCGTCCATGTGAAAAGCGCGTTTCTCGATTCATTTATTCCCCGCAACCTCTGCTCTCGTTTCCGTGTTTCTCTCTGTTTTCAATTAATTGCCGCCACGTCGCCTTTTTCTAAACCCCGCGATTTTCGTGTTCTCGTTTCCGGTGGACGGGCGTGTAAACGGGTCGCCTGTGGCCGGCCGTTTTTCCTTCTGAATGGTGTTCTGCGGTTAACACGTTCGCCACCAGAGTACAAACCCCAAAGTTCTCCATCACAGATCACTTTTTCTTACAAAGTAAGCTAAAACAACTTCAGACTATACGTGTCATAACATATTGCTACTTTACTGTAATTATTATGTGGTTATTCAAATTATGCGACAAATTTGATTTTTATTTATTTTAACCCTTGGACAACTCAAGTTTACCCTTTGACTTTTTCCAATTCTTTTCGAAGCTTAAAATATTCCCTTCAGAATTATCTCCATTTCTCTTTCGTTAACAAAATTTAGTTAAATAGCATAAAAGAAAAGATTTAGATCTCGAAGGTATTATGTTACTCAGAATAATAGTAGATACATACATGTACAAAACAATTTTAAATTAACAAAAGCATTATTTTCTCAAGAAATTAATAATGAGAGTTACAATACTATTATTCTGAACCACTCGTATATGTGTGACGCTAGTAGCGAACGTGTTAAAGGTGAAACTCGTCGTTTTATGCGTTTTTAATTGAATTTAATCGGAAGGAAGAATCACTACGAGGACTACACCCACGAGAGACGAGACGAAAATTTACACCTCGATCCCCGATGCTTTTTTTTTATCATTTTTCTTGTTTAAAACACGTATTGTCATTCAACGAATTTTATATGTTACTTCATTTTTTTTTTCTTATTTTGCCTTAATTCTTTATATAACACTTAGTGGATTCTCTTCTCCCGATTGCACAAAATTCGTTCCCTATATATATTTTTTTTTATCTCCTCGCGGTTAATTCCAGATCCTTGACACTGAAGAGAATCGACAAGAGACAATATTTATTGATTAAGAACGAAGACAGACAGACAAACAGACAAACGGACAGACATACAGACACTTAGTCGAGTTTATTCTTTTTTGCTCGTGTTTTCTTTTTACTTAATAGTTTTTCATTTTTATATACCTTTTTTGTTCATTCTCTCTGTCTCTCTCTTTTGCTAAAAGGATTAACCCCTTCTATCGTCTCGTACTTTTTCTCTCTCTCATACACTCGTTCTCTCAAGCGCTCTCTCTCTCTCTCTCTCTCTTTCTCTCCCTTCGCCAAAGTGTCGCATCCTCTACTCGCGTGCGTCTACGACCGCCTATCGTTGCTTTTCTACGCGTTTGCTTCTTTTTTTATATATATCACCCTTCGAATCCGCTCGTATCCGCTTACGATTTGCATTTATTCTCTTCTAATCCTCACCCCTCTTGTTCTTTCACCTCCCTTTCTCTCTCTCTTTCTCTCGTTCACACACACTTTCTCTCTCTCTCTTTCACTCGAACGCGTTTACTCGCTAAAAAGGACGACGACGACGGGTCAATAGCGTCGAAGGATAACGAAAAGAAACCGTCGTAAAATCACCCCCTAAACGGGTCGAAAATAATAAACCAGGGATTGAAAAACGCAACGAGGGCGGAGACGGAACGTATCCACCCGATTCGGGTTACCTTTTGTTGACCACGCGTGAAAGAAACAGAGAAAAAAAAAGAAAAGAAACGAAGAGGGAAAGGAAGGGTTCGGAGGAGATCGTGGACGAGAAGCGAAAACTCAACGTCGGTCTTCGAGACGGGGATAGAAGCTTGTCGTATTATTTTTTTATTCTTTTTTTCTCTGAGGGGTGTACTTTGGATAAATGCTTTTTTTTATCGGGGTCAAACTCTCTCTCCTCTTCTTTAGGCTGTTGACAGAATAAGAATGGAAAAAAGAGGTTGTTTAGTCACATGAGGCATCATCAAACAAGTTTAGTGATGAGAGACGGTCAGGTTTGAGCATGAACAAGGAACTAAGAGTGACTGACGTGTCTAACGTTGATTATCGAACAACAGGGGAGGGTCAACTACTGAAGCACACTGACAGGAATCATGGAGCGCAAGCTGTTCGCAACATCGAACGAGGTACACAAAAAACTACAAGAGAGAACGTGATAAACGGCTCGCTAAAAAGAACGCTGGTGGAAAGAAGGTGGAGCACAGAGAGATCGAGAGTGTCACGATGATCGTATACTCACGGGGGACGGTGTATCTTGGACACCTTGTGTCTTGGGCATTCATCGTTCAATCGGAGGAACGCCCCTTCTTTTCCCTGTACTCGCAGGCGATAAATTTGATACGGAAATTCTGTATTTGCTGTTTGAATATTCATCGAGCCCGCCAGCGAATACAGGATCATAGAAAAGAAAGGAGTTCCTCGTCGAGAATGTATCTCCTGATTCGAAATTTCGTTGGTGGTCGTAACTGAACATCGGTGGCTGATCGTCCAGGTGTGTGTACAGACGAATTTAAAATCAGCGTGCACGCGTGGGCTTTTTTCGAGGTCGATTCGATCGAGGACACTGCATAGAGTTGTACTCGTGCCAAGAGTACTTTCCTCTTTCATTTCATGACAAAACTCGTCCACTTTCTCTCGAAAATCGAGAAATCATGGCAATAGTTAACGCTTTCGCTGCTGGTGATGCGACATACATGATCGAACAAAAAATGAACAAAATAGTGGCCAATGATGCGAGAACAAAAATAATAGCATAAAGTTCAAATTGAATTTTATCTATCTTTGCCCCTTTACCTTTTATTCGCACCTAGAAAATGATAATAATTATTTGAAACAAACACGCCAATAAGTGAAGCTCGATTGCCCTAACAGCGGGGATAAATTAAATCACTTTAGGGTTTCTACAAAGCGACGTGACACTTCAATTTTGCTTGGATGGTGTAAAATATCTCTGGTGTTGCATAAAATGTTGAAAAATAAAAAAATGTTAAATAATGAGGACGGTATAAAAGATTTAAAATAGTTTTAAGATCAATATAGCAAAAGAGAAGAATTTGATTATTTATAAATTATTTCATTGCATAGAACGAAAAGAAATAATTTCACAAAAAGGGTACAGGAAAATGAAATTTTATCCAGCAGCGAAAGTGTTAGTTATTTTTTATTTTACCATCTTATGCAGTTTGTCGATTTTATCAACGTTAACGACGACCAACGATCACTAACCTTTTGGTGGTTGCATCCCGAGCTTTTTCATGCCTTCTCGGACCTCTTCGAGGTCCGTGTCCGAGACCCTCATGCTATCGGACACGAATTCGTGGCCTGGTGAATCGGCCAACGCGTTGCTACCGCTGCCCGTCACCGCTCCGCTGCTTTCCTGGCCAGTGGTCACTTGAACTGTTCGCAAGACAACACTCACGGCTAAACTAGAAGGGTCGGGGAGGAACTGCCTATCGCTAAAGCTCTAAAAGCTTTCTCTATTGCATTCATATTTAATTGTGCTTTTTAATTGAATGAACCGTTGCTGCTCGTTGCTGCACAATCGGACATTTGCATCTAAAAGCTGGCTATAAAATATTTGAAATAAAAGTCATTCTATTTCAAGGGGTGTATTATAGATATAGCTTTTATTAAAGTGATCAAATTTGTATTCTAACAATTTCCACAATACAACTATCCAACCAGAAAAATAAAACGAATAGATAGTCCATATATAAAGTTAAATTGTTCATCAGAATTTTTCGAATTATTTCACAACTATGAAAGGGTCTTTTACCTAGCTTTACGATGCAAATACCATACTGTGAGCTTTCCGTAAGTTTCATTGGAATTTAATCGCGGGAAGCTCGCTGCACTTCCTGACCATCCATCCAGTGTAAGATATTAATTCTTCAACCAACGAACCAAAGCCTCTGAACCGTGTAAACGGATATTTTCTAGGGATAACTGTTCCACGTCCTAATAATGAATCGCGAAGTGATCGAGTTTCACGGGGAAATTTCAAGAAAAGCCATTTTCACCGCGAATACGAACCGATGGAAAGTGAAACTTCGTTGACCGGGGCTTTGAAAGAACAAACGGAAGTTCCTTCGAAGTGCAGCGGTCGCCAGGATCAAATTCTCGTTTAAAGAGAAGGAAATTGGTTCAACGTCCGAAGACAGCAGTCGGAACACAGAAGGGTGAACAACCCCTTGCCGAAGGCTTCAAATTCACATCGAATAATCATCCTCCCATAATTGGGTAGTATTTCCATCCTAGCAATTCTGTATGTCTGACCAGTAAATATATCACATTTCATTCGTCCCATAATACAATTATTTAATAAAGGTTTTAGTAATTAATATAATAATTATAATTATATTATAATAATGTATTAATATATTAATAGAAAGTATTAGCTCGAAAATATTATATTTTATGCTAACCAAGCAAAATTCCCCCCATTATCGAATTTTCCCTCTCCGTCAGTCGCATCCCTTCTGGTTCCGTGTTTTTTGCCTCGAACAAAAAGCCAACCTCTTTTACCAACGTGCTGTCGTATCAATTTTCCAGCGCCGATGCATTAAAATTTCACGAAGAACGATCGTTTCAATTAAATTACCCGAGACATTCGTAATTCCGACGTGCAACAACGGTATGATTTCAATCGTGCCGCGCGTCTCGATAATTTTCCAATCGCGTTCACGGTTTCATTATCGACGGCGTTTCGTGTAGAAAGTTCATTCGGTTTGCGTCGTAAAATATCGAAAAACGATCGTGCCCCGGACGATTTTGATACGGCTGCACGTTGCTCGAACGAATATAATAAATCTACACGACGCATCATCAAACTTTGAATCGTGCCATGCAAGAAGGCGATCCTTGATCAAGGATCGTGTACGGCGCACGACGCTCGTAAAACGCTTCCTACCCTCTATTCACCCCTCGTCGAGGGCGCTGGAACGTCGTCGTGCGCCGTCTAAATCTGTCTCGTCCCGACGATCGGAAATTGACGTGCTACTTTCGGGCAGAAAAGGTATGTCGAGTCAAGCAACTCGGGACTGCGATGCAGACTAAGAGGTGCAGACTGGGGGATGAATGGAAAAAAATGAAAAGAAAGAAATGATGATAATAAAAAGAACGCGGCCACGTGACCACGTCCTTTCTTTTTAATCCACCGATCGAATCTCGGACCGGAAAGTGACGTCGATAGCTGGGAATATTGCCTTTGATTTCGTTCTTTCATCGTTTCATTGCACGCTTTAAAACAACGAGTTTTGTAGGAACAAAGCTGCAGAATGATTCGAAGCGGTCAATGCTGCACCATTGAAGCGCTGACCGATCAATCTGATCGACGATATGTCAGTACGTTACTAAATCTTTTAACAAATAAACGGGATTGTTATACACAGAGTGCTGTATTCATTGTATACCCGATATTGGTGTTTCTATTCGCGTTTTTTATTAGCTCATTCCGGGTATTCGCAGAATTTTTCATATCGATGGTTTCGATCATGAAATATTATGCTACTATCTATTTTTTTTCTTTTAGAATTTTTACCTCATTCGTTTGTTGAAAATATAATATTACTGGTTCGGAATTTCATTTCGTTTTATTAAATCTTTGATGGATGCAGAATCAATCGTAACCAAATGTGTAGAAAGATATCTCAATTAAAATTAATTGTATTCAAATCGAATATTTTATATCCTCGAAAAATGTCTGTAATTAAATTTATTGTATGCTTCAATTAAAACTAGGTGCTTAAATATTGAATATTAAATAAAATGTTTCATATATAGGAAAAATATTCTTTGCAGCTAATTAAACGAGCGCAAAAATACAAAAGTTTAAATTACATACCTTCGGAATGACATAATACAATGGGTTAATATTAAACTCGTTGTTTGTTGCACAATGCATGTAATTCATCTATGCTGCGGTTAAAATCCAACTCTATCTACTTAATTATGTAACAAGTGTTTGTTCTCGATATTCGAGCAACAATTTGCAGACAAATACATGGAATAAATACGGAATAGCCTGAAGTGCCAGCTATCGACTATGCAAAGCCTTTTGGTTAATTTGATCATTTAAAATATCCTCGTTGTTTCTATCAATATGATAAAATATTCGTTCTTCTATTTTTGCAAAGGGTATAATGTATGAGCGAATGTATTATTGACTTACTCTTTGAGGACGTATTTAATTTAAATTGCATGTTGATAAATTAACATTTGAAATATAACATTTCAATCGTCGCAGGTGTACATTGCAAATTTCTAATATTTATATTCATAGTTCCTACTTTTATTGCAGAATGTAGATATGGAGGTCACTGTGATTATAAGTTTAATATAATAACCAAAAGAAAGAATTAAAGAAAATTCTAATTGGAAAATTAAATTTGGAAATTTTAAATTTATTCAGTAATTAAATTCGTCACTTCGCATCTTCTTTCTTAGAAATTATTTATAGGTATTCCAGAAATAAAAATTTCAAGTAAAATTAGAAAAAAATTGTAAATTTAATTATCAACGTAAATTAACTCACGAATAAGTCATCAAATCTTCGTATGCTGAATGTATTGTCCTCAAAGGGTTAAAATGAAGATACATGCCCAAGAAGGGACATTTTCCGTTTAATGCAAAGATATTGCAGCGGATCAATGGAACCAAAACGCAATGCACATAATTGAAGTGTTTATGTACGATCGAAAGGGTCGAACGGTGGTATAGGAAAATGTATCGAGGCAAGAATAATAATATCTAACGATGAAAAGTAGAGGTCGAACTCGAATTACCTTCAGGTTGATTCACGGTTCCGGTGGAGGTCAGATTTTGGTTGTTCTCTGCCTGGCTGGCCATCGCGTTCAGCTCGTGGCTCTGGCGGAGGACCGACACCCGGTAGAAGTAGTTCCGCCAGAAATTCTCTTCGGATATTCTGCACGACACGGGGAATTAATCATCGGTGTGAACCACCTCGAGAGCCGATACAGAGCCTTGGCTTCCGATTCACGGTGATCGGACACCGTTTTGGAAATTGCCAATTAACGCGACCCACACTCGTGTACTGATTTCATTTACATCGGTAAATAATCGATTCGCTATTAGGTACATATGCTTTACACCCACTGTCCAATGGATTATCGACCAATCAGACCCGTCTCAAAATCGATTCTGAAAATACCTCTGATGTTCAAACTTGAAAACGTTTGAATTTTCAGAAGACACATTGTACCCAAATTAATTTAAATATTCACAGAATTTTGTAAGGCGAATTGAATTGGAAGAAGAAAGATACTCACACTTTCGGTACAAGCTGGAATCTCATGTCTTTCAGATTCGGGTCCAGAGCAAGGGTGGCTTCTGCCATCGGTTGCACTGCCTCGAAGTCCCATGGGAAATCTACTCCTTCGGGTGGGGGCCTCAGGAAGTTACGTTTATCCTGAAATCAGTGTCCAAATGTAGCAACAGCGATGCAAAGATTGTTAAAGAATGTATCGATTGTGTTTCAATTTCCATTCTAATAACCCATTCCAATTAGACATTTTATAATTTAAAGTTAGACAATTTTGCTACATTTTATTTTACAGATACGGAGAATTTGTTCGAAAAATTGGCACCGTACATTTTCGTTTAAACCATCCTTTCTATTACGATTAAAATCGTATAAATTATTCCGGAATACATTAACTCGCAACAAGCAGATGAACGCGAACCAAAGGATGGAAGATCAGCATCGACTATCTGATAATCTCCGCTCATTACGAACCACGATGAGCACCACGGGAATCGTATCCCGGGTATTCGCGGGGTCTATCTTTGCGACAAACGAACACTTTGTGCGCCGTGTGTTCGCCGTGTGCACGTGCAAGCCCATCAACGGAATTCAATTGGCCCGGTCTGCGTGTGTTTCTCCAAGCTTCGTTTTCCCAGGGAATCGCGCGAACACGCCGCGTCCAGAACTCTCGACGAACAACAAGCGAGTAGGTATAGTCTGATAGTGGCATAGTGGAGAAGGAATTACTCACCGTTGAGAGAGATAAGCATTCCTCGCGCAATACATCCTCGTTCGGTGCACCGACCCAGGGTGCAACGGCCTCTCCCTTTTCGGTGTGCTTGTTGGCAATGAAAGCCTCCTGTTCTTTGTTCAGTTCTGCGACCAATCTCTGAAATTACCATTAAATTCCACGATTAGAGCAGCTGTCGCGGCACAAGTGCCGCCGGACTACGAGACAGAGTGCAATTAACGGTGTCATCGATAGTCTCCCTACTTCAGTTACGGAAATAGCTACCACCGTCTGCTGGCGCAAAACTGAAGAGCGGTGTGGCACGTTCATCGGCATTCCCGTTTTGGTTAATTAATTAAATGATTCTTGTCTGTACTTTAACCTCTTTAACCTGACGTTTCCGGAGAACGATCGAAATTTTGTCGTGTTTCATATCGTTCAAGATATCCCCCATCTTCTAAAGGTATCGTATTATGAAATATTTTTATTTCATATGAAATTGTAAGAATAAATTATTCCTGTGCTAAAATTGGAGACAATTTTATAAGTCAAAATTCGCGCAACGTACGAAAGGAGGGGTTAAAATATACCGCGTCGTAGATGTTTGGCATCCATTCTTGTGTCCCTTTGATACCGGTAAAAAGCAAAGATATTCGCGCTTTTAACGCCGTATGAATTATTCATTATACTCAAGAACAAAGGTCATGCAAAAACTTTATTGTGGGCTATTAGAAGTTATCTCGCCGAATTTCACCCCTCGTAGCAATATTTTCGACCGAACTTCTCTTTTTCGAACAATGAAACGTCTTCGTTTAAGAAAACGGCAGAATTAAGAAAAACAAGGGACGAAACATACCGTGGATAAAATAGAGACGACGGAAGGGGGGGACGGAGCAGAACAAATGGAAAGGATCGGGTTGAGGACGAAGAAAAATGGATGGCTAAGGATCAGGGTGATACGAAGCAACCAAAAAGGATTAAAGACTTTACTAAAGGTAAAGCTCGTCTGGACCAACCTCCTTATTATCGCGCTTGTATTTAGGTCAACGAAGTTCTTAACAATCCCCGACTCGATGGGGTCTTGATACTAAGCTCGAGGAACATCGATAGCCGACTTAAAGGAACCGATATCGATGCGGCCCGGGCTTCGAGAATTCAGTTAGACGAAACGCTTTCCCTAATTTTCGATTAACGAAGTATTTAGATTGACGAACTTCTTGACTTTACGCCGGGGCGAATCCCGGGAACATCGAAACTATTCAACTTTCGTTCAATGAAGCTGATTGCCAACGTATTGTGACTCGAGTGACTCGATATGGTTGACTGTTCCACTGGATGGATTCGATTCGATTCGAGTACCATTTCTGCAGGGTAGATTGGAATCGAAATTGAAAAGAATACCTTTTCGCAGAAATGTTGTAATTCGAACAATATTGATTATTCATTATCTTTGATAAATAAAATGAACACGACGAAAAATTTTAATAAAACAAAGGAATCTTCAATCAGGATAATGAAATCTTTATCTAAAATTCTGAAAAAAATTTGAAACTGGTAAAATAACACGAATAGCCAAATAGAGTACATTTATCCCATAAAAATTCAAAGATACAATTGATTCGATTTAATTTCAATTTATACATGTAGCTGTACCAGTAATATTCACAATATTGGATTTCAATGTACTTCTCGAGTGATCTTTGAAATGAACTCTGACAAAGTGCCCACTCAATTTCGCAAGATTCGTGTTCCAAGTGACCGTGTTATACGTAGGACTTTCGACCGGGTGACTTTCAAGACCAGTAAACTCTGACTCCGCGAAGGCCTTGAAGAAATATAACCCTAATGTATTAAAGATATAGAGTGAGTACCCTGCGGCGCCAAGGCTCACGCTCGGTTAAACCTAGCTCCCTTATTATCGCTTGTATTTGGGTCAACAAAGTTCTCGACTTCTCGCAGACAGTGCATCACCGTCGCGACGATAACATTCTTCGTCCACGACGATCGATATTTTTGTTTCAACCCTTTACATCACGAATCATTTTTTATGTAAACGAATCCACCTTAATTTGTGCAAATCAAAGTTTCTTTTGAAAGTTCTTTATTTTATTATATTCTATTCTGAGGTAGTCCAACAATATGCTTCTAAAAATTAAATATCCGACTTTTTAATTTCCATTAAAAGGTACAATACCTCTGGCTGTAATGAAAGAGATAAATAAGGCTATGGTAAGTTATGTGCCGCCCTAACGACGCCAACGTAGTATAAAGGATTAAACGACAGCAATCTGAAAGTCGAACAAACGACCTTTTGCCACCGGCAGAAATTGTCCACGAGATCGAGTGCCATTTTTCTTCGTCGATACGCGATCCATGAAAACTTGCCGTTGTTTACTTCTTCGTGTGTTCATATGCTCGTGGGTACAAACGATTTCACGATACAATGAAATCGTACAAATTGTCCGCCGCGCCCTTTCGAGCGGAAACAGGGCGGTGCGGGGGTAGTGAAAACAGGAAACGAGATTTCGCGAGGTTCGTTGATTGGAAAAAATGAAAAATAGGCTTACCGGGGTCCAGGCGCGGTTTTTTGTAATGTTTGCTTAGAGAGACGGGATTAATCGAACGAAATTGCTTGTCGTTTTATTTTTCGGTCGATAGGTTTTGTTTGAATTTTAAGCGAAACGCGATCGCGAAACAAACGACCGGCAACAGAGCGATCGAAATTGAAATGAATTCGTTGATTGGCACTCTGGAAATGGATATATCGTAATTTTATTTAGGAAACATACAAAGCACGCTCTTCATTTGTTACGTTTCTTTTGTCAACCCCTTAACCTATAATTTTTCTACTGGCTGCGTCAGAGCTAAATATGTATCGTTTCGATGTTGAAACAAATGAAGAAAATCGAAACATTAAATATATTCCACACTTGACAAGCCTTGACTATATAAATTGCGATTAGAACTAAATTTAAAATTGAGTTTTAATCAAAATATAAAGGTTAGAGGTCACATTTGAAACAGGGGTGCGTCACGTGTGTGATATTATAAGGCAAGGAGTTAATGCTTTTAGTATTTAAAAGCAATTTTATAATTCTTGAAGGTGCATCAGAGAAAAAGTGAGTGTTTTTTTAACCGCTTCTTATGGAGCAATAACTTTCGACCCATCCCCTGCGAAGACCATGGAATTTGTTCACCGGTGGCCCAGAAAACCGGGTTTATTTTTATTCCGCCACCAAGTCGATGTGGCGTACGTCACACTTTTACAATTGTGTGCACGTCCCCGGTGGATTTTTACAACCCTCCGTCACGCGAATGTACAAGTCCGGTACCATTAAGTCGAAACCGCGGCTTCGATTCATTTTCCACGTGCGGAACAGCAATTTTTTTCACGGTACAAAGATTCTGTGCTTTACGATCTTCGTCGCACCGCTCTCGATCAATAACAGAAATTATGGCCCGACAATACTCATAAATCAAGCAAATGAGGTTGTATGCAGCGACATGGATCAGCGATGGCTGAACTGCAGCTCGTTGACTAGTTTCATTATGAGTTTCTCAAATGATGTATAGCTTTGAGGTCGACAGTTTGAAACGTGAATAGTACTGGCATTAATGCAACTCTATTAAAAACATTTTTTAAATAAATACTGAAATATTTCTATATCTGAGACGTAGATTAATTCAAGCTGATAAAATATAAAAAAAGATATAGCTGGTTCCCATTAGACAATTTTTGTCTGTCACCGAGTATTGTTCACCATTCAAATTGTTCAAGTCAAAGTTTACAAAACGACAATGAATTTAAACTGAAATCGTTGTTAATTCAATAGTTCATTACCAAAAGATCAACAACTGTAACATGACGAAGCGCTTTAATTAATGTTCATTATTGCTGTTTGAAATAGAATTTTAATTCAATATCATACAGAAGATCAATTTCCAATTTGTGTAACTAATTCATTGTTTATCACAATGAAAAGGATCGTGTGTAACGATGTATGATTATAATTATTCAAAATACCATTGTTCTATTTTACAATTCAAATTTACAAGTATGTTTAATTAATATGATATTAATTCTATTTCAATTTCATTATTTTATTTCTATTTTTCAAACTTTAATGTTACTCTAAATATTACTTAGCCAGAATTTTAAATTGAAAATATTAAAAAAAAAATAAATATAACCTAACCCTAATCTCTGCACCCACGATTTCATTCAGAGACCATCGTACAGCCGCCCATTCGAGGCTGATGCTTTCTCATCGCCACCGTGTGCTCGGGTCACCGCGAATTTGATTTGGCCGACCGTGTCGCTATATCAAGGGGGATCCTGACCTCCGGAAACGGCGAGCATTACGTGAAAAACCTTGCGAAATACCTTCCGGCTTGACGGATAGGAAGCAGTGAATCGATTTCTGGGTTGGACAACCTGGAGAAATGAAATAGCGTCTGCTGAAGGATTCAATAGCATTCTTCGAAGCAGACACTTCGAATCCAGCTGGAACGTGGAATGTATAACTTTCTTTCCGTTTCCATGAACGCGTAAAAACGACAAAGGGGGAACTCTATGCAGGTACCTTGAAACGAATGTTTCTTTATTTAAGCAAGAATATCGATTCCGCGAGAGAATTGATTTAAAAGTGCATTCGCGTTTAGAGAAATGAAAAGTTTTTCCATTTCGAGGAAGTTATCGATAATGGAACAAGTCTATGTCGGACGCGTTTCCACTTTAAAATAAAGTACCTTAATCATTCTTGTAATTTAAAGTAAGAGACTTGAAACTAAAAATACTTTAAAACGTTTTTGTCTTGCGGTAAGGAATGCGAAGGTAATGCTATGTAATTTAATAGTGAATGGCTGGGATTTAGTGGTTATGGTGGGTCATTCTTTTACCCACCTCCTTGCGGAGTGACCTAGTAATCAATATTATTTCCCAGAGAAATTTCACAGGTCTTCTAGAATAAAACGAGGGCTTAACTACAAAATTCAGTGTTAAAATTTAGTTAAATTTTGTATTAAAACAAATAAGGGGTGTCTTTTTATTAAAAAATAAAATCAACAAATTAAATGTTCTACTGATTCTAAAAAGACCTGTCTCAACCTCTATTCCGTATACTGGCTAACCACAATTAAATCTCGTAATTACTTGCTCGCAATTTTCGAACTCGTTAAAATTATTCTGTCACGTCGTAACAACTTTGCTCGAACTCGAAAATGAAATCTTCGCGGGTACTCAATTAGCTCTGAAAATAATGTCAACTAAGAACCGTCCACGGGTCGTGATTCATTATTTTCACGCACGAATTTTCATCACAACACACAGCTTCGCGTGATTTTCCCGTCCCGTACACGGGAAAGCACTTCTTGCCCGTCGGTGAGCAGATTTCTAGGCAGAAAATTCATTTTACATCTTAACGTGGATATTCCGCGCGAGTCGACGGTTCTTAACGAAAAATGATTTTAATCGCGAGCAGCCGGCCAACTGTGAGAAAACCTGCACATCCTATCCGGGAGGGAAGTCCTGTATTACGGTCACGTGGGGGCATGAAACGTGGCTCGAATGACAGTGATCTTTATTCGCGCCAAGTCGTTTCGAAGGCATGGAATTACCGTCCAGGGATTAAAGCTCCCGGACGGAAAAAGAAGTCGTTTGCTCATCGAAGTTTCGATTTCTGATAGCGGTCTTCCGGTAAATAAGGAGGGACCAATTGAGGCGTTTATTGCCGTGGGTGCTGTCGCCAATGACTGGCGCCTCAAATCTTATGTAACGGAATAGCTGGTATAAAAATAAGGTCGATATAATTTGAATGAATAAATTTAAAAGTAAACGATTTATATCCTTAAATATGATTAATTATCATGGTGCTTCCAATTTTGTATAATTGAATAAAAGAACAGAGAAAAATAAAGTTTGAAAAGCATTATTATTTAAGGGACCAGGCTAAAAGTTTAAATTTGAAAATTAATAATTCTGATGTGTCTCATAACAGATATTATGTTAATGAAAATTGCCATCATTTTTTCACTGCTCTCTAAGGAAAGTTTTAATGCAGAATGTTTTATAACAGAGACGTTTTTTGTCTAATTATGTACATTAGAATAATTATCTCTTATCACGTGCAGAAAGCACACTTTCTACTGATAAAAATTGATGAGGCTTTTATCTGAAGAGTAATAAGCGGTAGTGGTAATAAAATGGCTAAGAGTATTTGCATCCATAGTGAAGAATCGATTTTTTAATTAAGTCTTAACTACTATAACTTAGAAATATACCATACCAGGCATGGCGAGGCTGAAACTGACCTTGTGGCTTTTTAATACACGAGTAACACTTTTATCATTTTCATTCTCATGGAAAAAAATAATAGTATAAATAATAAATGAATTAGGATTTGTGATATGAGAAATGAAATAGAAACCATGTCACATTTCAAAACTAATCGATTTTCATCTAAATTATAAATTATATCTCTTATCAAAGCTCTGAAAACCGCGAGAATATCAGAAACTTCAATGTCATGGTGTCTACGATGATGGTGATTTTCTGATATTGGTTTTCTGGATGAGCTGGGCGTTGGGTTTCATGGTCTGGAGTGTTTGAGATCGGCTCCTATGATTCTGTAACCTTGGTATCGGATCTCAGAACGCGCCTTGAGGTTTTGATAACAGCTCTAGTAACCTTAAGGTGCTCGATATTGAGTCATAAGATGCTAGAAGCATTTCAAATTACTGATACGCTCGATAACGCGTCCCTCAATCTTCCATGCTTTCGATATTAAATTTTTGTACATCTCACAGTACTAAACACAGTACACGTTTAAGAAACAATAATAATTTATTCGAATAAATTACTTTTTTAACACCCCTGATTCACTTTAGTTTTGTCTATAATTCAGAAATTAATAATTAATGACTCTGAAGGGTATTTTAAAGAAAATTTCCAAATATAATTCAATCGATTAGCAAATAAAATTATTGAGACCATTATGTCAAATGTTGACATAATAAAAACACACCATAAACTTTCCTCAACAGGTAAGAGGAAGTCATGAAAGTAGACAACGATTTATAGCAGCACACTTCCTCTCGACTATCTTACGGTCTCTTATCAGAGCTCGATTAAACCCCGCAGTTCTATCAGAACGAGCCACTTTTATTTGTGTTGAACGATAGTCCTTGTTTCGATAAGATTTCCCCTCGTCAATTCTTTCCGTCAACATTCCTTTACCTGGATCATCGACAACCTTTCAATCGTTCCTGTACGAAGAAATATCCGACGTCTGCCTATCGGAACGGCTGTCAAGTGGCACGCGTTATTACCGAGGATATCGTCGTTAAAGAACGAACAATCATTGACGAGCACCCGTCTCTTGAACACCGACCCAATTTTTAATAGAACGAGACGGCGCCGATGAAACAACCCCCGAACAAAGACTGGCCACGATTTTTTGCGAGCGACGTCCAAAAAACAACGATTCTTTCTCGGCACGAACACATTAAACCGTCGCCATAGTTATTCCCCCAAAATTCGGGTTACATCGTGACTTGGCAAACCAGAATTTCGAGCAATCAATGCCCCTCTTGGGGCTCTTTGTATCGCGGGGTTGATCCATTGATTCTCACAAGTAAAAAATAATGTTATTTTCAAGATAATAATGGTCCATTCAAATGGATATTTAAATTAAGTATCCACTTATATTAATTCTTGAATGACAGACTCTGGAGATTCAAAACAATTCTCTTAAATTTTCTAAATAAATCCATCACTGATTCTATTAGGAATTTTAAAATTTGTTAAAAATAAAATTATTAATCAATAAAACTTGCAGTAAATCCTGCCTTTAATTTTATGAGAAATAAAAGATAATGAATATTTTATTACAGAGCGTTTTCAGGAATCAAGATATGCAAACACTCCTCTAATCGGTATGTGCAAACGTGGAAAGAATCGGAATAACACAGGCGGGGCGGATTAGGAGGAAGATTGATAAGGGGATGATTGCGTTTAATTCTAATTACCCTATGTAGAATTATGTTATGATAGAATGCAAGGGCTTGTTCGAACAATCCCTCCGACCTTGACCCAAAACCTTATCGCCTATTGAGCTCTATTATAAACGCGTAACGCCCTATTTTCCATTTTCAACGATTAATCTATTCGAGAACTACCCTTTACGTAATGTCTACTTTTGCACGAACATCACTTCAACAACTATTTTTATATTCCACGAATCGTAAGAAATATTCATCGAGAAAAATTAGATAAATATATTTAAACCTTTCAGTTTATTAATACACGAAGAAATAAAAGAAATGAAAAAATAGATGAATTGATAATATATTTTTAAAGTAAAAAATTATATCTGTAGAATTTATCTAGCGTGACTTAAATTACGATATAATTTTTATACTTTTGGTCAACAATATATATGCAAATGTTGCGAAACGAGAACCTTCGATCGATCCGTAACCGAGCCTTGGCAGTAATGGTTTCGCCATGTTTAATCATTTTACCTCCAAGAGTTTCTTTTTTTTTTTTGCACGCCGCTAAAAACAACCAGTCTCTGATAAAGCGGTGCAGAAAAATGCGTGGATAAATATTCAACGTTGCAACGAAAGCTTCCCCGAGCGACTTATCGATCCGTGACGGTCTGTCCCTGCACTTCTGTTTCTCGCTCGAACTTCTATCAAACGTTTCTCGTCCGAACCGAATCACGATATGTAAATTTTCACCAAAAAACCGTCTTCTGAAACGTCGAATGAAATATTCAACCGGTTCGCGGAGAAATATAAGGAATTCCAGGGGGAGCGTTTGGCGTTGGAAAGGAATTTCACGGTCCTGCGTCTCTGTTTCTTGGTCAAAGTTATCAGTCGAATCAAGATATGCAAATTTCCTCCAAAAAAAAAACTCTCGTGGCGTAAAAATTCGAGGAGAAATTCCATGGAATTCCAGCGAGACCGGTCGGTGTCGGACAGGAATTTCACGGTCCTTGACAGGTTTCGAGTGGACATCGAGTGCGCCAGGATCGGATTGTGTCACGCGAAGCGTATTCTCGATACGTAACTCCCGGTTACGAGACAGTGACGATCCTCGAGGACAATTCTGATCGAGAACAAGCAAAACGACGACCGATCAGAAACGTTCCTAAGAAGAACAGGCCTATTGATCCGCGGAACAAGTGCCAAAGAAATGGCGGTGGCTCGTCCCTGACGTAATATCCGTGGCTGATAGAGAAAGCTCCATTTACGATTTTCTTCCCGTTCCCGGGGGACGAACCACGGGAGTGCTGTTTCTTATCTTCCCTTCCATTTCTCCACTCCCCCCTCCCCTTTCGTGGCTGCACTATCTTTCGCTCTTCCTTTCTCGACAGGACACTTCGTTTCTTCGTCGCCGTCGGTGTCCACCTCTCTCGTAATCCACTCAGATCATTTTCTTACCTCGATAACGTATCCAGCTGGGCTGGCTGGTTCTTCACAATTATTGCCAGAGCTCTCGCGGCTGCACTTCGTCGAATAAAATTATTGTTTTATCGGTATTAAACGTAATGCTTGCGAACGGCGCTGATAAAACGTTTTTCATGTGTTCAGGAATTTTTTCTTGCAGTAAAGTTTCTTGACAGGATAATTGTGGACTGCTCAGACAATGAAAATTTTAATTTAATTCTATATTAAATTTTTTAAAACTTATACCTTGATTAATTCGTAAATTTAAACTGTTTCTTGAAGTATCACATTATTTTACAATGTCTCAAACCCTTTCATTTGAGAACTGATATATCTCATCGAAACATCATTGTTGGTTATAGATCTGGGTTACGATTGTTCCAATTCCGCGATTCTAAGGTTAAAAATATCGCTCATTAAGGGAGGTCAGAAATGGCTTACACGACCACGCGCGAAGCAAATTAGAATTCGTCGAACACGTGCCGGACAACAGAGGCTGTAGCCGTGTTCCAAATTGCACAGCCAGTTCTGCAACAACTTCTGTAATCAACGGCGACAAACGTAGCCAACAATGTTGCGTAATTATGCGGAATTAAATGGAACCGTCCACGGAAGACGGCCCCCGTCCATGCGGTCGACGACGGAAGGTGCAAGTGGTATAGGTCGGCCATGGTCAGACAGCGCCAGTGGAAAAATCAACGGCTACGGATATAGAGTATGACACTCGTGTGATGTGTGCACGGCCGACAGGATGACGTTTATGACCGTTCATTGAATTGTTTGCAAACTGATATGGAACTTTGTCTCAATCTAGTAAGTGGATTTCACTGTTTGAATACTTTCAAAACTATGGACGTGTCTATACGTTCGAGAAAACTTTGTTGTTGTAGACTTTTCACGCACCTGTGTACTTTCAAAATTTCTTTAGCTTCTAAGAGAAATCAAAGATTCACGAAGAATTTTGCCACGAGAAAAATATGTGAAATTACTCATTTTATAATTGCAATTAATACCATGACTCTTGATCACAAATCCTTATAGTTTAAATAAATAATTATACTTTCAATCAGTCAATTGTTGGGAGTTGAGATCGCATGTATCATCAAATCTTCGAGAACTGAAATCGGTTCACGACAGTGGTAACGAGGTAAACGGAAGTGACAGTGGGAGGAAGGGGAATATAGTTAGTTACGAACTGTGACGGACACGTAGCCGGTTACAGGATGTTCGGTAGTAAATGGTAACATGAACGATAGCGACAAAACGTTTGCGGTCCGGCATAGTTTCTCGTTGAATGTAGGTCGTTTGGCAAAGACACGGTACGCTCTCCAGCCTCGTAAAGCGTCCGTACAAAGGGGTCGTTTGATAAAATAATCGTATTATCGTGAACACGAAACGCAGCCCGTCGTACAAACCACACTGTGAACGTGTTTTCGATGTCCTCAGAACCCACAGGTAAATCGATATCGGATGTCAAGAAAACCGACTTCATTTAGTAATCAATTTATTGACTGCCAGTTAACACTTTCACTGCCATAATAAAATTGAAAATCTGTAGCAACTATTGAAGATACTATCCATTAATTTTCCAGGATAAACATTTAATTCGATATCATATAAATTAGGTGATATGTTTTTGCAAAATTAAACAAATTTAAAACTTAAATTAAAAAATTAGCTATCTGCTTAGAGTACATCATCAATTCAATTTTGGACTAAAAATCACCTCATTTCCGCTTGTACTATCAATGACATCTTACCCCCAATAATTAACAGGATCCCAAGGCCGTGACATCAAATTATCGGCAACAAACGTGTTAATAAACGAAACCTTCGAACTTTGTGCTTTTATTCGTCGGTGAAGTGCAATCGAAGACGCTTCAATTGCAGATTAAGTTCTCAATTTCGTCCGTGACACTTGGATGGCCGCGATTCGCGGCCTGCACCAGGCATTCTTCGAGCCGCGAACTCGTTATTGGTCCGAGTTCCATGCGGTCCACACGATCATCGATTACTGAAGATCCGCGGTCTGACTCGTCCCCGTAGTTTAACCCAGTTCGAGAATCCGTCGTCGACGTGATCGAAGAAAATGTCAGCGGGGTGGGAAAAAAAACGAGGGTTGCGAAGGGCGAGGCGTGGACGAGGGTGGAGCAGAGAGAGAGAGAAAAAAAGACGCAGCGTCGGCGGACAATGAACGGAAAACGACGACGTGTCGCGACGCCACGCTTCTTCCCCGTGACCCTGGATCGAAAGTCGGACACCTGCGCTTTTCTCGATGAATTTCCACGTTGTTCATCGATTTCCGGCGCCCTTTCAAAGCGACTCGACCGAACGGAATAAAAAAAAGGCCAAGGGACAACTAACGAGTCTCTAAATATCGGGGTTGTTAACTTGTTTACAATCGTTTCTTGTTTACTAAAGTCTTTCAAGATGAAATAGGCTGATAATAAATAATGAGAACGGTGTGTTGATTTATTACAGGACTGTTTGTTCTATTTACTTAAAAATGGATATTAAACTTTGAAATATAATTTACAAAATCTTATATTATTGAAGGTGGTCTATGATATATGGATTTTCAATTAAGGGCTAGTAGGGTGGATATCAATTAATCTTCGAACGTAGGATATCTGACTGATCGTGACCCGAATTACCAAATACACCTACATAAGAATATTTGGATTAAATTTCTAATAAACAAATATTCTAATGTTTGAAAACATTAAAAAAACTATAATCTAAAACTCAATTAAAATTAGTACTATTTTAATCTGAAACAAATAACAGTAGAATAAACACACCATTTGTCATACCAACTGCAAATTTTTGCAAGGAAATAATCCTACTGTTGAAAAATGAAATTTGTACTGTCCATTAAATAAAATGAGAATATCGAAGCCCAATTAAGTGATAAAAATCATAATTAAAAGTCCACGAGGATGTTCTGCCAAATGCTTTCAATGAAAGCTCAATTTTAACAGGAAAAAATGATAGATGAACGGTCGAGCGTCGTTCAAAAGACAATATCTTGTCACATTCATCAATTACGATCTGTATAAAAGAGTTCACAGTCGACGCTACACTATTCAACACGAAGTACATGTTTCATACGCGTGGACAGAACTTTCTGATAGACCTAATATTTTCTCTACCGGCGGAATAGTTCCGTGAAAGGGGTATGATGACGAAGAGACGGCGCGAATGTCGCTCGACGCTTTTGAACGTCGAATTAATTCTGTCCGACAGAATGCGCCAGAGAAATTGCATCGGTCGCGATCGTTAGCGGCTTGGACGAGCCATTATCCAAGCACGGAAACTCGATTACTCTTCCGATTCGACGGAACTTTCGGCGGTGTATCGCGTCCGTGTGACAACTTTGCCGACGCACCGGAACCTCGACCGGTGTCCGTCACCCCTTCCGGCGTCAACGATCTCAAACTTCTTCGAGGTACCATCAGGTTTATCAGCTTGCTTTTAGCGATAATCGAAGATCATATTACGATGATTTTGGATCACAGGAAATATGAAGAAAAAATGACACATTTTAAAAAATTATGAATAACTTACAGAAACTTTAAAATTCTCGATATTAAAATTATAACAATATATTTTTTAATAAAAAAAAACATTAATTCTATGTATACTCAATTTTTGTCCAAACTTCGGATTGAAAATTATTCCGATCGTTTGACTGAACGTGTGGATAAAAATCCTCGTACCTTTCGAAAACTTTATGCTCCTAATAATAAACGACCTACTTTTTCGCACCGTTTCATACACTATTTCTCTTTTACGACTCGTGCAAGGAACACCTCGATAGTATCTTCGTTTCGCCATTCAGAAAGGGGCGGCACAATATCGTTCATTTTCGAAGTCTGGCCGCATATAAATCGACGGGACCAATCGAATGCGTTTATTTGCAAGTCCATGAACGTCTATTCAGAATTTCTAAGTGAATCTTCCTGCGCGCTAGCGAGCACGTGTCAAGGCCGAATCGCGACCCGGCAAACTTCCGTTTTCACAGTTGGCGCACAGTCTATCTCTACGGTTTTGAAGAGAAAAGCTTATTAGAGAGCTGGATGGAGCCGCTGCTATCTAGAAGAGGCTGAGGACATGTACACACGCAATTTCCGGCTTGTAATTATAGGCACGAGTTGCGAGTGCTGCTTAAGGGAAAAGCCACCACTTTCGTGGTTCGTTTACGACGAAACTTTCGTCTAGACACAAGAAATACGATCTCGTGGACGTCTACTTTGCCGGGGGAAGAAGTTACGCGTTTCTTCAGCTAGAAAGCATCAAACGGAGACCGGGTTGGCACGCTTCACCGAGCAAACTTGAAAATATTGCCACGAAATGGACGCTGGAAAACAGCCCGTATTTCTTGGGCAACGACCAATTACGGTTCGAATAGTTTCTTTTTCTGTATGATAAATTGATGCCGATGGTTCTCGAAATAATGTGCATCGCGATTTAGGGATCTATTCCAACAGGAAGTTATATGCCACAAAATGTTCAATGGGACTTTTATTGTCCCTTAAATGCCATTCAAATTATTATACTTTGTTTGAAATTATCGAATAAAAATTACTGATCTTAATTGCATAACTTTTCATAAACAATGCCGATGTTCTGGTATGGTTTCTTCAATTGAAATTGCAATTGGAATGAGAATGGTGTTTGATTAATTGTCGGACGAGATTTAGTGCGGTAATTAATTTGCAAAAGGAATCAACATTCGGTAATTACCCAGGGGATGGAAATGCGCGATGAGAATTAATTCCTGAGAAGAACGCAAATTATTCGTAGAAAATAGAGCCTCGTTATGTTTGGATTTCGTGTCTGCCAGCTAGTCTCTGCTGGTGAAGTGAATTTTCCCTGTTAAATTTCACGTTAAACCTGGCCAGTGAATATTATAAGGTCCAACTAAATTCTGGGTACCAAAATTTTAATTATTTCTGTACTTTGAAGAGCATTTTAGTAGAAAACTCAATGACCCTTTTCATGTATTATTCGAAGTACAAATTATAAATAAGTTATCATTTTGTGAATCACTGAAGAGAATAATTACAATTAGTCATGCATCCAAAATTTCTTTTCTTCGATCGGTTAAGATCCGTCACTTCGTGTCTGAGGATCCATTGAATGTTTTTCCGGCCGATCAAGTTTCAGTAAGGATTATAGCACCGTCTGAAGATTTCAGGCTGGATAAGCGAAACGCGCCTCCCGTCTAATTGGAACGTTTAATGAGCGACCGGAAAGAATACCGGAAAAGCAACGGCATAATTAACAGAATTCTATCCCAGTGGAAGGCTAATTGGCGATGCAAGCTACATTTTAATGAACACACCGGTTAGAAGAAGCTGAACTTCCGGTTTCGATAGGTGAGTTCCCAAACGAACCAACTTTCGAATACCTGTTTTACTGGAACTCCAACGGGCACCGTCGAACTCCCCCCGCGCTTCTGCCCCCGCTGCTTGCGTTATAAAGCGTTCCAATAGAGGAACGAGCGAAGAAGCGTAAAACTTTTGAAAACTTCTGAATTCGCTTAAACGAGGCTAACCTTTGCTCCCGTTGTGAGAGGAAAGCGACCAGATAATTCGGTTTCTGCTCAACAATCGTCCGTTCAACGAGGGATCATTGTCGAAGAAACGGGGGCGTAGAAAAACACGGCTTTCAAGGAAGGATAAAAGGGAATGCAAGATAAAGAAGAAACAGGACTTTTAACGGAACCTTCGCTACTTTCTGAACATTTTTACTTATGCCTATTGTACCTGAAAGCTCTCTGGTACATCAATGGGTATATTATAAGCAAAATTCTTAGAGTCTTGTCTTTAATTGAACGCCCATTGATATATTATGAGATCAAGATCCCTCTCGTGGCAAGGGCAAAAAGTAATTCCACAAAAGGGAACAAGGGGGCATGAACGATCGAACGGAGAGGATCATTTGTGCCGACACGCTCAACCCGGTCGAGGACGAATCGATAACCGTATCTCATCCTTGGAAAATTCAACGTACGCGTACGGATCGGATCGCGCCAGTGAAATTATCGCGGAATCGACGAACTAATCGACTTAGCCAGCTCGTCAATCTTCCTAGAATAACGTACGGGCTCCTGTTTTCGAGTTTAGAGTTGATTAGTTTAGCGAGCTAACGATAGCTGGGAAAGGCATCGCACAAATCGTACTGTCTCATCGATCGGCTGTTCGGCCAGTCGACGAAACACACAAACGTATCGATGCTTTCAGGCCGAAATAGAGAAACTTCATTTTCTCCCCTTTCTCGCGTATCGAATTCTGTTTTTCGAGCGAGCAGAAAATGGTGGTTCTTTACGGGCGACGCGTACCGGTATAAATTCAACGAAAATCCATCGACAACCGACGACAAAGGGACGAGGAGAACGATTTTTCGATAACCGCGTAAAAATTCTCGCCAATGTTTCACACCCATCAACCAATTGACGAGCAAAAAAGGGGGGTCGAAAGCAATTAACTGGTCGTCAAACGCGGGCTATTAAACGCACGCGTGATGGATTGTGTGGCAACGTTAACCCGCTAATTTGCATACGACGAAAATACATTCTCACTACAGTAATTTCTATTATGAACAAAAATATGTAGAAACCTGTAGTAAGGTACTACTATCTTATCATTATTGTGGGTTGTTGAAGAGAGAAAGGGAGTTGGGGATGAGGGTCTCATTAGTGTATTTACTCTAGCTTAAGTTAATCTAGATTAAATATATGTATATAGTGTTAGCATATTACAATAGCACGCCCACTTGTTCTTCCCAAACCTCCCAAACCCACATTATCTTAGGACCCCAGTAACCTAAGATACTTCAGCACCATGTTATCTTAATATAAGTATCAATATTCTAAGTCTGTATCGAAATAGATAACGAAGGAAGAGCAAAGGCTTGTGAGTCAAAACTCGTGGCAAAACTGGGAACACGTGCTGACAGAAACAAGAGACAAAGAAGGAGGAATAGCATGACACTGTGCAAAGTGAACGTATCCTCAAAGGAAATTCCGCGAATTCAAGTTACCCTTGTGAACGCTACAACGAAATTTTGGCTTCTACCGCGGGGAACCATACCGTTTGCATCGAAAGGCACCGAGAACGGCATGCAAAACTTGCGTACGTGTGTAACCGTGCTTTGGGTTTCGCCTGTAACTGGGTCGCAGCTTGTCCTGACCCAGATGAATGTCGGGTGACGTCACACAACCCCCTTGATCTTCTCTTCTCGTTGGTTCGTAGCTTCGTCAAGGTGCCGACTAAAGAGTATTTTGTAACCACCCACCCACCCTTTTCAACCTTTCGACCAGCCGCCCACATTGGTGGACAAGTTACAAGACATCCCATCTAATGCTGAATAACGTGGTTATACTATAAAATGATAATTGTTTTCAAGGTTCAACCCACCCTCATACATTTTTTGTTACTGAAATGAAATTTGATTTACCAAAAAATTCATAGAGAGAAATAATTAGGATTTTAAAAAGTATTGATTATGCCAAATATTGATTATGCCAAAGTCTCCAGATGAAAAAATAAATTTTAATTCAATTTTAATTTTAATGTTACAAAGTGGTACAGGTACATTAGCAAAAAACAATACAATAATGTTAATAATTAAAATGATATAAAAGCATACTTAATGGAATACTTCAAAATAATTCTTAATGGAGGTAATTTAAAATAAAAGGTTTATCTAATAAACGAAATAATTTAATTTACAAAAAATGTTAATTCTAAATAGACCCAATATTGAGCCCTTGTCCTTGTAATTTTCAAGCAATTGTGCATGGTAGCCAGAACACTGACGATACTTGGAACTGAATTACACAGTGTGGTTTACGTGGCAAACACCAGGACAACTACTACACGAATACAGAGGTTTAGGATGTTCGACGTGTGCACGTGCGAGCAGATATGGTGACAGGCTCTCTACAGTCGAAAACAACGATTCGCCTCTGGGCTGAAGGACCCAGGGCACCGTTCCATGTTTAAAATGTAGCTTTCGTGTTTCTTTGTTCGTTTTGTTTGCGAGTCTTTTTCGTGAACCGCCACCGAGCCATTTTTACGGCGAGAGGCTATCGTGAAGCGAAAAGCGGTGACAAATATTTGTGCCCCCCCTGAGAAATATTGGAAACGAAATTTGTTCGGTTCGCTGCCGAAGACATTTCGAGTTAAATTGAAGACTGAAAATTAGATTTTCGAAAATTCTTTTACGGGACCGTGTTTTATTTTCGAAATAGCGTTTCGCTTTGACGCCTTCGCTATTTCCATGAAAATGTTATTTTGAACAATATTGAAATTTTTGAATATAGTCATAAGTGAAATATGAAAGTTACTCAAATTATCAACAATTGCAACAATTCAGAAAAATTGTAATATCGAGTGGGAAATGCAATAAAATCCATACGTGCAGCGTACAACCGATGTAACATCGCTCCGTTAATATAGTATATCATGTGACACCAGCTACACTGCATTTAAACACATCCACGTGTAAACGACATTATGTTGCAAGATTTATGTGCAGCTCTGCTCTTGTGCAATTGATATAATCTAAATTAACAATCGGAACATCGATCTTGCAAAGTCAAGGCATAACTCGCTCCATACCGTTCCATCATCGTAAATTCGATTACGTTTACTCGTTTCCGGCCAACTTCGTCAGAAAGACGATCCCTGATAGTCCTAGTTTAATAAGCGTTCGAATAGTGATATTACAAACCCACATCGCCTTAAGCTCCACGGATTAATTGTACCATTGAACACCAATAAATGTCTGCAGTGCACGGCTCTTCGATGTAACCATCGCCAGAAATTCGAAGCTTCTTATTAGATTAGAGATTATAAGCTTATTTCGTAAGATAAATAAGGGATAAAATACAAACTAGCATACAACAATTTCGTAATTTAAAATAAAAAATCCAAAACATGTTACTTCCTGTTTGGTAGTTAAAGCGACCCATGGAACCATACGAATGTCAGCCCCAATTACCTGAGCATTTACCACAAACCTCTGATTCGTCTTTTTTCGTCTTCGAACGAAAAACCCTTGAAATTTGTTCGTCCCCGTATTCCTCAAATTTCCGGCGCAATTTTATTAGCCAGACTCGCGCACCACCGACTTCGATGAAATTTTTTCCCCCAGAGACTGCTCGATAGCTATGCGAATTCGTTACGATATCCAGGGGGGATGGGAAAGTTAGATTGATCGGTGGGTGCACATTTCGCCCTACTCGATTGCAATTTCTCAAGAAATGGAAACGCTGCCCGGAAAATTCCGGCCACGACCGAGCCTGGTATGCTAAGTAGGTTCCACGGTTCATTGAGATTGATAAGACGAAAAGAGAAAGAAGTATTCACGATTGCCCCAATCCGATGCTAAACCGAATCGATCTTCGAGGAAGTCCATATTTTCGTTGTTGCGCAACTTAATAAGAAAGATAGGTTTTCCATGAAAAATCTGTCAACGTAGAATCAACAATGCAGCGGAGAAGGTCGCCACGTAATTCCACTTTGGCGTAGAGCTTTAATCAATTAAGCTATCCAATTACCCAAGAAATTTTATTCCGACTAATCGTATCTAGCGGAAGGCACCGAAAAAGAGCCGTCCTTGTACTTGTTTCAACCCTCTCCTCGTCCACCCTCCTCCTCCTCCCTCTCCCTGTGACACAAACCCGTCGCCTGAAACCGGGCTGTTCCGCGTACATTCATCCTCCAGCAAACAGAGCTCGGGAAACGTTTCATCGAAATCCTGTTAGCGCGTTTCAAGGTAAAACTCGAAGCTCGCTTGATATACTTTTGCGTCGCGGGACGACCTCGGGAGAAAGTTTATCGTATAGCCGGGGCAAAATTCTGCCTTCGTTGGCTCGAATTCGAATCCGAGACCTGCGTCATACACTCGCTCAGCCGTCGTTTCGAGAGATTTAATTAACGCCAAACGAACTGCGATAACGAGCATCGCGGTGCACAATAACTAGACTAAACGGGACGCAGCCCCGGAGAGCTCGCTCGAACAGTTTTCAAGTTCAAGGCGAGAGCAGGATACCGTTTCGAAGGCCAAACCCCAGGCTTTTATCCGTCGGACACCTGTCACCAAACCGAACCGCCACCATCGAAACGGTGGCGATGTCAGCGTAGAGAGAAAAAAAAAATTCCACTGGTAACTTGGTGGTCGTGAAAAACTGGGACATGCTTGTATTTGCTTTCAACATCGACGCGGAGGGTGAAAAAAAAAACGGTGCAGGCGGCGAGAAAGAAGGGAGAAGGAGAGACCTTGTGGCACACTTCTGTCACTATTTTTTCTACTACCCCTCCCCCTTCGCTTAGTTTCTCCCGTTGGAAGTCAGCAAATGGACATTTGGTGAATTAAACATGATGCCCTTATGAATTCCGCTGAAACAATAACGGAGGGGCGCGAATCGGAGGGTGCGTTCCGTTCTCGAGCTCATAAATACAATCTGGAAGAGAGATTTCTCGTCGCGAACGACCGTGGAATTGATCAGAATGTTTTTCAAGATTGTTTATACATAATTCATCGAACAATTGTGCAGTGGATCGAGTCCCGGTTCCCGATCGTGGATCACCGTCGAATTTTCGAATGCAAATCGCTTCAGATTGACCTTTGCAGATATTCCGCCACCGGTTTGCAGTCTATCGATCGACTGGCACGGATATACGATTAACCGCTAATCGGGAATTAATTAAGTTCACACCCGGCGATCGGATGCAAACGGCTGACTGGTTGAATCGCTTTTTTTGGGGCCAGGCTTAAACGATACCAATCGAGAATTATTTCTTTTTGGTTTAGAATCATTGAGATATAAAAAGTTTCTAAATACAATTAAATAGTTTCTTGATAAATTAATTTTATTTATAAAAGTATTTATTTAAGTAATTTTCCTAGCTTTTGGGTCAGTATCGACCCCGTTCTTGTCCGATTCATAATGCTTAATTTTGTCCATCGAGATACGGTTCCGGCGATAAAAATATCTCTTCCTCCAAGAAGGGTGAACCCGAAGCCGTAACAGCGTCGACTGAAAGGAAGAAGGATGAGGGCGGAAACGCTGCAGCTACACCGGTTCTTCGTTATCTTCCGTTAAAAAGGGGTACTAACGATAAATCAGCCTGGCTGTCGCGTGATCGTTCGAGTTTACCCTGGAAAAGGGTCGTTTCATGCAAGGGTACAACCAGAAGAAACACGATCCCCAGATCGTGTCTCGAGAATTTCATTTCGAATCAAGGCGTCTTTCCTTAATCACTCGTTTCGAGCCGCTCGCTATTTAATTCTGTTCCCTCCAAAGAGACCAGTTACGAGCGAAACAAAGAGAAAAGAAACGATAAGGACAGTGTTCGTATCGGTTAGTAGCGAATAGAGGGAAAAGTAGAGGCGCGGAGAAAAAAGAAAGGAGAGAAGATCAGGACGAAAGGCTTCGAACGACTTCCAGATTGTCTCCAAGGTAACGAGAAAACTTTCAATCTCGATTAACGGTCGGATAGGCGAGAAACGAAGCCACTCCCGTTGCTTCGGGATGCATAATTGAAGTTACGCTAATCCTCGAAGAACCTTCGTTTCCCTCTCGTTTCAAGAATATACAAGCTTCGCAAGGAACCACGACCTTGAAGGCTTTTGAGCATCGTGTCTCGTCGTTAACGAGGAAACTTCGACCGGGACGTAAACGGCACGCGTGACGCTTTTCCGTCTGGCCAATCGCTAATTACAACTTAATTAATCTATCTCCATGGAAACGTTATCCGACGGGGGGCCTCGTGCGTTTGCTAGAAAGTCTCCTGGCTAAGTTTTCGTCCCACGAGCAACAGTTTAGAGCCCGCTTTTCATCGCGCGATCGCGATAACGCGTCGTCTGGACTGATTTTGTATTCAACGTGTTTCGCGGTGGCCGCGGCACGTAACTTTCATTCATCAAGCTGACAGAACGTTTAATTAGGGACATCTGGTCGGCACTTCGCTAATCGTTTCCAACCATAATTATACGAGGCTGAAGGAACAACAGCGATCATGGGTGAATTTCATTTTATGAATTATTGGAACGAATGTGATTATTTATACAGTTTCACAGATAACTGTTTGAATTTTATGAATGAAGTTGTAGCAGTAATTGATAAAATTCTCTATGATTAAATAGTATGATTAAACCGAGAATGAAAAATAAACCATAAAAAAGTCTTATTCAGAATTTGCATAGTATAGAAATAACACAAAATAAGAGGGACACTTGAGTGGAAGGGTTAAATTCTCATTCGAAGCATAATACATTGCAAAAGTTTGCTGTAAAAACAATCTCCGATTCGAAGCTAAACGCTTCGATTAATCCAATCGAAGTTTGCTTAAAAAGCATATTCGCACTTCGATGAAAAAAAAAAGAAGAAAGGATAAACGTTTTCATAACACCAGCCAATATAAAACGACGATTCGAAAAGTGGAATAAATCTCCACGCTTCTTCGACGATATTTATTAATGAACCGAGAAAAATAAACGGCGAGTAAACGATAGGAAATCAACGGACCAATAAACGCGATAAAATTGATTTAAAATCGATCGCCGCGGGAATAAGTTTTACGAGTGAGTCTCGCTCGAAATAACACTGTCCGATATAATAATTTCCTGCTCCAACATTCATACGAACCGTTCGATAGGGAAGTTTAAAAGCGACGGGGACGAACGTTTTTAAAAAAAGAGAAGAAACGTTGAAGCTGTGTCAAACGTCGAGTGATTCCGGGTACCAGAAGTCGCGAGACGGATTTAGGATCCCGAATGCACTTAACGCCGACAGCTGATCGATATGTAAGCAATTTCTCGTGAAATCTGCTTTCCATGGATTTTATATTAACCCGACCGTTTAACACGTCGGCTTTCACAGTGAAAATGGCAGTGTGAGACACGAAATCCTAATCGGTTATTTTTCAAACCCAATCTTTCAATATGCTATCTTACATTATTAATTTATACTCTTAAATTGTGCATTGCCCCAGAGGCACCACAAAAATAAATCTTTTTTAATTAAAATTAAAGAATTTATTTTAAAATAAAAAATGATTATGCTAATTTATTTATCTCTGAAATTCAATTTATATTTATCTAAAGTTGAACATTTCTCTCAGGAATTAAATTATAAAATATGGTTGTTATTTTTGGAATCGCAGAAAGATTAATTAGTTTTTCTTTTAATCTATGTGCCAGGTATTGTTCCCAATAAAGAATCAGGGAAGGGTAATTTATATATAAGCTCGAAATAATGGAGGCAAATTTTAGGATCTGCTTTCATCAGGGTGTTTCTCCAGTTCATGATACAAATCAGCAGCTATTATTTGAAGGATCGTTAACGAATAATTAATTCGTGCTTACCAATGCAAACAATGCTTTTCATTAAACAGCAGGGAATGATTTGTATACAAAGTTCTATCTGAATCGAAAACTCTACATCAATTAAGATTGCAGTATCAGATGTTAACGAAAGCATTTTCTTACATTTTTTTGTAAGACATGAAAATAAATTATTTTTTTATAAGATTTCCAATGTAATATTTTTGTAACGTATAGTTCAAGTTAACGACAAATTTTCATAAAAATTACAAGCCACCCGTACATTAAGCTCCAGAAGTTAAACTTTTTATATCCGTCCAGTACAAAAAAGTGCTATAATTTAAACAAACGAGGAGAAGACAGCGAACTGACAGAAAGATCAATCGTTCCGTCGCGCCCTTAATTACGAGTCGTCGAAGAAGCACAAAGGTAACGAGGAGAAGAATCCTCGTAGCGAAAGAAGGAAAAAGACGAAAAAAGGTCGAAGATTCTATTCGTTCCATCGAAAAAGAGGAACGAATTTTCCGCGTTGAAAATTTATCTCGAAATGTTTCTCTTCGTATCAATTAAAGCTCGATGGTGTCGGGATGAAAATAACTGTTTAATCGTATGCGTGAAGCCTATACGCGATATTTATATACCAAACGAACGCGTTCCACGTTGAAAACGTGTTACACCGGATGATCAACGATGATAAGGTTAATATCATTTCATGCGTTTGTCTCGCGACACGCTTATCGTGCGCCATGAATTTTCAAACGCGCAAAGGAAGATAAATTGAACGGGATAAAACGAGAAATACGCTTTCAAGGCTACGTGCACGCGAGCCCACGTGTCCGATGAATAAAAAAACAGGAAACAGTGAAACTACATAAGAAAAACAATTTCGTCCGCTCACTTTCGTATTCATTTTCGTATCAAACTTAATGCAAGCACAAAGGAAAAGCAAACGAGGTTGAAAACCGAGGACTGCATTGGTTGCATGATTAACGATGTGTATGAACATCAAATCCATTAACATGACCCAATAACACTATTTTCTTCGTATATGTCTTCAAGCAACGTTTTATGTCGGAAAAAATTAAAATTTGTAATCCAGACCTTATTAAAGTTAGAAATACAAATTTTGAAAGAAAAGAGTTTAATATAAATAAAGCTCCAATCCCCTGTAAATTACATACAACGTTGTAGGAGCACCTCTCGGTTGCAAAGGGTTAAAATTTAGCATAAGACGAGCGAATTTCCAGGGCGCCTATGGTCGTCGATAACGGCGAAAGAGTTAAGAATAATCCATAGGAGAGAATTGAACAATTTAGATGCAGATTCGAGGCGAAACTTCCATAGCTGGATATTAATCCGCGAGATCTGTGTGGAACAGGGTGCCTTGAGCGATGCACCGGGGCGGCCCTACGAAGGTCAAGGCTCGTTATCGATTAGTCGCGCCAAGTGTCTGCAGGGCTGGCACGTTCGCTCGTGGCTCCAAGGGGTAAACTACATCCCTCCCTCCCGTGCCGTATTACACGAAGCTTGCAAATTGATTTACGCCATGATCGCAGCCCTTCGGAAGGCCTGCGGTACGATTGTCGCGGACCTCAAATTCAATATCGTCGCTATCGTTGAACGGCAACAACGCACAGCTTGTGCCGTGAAATTGGTGTCCCCTTGCAACACGGATCCCGGCATAACCGATCCTTTGAACAAGGAGATGCCTTTGGTCGCCGTGTGTCGTCCAAAACGGGTCTCGTGTTTCATTTGCTCGCGCAACAAACGCATTGTGAGGTCGAACAGAATATCTCTGGACCAGTTGTTGGCCGCTGATGAAAGGCTATTTCAACCGGAAACCGACGACGGAAACGTCGCTGAAAATAACGAGGACGGACTTTTCTTATGGTTGCTATTTGGGTTACCGAGTACATGGAATTCTTCGAAGGTCTGGATAAATGGAGGGTGATTACGGTCGCCCACCATCGAACACTTTGTAATAGGAATAACTAATCATTTAACACTACTCCCTTAATGTACGTGAAAACGTGGAACGAAAACTAAGAAACAAAGAACATAAAATAAATCTGATAAACTACGAGTTATGTTAATCTAGTGCTAATCGTCTGTAACCCAAATTAACCAAATAATAAAGTACCTTCAGAAATGCTTACATTCCTAAATTACACGGAAATTCCAAACCACAATATTTGATACATTATTCTGTAATTTATGCATTATGATAGTCGTAAGTTGCAAGCTTGCAGAGTGAAATAGGGGATGAAGAAAGTTTTGAATTTACGACAGATGGAAAGTTACACAGATGGAAATAGAGTTGAAACAATTTTATGCAGCAAATCTAAATAATTTTACTGCGCACACACATCACGCAAAAAATTATTTCTTCGTTCGAAAATATAGCTTGTTTTTCTACGAACAGGTTCGACGATCCAGGAAGGAAAAACATTTCATTTCCCGGTCGATTTCGTGGATCGTAAAAGTGTAAATATTTGCCTCGATAATGTGAGCTTTTCGTCCGAGTCCACGTACGCGAATTCGATAGCCTGTTAGGGTGAAATATTTACGCTGGTCAGGGTGCCGTTCACGGCGCAGGTTCGTTTGTTTGTGCCACGCGAATAACTTCGATTTATGTTTGTCAAGCGTGAGTCATGCTATTGAAACTGTTTTTATGATTCGTATTTGATCGAGCATAGTTGACGATGTGTGATTATTTTACGCTCTAAACAACATTAGAGAGAAGAAAACAAAATATTTTCGTTTTTATTTAACGATATGTTATTTTGACTGCTTGTTGGAACAATCACGATCTTCATCACTGAATTTTAAAAAATATGGCAGTACAGTCACAAGTTAACATTTTCAGTACACCAGTAGAAATATCAACGATTAGTCAGACACAGGACAAGTTTGAATATTTATGTAATTATGTAATTATCTAAATGAAATTTGGGTCCCAGATCAGAAGCAACCCTTTATGGTAGTTGATACGATAACATCTTCAATTTCGTACAAATTGTTTCGAATTTCCGAGCGAAAATAAATGAAAAATATATATGCATATATATTCTTGGAACTAATCGAAGACGAACAGGAAACAATGGAAGGCAAAACAACGAGGATTGTACACGTAGAGAGATCCAATAAATCGATCAGTTTCCCTGGCCTCGGCGCAACAATGATCTCTGACCGGGAATTTCCACTACACTGTTACAAGCAGAGTCCATCAACGTCTCTTTGATCTTGTCGTGGAAATCCTATTTTGGTACGTGGCCGGTATCGGTGCGGCCACATCGCGACCACGCTACTTCAGACTGCGGAATTTTCACACTGTCGATGACCGGGAGTTTGCCACAACATAGGGGGACCGGGTCACGATCGCCACGACTCGTGGAAATTGAATGACATCGATGGGTGCTTTGACCCCTTCCAACGTAACACGTAACGCTGCCACATAATCTCTCTCGCGAGTCAAAGAGGAATGCAAGAGGAATGTCCGTCTCTCCCTTTTTGTTCGACGACAAATGGACAACTCTTAATTATTTTAACGAAACGATAAACGAAAGGATCTGGGAATTTAGAAGCACCATCGATTGTCTTGCAAATCGTAAACTTTTGAATTAAGGTGTTTCATTTTGATGATAGATATTCTTCGTCGAAAGTTTTGAGACTTTTACGGCGCGGTATATTGCGTTTGACACAGTTCGAGGCCCCAGGTGTAAGCCGAAACTACTTGAACTGTTTCGGCTTCGGTATGAACTCAGACCCCTGCAGAAGTTAGCTACAATGCTGACGAAACGTTGGCAAGAATTTCGTTACATGGCTTATATACGGTAGCCTTAATAATCTTAATAACATATTTGGAAAATAAGGCTTTGAGTTAAAAGTAACCCATGAAAAGTCAAAAGTTAAATTTCCAAAATTGGGGCAGGTGAGAACACTGTTCCCAAAATACAAGTATTTACAGAATTATATCAAATAGAAAATTTTAGAAGGACCCAGGGGTAAAAACTCGAGTCTAAAAGGCTTTCTTTCAGGTTGAAGGCCCCGGGCAGAAATAAACATTTATCGCAATTAAGGAACGCTTGAACGTGTCCCAAATTCCGTAGCCTTTTACAATGTAACATGGCCTATTAATTTACAAACCGAGAGAGGCTGACCTTCAGCCACGACCAGGGTAACGTAGGCAGCAGCACAGCTGGTGCCGCTGGACAAAAAGCTCGCGCGAGTCGAGAGAGGGACGGGCATACCGTCGGGCTCTAACGAAAATCGATAATACGCTGCGCAAATGGCAAGCTTTTATGACGCTTTCCCCGATAAATTCGGCGATAATGATAGAGAATCACCGGCTCGGTTTCGCGGGACCGGTCGGGAACGTTCCCGGGGAATCAGCTGTTCGGGACAACCTTGGACTGTCAAAACGGTTGAAACTCCGGAGCGGATAAATCGACGCTCGATATATACGTGAATACCAAATCCGTACAAATAGGGGGAGAGACGCGCAGGGAGGAGGGGGAAAAGGATGAAAAAAGTACGATAGATAGATCGACGAGGAGGGGTGGAAAGAATTATAGATAGAAAAGCTGGTGTGTGCGTAGAGCGGTTGAGCGACAGGCCGGAGAAAGTTCAAGGCTCAAGGCATCGATTCCTCGGCGCTGAGACGCGGAAACGCGCGCGGAGAACGGAGAAGCCACGAGCAAACAGAGCGACAGAGACACAGCGGCGGGCAAACAAATCCTAGAAAGAAAGTAGCTGAAAAGAGGTAACGGGACGGGATTGAAAAAAAAAGCCATCGAGAGAAGCAATTGACGTCTACGCGTGGACCGTGGTGTCGTAGGCGTTATTGCCATTTTTTTCTCTTGTTTTTTATTCTTGTCTTTTTCCAAAGTCGATGCACAAACTGGAAGACGTTCGACGGTGTGAGTTTGGCCCGTGTTTCTGTAGTTGGGTCTCGAATGAAGAGGGTGGCGCTTGGATCAATACCAACTGCCCCTATTCTTTGCCCGCGTATGCACCAGTCGTAGTTTCATCGCTGGACGTACACACGTACACACACCGATACAAAGATAAAAAAGCTTATATTTTTGCACGTGTATATACCCGCTTGCATATGGATGGACGTGTACGTGGCTTCGAAACTGTAACCACCGAGGTACCTGGGGCCGCTGGTTAATCGTTTCTGCGCTGAAGCGCGTCTGACCATACACGGATCCCGACTACTGCGGCCGCATTCGGCTCGATCCACTTGTTGGATGATATTAGCGATCGTTATCGTCGCATTATCGCAATTTAACGGTTCGCAGGCATGATTCAAAGTTACCGTGAACTAGGATTTTACACCGGAACCAACCGCACTCGTTCGTCCATATCGGGAATTCGATTTTAACAAATTTCGTGCTTTTGTATTTATCGCAAATAAAACTGCATGTGGATTTAACCATTGCGGGATAAAATTATGCGCCAAATATTTATGGTTCATTGAATATATTTTAATTTAATATTTGTTGTGCTTACATGACGAATACTTTACTGGATTTGTAATTATATTTGATTTGTACAAAGTAAATCATAACTATATTTGCTCTTTTCTCAAAATATTTTAACCTATTCTTCCAAACACGTTTTTCCAAGAATAAAATAATATTATTTAAACCGCGCCGTGTCACGGTTGTTCACGTGACCGATTTTTTTCAGCAGATTCGCGCGTTCCAATTTGTTCCGGTTTAATTATTATTCCTCGTGTGCCGCGCCAGCGTCACGAACGGCACACATCGTCACGCTGCGAATGTGCTCACGCAACTCTTTAATTCTTCGAATTAAAAAGAGAGAACACAACACGTGATCGAACAACATCGATTTCCGTTCGACTCGATGCCGTGAACTATACACTCTGATCGCGAGAATTCATCGGCCCGGCGATCGAGCCAATAATTCACGAAATTTAATATCGACGATGGAATCGTACCTTGCCATTTGCGTGGAAGGCTTCCACGTGATCTGACACCGTACCAGAACGTTGCCCGTATTAATCGAACCTTTCTGCCCCCGTGTTGATATATTTCAGCAGGTTGTTGGTCATATATCACGAGAGAAACGTCAGCACTGCAGGGCGACCGAGGAGTCCGGAGATAATATGATGCGCGCACGTCGTCGAGCGTTATTAAGGATGACACTTGTCAAACGGTCAGACAAAGTAGTCGCCGAGTCATGTCTTTTCATTGAGTTTCTTGTATGGAAAAGTAACACGTCGGCTGGAGATCCTTCGTGGATTTTATTCATGATACCCGGGCGTAAATTACGTCTTCTGGGATTTTTATTCCCACGTTTTGTTCCAATTATTTTATTATTTTATTGAGAACTTCGTTAAGACAATTTTTCAAGCTTAACAGATCATCCATCCGTGCTTCCAAAAAGTTGTGTACGAACGTACCAAGGATCGTTTTCATTTTTGCCATCAGAATCTCATACGACGTTCAATTCGCTTCGAAGCCCGCCTCTCTCTGATAGGAATTTCCATTTTCCCTGTGAACAAGTCAGCTGGCGGGAATTTTTCTCGCGCAGCAAACGTTCAACACCCCGTAACTTCATTATGCGCTCGACGGATCAACGCCCATCCTCCTCGACAACGTGGAAATGTAATTCATTTGATCGACGAACAAAAGTGGCACGCTCGAATTTGCCGGCTACATGCACCACGTGAATCTAATTTCGATCCGCGTGCCGTTACCCTACCCCCCCTCACGCGTTAATACACCGGCCACCCCCATACGCGTTACTAATCGAGGATATACACAATCCTCTGGCAACGTCAGAGGCCAAAGGTGCAAAATCAATAATTCAATGTAATTTTCAAATAATTTATCTTCGTTGCATTTAGATTATTCAATTTCCCTCCCTTAGGCATTTGATGTTGCAATAATTGCACCATGTAAAATGGTTTAACCTGCCTTAGTAATTTTCATTTTTAATTAAAAATCATAAAGAATTAACATTTGAAATAACATTGCCGTTTAATTTCAAGATAATTAAAAAATATAACACAATTTACCTCTGTTGTAGTAATCTTTATTTCTAATTAAAAATCTTTGACAAAATATAAATTGAAGATATGAGATTCAGTCAAGAACAATTTTTAAACAATTTACCCCCGTTGACTTCAAAATAATTTATAACACAATCTACCCTGTTCTAGTAACCCCATTTTCTAACAGAAAACTTCCACGGAACCGAGAATGTTTACAACTGAAACTGAATTTAAGAAACGACAAACAACTCGGAGCGTTTTGTAAATTGAATCGTAGGCAAGGCTCTCGCAGACAGTTTCTAAATCGAAGATCTGAACGGTATAGAACAACCGGCGACTGTCGCGTGCATTAAGCGTACAAAGTCGTCGTGGAGTCGGCTTCGCCTGAGAAATTACACGTCACACGCATGCACGGCATATGTCTTGCCAGAAAAGACGGTAAACCGCGAGCAAGATTTGTGAATCAGCGAAAGAACACGAAAAACCCTGTGCAAACATTGTGCAGCTATCAACAACGATGACATGAAATTGAATACCCTATTCATTAATATATGTCAGTGTCTTTCTCCTTCCTGGTTACCATTTGTAACAAAAGCTTTCTGTAGAAGTAACCAACACATAATCAGACAATTCTAAAACACAATCGATCAATTTCAACCAATTTTATATCACAATACTATTGTATGTTTTCTGATACTGTAGAAAATTATGGAGAAAAATGGACCACAGACTCCCTAGACTTAACACCATCCACCACCAGTCATTCTTCAACGACTCCTCTTATGGGGGGGTCTTAGAGGTCCCGACCCTACAATATCTTATCGCGTGGAAAATAAATAAAGTGATAAGGACGGAGACGCTAACAGTAACTGGGACATCCATTCTACACCGAAACGATAGATCTTTCAGCAGCAAACCGTGAGAGGTGGCTGTTTGGACAGGTGGCTGAATCGCCATCAGATCGATGTCCAAATCGAATAAATTGAACAGCAGCTTCCGACGCTCTATTCTTTCGTTCATTGTACACCATGCTGGCAAGTTTTTCAACGATATTGCCGATCGTAATCTTGAATGCGTCGCTGGATGTTTCATGGTGGTTCAATTTGTCGCGAACAATAGCCGCGCGTGTTGCGCCGTTTAAAATCAAAAATCCGCATGACAACGTCCTTTCGAGAAGAGGTAATTACCGGGATTTCGAGGACATCGTTGAAAACGGCTCTTTATGAATTTCGATAAGCTATATACGAGCACATTATGAGCATCCGCGTCACATTTTCCGGGAAAATCGGTCGCGTAAATTCATTTCGTGTTTTATTAGAGGGGCGACCTTCGCTTCGGTGTCCCTGAAAAATATATCGTTTCAAAAATCGTCGTAAAACGCGACGCTGCGGGTCAAAAATTGAATTCCGTACGATCTGTAAACGGTAATTAAATTCGAGATATTTTTATTACTCTTTGAAACCTCGACCGATTAAAAAAACATAACACGGTGAAAGGCAAAAGCGAATCGTGACTACTGTTTTTTTTTTCTTAAAAAAATTATTGCTCACTTACAAGTTGCTACGAAATTTAATTTAACAAATTTTTAGTGCTGTAATTTCGTTTATTTTCCTTCAGTTATTGGTATTTATTATTATTATTTTTATTATTAACATTGCCAATATTCAATACAAATATTCCACATTCTACGACGTCTAATATTATTAAAAATAATAATTTTGTGGAGAAATGGATTTATGGAATGGTTTCAAGGGACGTTAAAAAAGAACTCCGTATTTTATAAAACAGAAACGACAGACAATCACGCTTTTAGGGAATAAAAATGTAAAGAACGAAGAGTTTAATGCCCTGTCCGAAATTCGACGCTCCTCGAACCTGAGAATTGGATTCATCGAACACGATACGAAGGCAGGGATTGCCACGATTCAAAGAATCCCATTGAACTTTCGTTTGCCCGTGAACTTACACGACACGTGAACAAGGGAGGATGATACCCCCGAAGAGCGCGAGAGAAGGCAGAAATCGCGAGAGCCGATATAAAAGTCGAGGACGCGTATAACGTGGAAAAATCGTCGAGATATCCAAAAGGTACCCTCGAAGTGGGAAAGGACGAGAAGAGTGTGTTTGAGTGACTTTCTTCTTTCAGAAAATGTTCCGCCGTCTTCGTTTCATCGAGTGCATTATACCCGTTGAAATGACATTTCCTATTCGCGACTGGAATCCCAACCCCTCCGACCCCGCGTATTTAATAGCGGGGAATCGAGCAGGCAGAGGGTGGAACAGGGCGAGAATTCTTACCCGGGAATGCTCGATGGAACGCACGGCTCGATTTCGGTCATAATTATTATCGTCGTGTTTATCCCTGTTCTTACTACTGAAAATTCGAGTGTACTATATCCCGGTGCTCCCATTCAGAAAATAAATTAGAAACATGGAATAAAAGTTTCTTTCATATCAGATTTGAATTTGAAATATTTTCAAAATAATGTTAATGGATGTCGTAAACTAATAAATATAATTATTCAATCAGCTAAGTTTTGTCGAAGTTATTCTTTAGAAATTCTTCAGTTTCCAATCGAAATCACTGATTTTTCTTCTCAAACTTTTCAATGCTATAGCATAATGAAATTGACATTATAATGATTATTACCGCTATCACAAGTATTTGAAACAATTAATTAACGAGCCTGTTAATTTCCAAATAACCACACGGTAAAGTACACGTGTTTGACATAACAACTGAATTAATTCAGCGTATAATTCGACGGATAATAACATTATTAATTCCACAAAATAATATCCATATAGAGCAATAAATAAACTCATTTAAATTCTCATTCTGCCCCCTTTTGCAAGAGGTTGCAAACTTTCCTACCTGAAATGTAAGAGGAGAAATTATTTTCTACCCTATTCATAGAACGGAAGTAAAACGAAACGTTTTTTCAGTTACCATGGAAAACCACGAATTGCAACGGTGTGCTGCATTTATAAAGAGGGAGAAAGACAACCCCCTTTTTTATGGCGGAAAAACGATTTTTAACCGCGACAAAAGGGTGAACAAAATTCACGTCGTGTTTAAAAAAAAGATGAACAAAAGTAAATTGGTTACTTGACTAATTAAAAGCTATCGATTTGCATTTTGCACATTTCGCTGAAATCGCATATTTATCGTGTTATTTTTTTACAAAATAAAATTCTGTTCAATTAATAAGAATTAATAAAGAAGCGGAGAAGGGGGATGAGAATTTTTTTTATCAATGTTGACAATTGAAATTCAACAAATCGACGAATCAAAGGATTAAATTGTAATCAAAAAAGAATTTTAATATAAAAGCTACGATAATTTCTCATACACGACACGCTTTTGAAGGGTCGTCATCGAAAATCAATAACATTCAATTTATTAAAATCCCGCTTTATATATCGTACACGTATGTAAGCACACTATTGAACACCATAGGATTTCCTAGGGAAAATGGCGTCGTAAGAAAAGAATCACCATTCTCAACACTTGATAATTAATTCTAGTAACTTTCAAATAAAAAACAAATAATTTTGAGACCTCTCAGTATCACCATTTTTCTAAGGAAAGCTCTAGCATGTCCAAAAGTACACCTTGTATTGCATCCTCTTTTCCCTCAATGGAAAAAAAGAACAAAGACAAAGGGACAATACGCAGAACCTCGATAGTTCATCAGTCTGAGAAAAAACGTCGAGAATATCTCATCGTGTCTCGACGGGACTCAGATTAAATAATAAAGAGCGCAGAAAAGAAAAGGAAAAAAATGAGGGTGAAAAGAACGATGTTGTTACTCACGTTCTCCTCGACGGTCTTCTTGATCTTCACGCCCGCTTCCACCACGGTTTTCCCGGCCTTGTTCACGGCGCTGTATAAAAATCCGCCCAGAGTCTTTGCACCTGCCAACGCCTTCGTGGAAACTGCAATTATCACCGGGGAAAAATATAATGAGCACCTGAGATATGTTAATCGGTCATTTACAATTTTTCAAATATTTAGCATACAAAAACATCTGTATATCATATTGTTTAAAACAGTCATGTGTATTAAATTTTCGACTAATTATTTATCAAATTAATGATCAAAATAGAGGGACACGTAATGAATATAATCGCCCTTAGTAACAAAAGGATTAATTGGCTAAATTAGATCGTTCCCATTGAAGCAGGTAATTAACGAAAATCCATACGTTTTCCAGATATGGGGAACGTGATACCCAGGTATTAAAGGGTCGATTTGTCGGCGGAAAAAGAGAGATCCGACTTCAGGGACGGGATTTGCGTTGGATTTCAGGTTGAAAATGCGAAAAAAATTCGCTCCGAATACGTCAGTTACCCGTTGCGGATCTCTCGCAGGTATTTCGACGTTTATCGGTCGACGAAAAGCAAGCACCTACGGGGACGGGGAACGTTCGAGCCAAGCTGTGTTCGCATTTCACCCCGGAAAACGACTTGATCACGTGACATGGCTATTTGCATCGCGGAACGGAGATAAAACGGTAATACGAAGTTCCGGGTGCGCACACTGGCTCCGACAGGATAAGAATCCCGATTTTACGTCAACGTTGCAGTAAGGTTTATCAGTGGGTCGGTGGACCTCTACTGACGGTATTATTGTATGACGAGATAAATTTTAGGATCGAATGAAGTATTGCTTAACAGAAATTTTAATTACAAATTAACCCTGGACTGGCAAATGACGAACTTATCCCAGTACCATTAAACATTCGCAAGGATACTACCTAACTTAAACTAGGCATTTAAATTTTTAAATAGAATATCTACAAAAATACTTCAAGAAGTTAAATGAAAAAGAAATTAATATTAAATTTAAATTGTCGTTGGTTCAACAGCTCATCGTCTAAGGGTTAATTGATTTTGTACAAGGCAATTTATATGGCACAATTAAAGAAGTCCCTATTAAATACCAATAAGTAATGACTTTAAAAAGGGGATGTTTCACTATTATTACAAATTTGGTTACACAAGGGATGAATATGACAATTAATTGCAGTAAGTTCAATTATTATGAAAATACGAAGGACACAGGAAGAAAATTCAATGAAAAAGAGTATTTAACTGTTGAATTCTCTTTCTGTTGGATTAAACGAAGCTTTTAAGCTTCGGCAATGGCAAAGCACCCCGTGTTTCATGTTAATCGATTCCCGTATGGAAAATTAACCAGTTTATTCTGTGAATTAATTTTTAGCTACGTTCCACCTTGCGGTATTAAATTTCACACTGATCAGGGATTTACGATTAATGAAATATTGAAAAGAAATATTCTATTCTGAGACTGCTACACCATTTATCTTCTAACTAAAATTTGTTCAATTTGTTAAAAAAATTAAAATTATTACTTTTACTTATAGAATAATGAACTGAATACCTTTTGCAATAGCCCCCGTACAAAATTTTCTCCCCTCATTGGGTTTGGTCATCTGGCACCCAAGTTGCCACCTGATAGAATAATTAACGCTACGTAATATCATCCTACTTCCAGGATTGTCCGAAGAATCTCAGAACAGCGAAAGACCAGTCCTTCTCAACGAGTCGCCGTCAGCTGGACCAGAATATCCCGAGAGGCCCACGGGCATTCTAAGTCAACGGATTAATTAGCAGAAGCCGCCAGCTTACGCCGAAAATGTCATTTGGTCCGTTGATGGAAAAATTAACCGCGAGAACAAGCTGCGCTTCAACGCGCTGGAACCGTGAACACTGCCCGAGGAGTCGGTCTGCAACTCGCTCCTCGACGTAAACCGAGGCCAATTTAATCAACCAAATTGAGCCAGTTCGATTCGCGTGTCTTCATCTATCCGTCTCTCTCAGCCTCTCTTTATACTATCGCTCGCTCCTATTCTCCATTCAATTCTTTCTTTCTATTCCTTCGTCCGTCTCTTTAAATCAAGATCGAGTCAGAAAATTCAGGATCGAAGTCGTTCGACGAACACAATTAACCCTCCCATACATCGATACGACTTCGAGATTACGTATCTATTAAATTTTATTATAACTGTTATACTTTTCTTTTTATATTCTTCATTTCGTACCAAAAATAAATTTTAAATTTTATTGGGGGGTTAACTGTATTTCTAAAAACTTTCTGGTTTAAAAAACAAAAAATTTGGGTTACACGTACCTATCTGTAGTATATATTAAAAATTTCAAGTTGAGCAAAATTTTTTTCATTTTTTTTTATCAAAGCATACTGCAGTCAAAGGGTTAATTCATGGTCCAACGATCAACACGGACAAATGAAATACAGTAACAGAAGCGAACAGTCATCGTTGAACTTTGTCATTCGTTGGCAGGCTACCAAGTAAAGAGAAACAGGTGCCAAATACCGTACGAGGCTTGCATCGCGTTAAGTTCTGCCCGGTAATTTGTTGCCGGACACGATCGCCACGCGAAATTTACAACGGACACAGGATATATATCCGCAATAATAAGAAATATTACACTGTAACTCTCGTTACTTGCCCATAAATCGATAAAATAAACCGATCTTCGATGGTCACGCCATCCGAACAAACAGAACTGGATTACAAATTTATCAATAAGTTAAGTATTTTGTAATTTTTTCATGACAAATATTCGACGAATATGTTAGCTAATTAGAAATATTAAGTATGCAGCTAATTTATGATAAGTCAATACAATTTAACTCTGAAATAACCTTCGAAACGAATTCACTCGCGATCGCAAACCATCGACGAAATTAACTGATTAAAAATTGATAAGTCAAATTTTATCAATCACGTCATGATAACAACCACGGTTTCTTTAAAAAACGATATTCAAATCGAATTCTAATATCGCGAACATATTCATCCAATACAATAACACTCTGCTCGAGTTTATCGCAGCACACATTCGGAGACAAACACAATTTCATCGACATTCCCGCTGTTCCCCGTCGATCTATTCGCCGTAATAAATCCACGGGGAATATTTTCGAGCCGAGACGTCTCGTGAAAGATTTTTCTCGGATTTCGCGAAGAAATGACGGAGAAACGTGACTGTTCGACTAACGTTATTCCGAACGAACGACGAATACGAGAAGAGCAGCCAGCGCAAAGGTGTACCGATACCCGGCGGTAATCGGTTCGCGATAACTCGCCTTGTAGGACAATTAAACTAATAGCCGGACGCGAGCTCGATAAAGATACTTTAAGCTCGCAAAACGACGAACGCTTTAAGCGAAAAGCGTGTCTGAAGGTCACGACAATTATTTAAAAAAAAAAAAAAAAAATGCCAGAAAATTTAAGGATTGAAAGAATTACGCGGCGGTGAGTAATATCGAATCGGAGAGGATTATGAGGGGGCGACGCGGAAAGTGCAAAGATGAAATTTTGCAGGAAACCGGCGAACTGTTTCCCGACGCGACATCCGTGAATAAAAAGCTTCCATTTGGATTATCGGAGACCTTGTTTTTGAAGCTTCGTTTCTTTTTCTAACGAGACTGCGGATGATTTTCTTTCTCGCTCGAGGGGAAAATCTGTACTGGTTATAATTAGAGAAAACTTGTACGTGAATAACTCGTTAACCCTTTCCTTGCGAACGAGTTAACAGAAGATTTGCAGCAATGACGCAATACTTTCTGATAAATAACGTAATAATTATTCGTTACGAGGATAGAAGATTGAAGTTGCACTTTTGTTAGAAAATGTCAAGAGTTTATTTTATTCGTTTATTTTTATCTACGCTATAAAATCATTATTAATTTTACGCATACTATAATTTTAATTTAATATTAATTCAAAGATGCTTATAGTGTAGACCGAATTTTTCGACCGCCCACGACAACTAATAATAATCAAAGGGTTTAGACGCAGTCTATCACAAAAAGTGATGTATTCATATGTATTCCCATTAGATATTCGAAATTATAAATAATAGAAATAACAAAATATTGTAAAAATAGAATATAAAATTTGCCAAGGATAAAATTACTATCAAATTGAATTTTTAGCAACTGCAACGTGGCATCTCGTTGAATCTCTACGTTTAACTCCGTTTCCTCGAATCGCGAATTTCGAGCTCAAAAGAAATTTGACGTTTAATTAAATACGCTCTACGTCTTTTGCGAGCGGCTACCGGCGGAAAGTTTTTATCTGCTCGTTTTCAGCGCCGGGAACATTAAGCATAAACGCGAGAATCAGGCTAACGATCTTGGCTACGCTTCGTGAAACTCACTCTTTATTACAGAACGAGCATCCTTTAGAATTTCCCTTTGAACTTCGATCCGACCTATACGCGCCGATCGTTACACAACATTCGTTTATAGAGTATCCATCGACGGACCGTTCCAATCCTCTTTTCCTTCTCAGTATACATATTTATTTTGTTTCGTAGCTGAAATCGTATCGCGAAATTGAAACGATATCCTTCATCCTCAAAGAAAAAGGAAGCACGGGGCACTTCGAAAATTATATGACGTGCCAGGCGGCATTTAATCAAACATCGACCTTGCACCTCCATCGCGTTAACCTCGTGCCAGTTTCGAGGCGAGAAGTCGAACGTAGAGGGAGAAAAAAAAAAATAGCACGAAAGAAAGGGTACACGAGGGGCGTGAACGAAAAATTCTTTTAAGAAAATCGTATTTCTTCGCCGTGTCGGGGCTACGTGCGACCCTTTGAAAAAATAACGAAGACCCGCGCCGCTATTCCGCAGGAACGCCTCAGGAATATATGAGCCACCCGTTCGCCAAATCGAATTACTTTACAAAAAAAAAAGCAAGGAAATTGATAAAGCAGTATATATTCTTGTTTAAAATTCCTTTTAAAATTTAAGTTCCAATAAACATTTTAGTATATGTTTAAAGCAAGACCGTACTGCAGCACCGCGTTATACGAGGGCTACAATATTATTCCACGAGCAAAAATAATTAAAAATATAAAAAGTTAGGCACCGACGAAGTGTTCCGGAGCTAGAATTTTAAAAATTTAAAAGGTCGAGTTAATCGAGGGTCTAAAAGCGGCTCGCGTATTAATAGACCGGATGCGACGACGAAACGAAGTTGGTCAATTCCTTCTCCACCGTTTACAAATGATTTAATAATCCTACCTACGATCCTGCTCGAGCAGAAATGGATTTAACGTTTGACCTCGTCGAGAAATCCAGCCTCCCTTCTCCATCTTATTCCTTCGCCCCGTCTCTTTCACACGCTATCGTCTTCGATTTATTACCGGGAGTCGTTGCGCCCCGTTCCTCGGTGCATTGAACCCCGAGGGGGCGGGAGGGATAGAAAATCTCCGAAGCATTCTGTTGAAAAGCGAGCAGACGAGAGGAAACCCGTAATAGGAGCGGGTATTTGTTGTTCTCCGGCAAACTCGAGCCGGAGGAAGGTCGACGGTGGCTGTGCACCCTCGCGAGACCCCGTTCCCGCCGGATAACCGGAAACGCGATACAAGAATTTAACGATTCTCGAATTTCAATTATTCCAGTGTTCGATTTTCGAGTCGAAAGAAAGCAAAGCGCATCCCCCGGCCCCTCGCATAAACTTTGGTGTCGTCGAACCCCCGGCCTTCTTCCGGTACGTCGGTCAAAGAGACGCCATCCCCGTCTCCCCCCTCGATGGCAACGATAGCAGACTTCCCAAAGAGTCTCTCTCTGCCAAGTAACGAGGGCGAAATTCTTTCCTTCTCTTTGTTCGATCAGAATTCGACGTTCATCCTCGTGGCGCGTCTATCTTTGTGGTTTTCTCTCGATTCACCCCTATCCATGGGATCATTCACCCCCCTTCTCTCCAGAGGTAGACAAGGAGAAGAAACTCTCGACTTCGTTGGTCTGTTTGAACAGCCGTGACGAAATAGCCGTGAAAGCGGCCAGGGACTTACAGGCTTCGCCGGCAGACCCGTAATTAATTCTAGTGGCAGCCGCTCCAACGTGCTGATTAGCATCTTCGATCTGGCCCAACCGAAGCTAACCTCCTCGGGAAGATCGCAAAGAGGATTCGAGTAATTTTGGAAAAAAGACCGCGGTCAACGCTCGAGGTGAAACGAATTAACCCCTCACCTGATCAATTTCTATTTTTATTCCGCCTTTGTAATCCATATGTATGGACAAATTAACACGTAAATTATTCTGGTGCAATTTTCATCTTATCTTAGGATATGCATAGAATTATTTAGAAATTTTTACCCTGAGGTATTATTATAGAAAAACATTCACAATAATATAATTTAAATTATGACAAAATCTTCATATAGTTTCCTTCTCCCAAATTACTTTTGTTTATGTAAGGCAACCCTTTACGCTCCAACTACCAGCTTGGCTGGAATAACAAACAAACCTGATCTACTTTCAACTAGCTCTCTACCGTCAACACACTATCCTCTTTTATAATACTCGACTTAGTTTACGTTAATAAAAAATAATTTAAAAAATTCCAATAAAAAGAATCCTTGTCTGCGGACATAAAAAACAATTATTGCGTACAATTAGCCGACCCAACCCATGAAATTTACACGATTTAACGATTGTTTGTCGAAAGCCAACACAGTTTCTTGGAGCTCGGATTAACGTCTCCCCGGAGATCTCGTTCAAGAATGCAGCCTCCATTATGGAAGGGAAGATCGATGTCGGCGAGTCCTGGAGGTTGGCCTGGTTAAAAACGCATCAGATTCTTCTCAAACCGCGAGGAAACCTCTTTAAATTGCGCCTCGATGAAGAGCAGCCGAAATCCCGTATTTCCGCGACCGGATAACCGTTCGAGGGGATGATCGCGTCCGCTCGTATGCCAAGCCATTAGCGCGAAGCGAGGAGAGAAAAATAATCCGATCAGGATTTTGCGTGCCCGTGAAAACGGAGGGAAAAAAAGAGAACGATCTCATCGAGTAACCAACGGAAACGAGCGGGCGCGGTTCGTTATATTTCAGCGTCGCATCAGTCAACCCAGATTCCCTGTTGAGACGCGCACCGGTCGGCCAACCTTGACCCGACAGGCGGACCAACGGTGGAAAAATTCGCGAAAAGGCCGCTCCGATTCCTCTCTGGCCGCGAATAATTCGACACGCTTCGAGAAATGCGTGCGCGTTTCTGAAACGCGATGCACGCCTCCAGCTAGCCACTGCCAGTCAGCTGACTGACACGTTCAGAATTTGAATTTCATCGGTGAAATTTGCTCGTTTTCCCGTGTCTCTCTCTCTCTTTGACCACGACAAAACATAGCCTTGACCGTTCGCGCGGGATCCTATCTCGCCATGGGTGAATTTATAGAAAAATCCGGGGAACGCGGAAAAACCGCTGTTGACCGGTTTAATCGGTGCCGCTTTTAAACGAAATTCTGACGTTCAGGGAATTATCCGACGAAACTATAATATAACTCGCGATCTCGAAGTTTATTCGTGAAAAATTATTAACGATAATACGTTTCGTAGAATTCTTTAATGAGAAGAGTTTCAATTTTGCACGTGTTTGTGATAAAACTTTCTACGGTTGAAATTCGCATGAAACTTTAGGTAAATGCAGAGTTATGCCAGACAGCGTTGTGTACGCTCGCTGTTCCTGTTCTACTTGCTCAACGATGTACCGTCCATATTCCTGCTTACTACTTGTCTGACTACGTGCTGACACGTACTACTTATTATGGTTCGATCGCGCTGCGTCCTATACTACTTGTCTGACTAGTTACTGATTAAGTAATATTATAAAGAGTATACACGGTGCATAATGTGTTGATTTTTTGCAGACATGAACACATTAAAGAATACATATTTTAAATTATTAATAATATAACAGAATATAAAGTTTGTCAAAAATAAATTGATTTCCAAATGAAATTTTAAGTAGCTGTAACGTGGCAACCAAAGTGTTAAAAATATCCTATATTAAGAACATTAAATTTGAAACTTCCAGCTAATGCATGATGTACGTTATTTTACAATATTTCTGCTATCAAATCGAGTTAAAATTTATAATTCCATCCACCACGAGCAAACAATTAATCGTACTCCCGCAAACAACAAATGAGCACAAATAATCGTAAACCGCCGCTTCGGCTAACTTTCTATCCCCGCAAAGTTCCATAGCAATTTGCAAGTTCTATATTCTAATTTTCCCCCATCAGTTAAACAAACAAATCTGGAGGGGGAGGAAAGAAGAAAAAAGGCGAGGAAAGTGGGAACAAAGACGATTTCCACGAGCAACAGCAAGTTTCGTCGCGTGCTCGCTAACTTTCGAGAGAAGAGTAGCTCGGGCGGTCGTATTGATCGGCGAAGATGGGGTCCAACCCCTCGACAGCGAAGGACGGCTACTTGCTGACTAGATCTGGTTATACTCGGGGAAATTCGTGGCAAACATTTCGCCGGGAGAGGATCCACCCACCCATTTGAATCCACCCACGCGAATCACACGGTCCCTGACGATTTATATACGTGTGTACGTTTGGTCATCGAGAACCCGGAGCCATACGGTATTTCAACGGTCGCGATGCTCGTTCTTCGATGCACTTATCGTGGATCGACGTCCAGTTACGTATCTAGATATTCCACGCCCCGGGTCAAGGACGACGACCACCCTTTTTTCTTTTAAAGACTCCTCTTAAAATTCGGCTAATCCCCGCCCGATTCGACTACAAACGTTCTGGATTATTAGGGAGGCTCAACGATTATAATCCGCCGCAAAGAGCGCGGATCCTTCGAGATTGAATATCTCTGCTACAGCATTGTCGTTACGCGACGTTGCCCTGGAGTTTCTTTCTTTTCTCCAGTGGAGGAAATTTAATAAGACAAGGGGTTACTCTCGATCGTGTTCGACGAAGATGTGCTTTATTTCCCTGGTGCAGACCGGACCGTCGCGGGGCTGTTTACCCGTGCAAACCGAATGTTCGCCGTAAGGAGCGGCATTATGCAACGGGTTGTTTCGTTTCAGCGACCAACTTTCCTTTCGAGGCTAATGACGTTAGGGAGATTGCTTCAGCTCCATCGCGTCGACCAGAATCTCCGACGAGCAGGAAACGGGAGCAACGTGTCCTGCTTAACCAGGCGGCCAATATGTCTGACCGATACATTCCTCTCCGACCTTCTCCACCCTCCCTTCTGTTCGACGATTAAATATGCCCTATTAACCCTTTCGTCGCGACTGAATCTGACCGAAAAGCGACCGCACAGTTCGATTCTGTGGGCCATTAACTGAACTCGAACGCCATAATATGCACAGCCAAGAATTATCAGCTCCACTGATTTATTTATGGTTTCTGACAAAGTCAGTACAAATATAATATTAGATTTTGTAATTTGATTTCACATTCAAGAGTTGAAACCTTGTGAAGTCTTTGAACGACAGTAATTTGATTACCTTAAACAAATTTGCCCAATATCCAAATTTTGGTGACTCAATAACTTTTCAAAAATAGTATTTTTTGAAGTCACAGTACAGATATTATAAAATTACCGAATTAAATTCGTGGTACCGACTATCGTCATCGACCGAAGTGTTACTTGAGAATATAACAATTTTTGTACTGTAACAACGAATATAGTCGACATTTGCGCACACAAGTTTCATGGGAGACCATAGTCGGTGGTAATAACGAGAGTTAATGCTGAAAGGTTTCCTCTCTCTTTGACACGAGTGCTCTAGCAACAAAACGAGAAAATATTGCCACGAAAACACCACCTGAGACATGGTTATACGATAACCTACTCTTTGTTCGTTCAAAAGTGTCACAAACGCGCACGTTCAACGGAACATTTTTCTCCATGAATATCCTTAACCTATAATTTTTCCAACAGAATAAAATTGAACACGTGTAACTCGTTCGACCACGCTATTTCGTTACCAAACGTTGCGATAATTAACATTCTGCTATTCAAAATAGTTCTCTTTACGCTTGTAACAACAAACTACGTTCGACCGGTCCCGGGCGGACACATTTCCGATACGGCATTTTAACAACGTTAATTTCGAAACAAATAACAAAAGCGGCTCTCGCTTTAATCCGTCGTCTCGCGAGTTTGCTCGCTCGCCCCCTCGAAATCTGACATTCGGAAAACGCGGACAAACGATCGCGTCCGACCCTCCGATTGTGTCGTAAAAAAGCAGCGCAAAAAAATTTCACTTCATTTGCAGAAAAAGTTACCTCTCTCTTCTCTCTTTTTTCTCTCCGGCAACTTGCTCGAACAATACAGCGTTGTAACAAAGAGAAAAACGTTCATAAAGTATCGATTCGTGGCCGTTGGAGGAGTGAAGGGGGCGGAGGGGAAGGCTCTGAGAGGTGTCCGAAAGACCTCGCACAAAAGCAAGTTATAATTTCAAAGTTTCGTATCTTCGTCGAGCGTGAAGTTACAGAAAAGCTCCGGGGAGAAAAGGAACGCCCCCGAATGCTCGTCCTCGGGAAAATTTTAACGTCCACTACTGGTTGCATCGTTTATCACGGCAACTTTTGTCGCGGCCGCGCAAACAAGCGATTCTTCGTCGCTGTCCTTCTTAAATCGGTCGCCCTCAAATTTCATTAAAGTCAAGGAAAAAATAAGAGAACTGTTCGAAAATTAAATTATTTTCAAAGAAAATACGTAAAAGTTCCAAATTTCTGGTACAAATGTTGCATGAACTGCAACTCGACGAACAAATGGTCGAATCGGTATTTTTTTCTCGATAGGACGCATATGAATCGTAGTTGCGGCTACAGGACAACGCGTTTCGAATATTTCATGAATCGCTTCCAGATTTTCATCAACGAACCGTCCGTCAAAGCAACAAACGAAAGTGTTGCGCGTTATGAACAAAATTCTACGTCCTTTATACACCGAATGGTACGCAGCACCACCGAAACAAATTACGCCGTATTTTTGTTAGCGTAATTAGAAAAACGTAGATGGCTCAAAGAAAACTATATTTGAAGGACCACAGTTTTTCCTGGGAATGCAGCGATGCGTACACAAATTTACAATTTATTTACAGTAAAAGAACAAAAATTAACTGGCCACTTTGCACCAGCTGGAAATATTGTATTTTTAATAGAAACTGAGAAAGGAAACATTGTATTTTTAGAAATATTGCAATTTAACTTAGACCTTAGAAACTTTAAAATGTCATTTTTTTACTAATTTAGAAACTTGAAGGGATTAATAATGCTTGCGATTCTCTTTCACAGCCATAAACAGAATTCATGATCCCTAATGGATCAAAACGTAAATATTTCGATCCGACCTTACCCAGAACGCAAAACAAACCAATTAATTACCGGAAAAGCGTAAACGAGCCTGCCGTACGTGTTTGTTATCGTAAACACGATCAAATGAAGAGAATTTAATTCATTCATCGCCGAAAAAAAGAGAGAAAAAGAAACGATGCCGCTCGAAATCGATGACCGATTATCAAATTGATTATCGAATCAGCGATAAATTAATTTGCGATTGAACCGCCGCGTTTCGCTCGAGTACCTCGCGTACCATCAAAAATATCGGAATATCGGGGCTCGTGAAACGGAACCAAATTTTTTTAATTTTTTTTCCTCCCGACGATCATTGGATATAACACATTTTTTCTCCCCCAGGAGGCTCCCCCGTTCACGCGCATTCGCTCGTACAAGTGTTTCTCGCGACGAGATACATATTTATACGCGTGTACGTACGGCATTTCGGGACGCGGAAAAAATATTTCTCGCGAGAACATTATTGATGGGATTCGGTGCTCAGAGGTTCAACGTTACGCGATGAAGGGGTGCGGGGAGGGAAACGAATTTTCACGAGATACACGGAGCCGCGAGATACGCCTTTTGTCCCGTGGAATAAAACACGAGGAGAGACGGGGAACAAAGGAAAGCGAAGGGGAACAGACGGGAAACGTCGGGTCTCCAGGCGGCTAAGTTCGTGAACGGAAATAGACGGAGGAAATAAAAAGTCAGCCATGAAAGTCAATTGAATAACACGGTAGCGGCGGTGCCCGATTCGATATCAGTTCGTTAAACTTGATCGACGTCGAGCTGCATCATTAATCAAGACCGGGTCTCAACGTGGCGAGTCCGGAGAACCGATAAGTTCCCGTTTGAATCTTTTATCGAATTCGCCCGGCCGAGCGTACGCGTCTGGCATCCCCGGGACGCGCACGTCGAAATACGAGCATTCGGGCAAATCAAATCCCCCCGGTGGCGCGTGTAACGTTTAACGTCGATCGACCGATACGAGGGCGCATCTAACGTATGCAAACGCCCTCTCTTTCCCCCCCTCGTTAAGATTTCAGAACGCGACAATCGCTTTGTGAAAAATGAATCGACTTCTTGGGGAGTATCCAAGAGGCGAACCTTTTCGATCGGGATTGAATTTTAACCGTTTAATTTCAGGGTGGTCTTTGTCAGACTTCTTCGCGTATGTGGACTTTTGAAAGGATGTTTGTGAATTAACCCTTTCGTTGTACGTACCTCCAGGATAATTAGAGCACCGAAATAAACGATCGACTGTAGTTATTATACGACAGCGAAGAGATTAAACGAAGTGTTTCAAAGCCTTTTAATTTCAACCCTTGACTTATTTCAGAGGGTTATAGAAAAGGGTAACAGCTTTACCTGTTCCCTTATCGCGTGAAAGATTTCCTCGTTACAGGTAACGAATATCAGTGGCAGCAGGAGTCAGTCTCTTTAAGAGTCCTTCGAACTCTTTCATTCCCAAGGAGAAGGGTCTAATTAAAAGTTTCCTTTGCAGCTTTCGACCGTTCGCTGACTTAAAATTGATTAAGAGTCGCGCGGAAGGTAAATGCGTAAGGGCAAATACCTGTTTGAAATAATTTCCGTTCGAAACACCTTTCCCGGATCGTGCAGGCTTTCGTGTTAAAGCTATCGCGTTTTAAGGAAAATTTCGACTAATTTTGTTGTAATATATGAACTCTGAGTAATTGCAATTTTAACGCTTGAAAGTGCCTCGTTGCCAATTATATTCGTTCAAGAGTTTTAAAATTAATACAAAAATGAGAAACACTCACCACCTCCGAATGCTTGTTGACCCTCCTCTTTGTCGTCGATCGGGGAACCCTCCAAACTTCCGGGTCCGCTGTCGGCACCACCAGTGGCACTGGAACCAATCCTTTGCCTTATAATATCAAGACGTGACGTATATTATTTTCCACTGTTCTTATTTTATATTACAAAATTTATCAAAGAGCGTTTGTCAAAGTGTAAGTTAATTTTTATTAAGATAGGAAATCATCCCCTATTTATTTCGTTCTCTAATTTATTTTAAATTTAAAAGAAAGTATAGATTGGGGAACAACAAAAGTCGAAAAGATGCTTATAGACGACAAAGAGATCTTACCTGCTCGCATCGTCTTCCTTTTGGTGCTCATTGGGGCCTTGGGTGTTTTGCGCCACTTGGGTGTCGTTCGCTCCCGCCGGTGCTTGCGCCTCGCCTTCATTTCCATGTGCACCGGCACGGCTTAATCCTGGTATTCCGCCGCTAAACCAGCCCGTCATCTGAGACTTTACACCAGCCAACATTTCCAATTTGCTACTGCCTTTGGTCGGGCTGTAACGAACAGTAAATAAACCGCTTTTTAATTTACGTGGAACGAAGCGAGTTTCAAGAAATAAGCGTTCAAAGATCACCGGAAAAATCAGCAACACGAGGCAAAAATATTCGTTACTTCCCTAGGGAAAATGACGATGTAGGAGAAGAAGCAATCACCATTCGTATGATTTATACCCTGACACTATAATTTAATTAATTCATAGCCCATTTTACTTGGTTATTAAATCAACCAACTCTCTTTGAAATTAATTCTCGAGTACTGGATATTCTTTCCCCATGGCGCCATTTCCTCTAGGGAAACTTGTGATGTTCAGTGTGAATGAGAAAAATGAAAAGAAATGTAATTGGTAGCATGTCCAAACAGAAAATAGTGTTTTTATTTATAAATTTCAAAAAATTGATTTATATCCCTTTTTCCATCACTAGAGATCGTGTGCAATTGAACGTGCGTGTTTACGTGGTGTTAAAGGGGGAAGTTCGTGTCAGGAATTGCGAAGGGTGGCTTAAGGTGCGGAAGAAACATGGTTGTTTCTCTTATCGATGAGAAACATCGACATGAAATCGAAAGTATTCGGCTCAACGCGTAAGTACACCGGGTTAAATGATTACACCGACGATGGTCGTTAGTGGGCAGTGGTACGAATTTAGGTGGTAGCCGACAGCCATTTGGGTTTCACTGTTGTAATCCCAGCGAACAGGGGATATCCCCATATTACTATTTGAAGATTTCTCTTTAAAATGGGTATTTGGAAACTAAGTTTCCAAGAAATTTTACCACAAACCCATTATGAATAAATAACTGTTTGCCTGCACGCGTTTTGCACCCATGGCAGTCCATGTAAAAGTAAAAAGCGTTGTATTTCGAATTATTGATCCATAGCTTCGAATTACCGTTGTATCTAGTTCTTTTCAATTATCTGATCAAATGAAACTCGTAGCACCGATCATCATCGACTCCAATAACAATTCAAGCTGACACAATAAGCCGTTACTGAACGTGGATCGTTCGCAGGATGAAAATTAACGCATTAAACAATCGTCAACATCGCGAGAGAAGTAGAAAAATATCCCCCGGTTTGTACAACTGGGCCACCGAAACCGTATTTTTCATTCGGATTATTTGCTCAGTTCCGATCGTTCTTTTCATTTTTATTGCGATCGTTACCTAACGTGCCAGCGAAAACGAGCCATCGGAGAACGTCCCCTGAAGTGTGTTCTCCAACAACTCCTGCCTATTCGCTATAAATATGTTACGAACGAAAAACAGGTCAACGTAACCGAGCCGTGGGCGAACGAAACATTGTTTCGAGTATAACTCGTTTAATGGTAGCATGGCTTTGTAAATGATTTACTGAGGTTAGAAGCGTGGCTAATTGAAAAGTGCCCCCCTACCGTCCGCGAATCATGAAAAATTTCGCTACAACTCTCGGAACTTCTGTTTCTCCTTCGAACGATCCTTAGACACGTATCAAAATATACAAAATTTGTAAAATTAAAATTTATAATTAAATTAGATCTGATATACCTTGTAAGGTTAAATAATTAAAAATCTTTTAATTTGTACCTAATAAATTTTGAAGTTTATTTAATATTTGTTACTGTATGAATAAATGATTAAAGACAAAATTGTGGCCAGAATTGTACAACAATGATACTTCGTTAATAACCGGTATTAGATTCGCATCGAACAGTCGCAATTACTCGAATTACTCGTTGCTAATGCCGGAGCTGGTTTTGTTAGTAATATATCGCTCGCCTTAATGAAGATTACCAACGTGCATGTAACGACCGTGCACTGTTTGATGCTAAAAAATTTATAAAATCTGCCCGTAACGCGTACTCGCGCTCTGGTGAGCGTTAAAACCATCAAGCTTTTATTACCATTATACGAAATTTAACAGTATCGTGGGAGGGTAAACGTGGCGGTATCGATTGCGACCTATATAAAAGATTACGACCTCCAGGTTTTAACGGAAATACAGGTATTTTAGAGGTTTTCTATAAGTTTCCCCTGCCAATTTAATCACCCTTTCAATTAGCGATTTAATTATTCAAAAAGTAAATTGATTCATCGAAACTGAACCAAGATTTTTAAATTACAATAATCGTTTGATGTACTCCCAATAATTTGTTGTAAAATGAATTTGTTCAATTATTTTGAATTAAATTTAGAAAAATATTACAGAATTAATGAATATAACATTTAACGTGTCCTCGTTTCATGCACCTTAATTATACAATTTTGACAGAAACTCAAATTATTACGACTGACTATTGAACTAAAGTCGACAATACGTTGCTCTCTGTTAATTGAAATTTCAACGTTTAAAGCATATTGGAAATGCTAATATCCAAGTATTTAACATAAAGGTACATTAACCTTTTGCATTCCGAATATGCCTTCCAGGCATCTGTAGCGTATAATATTCTGATTCAAGTACATTGCACTGATTTTCATACGAGTTCGCGGGACCATTTTAACATCAATTAATTTATTAATATCAATTAATTTATAAAACGCAGACGGCACCAATAACCGAGTGTTACTTAATAAACACACCAAGTACGCATGCTACAAGTACTACATACTCGAATAAATACAATTTTGTTTGTATTAAAAAATTCTAACTTGAAAATGATATATATTTAAAAGTGGAATTTCATTAATAATAAAAATTGATTAAATATTGAATCGATATTTCAGCTCGATTCGACCTGAACGGTCCACAGTAATTAAAAAAAGAAACAATCTTGCATTTAATTTTAAAAAATCAATGCTCGTTCAACATACACTGAAATATTTATCCCACAGGATCCCTCGATAAAGATACGGATAGAAGTCAGGCAGTTGACCCGGGAATTACTAAATTATGCGCCACTTTTACTCACGGGTACACTACTGGAAATTGTTTCGGTAACGTAAAGGGTAAAACACCCCCTGAGCTTTTTGCAACCCCTCTTTTTGCACCGTCCCCTTCGTCTCTGCTGTTCGTTACGAATGAATCGCGAGAATTAGCACCACGAGTCTGATTTAATCAACTAATTACGAAACTAATACAAAAACAATTATCTCAATATTGATATCTTAATGGGTTGCACCTAAAATAAATTAACAGAGACAAAATCACGACGACATTTTGAATCTTCCAGTATTTCGTAATACAACTAAACTCGAATATTCTGAGGGATGAATAAAGATGATCGATCTTTATGAACCATTTAAACAACGCCGGAAAATTAAAGGCGGATAAGCTTTTACCTGTATAAAGGTGATACAATGTAATTTCACGAGGGAAACGACAGGGGGTTGGTTAAGTATAGGGAAGACGATTAATTGTGACCAAAGTATTTAACCCTCAGAGGGCGGATACTGGATAATTCACGATCTAACATCGTAATAATTATGTAATAATTCAAAAAGAGACTTTGTGCACGAATTGCATACAAGGGAATAATCGTTCAATTATACAATTACACAATCTTCCTATCGATTATTGCACAATAAATTAACCCTTAAAAATCAACGGGCTTCAATACTGAATTAAGTAATGAATTTTTTTTCAATTTATTTATCTAGTTTGGAATAACTACATTATTATAACAAAATGGAAAAAAGTTTTATTATTTTTTAAAAAACTGGGAGACAAAGTTACTTGCAAAGGATTAGCATAATTTAACCCTTAAACGACGATGGATAAATTTCCATAAATGGCACTAACTTTTATTTAAAAATTTCTAACTATTGTTTAATGGCATTGTTGTAAGGATATAATGATAACGACAATATAATACTGAAACTTATGCATTAGTAATATTTTTTTAACAAATCTTCTGGACTCATGTCATAAACTCAAAATATGCAATGAAATAAAAATGAGACAAAGAAAATTGTTTACTGCTGGGTTATATTTGTCTTTGCATTCAATGTGCATACGACTCATGCAATTCGCTACTCGAGAGATAAAACAGTTAACAAGGAACAAGAAAAACGGGGATCAAACAAGTTTTATTTGAACCAAAGAATGATCAGATATTTGAAAAGTGATATACGGCTATCGGGGATAATAGTTAGAAAGAGTTGGTTTAACGGTACATTAATTTTGACATACTACGGGCAAAGAGAATGTATGTACTTATAAATTCGCGACAATATTCTGCATATCACGATGGCGTTCTCTGGTGCATGGAATCCTATTTCCGAAATCCATTACAATGTGACGTAACTTTTCGAGAATGGCCGTACAAATGTCGTATTTCGTGAACAAAGTCGTTCGATAACGCCAATATATATGAAACAGCGTACGTCTCGCGTTTTCGAAGCGGAAAATACGAAATGTCTGACTCGTGACTTTGACAACCCACGAGAACGAAGTAAAATTTAATATACGAGCACATTAAATGAAAATTTCCAACATATTTTACTTGAATTTTATTGAATTTCTATATTTTCAGGTATTACTCTAAATAATAAAAAAGTGCTTGTAGGAATTATAATTAAATTTTTTCATTCGAATGATTTAATTTTTAATCGAAACTAACAATATACAATGGTGTATTCGTGCGACTCTGACACATTACGATAAAATCTTTATCTACGAACTGTCACGATAACTGACATTAGTGAAAACAACGCACGAAAAGGTTAGGTGCAGCACTGGTACGAATTATAAGTTAACCTCATTTCGATTTATGAAACGCTGTAACATCGTCGTACAAGTACTTACTTTACGTAAGAACAGGGACGTCTGTTATCGATCTAATCTCAAAAATGCATCCAAGATTGAATTTAAAACTTTCAACGTATCGCGCAGATGCGTAAAATCACCGTGAAATTCGTCTGTCATTTGAACATGAATCAAATGTTTCCAGATAAAAACAATCGTGTCCAGACGACAAAACAATGCAGTATTGAAACGTAGTACGTTGAGTTACCACACATATGATATACGACATGACTTGTTAGCATAGAATAAACAAGATTACCATTTCAAACAAAGAGTTGAAACAATCAGTGGAACGTATATCAAACAAGTTGCGATATTCGACAGATAAGTGGTTAAATTAATTAATAGCATGGTACTTACCTGTCTTTTTTCTCTGCATCGACATCGCCTCCTTCGGCAACTGGAGTAATTTTTTCTTCTGCCGGTATCTCCGGGCCGCCGTCTTCGGCCTTCTTTCCCATCCACGTAGACATCTGATTCGTTAATCCGGTGAACATTTTTAATTATAATATATCAACTGCTTTAACACTCGAATGTGCGTGATAGATAACTATCTCTTCCTCCTTTCTATCCCCTACGCTAGCAGAAACGTAACTGAAACCCTTACGGGACCGAGTGACAGTAGAAACTTGCCCGCTTTGGTCGTCGCGCAACCATGAACTGCGCGATCTCTATGTACGATGGCGCATATCGTTCTACGCATCCCATTATGGCCGACTACAACGCCGCTAACCCCAAACGGAGGAGAATCGAAACAACGTTGTAATCGATTTCCGTAACAACAGCACAAAATAATAACCACTGATATATATAACTAGATACAGTATGGGGCCTACGACCTGTGATTTTTCAGATTCACCATTTTAAAAAATAAACCGCTTCGCCAGCTGGCTAAGGGTACTAATATTAAGGTGTCTTCATTCAAATATATAACTTGTTTGCCCCTCATATAATTCATATACACAGTAATATACAAAATTTCTTGTAAGTAAAAAGCATAAACTATAAATCATTGATAAAATTTAACGGAAAAAGTACTATAACATATTATGTAGTAGGTGGTACACTATATATATTTCTGAAATTGGTCAATGGATATACAACATTCTACATAATAAAAAATACTGGCTTCTCCATCTTATAATAAATTCTGGAACAAGAAACTAAGAAAATGAGTGGAGACAGTAAATAACTAAATAAACTATGGTATTAATAACTACACCTTTAAGTATTTGTAAATTTATATAAAAAGGAATTAATGCTATAACTATATTCTATCTTATATCAACTTTGGTCGTATCATTGTTAATAATAATACTTATGAAGGAAACTGTATGATAAGAAAATAATATAATAAACTAAAAACATTGTGTAAGCTTTAATTTTAAATATTTTTTGGCGCGCCATCTGAAACGGTATCGATGGTGCCATCTATACACAAAATATAAAACAACTTTAATATCAGTGTCCCTAGCCAGAGGGCGGTTTATTCTCAAAGATGGGGCTCCTGAAAAATCACACTATCCAGCCATGATCTGTATCCGATATCGAGTCTAAATTACAATTTATACTAGTTTTCTAACAAAACCACATGTACCTAAAAATTCTAGTAACATTCCCTGTATGCGTTTTAGCGCCATATTTTAAATTGAATTCTGTATGTACTTGCAGTGAGGATGATAGACAGAATAACTTACTTTTTATTTGAAAATATAACAGGAAAAATATTATTTAAACCACATGTTAGAAAAATAGATTACTTTATTAAATCTATACAAGGCAGTTGGAACATTATCGAACTCTGTATATAATTTGTACATTTTCTACTTCAGATTCTTCAGCATCAGTGTGGCGAATCATTAAAACGAGCGTTGTACGTTATTATTTGGAGGTAGATTTGTACGTGAATAAGTGCATTTCAATCTAATATATTGTTCTATCGATTGGTGTTTTTTAGTTGATCCTATATGCCAATGAACGTTGTACTGATTCACGGAATCGTGCTATATAAATATTCTGTTGGTACGTTTGTACTTAGCCTAGGATTTAGAATTTACACTTTGCTAGCGGAATAAAAATACGAACAGCACCTTATGTCCAATAGTACAGCTCACCACGAATAATCTGTATTCGTTTCAGAGATTCACACTTTTCATGGTACTGATACCTTTCTTTGGTGTTTTCAATTGTCTTAATATTAACACGGTTTCGGTAATTATTTTTTTTACATTTCAAATATTAAAATTTCCATCTTTTGTTTTTGTTTTTGGTATTTAAAGTTTCCTAAGTATCAGCAATTGAGAATCTTTTTGCATTCTGATTTTTATTCCTGATTTACGATTGCTTATTTTCTGTATCTCATTGCTTACTTAGGATCTGTTACATTTCTACTATAAATTATGTACATTTACTTGAACTGAAATATATATATACAATCATACTACGGAACTTTCACAATCACTTGAAGTTCATGATCAGTGACGATTAAGAACTTGCGTCATTTTTTTTTTTGCCTGTTTTTCAACGTCATTATATAATGGTTAAACCGTGTTTCGCAAGTGAATAAAATATACCTAATATACCTATTTATATACATTTACATATTTTCGGCCCTAGGAATGTGTATTATTCGAATACTATTACTATTTCTGTTTCGACGTTTCTGCTTGTAAAGCCTGTTGTTCGCGTTGATACCTAAAACAACAAAATACAATTCAACAATCCATCAAGAACCTTGCAAAAACTTAATATAACTTCAAAAAGCAAGAGTTATGTATTTTGTAAGCATGGTTACAAAATGATTCTCCCGTTTGAACGAACTTTGATCAGACTGAAAGAAATTTCCTTAAGAGGAACAACACGAATAAATATGCATGAGCACATAAACGTGTTCGCATAATGAGACATCGAGCCCGATCAGACGAACGGAAAACGGTTTTATTGAACTTTCCGTGTCGGGTTATTCCACGATTGCTTCTCTCTGATACAACGTCTACCGCTTATCGTATTTTGCAACGGGAGTTTATGTAATTTCGACGGCCAAAATCGGCTAACTCACGAACAAAGTTCGAAAGATTTTGCGCAACAATGTCAAGGAACTTACATTATCGCGCGACCAACTTGATACAGGGACGTGAGCGCTACGAACAGGTTCACGCTGAAGAGGCTCCAATTCTTCGGAGTGATCGCTAAGGAGTACCTGGTCCAAATTAGGCCGGTAATGCCCAAGGCGGACGATTGGCTGACGGACAGTTGATTCGCTGGTCTATGCAGATCACTAAGGCCAGCTATTACAAGTCCCTGTAATTTGCAAACTTTATGTAACGGCACAAAAGATTGTTCTAACGCGAAAGAGGCGAACAATGAAAGGGGTCAACAATGTGGGTCGCATTTTGATGATTTACTTCGAAAGATTGACCTATATTCGGCTGAATCAGCCGCGATTCGTTGTGGATATTCGACCAGACGGTTTTCAGCTAACAAAACGGATCGTTCGTTGAATTTTAAATATTTTCCTCTTCGAGCGCGCAAGAATTTTATTTAATCGCGCCAGACCGGAAGTATCGGCTGAGTATTATTGGTTTTCTCTACCGTTATGAAATATAAATCCATTACGGAATTATCAAAGGTGATCACGGTAATAGCATTTGTCGTTTCTTTCGCAAGAGGTATCGTGACGCGCTTTAATATCGCATTTGGATCAAGTCCATGCGGATGCAACTTCCTAGCAGCCGAGAAATATTTCTGTAACGTCTTTGACGCAGCCAGCTATTCGACGATCGCGTTTTTCACCAGGCTTCGTGTAAAATTTTGTATTCCTTTATGCTGGCTCAGGGTTACGTGCACGCGACGGTTGAAAAATTTGAACGCGCAACCGTACGTTTCTTCTGTAATGATTTTCCGCGATACTATTATTATGAAACGAGCATGAAATGACATCGTGACGTTAAGACTTCAGAAGATATTACTGACCCATTTAAAAGCTGGTGCCCAGAAGAATATAGTCTGCGGACCTGAAAAGGGGAAAATAGGTCGATACTGCTATTAAGTACTTTTTTTTTTTAAATGCTTTGAAAATTATACGAGACACGAATTATTCAAGCTGTTACGATAATTATTTTGTAACGCGTTTAAATTCGTAACGTAAATACGGTGTCAAGTTCAAAATTTTACACAATTACGATAAACTTTTGTTAATTGAAAATATCGACGCGTTATCGTGAATACCTCGAACCACTTGACATCACGAGGCTTTGCGACTCGAAGACGCGTAAAAATGCATATATTAGAACGTAGGATGATTTTACAGCGAGTTGACATTGATCTACATGTGCACACGTATTAACCACGGTCAAGTCCATCCTCGTTACGCTACGGCAGAAGAGAAGAAAAAACAAAAAAGGTAGCCGCCTATAGGACGCAAGACGTTACGGGGTTGCTTTTTTACCCGTCCGATGCAATGCATGCTTTACGGTAGTGCGAACACATGTGTTCACGGCACGTGTCACTATTCGAGAAATCTTAGATGCTCTTTGGACAAACTTACTAACCAGCAGGGTGATTCCACAGTGGCTGTAACTTCTCCGGCACGTACTTGCCAATCGCGGACATCGTGTTTCTGTAAACGACCGACATTGTTTTTTCTCACGTTCACGCGTTTAGAATGCGAAACGAAAACGATTCAGAGAACGACTCGAGGGTCAGGCTGAAAGAACGAGTGAACGTGGAAATGACAAGTGGTACGACGATCCGCACACTGAGACTGAATATCGCGAAGTGCAACGATTGGTACCCGTGCTAGCCTCACGGGTACTCTGCTCCACTCCTCTCCCCGCATACATTTCCCGGGCCGAAACCACCACGTTTTGTATGTATGATATCTGTTGCTTGGTGTGCGTCTTTGCATACGCACACGAAGCTAACTAAGCTAGATTATTTAGGATCTTGTTTAAACGAGCAACCACTTCCACGATGAGCCGTGTGTTGACGGATAACGTCAATAATTTAAGCGTAAGTTACGCTCCTGGATGAACCCTTCGGTAATTATTAATCGTAATTCGAACCTATTGAACGAGAAAACGCAAAAATATATTCATAAATTCGTTCTGTTACATAATCATATAAAAAGAAACAAATGTATTCCTAAAACTAGAAATAGTATACATTATCTACCCTATTGATTAAACTTCAGATAAGTTTACGTAGTAATTTCACGGAAGTGATACGAAGGAACTCGTCTGTCTGGTGATAAGATTACAATCAACATTTATGTTATCTGATAGTCTCGATCGTACTTAATTATATTTGTTTTATAATGAAATATCGTCGTGAATTCCTCGTGCGAATTTGGACGCATGCTCCGGTTCCTGGGTGTATTTTGGACCCGAACTATTGTTTTGTTACAGACATTTTCGATACCGGGAAACATCCAGTCTGCGATAACGAAGTTAATTGTTCAAGTTTATCGATAACACGTTACCGAACACACGCAGCTATTATAACGATCGACATTGGCCTAGAGAACAAAATTGGATAGTCTTTTCAGTGCCAAGTCGTACGTCGCATGGTCATTCTATTCTATTAATGTATTAACCACGTGTAACTGTGTGGACACACAACGATGTAACACAGCGTTGTTCCGCTGCACACAATTCCGGTTTCAGTCCATTGATCTCGTGGGAATGAAGCGTGGAAACGTGTATTTACACAATTTTATTTACATTAAAATGTATACACTTTTTTTTGTTGTTTTTATAACATCGAGTAAATGTACACGATACCGCTAATAATACAATATATAAATGCTATCGAAAATTGAGCTCGACGAATGGATGTTAGAGACGGAGAGATTGCAAACGTTATTTCAGCGGAACAAATGTTACCCCTCGGCCTATTCATGGTCAACGGGTATTGTTCGCATCTCTCGTGAATTGCACCACAGTTAACAAATACATTAGCCGTATGTATTCTTCTATCACAAAATCGATAAACACTTCGACGTTGTACGCGACCGCGTGTATTTCTGATTACACGCACCGAATACATGTCGATGCGTACGTATGCGCAATATTACTTCGATAATCATTTTCTTCTCTCGTGAAATAGTTGTCGTACACAGACGCTTTGAAAATATACACGTAAAATACATTATTGTTTCGGTTTTGTCTTGAAGAGTTTATCTGGGAACATTTAGCGATACATTATAAAATGAGATCAGAAAAAAGTTGAATAAAAAGGCCATAGAAATCCAGACATTGATATAAAACGCGCAAAGAAAAAGACGTTGGCTGATTAAGACTATTCAGTAGGTATGATTCGCTCGATCAAAGTACAGTCGTTTTACTTTTTCTTGTAACTCGTTGAGATTTGTTCGGTTTTTGTTCTTGATATACGTATATCGAATAAAATACGCAAATTACCTTATCGTTAAAAAGTATTTAAACATACTTGTTAAAATATACAAAATTTCGAAAGAAATGCAACGCAACTTATAAACGAATCATTTCTCCCGTGTACATTTCTATATCGCATCCATATAAGGCACATAGTATAAAATAACAATAGAAAATATCATGGATTTTACAGTTCCAAAAACGGGCGAAAGTTAAAGATATGGAAGTTGCTCACAATTCATGAATTTTTCTAACAATCAATATAGAAATGTTTCAACACTGCTTTACAAATTTGAATAATAAATTTTTTTGTATTATTTAAACGATGAATGAAATAATTAAATCTTTAAATGCATCATAAATACTACGTATGTTATCAAATAAGATTTACAAATATATCGTTATAGAAACAAAAATCAAATTATTTTTTGTATTTTTTGTTGTATGTACAATTTGATTATTTTATCTTTTTAATCAAAAATAGAAAAGATTTAAAAATACAAAATAAAAAATTTTTTAAGTATCGAATTTTTACTAATTATTATGCAATTGCAGTAAATTATTATTACCATTTTTTCTCGAATTTTTTATCAATAAAATCATCAAGAAATTTTTGAGATAAAACAATTACTATTTACAAAAATTACCTACGTAATACGAAAGTATATTATACATATTGCAATAATACGTATAAATCGAATATATACGTATAAATGTATATATTATAAACTATTAAAGTTAAATATAGTTTCTTAAGGTAAATACAAAAAAAAAAAAAAAATGTTTGTACAAAGATAGAAAAAAAAAATGCATGAAATACGTTTAGTATCTTGACTTGTTTCACAGTATATGTATATGCCTAAAAACTGTAAATACTCTCAAAATTCTAAAAATATGGTAGAAAAAAACAGTCAAAATGAATCTATTATCTTTATGATACTGTATGATTAAGAGATCCCATAATTTTCTTAGAAATGCAAGTGGCAGTGGTTATGTGTAGTCTTGAGCATCAGTCAATATAAAATTGTATAAAAAGTCACTCATACTTCAACGTATTCAAAATCTTTTCTTTGCTAAAGTACTCATACCTACGATACATTAAACTTGACATACCCAGTTCACAAGTAACTTTAGTAATCACAAGTAAAATATAAAGTCTTATTCATTTCTTGATAATATATCTCAAAATTGCACCTTTGCAATATTCTAATATAAACTATAACTAGTAATTAAAATAGTTATTAATTGTATCCACATAACGTGAAGGTGCTAACAGATCCGTATATATCAACCGTAATAAACTTTGTAAAATCCGTAGATATGCATACTTTTGCAAGAAAATTTGAAGGTAATTCAACGACAGCTAGTAATGCAGGTTGTGTATGATCTTTACCTTCTTTGGATTTCCAGAACTTACTTAGATTGTGTACGTCATGGGTGCTGGTAGTTTGAGGCAGGCATTGTGGGTTGCATATGTTTGAATCTGCACTTTGACTAGTAGACATATGTAAGCTGATCACTCCGTTATTGTTAACAACAGGAGTGCTGATGCTGCGATTTATTCCAACTCGCACTCCTCTTTTTGGTTTGCACACGTACATAGCCAAAGTAATGTTCCACCAAACCAGCTCGTCAGAATTCACAGAGAGCAATATTGGTACGTCGATTGCAGAAGGGGCCCAACACAGCTGAGAAACGGAGGTTGTATGAAAACGTAACGTACGTATTTCGTCCTGCATTATCATGTCGATAACCTGAAAATTAACATCATTAACACCAATGATATAATTATAAGATTGGTAATTTTAGACGGACAACTTACAGAAATATCTCCGTTGTCGAAACCAATAGCTAAATATTTTTCATTTTGAGATATTTCACAACACGTTAATTTCTGGTTGTAATTTCTTCGAAAATATTCTATTACTTTTATACAGGTCGGTAATGTAATTGTATCTTCTTGTAGCGTGTACAAGACTACCTCTCCGTTTTCATTTAATACTGCTAGAAAATTTTTTTCATAGCTCAAACAACTAAAGGTAGTGACTATATTTGAATTACCAACAGTTACTCTGTCCACTCGTAACCAATTAGTGCCATTCACCTTCCAAAGAGTTATTATACCATTTCGAGTCACCGTTAGTACACATTTTCCATCCACTTTGTGAATCGAAATAACATATCCTGTATTTTCAATCAAATACGTTAATGCTGTGCTCTCCCATACCTAGGAATAATAAAATATAATTTGTTATAATATTATCAAATTACTTTAGTTACTAATTTAATGAAATAACTAAATTTACCCTTAGATTATCATCTGTCCCTCTACAAACAAGTATGCTACCAGTTTCTATGTCTAAAATTTTGATTAACTCTATATTGGACTTAAAGTTTAATATAGGCCTGCCTTCTGCAGTTTTTATATCGTATAAATTAACAATGCCTTTGTCAGTGACACACACTATTTTGTCTCCGTTCGGTGAGATAAATAAATTATTTAGTCTTCCGTCGATCGGTTTTGTTTCCGCTACTATTTTATCGTCGGATAATATGGCAATGGTGTTCGAAAGCGTTTCTATAACAAGAACATCCGATGTACTTTGATGTTTTTGAAACGCCGCGTCGAATAAAGGTTTTCTTATCGTTCTACTAGTTCCTTCTACCGGGAATTTCCATTTATGCAGTAACCGATTTTCGCTACCACAAATAACATGGTACCCCTCCTCCTTTAACCAATACGTGTCCAAAGATGAAACACGGCTTTTGTAAGTGGCTATTAACTGGTACGCCGCGCTCGTATTCCATATATTTATAAATCCGTCGGAATCAGCCAAAGCTAAATACTGGCCATCGTTGGTTATTGCGGCGCAAACGTAAATGGTTTTACCGTTTTCGACGTTCGCTCGTATTTGTTTGTTGTAACTGTGCATATCGCTGCTGCTCGATCTGCACCATTTTACGTGTATAGCTTTGTCTTCGGTAACAATAAATAAAGAATCACTCTGTTTTGGTACATTGCGAAAGAAGATCACTTTCTTTTTCTGTAAATCTAGATTATACTGGGACAAGTATTTGTATTCGTCGCCGTATTTACAATATGATATTAAAGCACCGTGTATCTCGTCCATTATATGGAGCAAGTTACTTCCAACCGTGAACGCTATGCTTTTAAAATAACTGCTACTGTAAAAATGAAATAAAATGAAAATCTTGACAAATATACTTGAATGATAGAATTAAGTAACCGTACCTATGTGGGTTGTGACTGTAATCCGATAACATGTTCCCGTAACGATCCCAAACCTGAAAAGAAACATTTTATACTTTTCTTGTATCGAAAATATATTTATAAAAATTAATTGTTCGTACCCTAATTGTTCCCTTATTTGTGCAAGCTGCGATATAATTGCTGTCATGTGTAAATGTCACATCCAATATAACTTCGCCAGGGACATTGAACTTTACTGAACTATCGTCACGAGGAATGTTACTTGTGAAAATTCCGCTCCAACAAGTTTGTTTCTGTTTCGGGCTCAACGGGCCATTATGATCCTGCTCGTAATTTTTGTCATCGGAGAGCCTAAAAAGTTTTACTATTCCACGATCGTCCAGTGATAAAAAACAGTCGCCCGTGGTGGATATAACAATTTTCGTTATACTACACGTTCTATCGTGTCCGCTGAAAACTTCTTGTCTCTTGTAAATGCTATTCCATAAAAATATTTCGCCGTTTCTGCTTCCAACCAGAATCAGATCGGGATCGCACGCGAAACACGAAGTATGTATTTCCGTTGACATTTCCTCGCTCAGTGGTATGTCCATTTGTCCCAATTTCTTGTCATGGAATACGTACAGGTGTTTGGATCTCTCCCGTGCAAGTTTAACAGCGGTATCTTTTATGTATCCTTCGTAAGGATGGTTCATAGCGATTTGTACTATATCCAAGCATTTCTTACGTCTATGCTCCGCGATAATGCTCGCTTGTTCCTCTAAAAATTTTTCTAAATCGATGAAGCGCGCTTCATATTCGGGATCATAATTTTTAGTGATATATTTTCTATAGTTGTCTAGATCGATCAACAAATTGCTCAAACCGCTGTGAATTATCGTTGCTTGAATAAAATCGAAGTTTAAATATATATTTGGGAATTCATCGTACAATTGCGCTTGCTCCAGGTGATAACCAAAGTACGAGTAACTATAATTGTCCGCGGGAAGCTTCGAAAAATCGCCGTTACAATATTTACGATATTTGTCGATCAGTAATTTATGCATATTTATAAATTCATCTTGCGAAACTTTTTTTCGAAGATGACAAAGCAATAAGTCATGGACACCATAGATATAGCTTCGCAATTCGTCGTTCCATTGTTTAGCTGCGAGCGACTTGTGACATAAGTCGAGCATCATTTCTTCGACTCGAAATGGAGATCCTCCCCAAAGAACTTCCAAAGTCTATGTAATATAAGAAAACGTGTAAATATAGATATGAAATAATATTAAAGTAGAGCCTCGATTATTCCAGATAAAAGACCCGCCTATTTTCGACAATATAGAACCCTGATTAAGCGAGACACGGACAATCGGAATAAATTAAAACTTTCTATAATCGAGACACCATTGCATAAATTTTAAAGATTACATCATTTTACCTGTGGAGTTATATTTACATCTTCTCTAAAAATTACTAATTCCTCATAACGTTTCCTCATTTCTATGGGCAACTGTTCTATACACATATTAAAAATTGCTTCCTGTTTTTCTAAAAATTTTTTAATTACACTAAAAAGTGCAAAAGGTATATTATTGAAAAACACAACGAGATGAAAATAGTGAAACATTTATATGATTATGGTAATATTACCGATTGTTTTCATCTTTGTTTCTCAAAGAATCCAAATAATATTTCCATCTATCCGATCTTAACTTCATATCGTGTTTGAATTCTTCAAATTGAGCGGAAAACATAGCAATTAATAAAGGCATGCCTTTGCATTCCTCGTGAATTCGTTTTGCTTCTAGAGGAAGCTTATCCACCTCTGTGTCCAACACTTTGGCAAAAAGGCCTAAAGTTTCTGCTTCTGTAAAGCCATCATTCATCTGTAAACAGATACCAAACAGTGTGTTGATATAATTTTATTATTTTTTCATTAAACATGAAAAATTAAAAATTTTAATTCACCTTAATCACAGAAGGTCTTTTTTCCCATACAACATCCAAATTAGCTGTGATTACTAAAGTTTTGCATTCGAAATCAAATGCTTCAATTATTTTACTGTCACATACATCATCTAGAATTAATAAAGCATGGGAATGCTTTTCTCTACTGAAATGATACTTCAAGAATTGAATAAGTGAATCTCTTAAAGGTTCTGGCTTTAACGATCCTGGTAATATTTCTATATTTTTAACAAGATGATAAAGTCTATTTAATTGAATTAATATTTCTTCGTCAATTGAACGTTCGTAACCAAATTTGATCCAGTATACTTCATTCTGGAAGGAATACATAAATTGTTCATATAAAAGTTCAATATCCCTTACAAAAAGTTTTAACTAAAAAAACGTACATAAAATAAACTTCTTACAAATTTGGTATCTTTTAACGTACTAGCAGTTAAACATGATTTACCAAAACCCTTCATTCCATGAAGTACAACATATCCATTTGGTTGCAATTGTTCTAAATAAGTCTTTAACTGCATCATCTGAAATTGTAAGTTGATCTAATTTTATGTAGAAATTGTTCATAATTACCAATATTAAAATTACATAGTATTTAACTATTATTTTTAAACTTACATGATTTATTTCCATAAGCATGCACATAAAATAAACATTACATTTAACAATACAGAAATAAATATATATTCATATAGTTTCTTCAAAAATGAAAATATTAACAAAAATGTACACTATCAAATTATAGAGGTATAAGTTTGATCGTTTCTTTTTATTTATTATTGAATGATAGCTTAATCAACATTTCAATATATTAACTCAATACAGTGCAAATGGAACATTATATGTGTCAGGTGTTTTAATGACTTGTACATTTTATACCTTTTGCTCCCTTATAACACTTAATGGTGAAATTGGTGGAAGGGTGGGTGTACCAAGGTGTATTTCATTAAATGCTTTTCCACTTTCTTCTAATTTATTCATATCATCACTCAACCATTCATAGTGATGTTGTAAAGCTTGACGAAAAATATCAAATGCATAGGGACCACGACTAAAACAATTTTAGAGTAGTAAGAATTTTGTTTGCAACATGTAATAAAAAGAGTTACAGATATATAAACAAAATTCATACTTTGGAAGTATATCCAACAAGATTTCAGCCTTCTCTTGTTTGGAATTAGCAGCATTAATGTCTGCTATATCTTGGTCCCTTAATATGTATTCTGATTTTAGTGGCTGTATGATGCCATTATACACATCCATATCAGCCACAATGTCATTTCGCAAACGTTTAAGAATACTTTGATGTAATTTATCCATTCTTATAACGTTTACCTTTACTCTGTCATATTATCTTTTTTTATAGTTCTTCATAAAACTAGCTGTACGTATAAAAAAAAATACAATCATTTACTAGCACAGTATAAAGATTTCACATAATGAGGATATATATGGAAAACTGTTTCTAACTTCTGAATATAGTGTTACAAGGTTTTCACGTGAACCTTGACTTTTCATATAGAACCTTGACAAGTACCTTATAAAATTTCAATCGCTTTTCTATTTTATTTTTAAAATGATGAATAAGAATAAAAAAATACTATGAAATAAATTACACACAAAACAATATATTTATTCAATATTATTATTAACAATATTATCTGAAAATAGTTTTAATAAAAATATATTGATGATGTTAATAAAAAACTATAAAAATATTTACAGTTTATTTTATGAGGGTACATTACTAGATATTTTGTTTTAAATTAAATTATGATGACCTTTATTTTTTATATGCGTCGTAAAAATAAAATATATAACTTATTTAATATGTTATTATCTTCAAGATGAAGTTTAAAAAGTAGATGAGTATTGCAGGTCAATGACTCAGAAACTAAACTGAAATTACGTTCTCGTGGTCCTACGAAATCTTTAATAATAGCTTATGGTGAAAGTCTTACCTCATTGAAGCCGTTTGCTTCAAACACGTAGTATTTTTGCGTGTTGCGCGGTCTTTGTTTCAAATACGGATTAATCGTTCTACGACACCACCTCCATACCATCGAGGAGCGACTGACACCAGTGCCGCGTGCCTGAGTCAAGCAGCGCTGTTGGCATTGTTGCCAAATCCACCAATCAAATTCATCCCTGATTGGCTATCATTATCACATGATACCTTTCCGCCACTTTTATTTTTTGAACAATTCGTCTTTTGTTTCAAACATTTAAAAAAATACTAAATCCTGGAGAAATGATAAGCGGCATTGTTCAGTACTTATTGGAAATATATCTCAAATATAATGAGGTAATGAATAGAAAGTAAAGGAACATATCCGATCTTTTGCCCACGTATAAAATTTAAATCAATGTTTAAAAGAGATTACCTTGTTTTTGAATATAATTACTAACATTAGGGAATTTAAATGTCTCAAGTGTACAAAGATAATCTTTCATCAAGTCCGATATGGTCTAGTGGCTAGGATACCTGGCTCTCACCCAGGAGGCTCGGGTTCGATTCCCGGTATCGGAAATTTCTTTTTTTTCTAAATAAACATGATAATTTTTTGTCTTTGCATGCCTACATACTTGGATTTTATTTTTCGTGTTATAATTGTTGTAGTATTTAAAAAAATATGGTGCAAATTGTTTAAAAACCACAAGTTTATCTTCAAAATACAAAAAAGTAAAAAAAATAAACCCTGCGGTGGCCGGGAATCGAACCCGGATCAACTGCTTGGAAGGCAACTATGCTGACCATTACACCACCACCGCAGTTGAAATTTAGTTATTTTAAATTACAATCCGAGGTATACATAGGTTAACCGAAGTAAAAGTACGATTTTCTAGAACAAAAATATACACTGCGATGGCCGGGAATCGAACCCGGATCAACTGCTTGGAAGGCAACTATGCTAACCATTACACCACCATCGCAGTTGATGGTTAGTTCGTTATAAACAAACGTGATTTACCTACTCTGCTAATCTATCGCTAATTCTATTCCCCAATTTTCACAGATACCTTTTATATGCAATTGTTGTTTTGTACAATTAATAATCATTTGATTTTGCATGGTTCCTTTCCATACAACAATTATTAACACGATCAAACAAATATTTATACATTAAATGCACATTGGCTTCGTTATTTGGAGCATATTATAGGCAAAGAATACCTTAAAAACTTGAAAATAATGAAGAAAAACTGGGAAAAATTTAGTTCCATTAGTACCACCACTCAACCGCTAGATGGCTATAGCGTTTCAATGCCCATAAAATACACTTTTTTTAATTATTGACATTAATGATTCGAGTAAATGAAAATGGCATTATTTGGATTCAGTTTGAATCACAGAATGCTCTACTATTTCCAAAATAACGCAAAAGTCTTTTATTTTGCGAAAAAAAGCAATTTTCTTCAGCGCTAGTTTTTTCGCATTCTGTTAGATGGCGCCAGTGAACACATTTTTAAAAAGCGCGCATTGATTTCAAGTTAAATAAAACATAAAAACGAGACTTGCACGGTACTTTCAGCTTATTAAATTAATTCAGGTTATACCTTTAATAGAGCCAAAGAAATTAAAAGTTTTGTCTTTATTATTTAAGTAAATACTTATCAATTTGTTGGATTTTAATTTCAATTACTAGTAACGCTATGGTGTAATAATAGTACTAACCGATATACTACGATATGACACGAAAATACATAATATAGTGTATAATATCTCGTCCGCGGCAGTAATAATAGCGATTAAATGCCAGCGCTTAATGAGCACACGCGCAGCATTGTTCCCCGTTCGCCAATTAAACAGCATTATCCTTTCAAAACGATGCATTTTATTCTTAAAACTTGAAACAAAGCGCCTCTGATCCCTAAAAATGAAAAAACTTCCATAATACCGATATCCAGCGAACAAAATCGTTTTACCCGTACGTGTATGATTATTGGTTCGCTGGGTAAAAAACAAAACTTTCCTTATACATGACTTCAAAGCGTTGCATTTTACGTTTCAATCGGTAACATCAAAGAGTTTTTCAATTTAGAATACAGAACTAAAAAATTAAATATAAAAAAAATTTAATTTAATTTAGAATACAGAACTAGAAATTAACGATTGAAATCGCTACTATCTTAGCGGTTCGAGGGTTAAATTATTCTCGAACGATGCCGCGGCAACTGGTGCCGTTATTGTTCCCGATACGAGATTGCGTAAATGAATTATTTGATTAGCATATCCGACTGTTCGACGGTGACACGTATAGGCGGGCCGGAGCAGTCCCGGTGCATGCTAGGCGAGCTGCAAATTCGATTACGTTAGAAACAGCATTTGGCGCTCAGCCGGCATTAGCCGTGCATTGGTTACTTGCCCGATTAATTTGTCGCGGATTCACTGTTGCGAGCAACCTGCGCGAAGATACGGATCGGGATCGCTGACATTTCCCCGGTCGTAACGCGGCCGGCTACCGAACCGCGGACAGATCGATAGGAGCCGTCCGGTCGTTAAGGTGGCACGTTCCTAATTAAAGAGAGAAACGCGCGATACGGTGTGCCGGGTCAATTACGGTAACAATCTCTAAACACACACGAAGGGTGAAAGTGGCAGGAAAATATTTCTCATCACCTGTAGCGAACTTAATGACAAAGGTGGGTCCGATGTAAAGAAAGGGGAGCGAGGGCGGCGGTAATTTAATCCCTCTCGATCGTCGTGATAAAATTGCGAGAGTATTCGGATACCACGAATACCGTGGGCTTATTCTTTAATTACGAAAGGATCTCGACGGAGAGACGCGTATACGCGTTTTATCAAGGAATTTGCATATCGCGTGTACGGGACTGTGTATACCCGCGCGATAAGCCGGTCACCCGAGTGCAGGGGCAAAATTGCATCTCGTTCGTATATTTCGGCCGAAAAAAAGAATTATTTGCGCTATCCTCGAGGCCCGACGATCAAACGACGAAGTTTCCAGCCGGCGCGCACGGAGTCCTCCTGTTTTTCCTTTTTCCTGTTCGCGAATTTATATCCCGACTTCGACAACGCGAGATTACTCGGAAGTTATACGGCGTATCTAACATTCGTTCGTTCCTTTGCCGAATCGGCCGCGATAGCTTCTTCGCGCACCAGTTTCGCAAAAGTTTCGCAGAAGTTGGCGAACTCGCGAGTTCGTTGCACTCCCGCTGTCGTTATTTATTTACGTTTTGTTTGCCCGCCGACGGAAAGGAATTCGTAGCAAATAAAGGAAGGGACGAACAGATGGAAGAGCAAATTGCTATTTTTTGAAGATCTTAAATAGTTTCGATAATTACTTGATTGCAATTGATACTAAATAAATAATAATTCAAAATCGAAGTTACCCCCCAGATTCGTACACTAGTTCTGGGACATCCTATATAAGAAGATCGCAAATTACCAAACTATGTTCGCCCACGAAGAGTCAACACTATGCGAGAAGAGAAGCAGATGAATTTTAATTTTGAAACAAACATCATTCGATTTAATAGGATATCCGATGATTAGAGGTGCTCGCCTATTGTCCGACCCTCCCGTGCCCGCTCTCGAAGCCGGTATCCTCTTCAAAGAGCGAACCGATCGTGAGAGGGTAAATTCGAACCTCTTAGGGGTTGATCGATCGCCACTAGTCTAAGCACTTCAAATAGTGTGATCGTGGTATGCCGGGCCAGGAATGGCAATAACGTTGATAGGATGGTAATATGATTATCACCTGCGCAAGAGGACACACGCGACGTTGTTACACGTATAATTAGAGATGGGATTGAAGAGGTGCGGGATAAGGGGCGGTCGGGGGTGGGAAGGCGCAAGTATAATGCCATGCAAATACACCTCATCGCTTGGTCCACCAGGAATAGAGTGCATTAATCCGCTAATGCACATGGGTCCCGTAAAATTAGATTCGGCCAGATTTAGTTGGAAATGCGATATTTCAGTGTCGACTGAATTCCAAACGACCCTCTCTCCCCTCTCCTCTCCCTCTCACTCTCTGCATGCCTCGTCGACGAAGCTCGATTCTACGAGGCACGAGCGAACCGTGAAACGTTGTTATTCGCGAGACAGATTAATGCCGGTACGCGCTCGTACACACTCGTAACCGTCCTCGATCGATGCGCGGCTCGTCCTTAATACAGCATTAATTCAAAAATTTACGATCATCCGTACGCGTCGATCGGGCGAGCCTCGCGGTTTACAACGCGGATCGCGTTACCGTCCTGACGCGCGCGCGGACCGGCCACGCAATACTCCACGCTCGGATTAGCATCGTCGTCGCGATGCCAATTTAATTTAATGGGATCAACGTTTGTACTCGTAAATGCGCGATTAACGGACTTTTACGCGCGTCGAATATTTATTAAACGAACGATCACGTAAATATCGCGCGGATGAACCGTAACAGCGAACACTCGCCGCGGATTTTTTATCGGACTGTAACCCCGATATATCCTCGATTAAATGATTTAATTGAAAGCGTGTACGCGTACAGGCCACGATAGTCCACCGATTGTACCATTTTCAGTTAGTTCTCGACAAAAGCGGAGGATGGTGCACAAAATAATTATTAATAAGTCTATGAACCCTTCTGTTTCGTTTTGAACCGAAATCGATTCTTCGTTCAATTAAAAAATAAACCGAGCCGATTTTTCGCGATTCTCCCTCGTTCTCACCCCTTTCTTTCGTCGATCGTGGCCAACAGCGTCGCGCGATTAGTCGCGTCCAATTAAATTTAACGAATTTCAGCGGGAACCGGTCGGCTTTATTGGTTTCATTAATTACGCATGCACTCTCTCCTGTGAAGCGTTCGCTAGCCGGCAGCGGCACCTCGGAAACGCACGCCCAGGCTCGAACAATCGGGCATGTCCGATCGTGCGGAGTCTTTTCGCGTTTCGTTCCTCGCCATTTCGTTCTATGTTCCACGGTTCGCGAAATCGAGACCGCGCGGGGAACGATTAAAGCCCGATTACTCGGTCGCTCGAACGGATATGCCCTGCGGGAAGCGGCGCGCGTCCACCGGCTACACGTACCCCGCGCTTCGCTTCGACGTGCCGATATTCAGAATTTGGTAATTAAATCCCGGTACTGCTTCGATTTGGCCTCCCACCGATTTACTAAAATATTGCCACTGCACGGTAAACTCGTTGACTCGCGCGCCGTGCCGACCGGAATCGTTGTAACACGATCGTTTGTATCGAAGGTTGATCGGTTTATTGGTAAAACGTGGAAAAAATTTGTCCCGTTCCTTCTTTTTTCTTTTGCTTCTTGTTGCACGATTTTTGCATCGAAAAACACCAATTTTCATGTACTTGTAAAGCTTATTGCATGAAATTTAAGTACTTGGACATAATATATAATTATTCCGTTTATAATTGGGATAACTGCAATCTAATATTAGAAGTATTTTAGAAATTGCACTACCAAAGGAGGCAGAACGATTTAAAAAGAAATTGTAAAGTGTAGATTGAACGTCGGTAGTTTGAGTGTTAGTGAAATTTCTATTTGTCTTACGTCGGGTTCGAAGGATCCAAGTAAATGGGTATCAAAGGGGACACGAAGTAGCAAAGTGTTACGTATACGTTACAGTGGGCATTAATGAGTTAAGTAGGAAATTAGATGCAAAATGGGCTGGATAAATTGTAGGAAAAGGTGTTTCCCGGTATGATCGTTTCCGAGGCGCCGGCAGAAGTGCACGACGAGCGGCTGACATGCGAGATCGCTATATAAGCCTATCGACACGAATATGCTAATGACACCGTGGCGCGTTAGTTATGCTAATTCCACTATGATTCACCAGGGCAAACATATGCTGCCTAGCATTTTACGCCGACCACCTGCGGAGCTCTAATTGTCGATGAATTATTAATTTGTCAAGAAGTAACTCCATGCTTGCTCTTTTCGAGCTTTCACTTTTTAAACGTATTTAAACTTCCTTTCGCGGTAAACTGCCATATTAAACCGCCCTTATACGATACCCCTTGCCCCTTGCACGCTTTCGTCCATCGATCCGTGTTCCATTGCACTATTTCCTTTTAAAGAATCACACAAACGCTGACGCGAAAGCCACGAACGTCCACGGAGAACTGACTATCCTTTTCAGCTTTTAAGAACCACAGTTATCTTTCAAGATTTCTAAAGGACTGCTTCAAAGCTGTTCACAGCTCCTCCAAAGTTTTTACGACCAGTCGATGGAAGGTCATCTGGATAGTTTCTCTTCTGTACACAATCGATGTGCCTATACAATAATAGGGAATTTTCTTAAAATAACTCGACGTTGCATATAATGGTTAAAATTGTCTTCGTTCTTAACATACGCGCTTTACGCATCGACAACTCGCGTACACATCGAATAAAGGCGGATGTACGGTCGCGCGATCGTCAAATCTGCCATGTAAACCTCCCCCAGCGTGTACATCCTCGGACCAGACGACCCCTACGCGTTGGCCTTCTTCCGCGAGGATGCTAATTAACAATTGGCAATTCGCAGGCGGTATAAGGCGAGACCGTAAAACGGTACGTTGGCACGGGCTAACAAGGCGTGAAGGGTGATTTAGCCGGTGACGTCACGGGTGTACAGAGGATGTTCGACGTTTCTCGAGGAGGTCGGGAAAGCGAAGAGATAATCGCACGAGTTCCAGCGGCCCGGGAGAAGGACAGAAAGAGAGGACAGATCCCCGCAGGCTCGTAAACTGGCGCAATAGCCCCGTGAAGGGGGAGGTTTCGTCGGGGCCAAAAAGCGGACGGAGGTCGTCAATGTTGATGATGCGTGGATCACGATGTACTGACGGCTCCATCATAGCTCGCTGTTCTCCTCGCCCCCCCTTCGTTGATCGGCCAAACTCCGTGCCATTCTATGGGAAGATATACCACCTCGGCGAAGCCTATTCCATTTGCTTTATTGAAATAACCGGAGGAACGGGTCGACACCGTCGCGGATACGAGGGTGGTAGATTCCCGTTCGAGCGATTTTCGACGATCCACTACCAGGAATTGTCTCCCAAAAACACCGCCCACGAATATTTATCCCTCGCCGACGTACTGATCGACGAAACCATCTTTCTCTTCGTCCAAGGAAAAAGGAGAGACGTGTTGGAAAATTTAAGAAATGGGAACCACTGGAGCCATGTGCGATTTGCTTGGCTTTTCCGAAGGGGAAGTGCCATAGAACGGTCAAATAAGGACCATGGCTGACGTTTTTACCTGGAAAAGACCTCAGTTGCGAGGTTTATTCTTTTAACACTAAACGTACCAAGCGAGGTAAACGTACCAAGTACCAGTACATTTAGTGTTAATAAAGAAGACGTAAAATTGTAAAACACTGAATAATTTTATCGAAAGAGAGACAAAGTATCGACGAGCACGTCTGTCAACGTTTCTCGACGAAACCAGGTGGACGCCTAGGGGAATAGCAACTACGGCGAACTCGTACCCGTACATCCATGTGTTTGCCCCCCTCCCTCTTCCCCTTTGCTTGCCTGTTAAGCTATTTACGGGCTGACGATGGAAACGAGTTTCACCGCATTACGATTAACTTGGATGTAATTATAATTAACCTTGAACGCGGCTCGAGTATCAGCGAACTTCCGTGGTCTAGGAAGTACAGCTGCCGTCTCCTTGCATATATGTACATGCGAAAGTCGTTAACATCCAGCAGCAGCGGTGAAACCGGAAATGTCAAGACGCGTGTCAGGCCGGAATCGTTGAATTTACAAGAAAAAATTGGCTTCCTGTAAACAAACCGCATAGTTCGAAGCGAAAACTTTATTACACTGTATTATTGTTTCAAATTATTAGATTTGCAGCCAAATTCACAAAATGGTTCAAATTTCATCGCAATGGAATCAAGAAACTATGAATTAGAAATATAGCAAGAAGTTAATTCGAGTGTTGCTTATTTTTATTGACTCTGAATAAATAGCTGTAGAGCGGAAGAAATGTTAACCTAATAAAACGTTCGAATTCCTTTCCTTTTTATCTTGATTTTATATGCCGATAGATTGGGTACGAAAATAATCGAACGAATGGTGGTTTTATTGAACTAACAGAAATGTTACGACATCAATCGTACGGGTAAGTATGTGTGCAAAGCAATCCAATCGATAGCTTTGTCTCGAGGGTTTCTGCCCGACCCGGCCATATCCGACTACCGTCACATATTGACGCCTCCACTTTATTCAATTGCTCATCCGACACAAAGACCCCGACACTTCAGCCCGGGGGTACAAACATGTTTTTTCGCTTTGCTCATTTCCGGCCCGAATGCCTGGCATCGTTCGCGGTTCCGGTGCGCGTCGCGACTCCGCGCGTCGACCACGGCGACGACGGGGTTGTTCGGTCCTCTGACCGGAGAAAAACGCGAGCTGGAGAGAAAAAAAAGAGGGGAAGAAATCAATCTAACCGGAGGGTGAACGTGCTCCGGTAATTTTTCCCTCATCAGGCATCGTTCGGGGATTTTATTGGTAATTAAAAGTCACCGGGCTGTGTGATTGGAATTAATGGTCAAACGGTCAATCCGCCAGGAGGGAAAAGCTGAGCTGTAAAATCGCCTTCGATCCGTTCGAGCGTGCCGGAGCCACGGTGGGGCATGCGATCGGCTCGGTTGCGAGGTGTCCGAACGATATTTAATTTATTTTTCTCCCTTCGCGCCTTTCCGGAAACTCCACTTCGTTCGCAATTAACGAACACTGATATTCGTAAGAACGAAAAATCGAAACACACAGTCGTGTTAATTATTCTAGATTTATTTGGGGGTTGTCGATGATACCAAAAAAGTATTTGTATTTTCGTGAATCAAATCCTAAAATATTTACGTGGCTGGAGTCGTAGGAAGGTAATTGACGTGGATCTACCACGAAACTAGACCCTTTAGGAGCCGGTAATGGTTATGGAACGTTCCGTCTCTGCGTCAGATTTCCCGTAAGGCTACGGTGGGTGGCGTAATCGGGCGGACGAAAGTATATAACAATTCCGAAGGCATAACCAACGGAAAAATACGAAGGCATAAACGGCGGCGAGCCTCGGCCCGGAAATGGAGAGAGTAAAGTGGAGACGATATCGAGGAAACTAGGAAGAAGCGCGATCACCGTTCTAAGTGCTGCTCGACGAACGCCCAAGACCATATGGAATTGTTTATGAACCATGCAACTTTATTTTCTTCCTCCACCCCTCGTCTCTCTTTTCATTCCTTTCGATATTTCTTCTTTGTCATTTCTTCGCCGTGCTATTGGCGCGTGACGGCTGGATCGTACATTAACTCTCCTGTATCGCGTACTCGTATCTAACCTGATTCTTTTCCTTCCGTAAAACGACCGTCCGGAATATCCGGTGGAATAAAACAAAGCGAAACATTTTCGGAACGATTTCGTGTACCAGAAGACAAAAATATAATATTAACAACGTTGCGTGCTTGAATAGTTTGAAAAATTCAATTTCAATGTTTAGTTTAAGAAAATTGCAAGTATATCTCCCTTAATTAAACTTGTATTTTAAGGAAACCACATTATTGATTGAAAATAAAATTAGTAATAATTATTACGACCTGGGTTAATGAAATTAATGACGAAAATAGTAAACTAAAATTGAAAGCATCTCGAGGCACGGTGATCAATTTACAACCGATTCAGGCCTGTGTAATGTGATAGTGAAAAATGAACGATAACAGGTTAATGAGGGTGGTTGACGTAATCGTGTTCCCGAGAAATTTCCATTCGAGGCCGGGGGAAGGACGTCGAGAAACGAGAAAAGTAGATAACTTACTTTTCTCGTCAAATTCATTCTTGTCAGGGTAAAGTGAGTTCGACTTTCGACAGGCCGAGGGAATGTGCACGTAATATTGATGGACAGTGACTCGGCTGTTATCGGACCGAGGGTAGTTTATCATCCCGGGGAACGAGCGCATTACGGCTCGATTAATCTTCGATATTTATATTAGGGCTTCATTAAATAATATATTCGAGCGGGACCCGGGTATCCGTGAACTGCCGCTCGATCGAGTTTGCTCTTTCGGAAAACGCTTGCTCGTTAAACAACGCGGAAAGAGGGTGGAAAACTTTTCATCATCGACGGTTATGAAAACTTTTTTTTCTCATCGATTCTCTTTATCGAATTCGCCCGACTTTCTTTTCATTTCGTTCCATCTCTTCCCTTTTTATATCGATACGTCAGTTTTATCGTCCCAGGAAGGAACTGGCCCGGGCGCGTAATTTTCAAACATATTCCCGTGGAATATAGTCCGCGCGGGACGGGATAGAATCTTTTCTGAGCGGAGGCGAATAAAAGCCGGCCGTTCTCGAGTATACGCTCGAAAACTTTACGTATTCGAGGAATACGAGGAGATCGTCGCGGAACGAAGCACGATAAGCGTTATCGATAAACTACGGGCGCGCGTATATGAAAAGTTCGACCGGTGGTTGCTGGTACGTCCCAATTTCCCGACGTCGTCTCGCCGCGTTCTTTTTTCGAAAAACCGTACCCGGCCAACACTCGTGCCCGAATATATATCTGCCATTGATATGCAAACTTAGTCCCGGATCGTAAAATTCGCGTAATATCACGAAGACTTTCCAGCTACCCCCCTCGTCCTCAAAACTGCCTCGTTTCGAAGAGTCTTCGAAGTTACAGGGCTGATCGTTCCATCGCGATTTTATCCCGCATTATCCTGAATGATACGCCAGTTTAAACTTTAACTTGGCCATAATCACGGCATAAAGGTAAAATACAAATGCGCCCCGGAGAGACGTTACCCTGGCACTGCGCTAAAAACCGATCGGTTCGATTTTCACCTATCGCGTTCCCCCTATCTGGTACTTTGAATCAAATTTTAGAAAGCTAGAAATTTTGTTTGGTTTAATATTGCACATCATATATTTATTTTTGAAGGAAAATTTGATTAAGTTATCGTTTCTAAATTCACTTCTCTGAATGTTTTAAAGGCGAGTGAAATTGACACGTATCTCTACCGTCGATCGCTCTTAAAGGCAATTGCCCGGGGCAAAAATAACGCGATAGCGATATAAGCCCGTCGTAAAATCGTTTTACTGTTTTCCACGATTTTCATTGGAGTTCCGTCGTCGTTCGCGAACGCCGGCTAGGATTTCATTAAAACGATTTAAACAGAAATTTCATTAGCCGCATGGATATTAAAAGTTGCAACCGGGATCCCTTTAATATTATTCAGCGTCAATTAAAAATGACCGGGAGGAGGTCCGGTGTTTAATAACGTTTAATAAAGAGCAAATTGTACGACTGTACGAAAGTTTTGTGTACGAGAAAGGTTGCGCGCGTAAAGTTAATACGGTCACAAAAAGCTTGTCCAAGATAGCCCGGACCGTTTTTACGCCCGGCTCGCCTTTGTGTGACATTCTCACCATTCCCATGCAAATGAACGGGCACACGAACAACGACGTTGGATATCGTCGTTGTCTTCTCCTACCTGCGAACGTCTGCGAAACACTGGGCTCGACCTGCAGCCGAGAAATCACGACCGCAATTGCGTAACCTTTGACCGAGGAAAGAGTTATCTTGCCTACGAATTACCACCACCTAACCCAGGCTATCTTCGCCGGCATTGTATTTCTATCCTACGAATTTATACGAGGTCGTGTCGAGCGATAAAAAAAGAACGAGAGAAAAAACAAGCAAGCTCCGTTATAACGACAAAGAAGAAGACGCGAAGAGAGAAAACGATCGAAGAGAATCTGCTTTGCATATCGACGAATTTACGAGTTAGTCGAACTCGTCCTGTCACTCAACTTCCATCTCCCTTGCTCCTCCAACCCCTCTTTCTCGCTGGGAGGGAAGTTTTCAACCCCCCCGAACAGTGGTTTATGATATCGACGAAAAGTCATCTCTCTCTCCTTCTCTGTTCACCGAACGGCCAATCGGCGCCCTCGATGCAATTCTATCCCTCCATCGACTACCCTCACCACCCCTTTCTATCCCCATCTCGTATCGACGAATTTATCGTCGCCACCGCTCGGTCCATTGTAACGAAGATTGTTTATGATATTGACTCTTCCTTTTATGTTAATCCTGTGTCCGAACGTACACGGTTCTGCTTGACGCGTTCCATTTACGTTACGGGACGAGTTTGTGTGTCGCGTACACACACGTGCGCGCACACCTATGCACGCGGTTACGCGCGACGGGTCGCAACATGGAAATTCGTGTGCGAACTTCAACGCCGCCGATGGGTATACGCCGGCGGGGATGAACTATCGACGAATTTACGAGGAAACGGACGGTGGCCCTCCTCGTCGCGTTATGTCGCCGCTATGCTAATTGGCGCAATTAGCATAGGAAGTATCGGCAAACGAATACGAGCCAACGCGACGCCCCGGTGACGTACGATATCGGTGAAGGGTGGAGGAACGATATTTGTCGTGACATCGACCGCAATTAGGTCCCGGGTACAACCGACAAAAACCTCCCTTTTTGTATCCTAACCCCTCTTTGTCTCGTACCAATGTAACTCGCTCTTTTGAAAGCACAGAAAAAAATAAAGGATACCGTTTGCCACATAATTTCTTGAACGTCGCGCCAGACATTCGTTAACACTACATTTCGAATGAATAAAGAAGCAAGAAAAAAAAAAACTTGAATAGCATCTGGCGAACAGCATGGAAGTTTCGCCATTGTTAATTCCTGTCTCTTGTAATCTGGTGATAACGGTGTTCTGGCGAAGCTCTTTCGTGCTTTGTTCATCGCCACTTGCGTACAGCGACGATCCTCATCAGGATTTTCGGCCCCCCGACATTAGACGAGGACCCACCCCTCTGATTTACCTAATTGGCAAAGATAATTAGCACGGCAAACTGGTACGATAGCACGTCACTTTCAGTCGGTCGCGCATTCGGCGTCCCTCGATTTCCCCGGTGGGCGCGTTACCCCGAAATCAGACATTCGTATGTAAACTTCTGGCGATCTTCCCGCTTCATGGGTGCTCTCCCCTCTTCTCTCGCTCCCATTCGAGCGTTCGTGTCTATCTCTCGATTTCGTCGATGGTCCAGCGAGGATGGGCCGTCGTTCACCGATTGCTGAGAAACGTGGCCACCGAGGGACTTTCCGAGTGGTTTACGAGGTATACGGACGCTCGAACCGCAGCACGAGGTCGACATAGATTACATCATGGAATATAGATGGGAGAATAACTTCTCTCCCGGAGAGTCGAGATGACGAGGTCTCGAAACGGGGGTTCGCGATTCGATACGGACCGTTTTCGGTCTACGGGTGGCGTTTAGTTAAGTCATTCGCGGGGATTACGAATCCGCCACGGCTCGTCGTCTTTCTTCCCGAAGGAAAACACGAGGAGAAGGACACGATGATTCGTGATCTCGATCGAACGTTAAAATGATCCAACTCTATCCTGAAATTACACCATGGCCGCACACGAGCGAGTTTTCGGTACGTGAAGGTAAACGGGAAGCACAGACGCGAAGTACAAAGCAATTAAGCGGCGGGCTCGCGTTACAAGGGAAGTACTCTTCAATTTTACATACCGCTCGCGGCGTGCTTCCAGCCCGTGCTTTTTGCCTTCAACCTTGGATTCCGTCGGTTAATTATCTTCTCTTACAAAGTGCTCGTGTGCATCTCGTGAAATTAGAAATTAAAATTTCACCGTTTACAACGGCCAACGGAAGTTCAGCACCCCCTTGATACGCGAGCGGAATCGCTGGAAATTTCAATTCCGTGTGACGCGTTGCGCTCGTGTTGCACGGAGGAAAAATGAATTCCGACGGTCGTAATTCGGTAGCCGGTACGTTAATGCGTTTCGAAAAAACGCGCGAACCCGTCGCCGGGGATAAATTGCGACGAGACACGCGCGCGGCTCGCCGTTGAATAAACAACGAAGTGTAACTGAAAAATAAAATCTGTGTAAAAGCGAGGCGGGGGCCGACGAGCACAGCGCGCGCGTGCCATATTCCCGTGATATCTTGATGGACGGCGGTGCGGAGGCCGGCATGCGATCGCCGCTGCTCCGATTACAAGCGGGAGTAGGGACACTTAACGGCGAAGTACCGGTCGAAACAGCGGTCGTTTCATTGCGAAACGCAGTACACCGGTATGCGGCTGCATGCGCGTTACATTGACTGATTGAGTGGCATTGAATTGAATCGAGGGTGGACGCGGAGGAACGGGAAACTGGCAAATGCCTGCCCGTTGCAGCGTTGCATCGATCTAGCTACCATCGAATCTGCTCGTCCTCTGCGTACGTGTGTACGTTCGTCTCCTTCGTGTGTGTGCGTGACACGTACCGTCCACTTCTTTTTTTTTTTCACACGCCCATGTGTACAGGGGTCGGAACGCAATTACACCTGAGTAATTGCGGGAGCGAAAAGAGAGAGGAGGAGAGTTCACGGTTACAACGGGAGCTTCCGTGGCTCGAGTTGACGCGTAATCCACGGCGCAGGGACGAAAAGATACCTCTTTCTTTTGTTACGAGAGACGAAAGAACATCGGTGGAGAGAGCTTTCATCGACGTCAGGCATCGGTCTTTGTACGAGGGTGTCGGTAAGTGTTTAATTGAAAGGCATTTCGGTGGGATAAAACTGGAGAGTGTATTTATTCGAATGTCTATTCGCGATCGTTTTGATTGTTCAATTAATTATACGATGTCCTTTTCACCAGAATCAACCGCTACACGAGGCGCGGCTTTTAAATAATTACAGTTCACGTTGAGCTGTGTGCAAGCGTGACGCAAAGCTGTGGTAATTAATCACCGGCGTTCCTGTGAATACCGTCTAAAATTCAGTGAAACAATCGAGGGAAGTTGCGCCCCTGCATATGCACAAGTGCCATCCACAGGCGAAGCGGTGGGGCTTCCAGCGGGTTTCCAATCCATCTGTAAACTGTCCACTTTGATGGGACGACAATCACACCCTGTTGTAACGAAGCTCCGCGGCGGTATTGTCTCGTACGCGTGAAATTGTAGTACCTGGCCCGTTCGGACGTATCGGGAGCCGGGAGTTTGGGCGTTGAAAATAAAGATCACTCGGCGTTGATTGCGCCATTGCGAAGTAATCGAGGCACCGGCTGGCGATGGATATCACCCTTTCGTCGCAGCCCCGTCCATTGTTCGCGTCTGTGTGCGTGTATTTTTTTTCCAGTTTTTCATTTACTTTGTTCACTCTACTCCCCCCCGTTTCCAGCGAAGACCGTATAGGCGTGGAGAGGAGACCGGTGCGTCGATTAACGACGATAAGCCATGAAAATTGCATCAACGAGCGAGGAGAGGAGCGCGGTGTTCGCCCCCCGAGGCGAGGATCGTCGACGAGAAATAATCGAAAAACTTCCGGCATCGAGCACGGGGAATCAATTTTGACGACCACTTATCGGCGTTTCCCGTAATTAGAATAATTTAGGAACGTAATTAAAATGCGCACGCACGTGCAACGATTCTACACGAATCCGCCTATATAAGCGATCCATCGAATATCCCTGACGATACGTACGCCTTCATTATTTCGGTTGCGTTTCCAGTGCATACGCACACCTCCCTTCCCCCGCCTCGACTCTCCATAGCCATGCAGCGGAATTCATTTAATTAAAGAGAGAATTAATACGAATGCCAGTCGGACTCGAACGAACGAAAATAAACGACATATCGCTCGTTAGCCGAGTACCGAGGCACCATAATTGTATCGGCTTCCTAATGAATGGAAAAACAACGTTTCCATCCCTCCCTCCTCCCCGTGGGAGGAAGACCCTTTGTCTATTCGAACGAAGTTTTGGTGTATCGGTTTATAATTTCGTCCCACTTGTCGTCGCGCTCGATATCCATTAATTCGATTTCGATACAAAAGAGAATGGCGGAGGGGAGGGTGAGCAGGTGTACCGAGGCACTGTCATGATAATGCCTCCCTCCTCCCTCCTCCTACTCCTCTTGTGCCACGTTGATCGGCGTATACGTGACGGCGACGGGAGATCGCTAAATCAGAATGATCGATACGAGCGATCAGACGAGGCTAGGATTACGGCGACGCGATTTGTTCGGCAAATTATACCGGCAATCACCGACTGTCCCGCTTAATCGAGTCGTTATGGCTTCCTATATAACGCTGAAAGCCAATAAAATCGTGGCCATTCGTTTCGGGGATATATCGTTCGGACAGAACGAAAGAGAGGAGGAGAGTGAAAAAAAAAAGGCTCTTACCGGTTGAACGACCGTCGGACACGAGCTGGATATAAAAATATTTTTAATTGTTACCCTTTACGATCGCATTAAACGGGCACAATGAGCCGGTCGCGCCGCGGATAAATCGATCGAGAACGTCGTTTGATCGATACGGGACTCGGTGCCGCTTTAAGGATATTCAAATGGACCCGACATGATTTAGAGATTAGCCAGGTCTTGAGACGATGCCAAAGCGAGAAGACCTTTTTCTAACCGGAGCAACAAGTGTCGTATTCCTCTTATTTTTCGCGTCTCGCGTATGAGAATATATATGTACCTAGCTAGAGAAGCTAGTTGAAATTTAGTGGGCAGTAAAACTTTCGGCGTATATCTCGCAAAGTGGCGGCATCCATCTTGGAAATGGCCGGGACGGTAGTACGCTCGCCACGGGAGGAAAATGCAAATTGTCGAATATTTATATGCGACGCTCTCCGGGAATGATTTGCATGCTGGCTCGAATTTCTCCCAGCCAACGTTTCCGTTCTTTATCCTCGTATACCGGTATCCCATCTAATCGTCGAACCCGTGGACGATTCCTTTCGCGTTGTACGCGGATAAATATTGCCCGTCGTTAAAATGAAGTCCATTAACGTATTAAAAAAGTGCCGCTGTCAAGCGATCCTGTTCGACGCGCCAAAACAGAAATGAAAAAAAAAAAAACAGCAAGCATAGTTGGACAACAGACGGATGATAGGCAGCAACAGTTATATTAAATTTACGAAGGCAGAAGCCGGAGGGCAACAACGGTACCAGCCGCAGCTTTTCCATTTTCCGCAACACCATTCTCCCCCCCTCGCAATATCGCGCGGATCGGAGCGGCTCGCAATGCGAGTACCCATACATTATGCAACGAGCGATATAGGCAACAGATCGCGCGTTATACGAGCGACAGATGTAACAGTCTGTTGCGCTTGTTGCGCTCGCGACTCGCAGAAAGCAACGTCTTCGTGAATTACAGGAACGAGGAACCTTGTACTCAATTGTCCTCGTAATTCTCAAGGTTCTTCCGGGGAGGCTCGTGCCTCGAATAATCCGCGACGAGGCGGTTTCGACAAAGAGCAAAAGGTGTGATTCGCGAAAATTTGCATGGGATCGTATGACGCGGTTCGGTATCGGCTGGTGCAAACAGGTTTGCATATGCAATCGTACCGTATGTCGCGGCAGATATGTAAATGCGTGTATACGTACACGGTTTCCATATATGTACTGGTATGATGTACACAAACACGAACACGCGTGTACATAATTATAGAGGGTACACACGTGCTGTCCGTGCGTGTGCGTACATAAACGCGCGTGTACGTGTGTGTGTACAGAGGCACAAATATATATGAACAGCGAGGCACACACGTGCATACGGGAGCGCGTGTATTGTATATGCATAACGATTATATGCCTATTAGAGGAATACAGGCATGTATACGTACATATACATACAATATAGACACAGGAAGGAAGAGGAGCGGGATCACAGGGGATAGTACCATTACTGGTATTGATGAGCAGCTGACCAGAGAAATTGGTTCAGCATGTGTGATCGATCTAGCTAATCTCCCTTTGCGGCCGGCCAGATGCTAATCTTCGATCGATATCGGCCACGATACGATAATATTGCGTTAGCGCGCGGAAAATCTCCGACTGTTAGAAACTATTACCGCTCACGGTACGCGCGCGCGTGTCCGGCTACCAGCGATTCCGCTGGATTTATACTTGATGAGATATCGATCAACATCCGACGGCTTTTGTGACGATTAACTTTGAAGCTATTCACACGACTCGATCGTTTCTGGCGCGCGCTGTTAACAGCGTTCAGGAAGCAATCGTGCCGCCCAGGAGATGAATCCGACGAGGCTGAAGTTCGGCCCTCGATTCAAAGCGACGATATTGCGATTCAATAAAGTGTCACGTTTGACGGTCGAGCGTTTACGCGATTCGGCGTAGAAATCGGGCGGAAAATCGGTACAGGTACATAACGCACGGTTAAAATGTAGAACGTGCCCATCGCGCTGTTAATATCCCCGCGTAATTGACCGCCTCGAATTGCCGCTAATTATCGTCTTCGACGCCAGTTCACGGCGGGGTGCTTCGCGCGCGTTTTTACGACGCATCGTTTACAACGGCTTACGGTATCTTTACGATGCTCCGTTCCGTTTTTTTTTATTCTCCTTCGTTTTTACAAGAAATTAGAGATCACGAGCGCGTGAAAATTCAGCGTGACCGTCGAGTCGAAACGGCCTTGCCTGCCGCGGCAGAAGGTAACGTGTTCGGAACGTGGTTGCCGACTCTTTATTAAGTATAATCGTTGCCGCTTCCGGCGCGCGAGAAGACGAGCCGGCTAGGAAGTCATTAGGCTCGCAGTTGTCCACGTGCCGATCCTTGCGGGACAATTCTCACCTGGTCGCGTTACGCAACGAAGGATCGCGTCCAGGGGTGGGCAGCCCCCTGCGCACGCTTTCGCCGAGCGGAACGGACAAGGTACTTTGCTAAATTAAAGCGCGAACCTCACGCTACCGAAGCTCGCGCGTATGCACGCATGCACGCGGCGAGCCAAGCAGGAACCATTTTCCTACGCGCGCGGATTGCGGCTAGTACGCTCGTTCATCGAGACGTTTCGGCTCGCATGCTCGTCCCGACGAATTACACATTCTTCAGCTTCTAATCTGGGTTCAGCGGCGCGACCGCGGTTGCGCGATCGGTTAGATAACGGGCAGCAGTAGTTTACAGCAGCGTAGGGAAGTGGATGCTTGTCAGAGGTTGATAGGTTAAATGGAATCATTAATTAAGAGACAACTGCGGACGACCGTAGCACGTCCATATTATTATTTCATCGAGCTACTTTATCGAGTGATGGCAACAATTTGTCCCTAATAAAGCCCCGGAGGATTTATTAAAAATTCATGTATGCGATCATTCGTTAGCGTATCATCGATCGCGCCTTTATTGCCGGCTAATGTGCTGTGTGATCGAGCGGCTGAGCACCGAGGGGAGGCCACGGGAACAATGAAATGAAAAGCTAGATTTACTTTATTGCTCGCAGGTGTCGTCGGCCCGTAAATTATCCCGTGTGTATTAACACCATTGTGGCGCGGCGACGGATTCACGAAAGTAAATAGTCGTCTTTCGATCAATTATCATAATTTCCCTCTTGAGCGCTGTGCGACGGTGCGCGTTCGTTGTGGTTTTAAATCACATACGAATAAACGCGTCGAACGTAGAAACGTGCGCGTATGCACTCGAGGGAATGAATAACGCGATCGTTTAACGGTTAATTCCGTATAATTACGTTTTATCGTTTACCATTTAAATTGAAACGCATTTCGTTGTCTTTCGGGGCGTATCAATCGAATACCACCCACTCGAACCCCCGAGAACCCTTTTGTCTCCCTCATAAATCTATCCCGCCGTGTTGGCCCGCCTCGGTCGAAATTTTCGTCGAACGGGAATGAACTTGGCAATTGTACGGCAATCGATTAAAATATTTTCATTAGGGGCGGTCGCGCGTTGGACGTCGTATATAACGAATGATTCGAATCGGGGCTGATTGTAAATTGAGCGCGAAACCGCCGTTGATTGGTTTAAAATCAGATCACTACGATGCCGAGCGTCGGCCAGTTGGATGCGTCTATCGTTCGTGTGCATCGGCGAGGAGTGCATCGCGCGTGGAGGGCGAGTGCAACGCGGGGCCGAGGGTCGCGCACGTTGGCCCAAAATGAATTACACGGACGCGGATCCGGTTGCCAGGCAACGTCGCGCCCGTTGTAACCCGTAATGCACTCGATGCACCGCCGCGGTTTTTGTTTGTATTACAAAATCACCCTGTCGTTGGCCCGTGGCCCGGCACTGTTTGTAAATTCCGCGCTCGATCGGGGCCATGCGATTGACTCGTGCCCGTCGGGTAATCAGCGTGTGAAAAAAAAAAAGAAGCGTTCACGGTTCAACGTTTTTTTTATAACGGCCGATTTATCTGGCGGACGTCGCGACGCTGAGATTTATCAGTTGTCGTTTGCGTATCATCCGCGCTGACATTACGCAATTACGTCCTCGAAAATTTATTTTGAGGGAAAAAAACAAAAGGGAACCTATGGTCGCATTTTTCATCGTAGCTGAATCGATTCGCAATTTGCACGCAACTGACAATCGATAAATCCAACAGGATAACAAAAAGAACAGTTGTTAACCCTGACAACAGGTATGTTTATCCTTTCTTTCTTTTTTTATAGGAAGGATTTTAAAGGTCGTTCCATTGATCGCAACGCGATAGAAAAGAAGGATATTGGAACGTGCGAGGGGTCCCAAAATGAATATCCTTTCGGTTCCGGCTGCACTCGACATCGAGTTCCCACAACGCTTGTCCTCGCCACCACCCCCCAGTTTCACGGTTGTAACTGCGATTTGCTCTTTCGCGAGCTGGCCTTTAAAGTTTCAACCCTAAAAGTGTTTCACGCTTGGTATCACCCATTGATCGAATTTAAAACTGATGCGTACCCGTGCTATCCGTTCGGGTGACAGCGCTTTGACACCCGGATGTACTGATTCTACAAGCAGCCACGCGACGGAAACGGATTCTGGGAATGAAATTTAGGGTTGAAGAAATGAAAAAAAGAGAGAAGAAAAGGATGGAGTGAAAATCCGAACGAAAGAGTTTCGAGAGGGCTGGCTGGTGACACGAGGGTACTTTACATTTATCTATTCGTCCTGTAATGTCTCCGACGAGAAGCGTGACGAATTCCCTTCGAAAGCTTTTCATCCTGCCATGCTGCTTCAATTAGTCATGTCAAAGGTAATCGCGCAGCTTTGTAAATCTAATTCGATTCTTGGGTTACGCCCAAGAATATCGGTTGTTTAAAATGCAATAAATATTTTTAACTAAGAATATCTGTGTCGTTTCAAAATTGAGGTTTAATCAAAATGTAAAAAACAGAGGTCTCATTCGAAACAAGGGGTGTTGATATCGAGTGTGACACGATATTGTAGGGCAAGGGGTTAAGATAAGCTTTTCGCAAGTGATTTATTAATGTAACGAAGATATTACTACCTCATCGAATCAGGATTAAATGCAAGATCTCCGCGCGGAAACGTTCGGTGTATCCAAGATTGGATTAATGATTGAATTACGACGATATAGCTGGCAATGCGTTGTTGGCAACGATCCGGTTTCGTAGGTCGATACCTGGAAGGGAATCCAAGCCTGAAAGGGGTTATCCAGGGACTTCCGTTAACGAAGTGGAACTGGGTTTCCAGGTAAACGTGCGATAGGATTCCGCAACGCCAAACACGTTCCTAGACTCACGCTGATTTCGGTGAAGCGTTCTTTTTCAAGAAACAGGAAAACCTAGCAGAAGGGTAATGGTGTCGCCTTACACCACCATTCTTCCGTAAGAATTCCGCCGAAGCGCGGCGACAATAGTGGGACGGATTCGTTGCGCGATTCGACGAATTGTATTACTGTGTATCGTTCAGAAAAAGGATTCGTTCTTATGAAAGACGTATATTATTAGAATTATTATCAGACACGATGTTAAGTATTACAATTACAATTATAAAAACTGTGTAAGGTATCTCTCAAAATGTGGGAGTAAAATAATTTGCCATTTCACAAAAATACTTTATTAACACAGTCGTGATGTGATTCTGACTGTAGTCAATACAAGAGAGTCCTTTTCCATGCAAAACGCTAGCCCTGAGAACGCCTTCATAAATTTTCCTGCACAGCAAATATACAGGTCATCGATACATGAAAAATCCCACATCGACGTATGGAGGTTGACGTCGAGGAGTTAAGCTTCCAGTCGAAGTGCATACACGTTTCTTCGACGCGAAACTTCCCTCGAAGCAAAACGTCGTCGATAAACCGCGCGGCTCGTTGTGCAAATAAGCGTGGAACGATGTCGTTTACGCAATAAGCGCAGCTGGGATCCGCGACGATAAAACGAAATCAAAACGGAACGACGATTTTAGCGGAACGACGATTATTCACGGCGCGGCTATTTGTTATCGGCAGATTAACCGTGGAGACGTATCGTCGAACGGATTGACGTCGAGTTGACTTAACGCTGCCGATAAGGAGCCGATAAGGGACACGTAATTACGGACGACGAAACGCTCGCCGACACTTGTCGCGGCGGGAGGTCTTTTCACGCGGCGTCGATCCTCGCGGCTCTATCGAATCGTGAAAAGCCGTTTTGCATACGGCACGTCCAATCGTGTGATCCTGCGTCGCGTCTCACGGTTGCTCGCAGAAGTCTGCGCCCTTATCAACCGCGAGTCGAGATGTTCCGCTTGTTATTGGGTACCCACGGACGTCTATTTTTACGCCGTGGCCGGGGAACGTACGTTTTCCATCGGCACGGGGATTAAGTAAATCTGGTCACGTTGAATAGACGCGGACGCGTGAGTCAGTGGCGCGATGCTTGCCCGAGATACGCGTTATCTCGTATCTTCCCGATTCCCCGGCGTTTTATCTTCCGTGTGCAAAGAAACGGCTCGGGGGTCCGCTGATACCGAATGAAAACTCGAAGACGGACCGTATTTACAGAGAACTTTTCTCCGACAAACGTACAAAGAGCACTCCCCTTCCCCCCCTCTCCTTCACTTTATTTTCCCTCTTTCTTTGCCGGGCTACTGCAGGTTACTTTCATGTAAACAACCGAGCTTCGGGGCTGTTATCGCAGGATTATTTCTTTCATTCGTCCTCGACTTAAGGATACTAAGAATAAAATATGCACACAGGTTTTGTTTGGGGGGGCCGCGATCCTTCAGCGGCGAGTGAGCGGTTCTCCGGTAATTAGGCCCGTTAATTGCGAAAAACCGTCTATTCTCTTATCCCGCTTGCCGGTCTCCTCGTACATCCTGATCATGTCGGCAGCCGGTATTAAAAGAATGTTTATGAGGGGGTCGGTTCGGGTGTTAAAATATAATAGGGCGTGTATACAGCACCGTGCTCGGTTCTCTTAGACTTCGAGGATTAATATCGTTAATTGTTAGTCTCAAAGGATGCGAAGTATGTCGGCTCGAAAGTCTGCAGGGGGCAGGGCAATGACTTGGAAAATTAAGGATTAAGACTTCGGGGCTAATATTCGTCTCGTGTTCCATGAAAGAGCTCGTTGAAGGTGGTAATTCATGGAACAAAGGGGTTTTCGAGGCGGAAGGGTGTTGGTCGGAGGATTAATACGTTCGATACAAGATAACCTTTTACGCAGCATCCTCGTTTCCTCGATAACGAAACGATAGAAATAGAAAAGCTTTTATGACCGGGACAGGTATCCGGTTCGCGCTGCTTCCGAGAGATTTTCCGTGTTTTTTAAGATGCACACGGACGTATTGTTTTAAAAACGTCGCGTTATCATTCTCGTGTTACCGTTTGCCTTTCGACTACCGAACGGGGAGATTCTTGAATTTATACGATAAGAATGCCCATTCTTATTCGTCCACCGCTAAAATATCACGTTACCAGCGTCGGGTTACGATTTATCAAGTTTTTAGGCATACAGATATTTTAAATGGGGGATATCGTGTTGCGGGCTACAAAGAATATTGACATTTGGGGTAAGAATGCCGGAATCGATCATTCACGATATCCGTACGATGACTAAATACACTATGCCGATCAAAGAGAAACACTCGTATCTGATTTGCATATAAACTTTACTACGTTCGAGCTTGTTACGCTACACGTGTTCATTAAAGAATATAATGTAATCGAATGCACCTTTACTCATGGTTGTTGGTATACGCGTCTACGGTTACAGACAGGTTACAGACGTAATTAAGAATATATCAACACGCAATGAACTAGCAGGTAGCCAGTTCTCTCTACCGTCTGATAAAACGATCCGTTCCCCTAACCGTTCGAAAGGTTTCCTTCTTCTCCGCTCCGTGTAAAACCAGCATCGTTTATTATAATGCACCATTCTGTTCCCCCGCGTATAAACATCTTGGCCTTTAGAAAGCACAGAGAATGGCCACTTTCACTTTTACCTATTCTACGTATCCCCCCGCGTGTATCGTATTCCTTATGCAATACCGCGGATCTATTCCAAAGGTGTCGGAGGATCTGGTAAGTGTTATTCTCCATGGTCAAAGGACATTCTTCGACCTGTCCTTTAAAAACAGATTTCTATCGAGGGAACATCTATGACGAGAACTTTCGGATCCGTTTTGGTCCATCATCCGCTACGCTATTAAATGTCACGAATGAAATTTATTTGGAATGTAGCGATTTTTTAAGAAAACATTCGACGAGAGAAATTGGTGAACGCGTACACTGGAAACGTTGCAGCGAGCTTCGTATTTAACAGGATATAAATCACTAGCCGGCTACTAATGATCCCAAGACACGCCATGTACGTACACAACGATAGGTTACAGGTCAGATATTTTTCTAGTCGGATAGGGAGGCGAAAAAATGGAGAAAAAAAAACGCGGGCAAAGGATAAAAGTGACAGTGCACCGAGCGATAGATCTTCATTAGCGGCCGCCCGTGCATAAGTCACGCGACGGGGGGTGACTTTTAGCCACCCTCGTAATTCTTCAGCACGTATTCCAACCCTCCTCGCCGCGCGAGTGCATAGCAATAATGGGCCGCAATTGCGATAGATGACTATCGATTTTACCTCGCGTAATTCGCGTAACAGGTATTTATTTAGATTATACGATCACGCGCGAATTGTATCCTGTATTTTCGAAAATGACACATTTGTGCGTCGTGTTATTATTACATATTCGAACCTATTAATTTGAGCTGGCATTTATTCCCCCGATCATATGAACGGGATTCATGACTGCAAAGATATTATTATTTGTTAGTTTTTGTAATTTTTTATTAACGTCATGTGTAGTTTCAATAAAATGTTTGAAGCGATAAGTATATACCAAACAGTATTATACGGTAAAAATCCATCTGAGTTCGTCGTGGGGATGTAGCTCAGTGGTAGAGCGTTCGCTTTGCATGTGAAAGGCCCCGGGTTCGATCCCCGGCATCTCCAAATTTTTTTTAAACCTTTTCATTTTATTTTATCAGTACTTCAAATTAATGTTCTATTTATTACGAATGAAATAAAATAGTTTACAATTTAAATTATATATTTTGTAAATTATGCATTAATAAAATTGAATTATTTGAAATACTTGTGGATTAATAATTAATATTGATCAGATTAAATGTTGATATAAAAGAAAATAGAAAAACGGAAGTACACAATTTTTCTGTGTAACTCTATATCGGCCAGCCATAAATCATCGAAAGAAAACAGAAAATACTGTACTTTGCACGGTGAAATCTGATATTCGTGTAAAAAGGCGTAGAAGTAAATTGAAATAACAGGAAGCTGCTGAGCACACGTATAATCATCGATTCCCCTCGAGCGTGCGGTTGTCCGGTGTCAGCAATCAGAACCTTCTACGGCTGGTTTTTCTTCGTTCCTTCTCCTTTTTTGAGAAACCTCGCAACCGACGTCCACCGACCGGAAGGATATTTTACGTTTCGCGAAGCCAGAAAATCACGGAATTCGCCAACATTTTATTAGGGTTTCCGTATTTAATTTTCGACCGTCGAGCACCGTCGAAACAACAGTCATTGGGTTGAACAAGGCATTTTTAGGATTCCAAGGAAACGCGAATGCTAAACGGAAAATTATACACAACTCGACGGTCACGCGGTCTGTTACAATTAAATTTTAATTATATTGCGGCGTATTGTTGAGCGACACGCACCACCCCGGGTACAAAACGCAATTCTTTCGCTTATGAATCAACCCATTTAATTATGTATTGTATTTTACAATGACAAGAAACAAAGACGCTGATTTCTACCAATGATTGACAGAAATATCAGTAGGTAAACGAGCAAAGGGATAAAGAGCAGGCGTCGATCGAGCATGCGTAATGCGCCCCGAAGGGGTTGTTACTTGTCCGTACGCCTGTTTGCATTTCCGCTCGCCTGTCCGTCTCAGAATCGCGGGCGATTTCGTAAGTGAGAGGGGGGAGAGGAAAAAAGTCCTGCAACTGCAAAACCGCAGGAATCGTGCGGAGCAACTGCAGCGGAATAACACGGTTCCCGTCCCGTAATCCGTTTAGCGTAAAAACTGCAGCCGGTTGCAGCGGGGATCGCGCGCGAACCCGCGTGGCGTCTCTGCGCGAAACCGCGCGTTCCGCCTGAAAATACGACGCACGCAAGCTATGCAGTTCTCAAGCTAAATGCATTTATCGTTGATGCACCGAGGGAGAAAATCAGAGCCCTCCGGTGCCGCGGCCGCACCATTGTCCTCGCGCTCGTCGTCGCTGCGTGTGCGCGTGTAAGTGTGCGTTGGAGGACGGCGTGGCGAGGTGGCGAGCAAGGGGTTGCGTCGGAGGGTTCGAAGTGGAAGGACAGGGAGAAGAGGGTTGCGCGCCATTCCTTCGACATTACGTCATACGTCGATTCCCCGGGGATTCCCACGACGTCAGACCACGACGTAAACCTACGCCGCGACGCATCTGCTTTCACCAGGTAAAACTATCGTACTCGAGTTTTTATCGCTATTCTATCTATATATTTTCCATTTTATAGGCATTGATTCCAGAGTAAACATCGTACTATATCGTGCCTCAAAGATGGTAAGTATTTGTTATTTTAAATTATCGATAAGAAACTTCCAAGTTTGTTCCTCTTTTTCCTTAATTACTCCGTTTGATCGTGCTCGATCAAATTAATTCCGGACGCTTGACCGCGGCGATTCGTCCGCTAAAAGCCATCGATTGGTAATCGGTGTTCCGCGTTCCGACCGAATCGTCCGTGGGCGAATTTGAGAAAAAAAAGGGGGAAGAAAAAGGAATAATGGAAACGGTGTCTCGCTTAGGGGGTAATCGTGGTCGCGTGTACGGTGCCTAAAAATGGGGTTGGCCGGGTCTGATTAATCATCGGCAATCTCGCGAGAGCACGAGCGAAAAAGGACGGGGGGCCATTAAAGGCAAACGACGAAAACTTCGTCACCGGTCGCATCCGATGAACGCAACGTGGTCCGTTGGAAACGAGTTATTTTTTCCCCTGCCGGTCGGTCCCGTGGATACGCACGAAAAAGAAACAGAGACGAGCGAGTAATTTAATTGAAATTCCCCGCCTGTACCACCCTCCCCCCCTCCTCTGGTGTATCCAGAAATTGTGGAAAAATCGAGTCATACGATCGCCGGGGCTGCGTGAAAATGGAATTACAACGGGAAACGAGGTTTGCCCGATGATGCAGGTGAATGCCGGTTTCGCGAGTGATCGAGCGAAACAGGAGTGGTAACTAACGGGGCCAGAGGAGGCGGAGGACAGGATCGATTCTCCGCGCGATCACGATCCAGGGGGTTTCGTCGGGACAAAATTTTTTGGTATTAAATTTCCAGCGCAAATTGGCCTTGCAAAATTACTCTCAATTACCGCGAGAGCCTATCTCGTTCTCGTCGCCTGGCCTCGAGCAGCCTACAACTCGGCTGAAAAATATCCTATCTACGTACGGCTATACGAAGTACAAATTGCTAGGCATAAATTGATCGATAATCCGACTCGGTAATCGAGATGCTTTTTTGGTGTATAGCCAGAAATATTAGCGATCGAATCAACCCCGATGTCGATTCCGGTACACGATCATTCGTAACTCGATCCGTTTTAATTAAAAATCGTCCGTGCGTAAGGCGCGCTATACGACATTACGCGCGCCAATCTCCGAAAATCCTATATGCTCTGGCAAAACTGTACCGTCTCGTAACGTTAAACATAACTTCTCGTTAATTACGTATCGATCAGGGGACTTTGTTCCCCGTTTCGATATGCACATTTTAATTAGCGTCGAGCCGCGAAAGAACGATCTCTCGTCGAACCGATCGAGATAAACAGAAACAGTGTAATTCGATTCGGAAGGTGCAAATATTTGAGCAGATTGTAACGTTGTGTTTCTAGAGGTTACCCGAGGCACGGTGAACTGTACCGGAACCAGTGCAATGAAGTGCATATAGACACTTCATCACCGCGCATCCGGTATCGCCGGAGGGGGGTCAGTTACGCGAAAATATTCCCCGTTGTAACATCGTGTTTCGGGGAAACGAGAGACCGCCTTCGGCCCGGAAACACACCGTACCTTCCACACCCCTGCGCGAACCCCTGTTCCGACTACACGGCCCCCGTCTATTTCCAGTTTACAATGGTGGCGCGCGGATCGAAACAGAGGTCAGTTACGAGAAAATATTGACTGATCGCGCATAATGGCACATCCGAGCACCAACAATAGAATCCGTTGCTCTACCTACCGTGTTCCACGCCTATCGCGATGCAAAGCACGCGCGCGCTCGGTACGCACGTACGAGCAGCGCCGCGCGCACACACATTCAAACACGATCGTGTGATATCGCGTACGAATCACAGATACAGTTCGCTAAGCATAGACCGATGTTAAAGCACGCACATTTCCTGGTCCTCATCAATTGTCATTAAACGACATGATTATTGCGCCTGTTGACGATTATTGCGGCGATAGACCGTTACCGGAATATCCAGCGAAGCCCGCGGCCTCATAATGATCGATGCTCGATACGTACTCGTCGAGTGTTTCGTTAATGGTCGGCGCATTGTGTCGAGCGACGTGCACGGCCTCGCGAAAATACCGAAAGCCCCCTATTGGCGTCCCCGTTAACGAGCCGTTTCGAGAAACACATTTTATCCACGGGTCCCCTTGGTCGGGTTTCGGCTGGCCGTTATCGGTCAGCCTCCAAGTCGATAATTCGTCGATACGCGTCCGCCGAAAACCGATTGTTTCGTTGCTTTCGATGATCATTTCAATTTTTGCCCACCTGATACCTCGATCGCTAACGAACTCGATTGTCCCGCTGGACGATCGTTTAACACGTGTATCATCCGATAAATCGTGTCCGCGTCGCGATGATTTTGCGTTAACGGGCCAAACGAACGGGCGGAAGTCACGTAACCGGGCACCTGTACGCACGCGGAGTGTATCATCGTGGCCCTAGTGCCACGAGTCACCCGACCGTACGATGATTCGCCGAAAATAATAGATTTATCATCCCCCAATTGGCTTCTAGCAGTTTATTTCGTGAGAATCCATAGAGGCGATCCACCCGCGCACCCCCTGCGTACACGGGTGATATACGCGCTAGGATTTTCTCTATGATATGCAACATGCGGGACGTAATTCAGTCGGTGCAAGTCATCGGGATCATCTACGCGGGACCAGGCTCGGCCTCTTAACGATCCATCATTTACCCGCGACAGCCACGAGTATTAGGCTAAAGTGGCGGCGTGATTCTGCTAAACGCGATGCTAAACAGGTACATGCCTAACGCGAACCTCTCGATTCTGCACGTGAGAGGAACAATATCCTTTGTGAACGATCGATCCTGCTATCCTACGCTTCAACGTCGACGACGATCAAAATCGTCCCATACTGAAGAGCGTTGTCAGACGAATTCCCTTATGAGGAAAAATGTCACCCCACTTTACATGTCACATGTGTCGCGTATTATACAAAATAAATCGTTATTTACCTATAGTACGAGTCATGATGTCAATGTTACGATTCAACTTGTTCGTTTAATGAATTGATAAAATTGAAAACATTGATCAGAACGAGAGGCCAGATTGTAAAACAGCGAAATTTATCTTCTATTTTTTGCCGTCACCGTATCTCCAGCCCCTTTAACGAGGGGGACCTGGCTCGCAAGACCGATTTCGGCTTATCTGACCGGCTTATCAGCCGCACGAATATTCACGCGAATTTATCGATCTGTCTACAGTCGTTTCGGCACGACCCGCGTTTTCTCTCTTTCTCAAGCGTCAGTTTTACGTTTACCGCCCCCCAGGGACGTGATAAGCAAAAAAAAAGAAAAGAAAAGGTAGAAACGAGAAAAGGAAAATAAGAAGGCACACCGTCGCGAGTCGCGTTATGAGCATGAATTTTTATATTGAGATGTTATCACCGCTACCGGGAAGAGAAAATAAAAACGAAGGGATTCGCGACCATAATGATGCACGTCCGCGCGTAGCATCGGTAGTTTCGTCGCTTTTCTTTTTTTTTCCCTTCCTTTTGCGTACTCAAAGGTGTAAACGCGTTTTTGAGAGAGAGAGAAAAAAGAAAGCACAATTCAAAGGAAAACGACCGGCGAAATTGATCGTAATAATGTTCGTCCCTCGCGAAACGGCCTTTAGCGAGTTTAACACCTCAAAAATACAGGTAATATAGATTATCAACAGTATTATTGGCTATTGTTTCTTTTTTAACCCGATGCTCGAGATAAGGGTGACATTTTGTATTCTAATTTGTCCTCGAATTATTATAATAAATAAAATTCATGATCCCTGGTGGTAGTCAACAAATTCGTGATTTTATTAAAGCGATTGCCCGAGCATTGCATAACGTTGCGACAAAAATAAACGATTTACGTACGTCGCACCACTGGCCGAAAGTGCGACCACCTCTTCATCACGATGACAATCTGTGACGATCATCCGTTGGTTGTGATGAAAGCGTTTAATCATTGTTGTATCCTGGCAACTTCCTGTCTTAATTGCCTGTTTGTTAGCTTAATTAATGGTCGCTGATACACGGAAGGCAATTTCTGAGGTTTAGAGATAATTCATAGATTACACCGCATGCTGTCGCATTTTATGCAATGTTGTATGTCAACATGGGAACTTAATAGAGTTGTCTATAACTAGATCGACTCAATATTTCCGATAAATTAAAATTAAACTACATTCTATATTTCAAAATTTTTTATAGAATTTTTTCTTTTGTTCATAAGTATTTTATTATCGATTTATAAATGAATATTGGTATTAGTATTCTAATCTCATACTTTTGATCGATAGTGTATGTAGATTATTCAACAATGTTCTATCGAGGGAAAAATATTCAGTGAAGATAGTAAACGTAGTTGGGTATTGTTTAGGTTAAATATAATGAATATTATTCGCGATATATTGAAATAAAATAGTTTTAGAATATATCTAGTAGCTGTCTCATTTTATACCTGAATAGAAAAAGACCACTCCGAAGGCAGCGTGGCCGAGCGGTCTAAGGCGCTGGTTTTAGGCACCAGTCCGGAAGGGCGTGGGTTCGAATCCCACCGCTGTCAATAAATCTTTTTTTCCATTTTTTTCTCTTTTTACAACTTATAAAATGTTACACTGAAATTTAATAATCAAATACTATTTTTTTAAATACATTAACTTGATCAAATATTGAGTAATAGAATTAATTATCGTAAATCTCTAGATAAATGTCAATGAGTGACAGCAGAAAACATTTAAAGCAACATTATAAATAATGGAATTTATATATAACTATTTCAGTTAAAATGATAAGTGTCCATAAATGTAATGCATTCAATGCCATAGTTGTAAGCTAGATATGTAACATCTACATGCAAGTGGTGCAGTAAATGACAACGCGAAAGTAAGTGTTCTCTTTTGTTGTTTATTTTACAACAACATCAATGTAAAATATAACTTTACGTATAGTGTATAAAACATTTTGTGAGTTGAATAAAGATATATATCGGTATGAAGTGGTACATGGTTCAGTAGCTATGTAAAATGATAGATAACTAGTTTATACGAGCGGATATGTTTAAAAATATTTGTTGAAAAAACCAAAAATATAGGTCCCACCGAGATTTGAACTCGGATCGCTGGATTCAGAGTCCAGAGTGCTAACCATTACACCATGGGACCTTTAAAATTGCTTGCTAAAAATACAGGTGAAGTAGCACCCTTTAAAAATAAACATTTTTAACGTAAACACGGATACTAATGGAACAAGGTTATCGATCTAGTAAAACAACTAAATACAGATCTATAAAACAATTAATGTGCACTTATATGTTTTCAAAATATGAACTCAATTAATATGCACAACAATACTAATTAATGCAAATGTGTCAATCAAATCGACCCAATCAGAGTTCGAGGTGCCATGATCAAGTATGCTGACGCATCGAGTTATATTGCTTTGCAAATTGTATAAAAACATTCAGTTTATACAAAGAATACAATCTGTGCAATATACTGTATTTTTAACAAAATTAAAAAACTGCCAAAAAATCGATAACATATACCACCACCTAGTCTTTCATTTATAAGAGACCATCAGAAAAACGGGGATGTAGCTCAGTGGTAGAGCGTTCGCTTTGCATGTGAAAGGCCCCGGGTTCGATCCCCGGCATCTCCAATTTTTTTTCTTCTTTAAATCTGATCATCGCTCGTTATCAATTTTCAAACATTTACGCAAACGTATTGACCGTTTCGTATTACCTTATGTACACCCAATATCATTGCATCGAACTCGAATGAACTTTGCTACGTGATTCAAAGCCGAACGATCGAATGCACACCTTTAAAGGATCATCCAAATTAAAAAATCCCTTTGAAGTACGTTTTATATAATCCGCGCCAGATCTCTTTTTTTTTTGTTAAAATTACACATGGAATTAACTTAAAGCTGTCCTATACTTTAACATTTATCAGCAATGAATGGACCCAAGTGTCTTTGTCGACACGTATTTTAATTCTTGTTTATCAGGTGTGCATCCACTTTGGCAATTCTAATGTCAATGAATACTCGTAACGAAGTCGAAGTCGACGAAAGTTATCGCGAATAAATCGTTCGTATAATCTACAACAACCTAATGCATATTCGATCAATTCTGCGATCATGATTAAAGGCACACGAGCTGAACGCGATTATCGACGCGATTGAGCGTCCAATCGACGACAATGACGAGAATAAACGAAAAGGAACGAGAAAAGAGAAGAAAGGAAAAAAAGCAAGATGCAAGTCGACATGCGCGAGTACTCGCGATGGCCCTGGTCGTATGTAAAACGAAACACACAGGGGAGACGATAGGATGCAAACGAAGGCGTGCGCGTAGAGAGAGAGATTGAATGGTAATAGTCTCCGATTCGTCATATGCAAAAGTTTCGTATATCCGAGTGAAAAGCGGCCCCCGCGGTCGCCGGAGAAAGATGGTATCATTTGAATTGCCGTGCTCATCGCGGCGGCCAGATATCTCGTATCTGTTCGCAAACGAAACGCGGAGAGAATAATCGCGCGAAATATACTGTGACAGGCTCTTTTTTTCTTCTTCTTCTTTCTTTCCCTTTCTTTCGTTCGTTCGCCTCTTTGTCCCTCTTTCTGGCCGCGGGTTATGCACAGCCGCGGCCGTAAAGAATTAATCATCGCGGGAGAAACGACGCAGTAAGGCAGAAACATAGCTCGGCTCTAACGTAATAGAACGCCGATGAGTTGGTACGATGCAAGAAACACACCGATGCGGATAAAAGGCCTTGATTGATCGGAGGTAAACGTGACCGTTTAATGTTGCGGCCGCCACGGAAAAGAGGGAAAGACACGGTCGATCGCGAAAAAAGATATAACCGGCCGGGAGATCGTTGCCGCTCGTTTCGTTCCATTGTTCTATCTCTCTTTCTTTTGTTCCGCAGAAAACGTCTATTATCTGCTATGCAAATCTACAAGTCCGTTACGTAAATCTATTTTGCAGGGATACGTCGGTGCATCCGAAGGAGATGTCATCGATGAAACGATGACCTTCTAACGAGAAACGCGAAACCTTGAATAAGAATTCAGAGGAAAATTAGAGACCGTGTCGGATCGCGGATATTCGGATAGGAAATCTAATAAAGTCGTCTAAATCAGTCGGTATTTCGTGTATTCCCTCGAAAGGGAAAGCACGGGAGACGGCCAGGGGATCCCCCTGTCACTGGACCGTTATAATATTCTGTCCGGCAATCCCGGTATCTATTTTATTCTCTGTCCCTGAGACGCGGCGTAACTATGTGAAAACAACATAAAAAAAGAAAGAAAAGAGGAGTCTCGTCGCATAGATATCGAGTTTTGACCCCGATGGGGTCAGCACTGGAGCGTGTGACCATTTTGTCACCCTCGGGACAATTTTATTTAGGAATATCCGTCGTGTCGACGCTGCTGTCCGAGCGGACATAAAAGCGCGCTCCCGCGTCGGGGATACTTTCTTCTCGAGTTAGACGCGCGAAACTTCCGGCTGAATTTAAATGACCGATCGTACGGGAACGATGGCCCCTTTCGAAGGCCAGCTTCGGAAAATCGACGGCACGGAAACGGCTTTCAGCGAGAATTCGCGTCACGTCGGCCTCCACTTCGCCTGATAAGTTTCCTCGAAGAAAATTACGGGTTAATTCGATGCTCGCGCCCCGCTGTTCTCAGCCCGCGACGAACGAGGGTGCGAGCGGAGAATCGGCTTGAATGGCGAGAGGACGAAAAGGATTTAAAACAAAAAAGTCAGCAGTCGGCCGTCCAATAGGACGAAGCGCAAAACCGGGAAGTGACGAGTCGCGGTGGTTAGAGGTGACTCTGCAGCAGAAATCCATCAGATGGAAGAGATCACGCCTGTCTCCATGCCCGGGACAATGACGCGGGCCCGCAGACGGTTTTTGTACTCGTTCGTTTCTTTTTTTTTCTGTTTTCTTCTTGTTTTTCCTCTGTGCGATTTTTTTTCTCCTCTATTTTTCTGCCCCCCCCCTCCACCCCCCGGCTACAGTTGTTCCGTTCGACTCAGCAACAGTGTTCGCCCGGCGATGATGGTGAGGGGAGCTTTAAATATTTAGGTGGCTAATTTTCACGGAGGATTTTTAAGCCGACGAAGGAAAGTGAGAATTGAAAAGAAACGCGGTGATGCGGAGGGACGGAAGACCGGGCGAAATGTCCTCCAGACTGAAATAATAATGAGAGGCGCCAGCGCCTTTAATCACGATATTAAACATTTACGATTGCCATGGCGTCCTGCTCTTAAGACTATTCTTCTTTTTTAACGCGGCCCCGATCCGATCTTTCCTCCTACACAAAGCGAGCCTTACCCTCTAACCCCTCCAGCGCCCCACCTCTTGTTTATGTTTACGTACCTTTTCTGATAACCTTACGCGAAGATCAAGCTTGTTCACGACAGCTTTCCTTTAAGATACGCCCTGTGAACGGTGCAACGATGCGACCGTACTCGAGATTATTGCGAGAGAGAGAGAGGCCGGGGCCTCCGAGAGGAGGAGGTTATATCGAGCCGGAGATGTCTGGAATGAAATGAATTCTCCGCTCAAAGGGACTCCGAACGACAGAGAAAAAGTCCATTTTTCTTGGCCGCTACCCGTGGACAGAGATTACGTCCCCGGACTCTCGGGCTGTATCGATGACAATGGCGAAGCCAAGCGGATCGAGCAACCGGCTCAATCTAGTCCTCGGTTTGTTTTGCTTTCGCGCGCAATTTGTCATCCATTGTCTGACCGTGCACCGGCGTAGCCGAGGCTACACAGCGAATCGTTATTTATGGTTTTCGGTTGATTAATTTTTCCCTCATCTTCCTGATATTTCGAAATTGTCAGCGTCAAGCGCAGCTTCCTTTCTCCGCTCGCGATTTACAGATCTTCCATTGTTACACGATAAATTGATTTCTTGTCGTACCAAGAATAACCTTATCGATGAATGAAAAATATAGAAAACCGTGATTGAAAGTGTTGCGCGTAAAAGGTTATTCGCTGCGGGAGAATAAAGAAACATCCCCTCTTGTTGGGATGCAGTCGAATCGAAATCACATTTTTAAGGTTCGATTAAGGTGACGATAACGCGAGGCGATAGCCTGGGAAGACAGAGATGAATTTAATATTCCGAATCCGGTAACGCGATTTCACGGGACGTCAGCCTTGAAACGCGTAAGCATTATAAATACGATTTCTCTTTCGGATTCGCCAAGGGACGGATCTCCTTAAGGCTCAGACATTTTCACCGTTACTGTTTTCCAATCTCCTTCTTTTCTTTCTTTCTCGCTTCGGCTGGTGAAATTGAATCACCACGGAATAAAAGATCGGGAAACGGACGGCTAATATCGTTCTAGACCGTATCGAACACTGATAACTCGAACTGTGTCATGCGAACTGGTTCGATAAGCCGAAACAGAGAGTCAAACGAGTCAGAAGGGCAACAAGGAAAAAAAGTAATACGCAGTACCCCGATCCGCGGACACCTACCCTGCCGCTCTTCTCCATTCTCCTGTTCGTCCCCTTTTTTTTTTCATAGCAGACCCTTTATACGTCGACCACAGTATCGACAGGAACGGCACCCCATAGCTACGAGGGTACCTTCGAGGTTCTATTGTGCAACGTTCGCGCAAGGGTTGCTTGAAATACGTGCGTCTGATTTTTTTCTTTTTTTTTTTTAACGCGACCACCTCTCTCTCTCGTCCCTTGCCCCCCTGATCCTCGTGCGGACGTAACGAAGAAAGTCGAGATATTCGTGTGGTAACGTGAGAATGACAACAGATGCGACGGAATGAAATTACAAGTGTTCCCGGGTTTATTGTGCCGGCACCGGGAGTTGTGCTTTTTTAGCGAAATTGTTGTGACAAGCATTTCAACGGGCGACTCTCGGTGCTTCCTTTCTCTCGCGGCCGACACACCATGAACTCCCCTTTCTGAATAGGGTGGTCTCATGACACTTTTACGGTGTCAAGTCCTGGTCTTCTGGGAAAAAAAGGGCCCACCGGTTTGGTAATCCGATTTAATCGGCTCTCTTTTCCTTCCCGGTACAACGATTCGAGCGAAACTGTCGGCAAAACTTGGAAACGTCGATAAAACGTATTACGAGGTCCCGATATCCCTCGCACATGGGGGAACGGGTGGAGGAAGATGCGACCCGTTCGCAAGGTCCCCGTGATTTTCAGCGGGTACGAATCATGAATGCAAAACGATCGCGGAAGCATCGGCAATTATGAAGTTCGCGAAGACTCGGCCGTGCATTTATGTAAATACGCGACGATGAACGCGTTCGCACGTTCAATAACGGGATTACCGGGCTAAAGTTGCTCGTGCACGGTTCGCTGGCTTATCTCAGCCTCCCTAATTGTCTATGACTATTCATCAAGTCATTTATACTCGGCTCAATTATCGCTGCCATCAGTTACGAGACTCGAGTCACTCTGAATCCGGCTTCAACGAAAGCTCCGACCATTTATCTTTCCGCGTAAGATACTCCGTAATTGCAAATCGCTTCCCAGCCCGTTAATTAATGATCCGTTAAAAAACCTAATTTTTCTTCGAATTAAACGTTGGTATACTTTTTATGTAAACATGGAAAATTCTTGTACGAGTTTCGAGAGAATTTGGAATAAGCAGTTTGAAATCTTTATTTTAAGTGTAAAATAATTGTTTCGAACTAAAATGTTTTAATGTTTATATAAGAATGGTAAAGTATAATTAATGTATCAAGTTTGTGTAAGATTTAAAAATAAAAAAAGAATTTGCTAAGTGTGGGGTTCGAACCCACGCTCCCAGATGGGAACCAGAGCTTAAATCTGGCGCCTTAGACCGCTCGGCCAACCTAGCTTTCTTGAACACTGACTTCTTATTTATGATAGACATATTTCACAATTCATACTATCTATTTTTATGAAATAATAAACATTAAATACATGTCTATTTTTAAATTTTAACAATTGAAAATATTTATTACGACCTAAATATAATATAAATCCAATAAATACATTCCACAAGTATATATACGATATTAAATTATATTTTAAAAAATTATTTAAATATCTGCACCAAAGGCGAAATGAATTTTTAATTAACATTTAATTTGAATCACGTATAGATTAATAGATGCAAACTTATTATGCAAGGATGGATCAATTCACCGTGGAAGAATAAGAAAGACCTTCTTGGTATAGAATTATAGAAAAATTACGGAGGTTATGAAAGACGAGGGGTGATTTAAATAATAGTATCATTACTCACCCTTCGTGTTCTCAGCGTTGACTAATGTTTGACTTAAGGAAATCGTGCTCGCTTGTAAAACCTGATTGTACTCGAGTAAATTACCCTCTCTATCGTGCGGTGTGCAACATTTATGCACGAGTTCCTTTTAGAGGGTTGCTTTGAAAACGATTATGATTCAAAGCATTTTACCGAAACGAAGAATACGTCTGGCGTTTCAACGGTGACCGATAACCGTCTTCATTCTCGGACGGGGAAAGTCCAACGACCCGTTTCCATTAGTCGTTTTAACACTTTAACACTGTGTTCCGCGGATTTACACGCGTATCATCTACGGTTCTTCGCTGATATAACAAGCGCGCATTGTGTACACAATACCGACCGGGTATTGCACTGTCGATAAGTCAGCGTGTCGCGTACGAATACGTGTTGACTTTGCAATAAAACCGAATCGTACTGTCTGGGCTATATTTTGCGTCGTAAAAAAAGAGAGGAAAAAAAAGAAACGATGGAAGTAAGTAGAATCGTGAAGGTATACATATGTAACCGTTGTTAGTATATTTATACGGAGTACGATTGATGTGGTTGATGTTGAAATCGCGTGCCCGCCAATGTTGTACCAGTCTGCACCTATCCCATCGTTAAAGTATACTCCGCCATGTCGTTAACGTAATCGTTCTCCGTCACTTTCAGAACTTCTCGAGAGAATACTCGATATTTTAAGTAGTTTAAAGCTCTGGGTTCAGTTCCGACACGACTGCTCGCGAATTCCCACTTTACGTTTGTATTTCTAACGGTTAATAATTCGTTCGCGAGATCCGAACACGAAAGTACCTCTCGTAAGGTTTCTATTAATTATTTCGAAGACACAAGAGTGTTAAAAATACGCGACAATTGATATCGCTCGTTTCTTTAAGAAGCTAAATGTTTTGGTAATAACGAAACAGGAGAACGATTAGTTTGGACATGCATTCCTTCGTAAACACATGTGTTTCGGAACGCGTAAACTCGACACCCTTCGAACAGATGCTGAATGCATAGCTGTCATCTGAATTTAGGTTAACATATGTCAAACTTGACTTTTCTTCAAAAGACTTGAAATCGCACAGCTGGTTAAGCGAAAGTTATTTACTCCGAAATCGCTTGAAACGACTGACAATGAAATTTCAATGATTTCAAACGCATTTCGAATAAAAGGGTTATGTGAGCTACAGAAATGAATTTCGTGTCAAAGATACGTTAGAAGGTGCTTTTCCGCGAAAGCTTAATTGATAGGTTAAGTTATCGAAAAATAAAGAATAAAAAAAGATTACTTACCACGCTAAGTGAACGAAGGGCTTTGTGTCCTGAGATTAGTCGAGCGTTTTGGTTGTAAACACTGATTAAAAGTATCTACGACACGTAATCCTCTTCGACCTACTGGGTTATCGCAGGAAAGGAACAACGTCTCCTTGTATGATTTTTTATCCATTTCACTTTTTTACACTATCACACTCCGTAAACACCATTTATTCACACCATTTATTCACAACTATACATTAAAAACTTCTAAGGAAACGTATTCAGGCGTTTGACGTTTGACGGCGGGAACGAAACAATGTGACCAACCCAATAATCGATGAAAATCAATATGTGTACAAAGTTGCTATTGATCGAATGCTCTGATTGGACGATTGAAATCACTCACGTGAATGGTCCATTATCTTTTTAATTTTATAGCAAAAAATCAAAGAATAAAACATTATTTGATAATTAAATAAATGAAACATGTTAGTAAAAAATATTTAAATATTTTGATTAAATAATTATTAATAAAACAATGTATCAATAGATATTGAATAATATTTGAAATGAAAATTAAAATTTGATTGGCTTAATTTGATCAAGCTTAATTCACGGACCAATCACATCGCTGGTATCTTTCGCATTGTTCAGAATTGAACAGTTGCAAATTCGTCGCGATCAGAACGGTTGCTGTGCACGATGAATCCATAAAAAAACTCAGGTAATTACTTCAATAATTAATTATTTTCCTTCTTTTTGCTTTTGATCTTTGAGATTTGGAATTAGTATTGTTCGGATGCACATTTTGTGTTCGTAAGTTCACTGATAGACGTAAAGCGTACGGTTGAAAGTACCACAGGATTTCCGCGTTCTAGAAAGCGTAGACGCCATAATGATGTAGCCCTTTGACTTTGTGTACGATTCCAGAGAAAAATTAGCTTTTTGAAATAATCCACGTGTGTTATTGGCTAGTAAGGGTCGTTTCATGTTCACCGCTTATTGTTTTCGTTGTGCCACACAGGACTGCTTTTGTGCCGATACTTCAAAGTGACATACACCTACGTTGAAGAGGGTACGGTGCATTGCAAAAGTCATACGAACTGGAATGGGATCGTCTTCTCCATCTTTCTTGAGGTGTTGCTCTGCTTGCTGAAATCGTCGTGGTATGAGTGAGTAAATCTCAAAATTTACTTATATCAATATCTTTATTTCATAGAAGATAGATACACAGATTAACCATATAAAATTACATGCATCTATATACATATAAAAATTCAATTCTAGATGTACAATTCACTTAATATTTCAAATCTGATTTTATGGAGAAATAATATTTTTATTCAAATAAAAATGGCTTATATTATGATCCTTCTTTGCTCATTCAATTATTTCAAATGCGCTTGCATATTAAAAACTTTTTAATTTACATTGAAGGCCTATTAATTTGCGTTGCATGTTACATCAAAGTTCATATTTTTTCTTTCATTTCTCTTTTCATTTGATCTGTGTATTTACGCTTCTCGTTAAAATGCACAATACCGGGAAACGGAACTTTGTGATGTACCGCGTACCGAACTGAACATCGGCGGAATATGTATACGCGCGCGAGAAGCGCTGTCGATTGCATCCGCCGACAGGAACACTAATCACGGGGCCCGCTGTCTTTTAAGATTATTAAAATCGTCAAAGCTTCAAAGTCCTCAAAGGGTTAATTACCCTACGGGATATTTATGGCTGGGTTACTCTCTCTTCCCTCGCTCGCCAGGGAGTAGAGGCAAATAAAGAAGGAGCACGCGCGGACAGGGAAGAGGTAGCGCTACCGTGGAAAGAGAGCCTTTCTCTTCGTGTGTCATTGTCAGGGCTTGTAGATTGCTCAAACGGTAATTGATCTCCTGTATCCCGCTGCATAATGAAACGCCCAGCGTTAAACAGTTTTGCATCGAAAAAGTTATTTTTAAGGAAACTAATACATACCTCGAACAGCTTTTGGTCAGACTTTTACCCTCTACAAATGACCTGTCACTTAGACAATTCTTGTTTAATAATTTCATATTGATTGGCCAATTAAGTTTGTGTAATAAGGGTCGTAAAGGACCATAATCATTATTAGCCAATGTTTCGAATAGTTTATGTTATGTGTGCTTAATTAATTTTGTGGTTTTATCAAAAGACGTGTTATTTATTTATAATTTCAATTTCGATTCAGTAAAAATCACTTATCGTAAAATTTCTTAAAAATGCTGATATTTCACATGGATCGATCAATTACTGTCGATACACGGCTAAACAAATATCCAATTAACCGGATGATACGCATTTCGCGTGATCAAGGTGGCAAAAAATGCGTAACGACGCTGTTGCAATGAAACCGGTAAATGGTCCGAGGCGTAAAAAAGCAACGTTTGCAACCGTGATATCTGGAGGCGTTTATATCCTGTTGCGAGCGTACTTAGACAAAGTACTTACTTGCAATCGCTTTAAGAGCAGAAGCATGCCAACTATGAAAGGTGTTAAGAGGAATCGTGAATGGCCTAGCCGCGATAATGCGCTCGTATAAACGTCCGCACGCGGCGCGGATTAACGTCGAAGGCTGAAAGAAAAAAAAAAAAAAAATAAAAGGGTCTCAACCGTTGATGGGTACCATCGTCACTTTTAAAAGAACGCTGCCATGCTGTTACGCGGCGAGCGATATGATCCGTTTGCCTCCTCCCTTTTGATCTTCTCGGTCGCATTAAGTATTCATATACGCGGCGCGTGTACACACGCGTGTATCCGTAAATCGCGAAAAAATAACGGAATGCTAAATGCACGCGATTTACGCTACCAGCGAACGGTTTTTAGTTGTCCGTCGGGGAATGTCCGTGTATCGTTCTCGGAATGCCGTGACAGCTTCGTATCGAGAATGGTCCTTTACGAAATGGACCGGAGCAACGTGATTGCTTTTAGTCGATTACAAACGATTTACATTTGGCCGCGTGTAATGGTCGCAATTTTTATCTGCGTTATTGAATCGGACGCGAAAATCATGTCTGTGAAATGGAAAACGAACGTTCGCCTCTCGTTAATGCGCGTGCGTCGCTTTTTCTGCTCGAATATACTCCGAGATTACGATACACCATCGTGTAGGATGATTCTTAAAGCGCATAAGTGGTTGTTTATTTATAGGCCTTATCTTTCGTTTTTTGGAAACGTTCTTTCGGACTGAAGCTTAATACTCGTAATATTTATGTAAATATTCGCAGAGAAATCAATCATATTCTTATTTTTTTATCAAATGTATCATTTTTAATGTATCAATCGAGGCGAACAGGTTATACGATCACGAACGACGACATTAACGAGACGGCGAACTGTTTTCCGTTCTGTGTACTTCTGTATAGGATCGTTCAAGATAAAATCCAATTTATCGTCGCAAACCGAAGAGAAAAAGAGTAATGACAGGACATAAACATTGATGATATTAGCAATCGTAATTAAAATCCTCGATAATAAAAAACTTTAACGAGGGTATTACGTACATTTCTTTTAACGAAAGGTCTCTTGGTAGCCTGAATTATTGAATCAGTTTCAGACTTCTTAATTTCGATCCCCATCCCCAAACAATAATTAAACTTCCCAGAACATGGATAAGTCATATTTAAGAAATTTAACGATCGAGATACACCTATATCGAGCTTACGCAGATATCTTCTCGTTGCCTAATGCGCAAACGTGTTGCATTTCATCGGTAATAATTTTAATAATGGAAATGGAAACATTCCGGGCGAAATGTTGCACAGGCCATTAAACGGCGTACAGTCTGCGTTAACGAGAATACGGTTTCTTTTACACCTTTCGGTGAAAGCGGTGAAAGCGTTTCGTTCGTGTACGTTGCGCGATTTGCGTCAACCTGTAAGCATATTCGAGCCCGCCATTACGCGGGGAAAGGTCCCTTATCGTGGCGGGCAAGAGATGCCCAGTCGACATAACGTCCATAACCCTCGTTCGTCGTACTAAACGTTCCTAAATGAATCGTTAATCGTTAACGGCGTGGCATTACGACTCCCGGGCTCGCTTATAAACCGGAAATTCGTTGGTCGAATGTCCAACTGTCCAAATCGTTCGGCAGCCGAGTCTTCCGGTCAATAAAGTCAGCCCCGGTTTATAGCTGAAAGAGACCAACGCTAGGCCTCGGACGTATCCGACCTGTGTCATTAAAAGCGTGCGTTAAACGCACGTTTCTTTATTTCTTGCTTTTGTTCTTCATTTCGTTAAATCGCGCAGTCCCCGGGTTCCCTTTTCGGTTCGTTCCCTTCTTCGAGGATTCTTGTACGCTGTCGAACGGGACCCGTCGGTTGTAAACGGACGCTCATCCAATACGGAATGTCGACTACGAACGGGAATAGTCTGGATTCCTGGCTTTATTAAGCCTTCGGGTTCGACTTGGATTTTGATGAGGCATAAAAACGAACCCCGGGCGAAAGATGATAAAAACGATTGCGTTTGAGCAAATGGCGAGTTACTTTAATCGATACAAGTATCACAAAATGCAACCCTTCTCTTTTATCGTTAATTGAGAATACAAAGATTTGCGTGTAAAATCAAAAAGAATGAAATGGTTATCTGATATTTGTACATTTAAAAAAATAATGGGTGTGTTAATACCTTACCGACGGATACAAGCTTTTGATCTCTAATGATTTACCAGTACTTAGATAATGAAATAATAGGGTGATAAAAGTTATATGCGAACCACGCAAAATAATAAAACATAAGTGCGCCGCGAATTGCGGTTTTTATTGGGTTGTTTGGAAAGTTCGTGGCAGAATTTAATGACATTAAGATAAAATCTTGATGCAGTCGAATGTAGCACTATGTAAGTAACACTTACACGATTTTAGAAATGCCTTTAGTTATATAATGTAAATTCTTTTCTTACTGAGATTTCTACTAAAACAATGACATAAAAATTATCGTTTCAAAATCAAATGCACTTATTGCAAACACCATATAATTTCCAAAGAATGTATTAATTACTGTTCAATGTTAAATATCAACATTGGCAAAAAGGATTCAGATCTGAAAATAAAAAATACAACCCAACCGAAAAAGATTAACGTTTTTACGTTCGCGTGAGAAAAAGAGGAAGGGAAATAAAAGTGAAGGAATTATATCACGAGTTATACGGTTGGACAATTTGATTCATTTGTAACGTTTGTGCAGAGAGAAAAGATGTTTAATGCCGTTTATGGGAAACGGAAATACGTACTGCAGATTTATAGCGTCTTGTATTATAAACTTAACGGCGAACAATGCTTTAGCACACTGTCCGACAGGTTTATGGTTTTATTAGCGCTTTTATGCGCTTGAAGAAAATTCTAATTCGCTTTTTGCGTCGCAACCCTCGACTGTGTATTTTTTTTTTTTTTTTTGCGCCCTTTCGAGCATCTCACGGACACGAACACACTGGTGCACACCGGTCGCGCCCCAAATAATCGTAAAGTTTGATAATTAAATTTAATCGCACCTCTTTAATGGCCCTGCGCTCCCGTCATTGTGTTCGTCCACCAAGCGTTTATTGTGATGCTCGATTACGCGAAGCTTTAAAACATATGCTTTATATACGCCTCGTCTTCGAACGATGATACGCCATTACGATTTTGACACGTCATTAATTTCGTTAATGTTTATCCCGTTATACGCCGGCTTTGAGCCCGCTAAAACGAAACAGTTGCACTCTTGCAGCCAAAGCTTTCGAGATCATAATTTCTGAGAATTTTTTTCTAAGGGTGGTGGTTTTAGCGCTACTTATTTTTTAACTCAAATTTCTTTGCTGTATTATTTTGTATTAGATAAGAATATTTCTTTTCAATTTGATAAAAAATTTGGTCTTTCGAAGTAATCTAGTTCGAACTACTGCACCTTGCGAAAAAAACTGACCAAAAGTATGTTCACCGATGCATTTCGTTATTAATGTATCGTATGATACCTCGGTATTCCATTAGACCAACGTCGCCCGTTGATACGACGGAAACGCGTATTTCCCGTCGTATTGATCATCCGTCTTGAAGCGCTGGGTCATCGCGTAAGTTGTCGCCGCACAAAGCAGGTTTCGATTAACCGACGTCTCGACGATTCGCGGAAAAAAGCTCGATTGAAATTACGTGTAAGCCAGCCGGTCGTCGTACCTTGGTTCTCTTTCAAACGGGAATAACGTAGGTAACGCGAGCCCGTGTACCGTGTCGCGCGTTTACAGAAGGGACACCTTCGAAACGCTATTTGTCGTCTGTCGTACGGTGATATTTAGCAAGTTGTATTTAGCGCGGCGACAGAAAACTTTTATCGAGGCGCGATGCTTAAAAGCATCGAAGTTCTCGGGGTACGTCGACGCGATACAGCTCGAGCAATCTTGTCTGGTTAAATGCTAGAGTGCACGTAATACCGTGGTTGATACTGGATAACCCTCGAGTGTATGGCCAGGCATAAACGGCACCAGAGGGGGCGGGAGGCAGGGTTAGGTTAACTACGTGGAATATATCTTTATCGTCGGTGAAAACGTGCGTATCACGGTGATAGTTCATTTTCGACGTGGAAGAGTGCTTCATCGGGGATCGCCAATTAAAACGTCGTACTCTCAACAATGCCATAGAATGGAGCCCGCAATTCCGCGCTTCATCGACGTGGGTTTTTGATGCGAGGAACTGCTACGCCGCCGACAACGACCCAGGGTATCGCCGTGTGTATACGGCGTGTGCACACCGATACGGGTAACACACCGGTGCCAACCAGCAACCCCGGCCTTGTGCTTGTAAGAGTCGGTACAATGGAGCAGAAAACAAGAGACGGGTCGGGACATCAAAGTGCCGGATGTTATGGAGTGAGAACGTCGCTGGATCCGGCACAGTCTGATAATCATCTCTACCAAATACTTTGTAATCGTTAATTACGGCGCAGCATCGACGACGCTTTGGGCAAAAGATCAGTCACCGGCGGCGTAGAGGGGTAGGCAGCGCGCGGAGGAGGAAGGAGGGGTAGCCAACGAAAGAATGAAAGGTTTTATAGTCTTTTATATCGTAAAGAACGGCACAGATATGTATATTCCCAGTCCTCTGTAGGATTCAGGTTCCGATCCTTTTGAGCCGAGCAACCCCTTATTCAGCACTTCGTCTTCTTTAACCGACGGGTATTACCGATTATTTCTCGTGAGTCTTTACTTTACTTTTCCTCTGAATGCACATTTTCCACTGCCTCGTGCTCGTAATAAGGTGCGCTTTGTAGGCTCGACGCTTACAAGAGGGAGTGACTTTTAGAACCAAGATACGAAAGTTAAATACGTTTGGTTCCATGTTGGAGAATAATCTCTCTTTCGCCTCGTTCCTTTTACAGTATATCAAAATTAGCCACTTAATCGTAGAATAGGTTCGATTCAAGTTTAAGTAGATTTAATGATAAGTAAAATAATTAATAATTTTTACCCCCATGAGGGGGTAAACGGCTTACCAGCCGTGTCTTTCTATGAAACAGGGAAGTAAATTCGATATTTTATTTCGTTCAAAAGAAATCTGTTCGAATAAAATATACCAGCGATCCTGTAGGCAACAGCCGAATTTATCGTCGATGGTAAAGTTGTTTGAGCCGTCAAGTCGGGGCAGCGCACGGTACGTCAAACCTTGAGCCAGGATCAAATGAGGCGTCGGAAGATTTCGCGAAAATTTCTCTCGAACCCTTAGCCATGAAAACTCTTCTTCCTTTTTTTCTTCTCCTGTTTAAGGGGCGTAACGCCCGAGTAAATGAAGCGCGTTGGAAAAGGAATCGCCGGAGGAGAGAAAGGCTCTGCTAAATATTCGAATGCTCGAGTGCATTCAAAGTGGTGCTCAGACTTGGTACGCGGATATCATTCTCCGCTATATTTTAAACTTTTATGTGCATACATTGTCTTTTATCACGCGTGTATATCATGCCAACTTTGACGTCTATGTATTTCTCTTTCCCTGCGCGTGATGTAAAACACGAGCAACGTAAGTAGCCATATTTTATTCCCCGCTCTGTTCCATCTCCGCGTCGAGCTAATTGATTAAATCAGTTCTATCGATGAACATTTATTGAATACGTAATATTCACGGTTCTGCGCGACGCGTGTAATTATTTCTGCCCGTGCCCGTTGGAAAATTAATTACACCGTAAGCGTGGCTCGTCGAAAAATAAGAAAAAGCGGATCGCGCCGGATGATGTTGCGGGGAGAAGAAAAAAAAAAAGACGAGATCCACGGTTACGCCGATACGTTTTCTTGTTTGACTTCTCGTTGCTCGGTTATTACTTACCAGCTACGATAATTATGGGCGGGTTTCAAGCAGCATCGTGAAAACGGTGCTCGAAGCTTCCGAGTTTCGCGCGCGCGTTAATCGTAATCGTTTCTCGGAAGATTTCGCCCCGTGGTCAGCGCGTCCTCTTCGTTCCTTGTTTCTTTGTTTCATATCGTCCATTAACCGCGAGGCTCGTGCCGTGCTAACCGCCACCAGGAAATCAAGACGAGTTTATCATTACCATCTAGAGATTACCGTGGCGCAGAGCGTACAACCCTGTCGCTAATAAGAGCAACACAAGATGACGGGGGTTCACGGGGAGGAAGGGTGGAATAGGCCGAAGAAACGTTATAAAATCTGAGCGACCACAAAAACCGCAGCGCCGCGTCGCTGTAGGTTCAAGTAGCAAGTTCAGTGGCCTTGATAGCAGTTGCACCACGTTCTGGCCTGCAGTGTACTCCTTCGAACACGGTGTATAAATTGCAGGGGTGTAGAGTTTGCAGGTATCTTTTGGGAAAAGCTTTAGAATTTTTTTCTCACTTTCGTTGAAATTGAAGACTTGAAAAACCCCTTAGAAATTGTCACATATAAATTGTCAATTCTAAATAATTGCAATATTAACTTCTAGTTTTTCTAATTATAGTCAGAATAGTTATTTATTGTAATTATCATAATCTTTGAGACGATTCTATAAGTATACAACGTAAGTACTTAGTATCAAATTAGTAGGGTAATCGTACTTGTGGTGTAAGGCTCGACAGGGTGATCGATTATACGTTTATTAAAATAAAAATTAATCGAAATCAAAGACAAAGCGTTCGTCCAGCGGTTAATGAATGGAAATGTTCCGAGGTGAACCGTGTCTCCTGTTGGTCGTGGATACTCTTACGGCCCTGAGACGCGTTAAGTCACGACTCATGTACGCGTGCCCGGAAGGTGGTTGATAGCCGCGTACAGGTGTGCGTATATGTATAATCCAATCGTTAGGGAAATAGAAAGTATGTATATACCTGTGCCGTGAACTGGTAAACGATAATATTGATTGCCCCGTGGCCGGGCGTTTTTCCAAGCTCCCGTAGATACGATCGGATCGGATCGATTGATTCTATCGCGATTGTGTGAGCCCACGGTCGCGCACGAGTGACGCTGATTGCGTTCTAAAACGTGTATCTAGCGCGAGAAGAAAAAAGATGCCGGTACCCCGTGATTACCGTCTCTCGTAATACGGCGAACGGCCCTTCGGGCTATAGGTCGCTAGATGATTTATTGCGGCTCGGTCCTCGAATTCTCTTTGTTCGCGTTACATTTTCGACACTTGCACTCTTCCAACTCATAATTCCTCGCGTATGCGTACACGAAACGTGCCTAGGATAATTTCCTCCAATTAGGGGATATTAGGAGAGGGATAATGGTATCGTTACCCAAGTAGGTTTAACCCTTTAATACCTTGGTATTATATTTGAAATATTATTTGCACTCGAATAGAGAAAACAACGTTACTTTATTGGTTTTTGATTCATATAAAGTAATAAAAAATGTAATGTTCTTGTAACACGACATTAATGACACTACTTACGTAGGTGTGTCAGCCTACACACGATTAGTTTCGTCTAATATATAAATCAAACCGCGCGAGGGAATATATATCAGATGTTTTGAAAGGTAAACGAGATAGAAGGGAATAAGAAAACGGAATCGGCAAAGACTTAGCCACTCCACCTCGATAGCGGAGGATGAAGTAGAAATCAGCGGCTAGGAGTTGTGTTAGGATCGAATATCTAGACTGGTCTAGCGAACGTTAACGGGCGTCAGGTGTGCCGAGACGCATCATCGGCGTGTGCATCCTCTACGTACACCGCAGGATGCACGTGTACGTTCGCATGCATCGACCTGCCGGACCTGTACGACGTACTACGACCACTCATGAGCCGCTATGTTCCCGCGAGCCGCGCTACGGGTTCGCCTGTGAATTAGGGGTAGCTTGCTTTGGATTATTACGTCATAACAGTACAACCACCTGGATGCAATTGCCCGTATCGATACGATGAAACCTGTCGTCCTATTTATTGGCCATTTACTAGACGCGCGGACGAAATTCCACGAGGAACACATCGTGTCACGTTTATCTCCTTTTTAATATTTTTGCACGATTCACAGTCGTGAATCTGTAATCATTCGTGGTTCTTCGACGTTTCTTTGCTTATTCGTTACGATAATTATTGCTGTTACACTGCGGACCACCTTGACAACCGTGACATTCGACGCGACGCCGTAATCACAGTGCAGATAATTCTCGACGTCACTTTTCACGGCGAGAATTTCTGTAATACGCGTTAAGGAAACGGCTGCCTTGTCGAGCGGTGCGTCGACCCGCTCGAATCTTTTTTTTCCGCTTTTGTGATTCATACGTGTCCGCCTGGGACAGTCTTCCTTCTCGCAAGATTAATGCAAAAGCACAAGGTGCAGCGGGATACAGTGCCCGTAAAGACCGTGCCCGGACTGAGTTACTTCGAGGAAGGAACCATAAAATATGAAATGTATTAGATTGATAAGACTCCGGGAGTTACGTCGGTAGGTAACGCCGGTGGTTGTGGGATGTGGACGGAGAAAGACACCGGGAGAGACGGATAAAGAGAGGCTCGGAGCATAAACGTATTTACTCTGGCCCGGCATAATATCGCGAGCTTTTATAACCAATAAAAGTTACAGCTGACACTTCTCTCTCTTTCCTGCAGCGGTTCGACGATGCACGGACATGTGTGCCTGTGTGTGTGTACGCGCGGCGCGCGTGTACTCGTCCCTGTTCGTAGGTCGAAAAGGAACGGGGCTCGATTTATGAGCAACGAGAGACACGGTAACGAGTACCGACGATCGAAACAATCGCGGCATTGTACATGGAGATCTCTTTGTGCCTTTCGGCTGGTACAACGAGCGTACCTCGTGACCTACCACTTCTAACGCCTCGTGGTCTTAATTTAATTAAGCCCCGTACAAGCTGAAAGCGCGCGTGTGTCGAGCGAAACTTACTAACGACAAGTTCCTCTCGCCGAGCTTAGACACGAGGTTTTGTTTAACACTTTCAACCCCACGGTACCTCTTCAGTAAACGTTTCAATACCATTCATTCTGGATAATTACGCGCCTGTCGTTGAAAAACCAAACACCGATGCCGTATCCGAAAGTATTAAACGACGAGGCGGCAGATAACATCGAGTCGATTAATATTTTCTCTCATAAGTACGGATTTTATGCCGTCGTAAAAACAAAAACGTGTTCCCGCGCAATTAATAACACCGGACATGTTCCTGGAAGGAAAAAGTTCGATTCCATTCACGTTGTCTCGAAATCAGTGTTACGATCGTTTCTACGATCCGCCATTGGTAGTCGAACTCTAAATATCAGGACAATAAAGATTTTATGAAAGCGCCTCCCCTGGTAGGTGGTCCGGCGAACAATTAGAAATATTCGCTCCGGGAACAGTTAATATCTTCATCCGAGTCGGCTCGTCCCGGCGCGGACGAGAAGAAGAAATTTTATCGCCGCGGAAGTAAAAGGGGGCGGGGCACGAGGACAGAAAAGGGGTAGAAAGCGGTGGTGTTTCGAGAAGTTAGGTAAGCTGGCATCGAAATGCGAGCCATGCGGCCCCGTTAAAATTACGACTTTATCCCTTGCTCCTGGTCCCCTCCCCCAGGAAGTTCGGGATCGTCGCGATCTTACAATGTACGTCGAAACGACAGCGAGCCAGAACCGGAAGAAGGTCTCTCCTCTTCGTCGTCTGCGCGGACGCGGGATTACCGTGAAACTGCCGCCACGAAATGCAAGCCGGGTCCGATAGTTCCGCGATTCTAGTTTCGTCGTATTTTTACGGTACTTTTACTGCCCGGAATTAATCAAACGGAATAAAGTAACGAGAATGACTCACGTAGCCGAGTTTGCGAATGGGATTTATCGTCGTTCAAAGTGCCTTCTGTTTATAATTACGCCGTTCGTGCTTTACTGCTGATACTCGCGCGAAATTGCGATCGACTACGCTGCTTGACGACGAGTCGAGGGTCGATATCTCTCTACACCTCTCGCTAGCGTTTTATTGGTGTTAGCTCGAACTGATAGCACGTGTAATAATAATACGGCTAGCTAGCGAGCTAAGATGCCAGAGATACGGCCAATAAAACGTACGGTGGCAAGAAACGTGATTTCGCGATAAATATTAATGCCATCGGAGGTACATCGATGTTTGCAGTTTCAGGTGTGAGATAAGCCTTTTAGCGAGCGCCATTAAACGAGGCGTGATCATTCCGTTGCGCGACGATTAATAGTTAGAACAAGCGAAAATCATTTCGATCGCTACGAACGGTAAGAAATCGCGCGAGTTGTCGAAGATGGACGTTCAGGATGTTACTAAATTAATTGCGAAAATGTTTCATGCAAATGTTGATTCCGTTTCGTTGTCGTGTTTTGTAATTACGCGGACCGAGCCGCGGGTACGTTCGGGTAACGCTATTAACGGTTTTCTTTCGTTTCGAAAGCAATTAAACCGTGAAACAGCTTTGGCATAGAGTAATGCCGGTGGAGCAACGATAGGAAACGGCCGTTGAAGGGTTGATAAAGGCCGCGTCGCTGGTTAACGGGAAATGCTTTATGTATCCTATACCCTGGAGAATATCCGAAGAAGATAGCGCTTGATATACGATTGCGCGCCACTATAAATTAACTCCTGGTGACATTTAGATTAATTGTTCGAGTTCGCTTTGCCCGGGGGCAGACTCGTTTTTTTAGGGTAAGACAAGAGCAATTGTAATCATTATCGCAGCTGCTTTCTCTTAGCTATTAATATTGAACGCGAGTACCGTCCACGATTGTTGCTACGAACGAAATTAGTTGATACTTGATATAGGATGCGTTTTTGTACCATAATCTTCAATCAAAGATGCCGCAATCTTATCCTTTCTGTTCAAATTTTAAGATGGACTAATACATATTTTCACTGAGATGGCTGTCAAGAAATTCTTTAATTCCTCTAAAAGCGTGTATCTCACGCAGAGTTGCGTGCACGTCATAACTCAACCGAGACAAATGAGAATAAATTTTTTGAATCGGAAGGAAACAATGGGACGCGGTGGGTGGTATCGTTGAAGCGGGCCGTATCACTATTTCTCAATTTAATTTCGTTCGACGTCGAAAGGGAATACGAGCCCCGCGGCTTTTTCGTCGTCGCACAAGTGTGCAAGACGGTCATTAGGACAAAACGTTCCCTTTGATCTCGTCACGATCGGTCTGTCCCGTCAGGAGCGTTTCCCAAACGATGTCCAAAGGCCCGTGGCCGTGTCCTGTTTGACTCTTCTTCGTTTCGCGTTCGTGCTCCTCTTTCTATCTTTAGTGATATTCGACGGTCTTAGGCACGAATAGGGCTGCGGTAAGGCGCCCGCATTGTGTCAACAACCCTCGACAGAAAACCAGAAGCTGCGAATTATGATAGGGGCTGAAGCACCCTGGCGTTGTCATTAGTGGTAGGCGGAGGGGGCGCGAAGGGGGGAGAGAAGCGACGTAACGAATCTCATCGAGCACGTTTTCAAACTTGCGGTACGATTCGTACAATTGTATCCTCCTATCCTTGAAGAGTTTCGATCCTATACCCGCCACTTCTTTTCTCTTTTATCCAATTTACGTGTTTTTTTCAAGGTTCGACGAAATGTTGTTGTCTTCTGGATCGATAACAAGAATCGAGGGAAAAATAAAAACAAGTCGAGTACACGTTTTATATATATATATATATAAAGGAGGGAGGAAAAAGTTTCAATTGCGTTTCTCTATCGTTTTATTCGTCATAATTATCTTTCGATCCGTTTGAAAGTACGAAGAGTCTCGTCGAGTAAAAATTGCTCGTTCTATCGTGCCGTCGGCGCTCGGTTTTGTTGTTTTCTTTCCCGTCAGGATTCGGAGCCAACCGACGCCGGGGAACAGCAATTTCCTCCGGCATATCCGGATTTACGGTGCTCCTCGAGGATATCGAACAAATTTAGCGCGAAACACGTAACGAACGAGCCTCGGAGTGCTGCTCGCAGGGGTAGAGAACGCTGGTAGAAAGGCGAGTATTATATCGTGGCGGCAGTTGAAAACTTTAACTACCTCACAGCTCATAACCCCGTTATGACCTCGGTGTTCATCGCGCACGCACGCGTCTTTCTCTCGTCGCTTATTATTTTCTTCTTGCTCGGGTCAAGACAAATATTGTCTAGACATTAGCGAGCCCTGGGGGCTCCCGGTATCATCCTCCGTATGTTATTTCAAGCGAAATACTTTTCTGGATCCGGTACGGGATACAGAGGGAGGAGGGAAATCGGAGTTAAGCCGAATCTTCGAGGGCAAGGGCAATTTCGTGGTCCTATCGCTTACCAGACGATGGTCACTTTTGTGTCGATTTCACATGTCCCCGCTCCCTGGGAATCTCTGATCCTTTCCCTAAGCTTCAAAGGAGAAGATGTTATGTCAGGATGAGAGGGTGGTCTTCTCTTCTTCCTTCTGCCACCCCTCCTGTTTCCTCTCAATGGATTCCTTCTCTGATCTCTGCGGCGCCGCGCGGATTCTCAGCTTGGGAATAACAAGCTACCAACGGCGGAGAATATCTTTCGTAAATTTATCGACTGGCAGGTTAAAACGACGTGCTTATTGTGTACATAAGATGATCTTTTGCTAGGTGTGTATTTATCATTATGCTATAAATGTATAATAAATAGATCAAAATTTCTTTTTCGAAGGAAATGGTTAAAGGTATGATAATATATCGAAATGTAATTGAAAGAAATAACGCGAGTGAAAACGTTCGTTTCGGTTCTGTTTGTTCTAAGTTAACGCGACATCCATTAATCTTCTAAAAGGATCGGTTCGTTGGATTCGTGTTCAATGTATTTTACGCGACAGCTTCTATCTAGTCGGCGAGTGTAGTCGGGCGAAACAAAACGTTTTAAACGATGATTCAGCTTGAGACTGCGAGGAGAAAGAGACACCCCCCGTCAGTCAAGGAAGCGTCAAAAGCTGCGATCACCCCTTGACAGCCACTTTAAAATTATACCGATAATGAAATCCAGCCTCGACCCCTAATTCCTAAGCTAAACCCCGCGGACAGACCGAGGAACAGATGCGGGGACAATGGCGAGTCGATCGTCGGTACGAAATGAATTTAAAGTCGGGATTTAAAGGCCCCGGAAACACAAAACATTCCCCTTCACCTCTTGTATCGTGCCACCGTACAGTTGCAATTATTACAAGCCGATCAGCCGTAAGAGATATTGTTAGTCTTTGACGAGAAGGGGCCTTCGCTTGGGGAAAGAAAGTGTTAAATGGTGACTCGTTACATGTTTGATGGTCGATAGATCACGTGAGAGTGCCTGTTAGGAGATACATTTTCTTGGGGCACGATCATTTTTAATTTTAAAACATCTGTTTCATTTCTGTTCTCGACCAAACTTGTGGAATGTTATATTAACCCTTGAATGGGAAGTTAGATAAAATTAAAATTATTTAAAATTTTTAATTATAAAGGATAAGACTTTCTTTAAGATTTGAGGTATATATAAATATACTTCAGGTGTCACGCAATAAAGTTCTAAAATATCTTACCCATTAAAATATATCTACTGATTTATTCTGCCATCAAATTCTTTGTGTTGAGATCATAAATTGTACCCACCAAGTCTAAAATTATCTGTATGAAATTCCACGTGATTAAGATTGTCCGTATCGTGGTTTATGGTTATTCATCTGTACCAGGCGCCACTTCGTAGCTACCGTCTGTACTACATTTTACATTTTCCGAGTCGTCTATAAATTTCTAGCGCACAGTAAATGGCAACAATAAGTAATGGACTTGTATTTCGAGCCGCTGCACCTCTTGCAAAGAATCGACCGCTATAGTCTTCGTACGTACACGTATCTTCTTTCGAGTCCGAATCGACTAGCGGCTCGGTCGCGCAGCTTCATACTAGCTGTCGACACATTTCAAAGGTCCCGAGCGTGTTCTATATCAAAGTAGTCGCGGCAACGTAAACGACCCATTAGATGCTTTTTGCCAGAACAGCAAAGCTACCATGAATGGTTCAGGAGGTACACGATTTCCCAAGTTTACCCGTAAGTTTGTCCTCTCCCATTTAACGCGGAAGATTTAACACTTCCACTACGTACTTTACGATATACAGATATATATCTATATACGTATGTATAGTACCTGCACCGGTTACGAGTGGGTGGTGGAGGACGGGGTGTACCGGGTTGTAGGTACATATATATATATATATATATATATATATACGCACGGGCGGGAGGCGTTATGCATGGGGTGCCATTCCGGCGCGCTTTAACACCCGTATATAAGGGTGAAATTACACCTCCGGCCATTCCTGTATTTTCGGAACTTGATTAACGCCGCCGTCCGAGACGATTATGGCACTACGTGATGGGATTAGTTCAGCCCGTCTCGAACTTTGCTTCTTCCTTGATATAATGTCTTACCTAATTTCGCCTTTATCTCTCCCCTTTCATATTTCTCGTTCTTTAATTAGCCGTTCGTAAGTCACGAGACACTTTGACTATTTTAAAACGAATCTGAATTATGTCGCAAACTTTCTATATTTATTTCACACACTTTATTGGCAATAACTTTATATTTATGTACGGTAGTGGTGCATTTACGTATAGTTGTGGAGAATTTCCACAATTTTGGAATAAATTCAGAAAACATATTTGTAAATATATTTAGAGGGATGTCGAATAGAAATTAAAAAAAAATCTGAAGATATTCACTGTATGGTAGTATTAATCCAACGCGAGGGCAAAACATTGAAATGTCCCATAATACATGGACGGGTATGTCGTTTTTTTTCGTAATGAAAATACAGGAGAGCGCAGGTTTATTATTCATTCGCGTGGAATACATCCAGCGGTTATAATTCGTTAATCTGTCGATGCACAGCTGTCGAATAAATGAGGCACAATGGGGAATCAGCGTTACTGTCGCGTCAACCATTCCGCCGCGTTCCCGTGTCGATCTTTGACGACAGCATAAAATCTTTCATTTCCATTTCGAAATTTGATGTGCGTAAACGGGCGTGTGCACGCGGATACACGCGGCCGCTGTGTTGTACCACGCGGCGAGTTTTTAGTGTTCGAGGAGAGAGGGTGGGAGGGGGCGCAAGGCGATAAAAATCGCGAAACATTATACAGATTTGTCGGTCGGGCTGGTTTTACGATTTTTCTTCGCGCCGTTCGTTCGTCGAAAAGCGGGAGCCGTCGTCTGAGCCGTGGCCCGACGGTTCCTCTGCCACTTTTTTATTCCCATAATTTAATTATCTCGGCTTTATGGCCGGGGACTAGCTCTAGTGGGTTAGATCCGTCGACCATAACGTCTCACATAAATTCAGGCAAGAGATATCGCGTTCGCTTCGCTCGGATCTCCTCACGGATATTCCCTGTCCCCGCTCCTCATAAACGTAGCTTCGACTCAAGAATGCTGTATGTTGGCCTCTCTACCCGACCTTTGCGTCGCTCCAATTTGTCGAACGTGCAGCGTCGCGTCGCGTCGCGTCGGTTCCGGCCAAAACCACCGGTTCGAATATTCAATTATAAAGTTACGGTGTACCGTGCGGCTCGAGCAGTGTGGCTCGCTTCTAATTCCGACTGCATCGATTTTCGAAATTCAGTTAGCCTAGTATCCCGAGTAATCCAATTTCCTTGCAGTCCGCTTCCGGGAATTCGGACGGGAGCGACCCGCTAGCGTCCCCGTGTGTCTCGGAAATAGTTCAGATTTTTGTCACGTTAGACGAGCGCGGCGACGTACGTTCCGTTCGTTCGTCAACGGATTCTACCGAAAATAACTGTTTCCAGGGAACGTGTCGCGTTCCCGGGAACTTTTCAAAATTGGAAAAAGCTTGCTCGCTTCTGCCAGCATCGGTCATGCTTCGAGTCGCAATGGCTTGCCAACCATCGTTGGTGAATAATTAAACGCAGCTAATGACCACAGCACGTGTTGCGTGGCGTGAAACAGAAATAAAAAAGAACTTAGTCCAGCGGTTTCGCACGCGTGATCCGATTCCGTGTACGGGCTGAAGAGCGTACACAGTAAGCTTTGCGTAACAGCGCGATGGTCATCGGTTGTCGCCAGGTGGTCGTCACACCGGAAGCGGGATTCTTGATATCTCGAGCTGGAACCGTCCCTTCGTGTAAACGTTATGGAAATAAGGTCAAAGCACGCGGCCCGTGTCCGCGTGGGGTCAGATGAAAGATCGAAGGGTGAATAGGTGGAACGAGGAGGGGAGAGGAACGAAAGGTAAAACGAAAGGGAAGGAGAGACCGTGAACCGCATAATAGGGAATCACCGTGCTACGGGGTGCAATCCTTCGTACGATGCTCGGTAACATAGTACCGTTTTGAGTCGAGTGTGTACAGAGGGTGCGACTGCGCGTACAATGAACCAAGGGAGACTACAGAAGGATGAAGGGAAGAAGAGAGAGAGAAAAAAAATAAAAAAACGCTAACAACATAACGCGACACAATGCTCAGGTCAGGTTCCGCGACAGAATTTCTTGGGGTTCGAAATCAGCGGGGTGGCTCTGTCGAGCGAACGTACGTCGGGTAATTAGAAGACTCGAAGGTTCTCTTTGTTGTGTTCTTGGTAAAATTTTTTGTCTCGTGAAAATTGATTGGATAAACGTTGCGTGGTCAAGCTCGTAGGTTTATCAATCTATTCATCATTGTTCTTTTTTTTGGGGGGTAATTTTTCATGCTCGGAAATCGGAGGAGACTCGTTAGCGTGGTAGTTCCTTTTAGATTGAGCGATGTTGCGCGACGTCATGGTTCACTGTCAGCGTATTTGCTCGTAGCAATTTGTTAATTTGAAGCGGATAAGCATCGGCTATTCCCAAAGGGGAGAGCCGGTGGCATTCGGGGTGAAATTGCGTATTTATGCCGCGCATAATCCGACCATTCACCAAATGGTGGCGAATCTATCAATGCCGTCGCATTACCGGTTTCATTTTCCTACGCCAAAGGAGACACACAAAGAGCCGTAAAAAATAGATTCCGTCCGGCCATTTCGTGGCTCGCCCCCTGCTACCACCCCGCTACCAGGATATCGCTCAATTTTTTACTCCAACTTTTGTGTCCGAATCGGAAGGTCAGTGGACGTTTAGTCGCTTCTTTTGGGTACTTCCGGCCGTCACAGGGCATCGAACGATTGAATCTCATCAATCGAGCCTTCGATGGTATCGAATAACGCTTTCAATCTCTCGAACGTTGTTCGAATTATCGTCTTCGATTACCTTCGATTCCAGCAGGTTAGAAAAATAATAAGTTCACGGACCCTCGAAGAATTTCATTTTGTCCCGTGATTCGTTCTCGATATCGTCGCGTGCCGTTTAAATTTTATTCGACGATTACCGCTTACTGCCGTCTCGACCCGACGCGGATACGATTTCCTTTCAATCAGCAGTCGAATCCTTACGAGACGAAGTTTACGCTACGCAATAAAGTCCTGCGTTTCCATCGCAGGGACGGTCGGTCGGAAGTCCTGTATCGTCGAAAAAAGAGGAAAGAAGAGAAGGAAGGAGGATGGGCAGAAAGTGGCGGCCGAGTAGGCTTGCGAGTCGAGGATGATTGCAAGAAATAAAAGTCGCAGGGTGTGACTGATCGTTTATCTTGCGACAGGGACGGGAGGTTGGGCTAGGTAACTCGCGTACGTGTGCCAGACGAAAATACAAAGAAGAGAACGGAGGAAGAAATGAAACCGTTACGCGACGGGGATATTAGGGTGTTTCGAAGCACCCTACCCTCGGCGTCACGCTCGTACATCCAGAAAGAAAAAGCGTAAAATTTGTAGTTCTATGATGCTCATTTCGCGATAACGTTTTCAATTGCTCGTTGCCGCATTCCCGACGTTTCATTTCGACCTTCACGAAACGCTCTCCCCGGTATCGATACCATAAAATTCGAGAGGGAAATGTCCTTTTATTAGCTGGAATTTAATTTTCCCCGGGTAGTTGCCACTGTTGTGTGGTTTAGTTCAACCAATCTAAACATATCTTTTTAATTAAACGAGGATTGCACACTTTGCATTTTTATTCTTACTCCGACATTTTTAAATTTTAGTTTCTGCCAATTATTTCTTTATAGTGCTGCCATTTGAATAAAATAAATACAAGGAAGTGAGTAAAAGAAAATAAGGCTGAATCACTCCGTTTAAGTCGTTTTCTAACTCTAAATATTTTTAACTCTAAATATTTAGTCCAATTAAGTGCAAAGTTCGCTATTTTTTCGCGTGTACACGATGAGATCTGAATTTCATAATTAGCGCCGTGTCACGAGAGCAATCGTGTTTCGAAATCTCACGTAAGACAAGAATTGTCGGCACGGTGTAATTACCTAATGAGCTAATTGGATTAGTATTCGCAGTTGTCGCGGAGTTTCCCACCGCGGTGCGGCTCATGAACGTATCGAGCATCGAGACACTCTTCATCCTTATCGGGATGGGGTCGTGTGTTGGGCCGTAATTATACCATCAAGAGAGATAATATGCTAACGAGATCCAGTATTTTTAATGATATGTGTGAATCCCACTGTAAACTCGTTCTCGCGACCGGGTGACTAATAGAAATTTGTCTGACTGTCGAGATTGCGATCGATTCGAGAGCGATGTTCCCAAACGATTACGAATTTATGGCTCGCGCGTCAGGTGGGGCGTCGGGCGAGGTAAAAAAGGAATCCAAGGCACGATCGCGACATTTTCAGGAAGCCTTTCTCGTCGAGAGGAAGCTAATAAAAGTGTCTCGGTGATAATTAGCTTTCGCAGAGAACGGTGGTCCTTTTAATTGTTATCGTTAAAACGACGAGGAGTTCCCGTCGACAAGGGAAAAAAAAAGATACGAGGGTCGAAATAATAGCGAGAGATAAAAGGAGGGCTGCTCTTACTTAAGGGACGTCCGTTTATGATTGAGGCTGTTCGTGCTTTAGTGGCTATTTAAAAACTCTGCTTTATTACGTCCCACCCGCTGGCATAGGAGATTTTTATAATCATTATTTCTCCTTCGCTCGGACAAACCTGGATTTTCTAGTCGGACTTTTGGGTATTCCGCTTGTACCTTAGTATTCAGCCCCCCTGTCGCTTCGTAATTTTATGTGCCGTTCGCGTAAATGTTATTACGATCCCCTGCTACTTTTTTTTGGAAAAGTTTTTGGTACCACGAAATCTCAGATACAATCAAATCGCGCGCAAGCCGTATCCGCGCGGTGACTCGTAACCGAGAGAAAGAAAAGCAGGAATCCGTTCGTGGTAAGCATCCAAAAAATGCCTCGGTTATTTCTCCGAGCAATAACGCGGTTCTCGAGAAGTGTGGTCTGGTCAGGGCACACAATATCTGAAAGTGACGATTCCGAGCGAGGGAATTCCTCGCGGCACATATGGCGCATACCTTTCCCGACGTACGAGGTCGTCTGACATATAATAAGGAAGCGACCTCGAGTAGCGTGTACCCGTGACCCTCCTCGACGATCCCGGGGCACACGACTCGCTTCTCTTCGTCAACGACGTCACGCCAACTTTACATACGTTTGAACCCGACAATGCCCGGGTTAAACGATATTACATACGCATTCAACGACGCGAGCAACGCGATCTCGCCCGTCCCGGGTTAAAGCCGAGATAAATCAGCGTAACGTTATTACGACTCATGGAAATCGTAGCCACTTCTGAATCCATTAAGAGGCCCCGCGATGCTCGCCGTTATTTCGGTCGTTGGAATCCTTCGTGGGGCCAGGTGTAAAGAACTCCCTTCGAGAAGGCGAGGCAGGTCGAAGGAGATCGAGAATAAGGTTGACTGATCGTGGACGATTCGTCAGAAGATTCCCATGAACAGCCGCGTCCGGTTCGCTCGAAAAACTCTCGACACTCCTTAGACGCGTTTCTATACACCAACACGCTTGTACAGTCGTGTACACGGAATATGAAGACCTTTTGTCGTGGAGCTGAGTCAACCTGCACGGAATCGGGTCGTCCCTGACAATGGATTGATTTAGTGCACTTGTGTTTGAGGCGACCTAGAAATGCCTTGGACAGATCTTGGCTAACCCTTGATCCACGCGTTCCCCGATATCGGTATACGATATCAACACTACGGTCTTACTACTCGTATCTAGCGTTAATATGAACACCGTGTACATGCGTTGCCTCATAACAACCGTGAAATGTATGTAACGTAAGTGCGTTTAACCGAGCACGTGTACTAAACTCGTCGCTTTTTCGTTCGTCTATTATGTGCGGTGGGGCACGATGTCGTTGTCCGACGTGCCTGCGCCTTCCACCTACGTCCTCTTTTCGAGAGCCGGGTTCAGAAGCTTCGAGGATTATCGTGCTATGGGATGCGTGGTCACGCACGTGCGTTTATGACGCGTTTCTCGCATGACTCCACCTGCAAATCCGCGCCATACTCGGATCTGAAACGCGTCCGTACCTATCGTCCGCGGCTGAACGGACTGAAATCGATTAGCGCTAGCCCGCCGGGGGTTTTATAAGTTACTCAAATCCGTAAGCCGATTTTAGAAGTTGTTAAATTGCTGCCAGGGAACCGGTCGCGTCGATCGAAAGCGCAATTTTCGAGAATCGATTCCAAAAATTATCGACCATCCAGCTTTTGTTCTTCGCAACCGTGTTTTGATGGACACGTTTGTTACGATGGCCACTTTTTCCAGGGTTTTGTATTTTTAGTTACATTGTTGATTTTTCTTCTCCCTTTGTTTCGAGGCAACGCTGTAAACCCCCCGTTAACAACACAGAATCATTAATCGTCGTTCCCAAGCTTGAATTTTCGACGAATCGCAGCGTTGTGTGTGCGAATGAACAGAATACGTGTTACAAAATTACAAGGACGAAAACCGCTTTCGTTGGAAACACGTGTCCGGAAACAATGTTTTCCCAGTAAATTACACCAGCTCAATTTCCGGACGAATTAGCGCGTATTTTCTTCGATCCGACTTAATTCGCGCAAAAACAAACCATACGCTGCCGTTACGCAAAGATTTATAATACACGCTGAATGGATGTTTCAAACGATGCGATTCCACGATGCTCCCCCTTGATTTTTAAGTCAGCCAGGACGTTTTAAGCGGACCGCCGTTCGTTTAAGCAAGCAGGAATCTAAGGGAGGCCGGGGCGGATTAAGGGGCTGCTGAAGTGGTGCAACTTACGATCAGATTTCACGAATGAGCGCACCACGGGCACTGGCTGACAGCTGGCGAAAAGTCTGTGCACTTTGCCGTGGAGAGAGGCAGGTTGCACAGAGTTAATCCGTGTTTCGATTCTAAGCAGGCACCCTCCTTCGGATCGAGGTCGATGATATTATCCGCCTCGGCTTTATTTCGGGACACGGCTACGATTAAAATTCACGTTACGAAGTGCCCTTGACTTTTAACGAAGCACTTGGTACCTCTTCATGGTTCTGGACGAAACACCGTGGACCTTCGTCTCGGCTGTCGAATTTCATTGAATATTTCTCGTCGGCGACGCCGTTGAAATATGTATCCACTCGTGAAACGTTTCATTTGTTTCTACCTTTTTCTTGCAATTCGTGCAGACGATTGGATAAAGGCACTTTGTTTTTCGAAATTTTATACTCTGTAGTATATTATTTTCAAAATATGTTTGGTACAACATATAACTCGAATTTATATTTTAATATCTTTCCAAAATAATTTTGTGATGTTATTATTAAAAAATAACTTGGTTACATTAAAATACGAGGATAGTTACAGGAGAAGCTTAGACATCACATCATCGTGTAATTGGGGTAGTTATCAATCAGTCTACAATTTTTTCACGTACATTATAGAAACTTTTAAACCTACTTCTCTTAGGTTAACGTATAATTGTTTTTGATCATTTATCACCGCCTGACAAAAGTCACTTGTTTTTTTATACGAGAGAGTCCCGTTCGATGAGGGATGGTCCCGTTGCCCTAGAGTCTACAGCGAGCTATTGAAAAACGAATGGTTCATCGGTGCACTCAGCCGATCGGCTCAAACCAGACTCGTCGATTTGTCGATGTTGTCTCCGTACCAATAAAACATATTCGCATCAGGGGTGAAAGAAACGAACATGAGTACTGCACAGACGAAAGCATAAAATGAAGGACTAAATAATTACCGTGTAACGAGGGGGTAAAAAAAAACATGGAAAACCAACCAATTTTCCCCGCGCTAAAAAATCTCTTTTCAGCCAATGGACGGGGGATAAAAATCAGAGACAAAGTGTCTAGCGGGACGCGGGGCAAGGCGATGTGATTAGCGGGGGAGAAAAATGCATGCTGGCGACATTATGCACACACGTTGCCCGCGGCGGGGTGCGGGGTGTGCGCGCTCGGTGTGAAGCATAAACCGAAGCATAAACCGGGCGAGCGAGCGTAAAGCATAAAACGCGAAATGCAACGCAATGCCCGGTGACAGATGCCGTTTATTAACACCGTGCACTGTGAGCGTGTCTCTCGAACACGCTCGTGGGTGTACGGTGTCAAGGCGGAACCGCGTTCCGTTCGACTGCAAAGTTCGCCGTTTTTTCCCCGCATCGCCGATTTTTATTATTCATCGCGGTCGTCGGCGCCGAAATGCTCGGTCCCGACGAGCGCCACTCTAAAACATCCTGCCAAATCGTTTTAATTTATTTCCGCTCGTTGCTCGATTCGAGATTGACAGCCGTTCGTTCCTGTGCCCGCCTTCTTTTTCCTTTTCCTTCATTTTCCGCAGACATCGGCTAACAGCTAGCTCCGGGCGAGAGCTTTCGGCCGGGAAAGCATGACTGGCCGCTTTTTTTTTCTCGTTCAGGTGCTTTTATTCCGCGACCGCGATAAGCTAACGCCGTTCAGAGCACGCCAAGTCCAAGGAATTGAGATGGATCGTCCGCCGTTTCACCAATCACGATGGAGCTCGAATTTATGTTCGTTCACCGACCAGCTTCCGTTCCCGCCGAGGAAACGGGTCCCCCTCTCCTCTAGATTATCCCTACGACAATACGACCGTCTACGAATGCTGTCATAATGACACGAATTTATGTTTTTCTTTTATGGACTCCATAAAGTTCCTTTCCATCTGCGTTCCGACACGCTTCGCTTTTTCTTGAAATATAGAAACAGCCGGGCTCGCTTCTCTATCGAATTACTTCTTTGTCAGAGTCCCTACGAGAAAGTTTCCCTTTGGTACGTTAACCGTCCTATTACCGTGAAGGGTCTCATTATCGCTGACACGAATTAGCTTTCGCGAGGCGTTAAAGTATGCAGGAAGCTCTGTTGCAGCGTGTCCTGCGTAGAGCGGACGATTAAGAATTAACTTACACCCTCCTAATTGATTCGTCGCGTTCTCTCTGTTCTTCTTCTTCTTCGCGTCTCTTCGCCTTTGTTCGCGAATCTCTGTGTACAAACTAGACAAAAGTGGCGACGATTCGAGAAATATTGCTCCTGAACGAGACATTTGTCGTAACCGGGCACAGCGAAGCGAGTAATGGAATAACGCGGAAATTGTGTTTTAGATAGGAACGGTGAAGCTGACACGCGAATTTACGAGTGTGAAATCGTCGCTAGTCAAAGAAGGGAAGATATCTCGGCGATGGTGTTTAGGGGGTCGCGGCGCCACCCTCAATCCTACGACACGTGAATTAAATGCATTTTACACTCTGTTTCTCCGGCAGCGAAGGAGGGTGGGCGACCCTCTAATGTCCGGTGACTCGGCAAAGTGCTAAGATGACCGAGGCATCAATCTTCACGCTTTCTCGCTTTTTTCCAAAAGTGCCAGCTCGAGGATAAGTCTTTCTTCTTTACCTCTTCGGCATCCGTACGAAGTGACTAGAGAGAAGGAAAGGAAGAAAAAAAAAAAACGAACGAGAGTAGCTACTCACGCCGAGAACTCGTCGTCCCGTGGTTTCGAGCATCCTCGAGATGCTTCCGGTTTTGGGACGTTGAAAAATCATTCTCTTCCCACCCCTCGTGCTCGCTGTTGCGAGCATGACGAATCGAAAAAGAGGGACTACTCTCGCGTATGTCTCTCGTTTAATAGATAATGTCGTGACTGTTGGTTGAGTGTCGCGTCAGGCGATCTCATCTCGCGTATTGTTTTCCTCCCCGAATACGTGTTTCCCGATAAAAATTCTGCGCCATCTCCTCTGGCGAATTCGTTCTCATCCTTTCGGATTTCCATAGAGAGAAACAGCCGGAGACGCACTCCATTTTCGGCAACGAGTGCCACGACGCCCGGAGCTTCTTATTCCGAGCTTTCTCGCGCGGTGTCACGCATAAAATAAGTATTATGCAGAATACAGGCGGAGGGTCTCAGACCGGCTTCCTCGTTTCACCCCTTGGCGCGACTACGCTTCCTACCGAAGTCGCCCGGGCCAAAAACTAATAAGATCGAGTGAAATACGCGGGTCTTCCGGGCAATAGCCTCCGAAAGGACGACGGGTAGTAATCGTGAAGCAAGACGATCTTCGAATTCCTCCGCAAAAATTCCTCTCCCTTCCGCGTCGAGTACGAACAAGAGTTTTCTTCTCTCTTTTTTCCCTCCTCTTTGAATACAAGAAAGGCGAAACGCGACATTCATCGATATCGTCGCCTTCGTGAGGTCACCGAGTGTCAATAGGTGGAAGGGTTGCGTATCTTTCTTTTTTCTGGCGATGTAAAAAATCCGCACCACCAACTGCGAACCATGGCAATAAGTTTCGTTGGTTTATCGTCGACGCTTCCCTGAAAGCTGCGACGTCGAATCGTTGCCGGCGACCGCGCCTTCAACCACTGACGCGTAACACCACGTGTGTCGAGGCGCGTTCGGGTGCCCGGCGAGGGTGTCAGATGCGATGGGCGATCGCACGCACCCCGAGCCGTGTTTTTTTCGACTGCGTATATCACCGGTGTGTTACGCATCGGCGGATACTTTTTTTTAAAAACGTTCACCAGAGGCGCGAAGGAGCAACAAAAGGAAGGGAAGGTGAGCGCGCCGTGCCGAAGCGTTCGGATACGGTGTGCCGCAAATCGCACTACTTCGGGATATTCCCTGACGTTTTTATGGCCCTACTTTCGAAGGCTTCTACGTGTCCTGGGTACGCGGCGTTCAGAGAGTAACGGCTGTAAATTGAAAATTGCTCTCTTTGGTGGCTGTTGGCGACGACGAATCCTGGGAATGGGTTTTTGCGGCAGCGGCGGTGGCGGCTCGGGATTAAAATGAGGGGACAAATATTTGCGCTGCCAAGACGCGGCGCGAATAGAAGCCGGCCACGGGGCGGGCGATAAATCTCGAAACGATACGAAAGTTCACACGAAGAATGAGAGATCCGAGAACGGACTGCGTTGGAAGGAATTAAGTATGGGGATCGTGGGATGTAGGCGGTCGCGTTCGCTCGGGTGTCGACAGTGAGACGACTGCGGGGGTTGGTCCGGTGGCGGTCTCGCAAAGCAAATATTTTTCTCGCTTTACTACCGACGGTCGCGTCACTTTCACGAGCTAGCAACGGTTCGTTTCGGGGAAAGAGGAGCAATATCGTAGAATGTAGCCAACGGTTTCGGTCCTTGTACGTTGCACTTGGGGCTAAGGAACTCTCGTGCGCATTTCATCCCGGGGCGAGGATTTATCTCGATTCCTTCCGGCTAGGATCGCGAGGTCGGATCGTAAAACGCCGAAATTGCGGCTTTCAGGCTTTATTGCGGATCGTATATTAAAATCTTTCTAATTAATTCTATGGACGTGGATATTTCATCGACGACACGGGAATAATAACTCATAATTCTCCTCGGGACCGACTTCGTTTCGCTGCGGTACGCGTTGCACGTGATTCTAATGAAATATTCATTTTAATTCGACAATTGTTTCGAATTCGTTCCGGTAAATTATGAAACTTTCAGGTCCGCTAAGTCGGACGTTTCGTCCGTCCGAGAGCGTTTTAACGCGTGTTCGCCGTTCACTTGTCTCTTTCGGCGGGGGAAAGAAAAGGATTTGTCGAATAATTAATCGTCGTACGGCGCGCTCGTGAAAGAAGAAGAGGTGGAGGAGGTAGGAAGGAGGTGGTCGCGTAAGTGGTGGTCCGGCCAGGACGTACGGTAGCCGGTAATGCCGGTAGTCCTGACAGGATGAGGGGAGGCTGACCGCAAATTAATCCTCGAGAAAAATTCCGACTGCCGTAATATTCTCTTTCGGCAGCGTTCGCGCGGCGAAAGAGAAACGGACGTGGCACCGGCGCGGGGATGAAAGGAAAGGGAATTTCACAGAAAGAACGCCGACCGAGGCGCGAAGCTTAATCGAAGTCTCGACCTTTAAAGGTGGCGAACGGTTTGCGTCCCGCGCCCGCTGCGACATTATTTATTTATTTACGCCACATTCAATTACGAGCGCGAGACCGCAAAACTGATTGCGCCGAGCTGCGGCGCGGGATAAACGTGGCCAGGATTCGCGACGCTATTTGCATGCAAATTCTTCTGAGACGCGATTCCGCGCACGGAAGAATCCGGACCGTGACGAATCGGGACCGTATGTGCGAGAGGGCGACGCCTTGACGAGACACCCGACCGAAGAAACGGCTTGACTCGCGTTACCTCCTCTCACCTTCGACCTCCGTTTCTCGTCACCTACATGGTGCCTTGGCCTGTCCCTTTTTATTGCCGCCAACTTACCACTCTTGCACTCGTAATCGTGTCTTTCTCAACTATTAACTCCTAACACTTCACTGCTCCGTACGATATAACTTTGCTTGTCGGATTCGTTCCGTTACTTTCGAGCTTGAAAATAGTTTTCCTTGTGAAACATCGATACTTGTTCGAAATAAGCGTGGACATTATCCTAGGAGTAGAATAAATTCTGGAAGTTTATTTTCCACGAACCGTGAATATTTCTCGGAGGGTTTGCTTTTGCAAAGTTTCCACTCCAGTTTCAGAAGGAGTTGATCGAACGGTATCCAAAGGCACGTTTCCTGTAGCCGCAAAGTGACGTAAGTGATACGTGTTCGGGGCACGTTCCAGAAAGCCGAACAGTGGTATACATTCGCATACAAAAGGCGCGCCGTGGGCGTATTCGAGGTCCCTTCGTCAAATAAAATTGATAATACAAGAAAGATCTGACTCTCGTTCGAGCGGCCCGCCACCCGGGGCGCAAGATGCCGCTGACAATAATCTCGTTGTAAACATTTCGTAACAACATAATTGCTTGTTCGGGATCGGGCGTGCGCGCGCCCGTTGCTTCACGTCTCTCTTCATCCTTGCGCTCGGTCGAGAAAGAAGCGCCGGGGGTCCTTTTAAATTGGCGACTTTTTCGGTCAACAATCGACCCTTCCGGATGGTCGCTGGCAACCGCCCGTCTCGTCTGCTCGATTCCCGGCTGTGAACAACCCTATAGACACCCTACGGCTACGCTATAATGGTCACGGAGCAAGGGGGCTGAAAAGAAACCGCCCTCGAACTTATACCTATATACATTGTACCGATTCCACGGTATACTGCTCATGTCCGTGAATAGGATTTAACTTTCACCGAATCTTCAAAGGGATCCCGAGGCTTCGTGGTTTAAGGTGAGATTTCGCATTTCTTTTATTCTCTCCCTCGCCATTTTTTTTTTTGGCGGGAACGAGGGAGGATTCCTCGAAAGCACAGCTTGTTTGCTACAAACCCGGACCCTTTTTCGCAAGTATCAAAGCTTCTGCGTCGAGAAAGCTTCGCCCTGTCGCGTACTTTATGTCAGCTTGTTTTCTTCTTCTCATAATTGCGTGCGATCGCGGAAAACCTTCCCCGCGTATGCATCACCCGCACGCAGTCTGTCGATTTTTTGACAGATGGAAGATGGCCACCGCCCTGACTGCAGCACGTGTTCTCAGCACGTGTCCGTCCGAGGGTGTGAAAGCAAATTTCGATTAACTGCGACGTCACGCGTAATGCGCGATGCTTGTACCAACCGAATCGGGATAAATATCGTTCGAATTGCATTCAACCTTCTAATATCCATTTAATATAGAGGACACTTCCTGTTTGTACGAAAGACGCAAGCACGATTCACGGGGGACGATAACAAAAATTACACCGGGTCGATATTTATTTTACGTTCGCCATTCCTCGCAGATATCTTTGCGCAAAAGTTCATTTTCCATTCCGCGGGTAACTCGCATCGGTCAAAAGCCGAGATTTCCTCGCGCTCGTTCCTCTTCCTGACGTTTTACCATTTTCCATCGTACGCGACCGAGAAGCGAACGTCTTATCGCGTTCTCCTGATAACGGAGCAGAGAGTCCATTCGATTCTTCTCTCTTCCCTCTTGGTCTCCACGGACCTCGTCTGGCACGTACGCGAAACATCAAATTTCGAAATTTAAATCTCTCCGAGGCGGAGGCGGGAAGGGTGGTCCGCGGGCCGCGATATTATGACCACTCTCTCCTGTTTCCCCGTATTACTTTTAAACTTCCGACGATATATCACGAGCGGAACGGGCAGCGGTCAGTTTCTGCATGGATATCGCACGGACAGGGGCTCCCTATAAAATACGTCCGAGCCATTAATCCCGAATAGAAGGAAAATATTCAGCTCGACGCTGAACGACCACGCCGCGGACCTTAATATGAATACAAAAGCAATATAATTCTGTGTCTATTATTTATCGTCGTGTCGTTTGCGGGCGCAAAAGCATTTCGAGCGAGACGAAAACCAAAAGGGCGGCGAGGGAGGAGGGTGGAGCGGGGTAGGTTTTTGTTTCCTCGCGCACACCGTGACAGTGGCGCATTTCGGATGCGTCAAAGGGCCGTTTTGCCGGTGACGTTGTCCATAAAAGGGATTAACACCTTGTTCGCATAATCGTCGATCAGCCCTTTATTTCGCGTTTTATCGTCCGCCGCGATGCGACCACCCTGAAAACAAACGTCACGGCGTGTCGTTCGATTGTAATCCGTCCTGTTTGCGTGTTCTTTCGCGCTTTAATAAATTGTTCGTCGCATTTAAAAACATGGAAATTGATTATTCGCTCGTTCGCGCGCCTCGTCAACGCGTCGACCGTAATTACATTTTCGTCGGCGCATAATGATAAATTTCACCTATGTCCCCGTGTAATGGGCATACTTTACAACCGTGTCATGGGTTTATTGTAACGTTAAAAACATCGTTCGAACTTATATTCCGGTATTCCCATGAAATTTCGTTTCAATTTTCGCCCCGTGTCGGGTCGAAGTAACGAGTACAAATGGACGCGGAACGATCCATTATCTGTGCTTCGCGTTCCCCGCATTTGTTCTGCGGTGATGATCGTGTTCAATAATGTTTTGAAAGGTTACATATTCGATACTCGTTAAGCCGCGTTTCGAGAATTGTTAATGTCACCCAGTACGTATAAAATGTTTCCAATTACGTTGACAGATAATTAACGCCCTTTCAAATGAGACACATTATTTGGAGCCTTGATTTCTATGGGGGTTGTTGATGATCAGAAAATGTTCAATAACTATTTAATCTCTTTTTACTTTAAATACTATGTTGCAAATAAAATTTGAGGGGTTAAATTATTTTATTTACACGTACAAAAAGGGTTAAATCCCTAAATAGATCTTATGGTTAAAAAATGAATTAAGGTGGGTTCCTTTCAATCCGCGTCACCACCCTCATCCCACACCTCCCCCGTATAACAGCGGCGTCGATTCAGCTCGTTGTTGACGTCGTTTCGAAAACGGATATCGGCGTTATCGCGTCAGATCTGGGCAATAACCATCTTGAGCCATTGTTGGTCACCGATTTTCGTCAGCAGCCATTCCCGGCCGGCGGAGACCGGGCTATTCGCGCAATTTTCTTCACGCAATTACTAGAAGACCGCGTCGGTGATTTCGGAACGATCTCCCCTCGCCTCCCGTCTCTCCACCCCCGTGCCTAAATACCAGCCTATACCTCCCGCTGAACCTACGAGGGTGCTGAAGATAACTAATCCCTGTTACCGTCGGCGTTACGTTTTACGTTGATTGCGTCAACCCTTCCCCCTGGTGTCGTTGGACAGGTCGTCACACTTATCTCCCACAGAGCGGGACGACTCCCGGTGCTTTTAGCCTCGGATATTCGCGCCCAGCCACCGGGGATTGTCGTGCCGACGTGCTTGTTAACAACATTGTTAATTTCGGTTCGGGGCTCGCCACTTTAACGCCCGATTCTGATTAGGAGAGACACGCGGGCAGCTTGATTAGAATTGCCAATTTCGATTACTCGTCGCCGGTTTTGAGCAAACTTAACTGGAAATTCCTTGATTACAAGTCGACAAGATGAGAGTGTTTCCTGTACGTTTCAGTGATTTTTTCGATGTATCGTTGGTGATTAGATCAACAAACGGAGCTTTTGTTGGTAAATCGCCCGGAGGTCCCAGGTATCTCGGCTGGCACCACGTGTGCGCGAATCGACACGCGTCCGCCCGAAGGGCGAGCCTGCTCCTGTCACTGGTGTCCAGGTTAATTACCATTTTCATGCTCGAATAAATTAATAAACTTCAGAGTCGTCTGTCGTCGACACGTTCGTCGATCGCGCGGAATTATTCGAGCGTAATTCGGAAAAATTTCTCTGCTTCTCTGAAATTGCCATGCAAACGATTACGTGGCCGTGATTAATGGGACGAGCGCAATATCGGCATCGCGTTAATACGCAAATCAAATTCGCGTACGAATCGATCCGAAATCATCGCTGGCAAACTATATGTGACTGTGAAAAATGATTTCGTCGTTCCTCGTCAGAAGTGCGCCGAAGTCAATCGCGCGGAAGGGGGCTTGGCCCTTCCGGCGCGACGTCGGGGCATTAATTGGACGGCAATTAATCCAAAAGGAAGAGAAACCGTACGTGCGAGCGTCGTAACGTTACAAATGACACATCATTGCGCCTCGAGGACGATCCATTAACCTTTTTCTTAAGCACCGTCATTAGTTCCGACGCCCGCCTTTATCAAGGCCCTCCCCTCTTTGTATTACTGCACTTCCCCTTAAATCGTCCGAGAAGCCGGAAAAGCTTCGTTCTCCGCAGAAGACGGCGAACCTCTGCTTCTCGCGAGCCCTTTTGTCTCGACGGTATATTTTTACGTAATTCCTCCTGTTCGCCGGCGACGATATCTCGCGGCATAAAGCGACCCGTTTCCTCTTTATATTCGTTTCATTTGTCGCTTAAATCTCGCTGGTGCATCTGTGTCCTCCGCGTTCTTTTATTCACGGATGAGTTGGCCCTCCCCCCTACCTCGAAAGCGACGGAACGTAACTCCGTTTCTTCATTTAAGCTTTATTTCGCAGGACACCGTTCCGCTGTTTACTCGTGCGCATCCCGTCGGGTACGTTGCTCCTGGAAGCGCCAAAATGCATCTCGTCTCTTAGCGTTTCCTTTGCTTTGTTACTCTCAATCCACTCCCGGGGAGAGAAGTCGGTGCTCGTCTATGCGACGCGCAAGAACACGAATATAAGTGCGGAACACGAGCCACGGCAATCCTTTCAAATCCTTTTAAGTCCATTCTTCTAATTTTATGCTCGCCAGCGCGGATGTGTCTTTTACGACCGCGTCTCTCCCGTCGAATCTACGAGAACTACATCTTTTTCGCGCGACTCGTATCGTCCCGGATTTATTCTTCCTCATAAGCGAATTACGCAGACTGCCGGGGCACTTTGAATTTCCCTAGGGAAACGGCGCTGTAGCAAAAAGTATCCTTACCTCTCGTTATAGCGCTAAGAAATTGTCAGAAATTATGACCGGGTCGTATTAGGTCAACGACAAGCTTAATGATTAATTCAAAGAGTTGGTTGATTTATCGAGGAGGTAAAACGGGTGATGGGTTGGATTTGTGTTAGACGTTAATGTCTAGGCATGAATGTCTAACAACTTTCGCCTCGAGTTCGTACGACAACGCGTTTGAAACGCGACCTATCGTTTAATGGAAAATTGTTCTTCCCGCCGTTCGATCGTAAACGCGAACGGCCGCGCGTTAATCCGGTTTATTGGTCATTTGGTTCAAATATCACGGGGAAAAGTTGTATCCGTTACATTAACACCGGGGGGACGTAACGCCGTTACACCGTGTAGCACCGCTCGAATATCGGCTTTTACACCTGGTACCCTTCCCCCCAGCTCGCGTGCGCGCGAATTATTAAATTGATACACGGCAGGGAACGATCGTGTAATTTACGTGCATCACCACTGTTCAATGTAATCGACACGCGGCGAAATTGTATCGCGGCCCACTCGGCATCGAGAGTGCATCGAAGATAATCCAATTAAAGTGACATTCGCCCAAGTAACGGCGATAAAATTTTCATCCGTCGATGCCCCGGTGTGAAACGCGAGTGTGGACGCGGATCAACGTGATACTTTAATAGGTATTTAGTTTGTTCTGCTCGCGCCGCTGTTTGGATTTTCACGGGAAATCCGGGGGGCCCGGCTGGTACAGGACGAACGAATGAATTCGTCATTAGATTCACGAACAGCGAACAGGTTTTACTTTAACGCACTTTCCCGGCCGTGTCCCTTTTCCGTGTCGCTCGCCCGGGATTAGGTCGCGTCCATTGGATTTACCGAGTTTTTCCGCTAGTCCGGCAAATCCTGTATCCCAGGGCTAACGATGATTCGATACACCGATCGGATCCTTCCAGATTGGCCAATCCTGTTATCATAATATTTTTGTGATTATCCGACCTCTCAGAATCTTCGCCTCTAGTTCTGCGAACAATTTTATTGTTCTCGAGCAATCAAGTTACCCGTACTAGACGAAACTCGAACAATCGCGTTAGAGAAAATTCCTCTTGCACGGGCGCATCCGGTAAACAAAAGTGAATCGAATTAGTTGCACTGCGACTGGTTGCAAGCCTATCTCGTTCATGGAATTAGAACTCGAATAATTGGCTGGAACATTAGGAACTGCGAGCACCAGTGGTAATTAAGGTATCGTCGGAAAACTGGGTCCATTCGACGTCAGCGACAAAGTTGCTTAGACGTGGGTGTAGTTAAATCGAGATTCTCTGGTACAATTATTCTAAATTCAAATAAGTCCCTATCATTTCACTCTTAATGAAAATTGAGGGAATTAAGGGATTTTTTCCCTATGATAATCTTTTGCCCATTGTCAAGTTATTGAAAGAAATCTACGCCAAAGGGAACGCGTGTACACGCCACCATGCATCGATAATGATTTCGGATAACGATCTGGCTGCGGGCCGACGTTCGACGTTGTTTAAAACATTTTCACACGACAACACGAAGGTCGTCGGTGGCGTTTTGAATTCCTCGAGGGATGATAGCGCTTTGATGAGGGTGAGAACGCCCCGGGGGTTAACTCGTATTTCACGTGAGGCTTGTTGTCGGGTGATGGGCATTAAAATGGCGAACGGCGCATCGATCAAAGGCCTTGACAGATTTTAGATTGCTCTCTCGCGCACGGTGGCCACGTCGTTTCGACGTTTTCGTGGCCACGCGGAGGGGGGACCCCGTTACGAGATTTCATTGCGCGGAGGAATTCTTATGACGGATCGTTCGACTAGTTAAATTCAAGAGGAGGGCACGATATCGACTGGATGAAACTGTCACGATATCAGTGCTTCCAATATACAGATTTGTTTAGTTTAATGCAAAATTTGATGGCACAACGCTGCTCGATCTCCACCCCTTTCCGATAGCCAGAAAAAAATCAGTCCTAATATTTATTAGACAAACCTTCTAGATAAAAAAAGAAATAAACGAACAAGAGACTAGGTTCGAGTTAGATACTTGGGTCTTCAAGATATCTTCCTTTATTCAATCAATAAATGTGGTTTTGATATTGTTACAAGTGTGATAATTGATCACGAGTTACTTAGAAGAAGTAAATGAAATATCGTGTTTTATGATGCCAGCGGATTTCGATTATGAGAGTTGGAGAGGTGCAGCCCTTCTGGCCGAATCAATTCGCCGATTTGGTATTTACTCCTTCCAGACGAGCGGCCGTTGCGAGACCGAGCGAGGGGCCCGGATGGCATGCTATTATCATGCGTGACTATTGTTGGACAGAGAGTTACCTCAGTCCTTTGAGCTTGGTCCGATATGAGCATATTTGAACTCACGCACACGATCGTTGGTCCATCGACGTGGCCTGGCTACGCTCTGGCATTCTGCCTACGAGGTGTTTGAATTTAATCAACTCGCTCATGCGTTCGAGATACGTTCGTCGTGTTAACTCGTACTCAAAGCCCGATTAACATCAAATACCATTATGCCAGTAGTTGTTATAGATCACTGGCTAAGCTGTTTGAGAGACGGCACGAGAAAATTGCTTATCTCGAAACGAACGAAATTTCCTGTAAATTAACTTTCGAACTAGGTTCATTGCGGCCAATGATATTTTGATTAAAATGAAATAAGATTATGAATGCCTCGATCGATCCTTGGATTAATTTAAGAATTCTCGTATTCGAGAAGTCGTTAACGAACGAATCCCTTCGACTTAGCCCGCCGACTGTTTAATTTTTCATCGGCAGCGAACCGGTAATCGTAGCGCGAATTAAAAGTCTCTGCTCCTCCTCTCCCCTAAGGAAGTATCGAGCACGGTGACAGATAAGCTTTTTCTATCTTTGCTCCATTGTCGGAGAGCTGCAGCGGAAACATTGACTGATCGGCGAGACACCCTTAGAATATATAATTACCAACCCCCTCGGTTCGAGTCGACCTACCTCCTCCTCTCCGCTTTCGTTCTCCGCGCCTCTCGTTTGCTGGTCGCTACAACACCCCACTAATAGGGGATGACTGTAGCGTGACGTCACCTGGAGGAAGAGAGCGAAGAAGCGCGAGGGTGAGAAAGAGAGGAGGCCGCGTGATTGATTGGCCCATTCAAATGCTTATGAACGCGAGGCCGTAAGAGAGTCAGAAGTTCGTTGGTAGCTGATTGGCCTGACGACCTACAACGCCGTGAGGATCGTTGCTCGATCAGTCTTTCGATTGTCATACGTGCAGATAAATAAATTATTGTCCGAAGATGTCGATCCTAATGGAAGCCGGTTAGTGGAAGGCATACGTCATTCTTTGCTACACAAAGGAAACGTTTAAGTCATCAAACAATCGGTTAAAATGATAACCGACGGAGTGCATATTGAATCGATCAGAATTTCTTTTTATATTCTGATAAGATTGATTTCGTGCTCTAGCTATTTATTTAAATTTTATTTCAATTCTAAAACCCTCGATGTATTTTTTTATAGCCTATCGTAATCCGTTATAGCAGAACGGTCTAGAAATATTTTTAATTGACGTATCAAAATGGGATTTCCTTTATGGATTTATAAGGCGTGTTATGTGCGATCGCGGTTCGCTGTACGTCCATTAATGTATCATATTCCAACGGGCGTACACCGTGGAAATATTATCAAAACGAGGGAAGAGGTTATTTTCATGGATTTAGTCGTTCGTCAGTGTCGATCGCGCGCATCGCGGATAGTTTTCCAAACGCGGGCATCGGTTTGATTAATTAATCCATCTCGCGGAGTGGAGAGACGAAACCGCCGAAACGAGCGAGCCCGTGGAATTTCAGTTTGAATGCATATTGGTAGCTGCAAACAGTAGGGGGTCTTTGGCTTTCATGAGGGGGAATCAATATTCCCGTGTCCACGGATTGACGTGAAATATTTTTTGATATTAGCGCTTATTACCTGCAGCCGAACGGGTTTAATCATCGGCGGAAAATGGAAGAGTCTCATTCTGGTTCGCATACGCGCGCCCACACACACCCTTTTTTCCGATTGGGCTTTTAACGTCCGTCCACCCTAGTCATTTATCTGTGTCTCGATTATTCTTCTTACACAACGGAGCAACGTCCCTCGCTAACGTTTTAACTCGATTAAAAAATTCGTTATTTATAATCTCGTTACGCGACGAAGATGAAATATCAGTCGATATCGATGAACGCGTCGTATCAATTTCTTACGAATCTGCTGGATTAATTTCGTCGTCGAATAAATCAATCGTCGACGAAACGAAGAAGAAGAGCTCTCCCACGAACTCACCTTATCGACTTCCCGGCCCCATGATAATACAACCGATAATCTATCTAATCCTTCAAGCGACTTCCCGAGCAGAAAAAGTTTTTTCGTTCGGGTTCCGGTCGCTCCATAAACGGCGTGAAGTTTTCCCGTGAAATTGGGCCGAGCGTCGAAACAAGAAGGGGGAGAACTCGTATTTTATCCCCTGTCGTTTCCTTCTCTTTTTCTGCGATCCCGTAAAAAATGCAACGGACATTAAGCAATCGTCGTGATGGGCGATGGTCCGCGAACGATGGACGAATGCTCGCGGAAGCGTGAATGATCGAGGACTGGGCCAGGATCCACGAAAATCGAGCGGTCCTCGATTATTCCGAAATTTGGTTACGCGCAATACGATTTTCCTTGGTCCCGTCGCTCTTGTTCCGTTCGTTATTTACTTCGGTAATCTCGTATGACGGATCGTCCGCCCTCCTCCCCCGTCTCGCTTCTACCGTCTCCGGGGGTTGATACGAATTTACTTAGAGGGCTGATTTTCCCGTCGGTAGTTTTCTGTCCTGACTGACCGGTCATTTGTCCGGACCTTATCGCACCCCAGGGACCGTACGAAGGATGTCCCGTTCGTTCGTGGCGTGTACTGGATGTTGGATGCATTTCGAAGTAGCTGTTCTTCCGTGCACCTTGGGGAAAATAAAATGGTCCTGAGGAAACGAGGCGGCGTTTATGACTTTAAATTCACCGCCTTTGATGATGCCTATAAATGTCGTGTCCTGTTAACCTCTTGCCTTCTAATATCGTGGCGTATAGTTCAAACTGATTCGTATTTTTAGTACATGGATTATAAAATATAAATTTAAGGTCCTGTATTTTCGTTTAAAAATTGAATTGTTGAAAACAGATTAGCACTAGCTCGCGTTCCGTCGGTTTGGTGAATATTTGTAAAGGGTCGAGGGTTGTTTGGCAATGTTACGGTAAATAGGTGTTAATGCGAACCATCTTCAGCAGGGGTGAGGTTTCGACGAGTCGGGGTGCACCCTGCTACGAGATTGTAAAGGACGGCCATCAGGGCGGACAATGTATTAAGTACCAGAGGGACACCATTCACGAGGGATTACCTTAAACGCACGAGCAGGTCCCATTGTCTAAACTGATGGTCCAATCCAACTGGCGGAGCACTAACTGAATTCGCAGCCATCGTCGAACACCTATCTTGACCGATTGGATCCTCCTCCCCCTCCTCTGCGCTAGCGCAAAATGTTTCTCCCGGAGATTTCCATGTCAACGCCGTGCCCTGTTACAATGTCCTTTAACGGCAACCTGCAAATTGGTTCAGATTTTAGGGGCATTTTATTACCTGCAATAATTACGCCGCCGTCTTCCTTTAACGACCGTCGTAAAATGTCTCTCGTGAAACAAGAATGTCTCCCGTTTTAAGAATTTCATTCGGATCCGCCGTCAGGCCGGTGATGTAACGCGCAATAATATCTGCTTATAAATTTATCGGCTATCTTAGAGAACCTTGATGCAAATTACGAATGTAACTCATTTCGCGTGTCGATAATCGAAGGTTGTCGGATCTTAGAATAACACGAAGTCCGCGAATACCACGATTGTTTACATGATCGACGTGTCTGCAAGCAGGCTGGAACATGTTTCCTTTATACTTTGACCTGACCTCCAGTCGAGGTACGAGATTGCGAATTAGTTTACGTGGCGTCAGTTTTGTTTCGTGCCTCGCCCCGGTAGCGTCGATTCGGCTGTGCAAACGGGTTGATTGTGTTCGTTCGAGTGTCTTCCAGTTGGAGTTTCGTTGAGAAGGAATCACCGCAGGATGGTGGATTTACATCGTAAGGTAAAAACGCATGGAACGATTATTATGCATGCAGTAGCTCATCAAAAAGCTTTGATCAATTCGGTTTATCAGCGTACGAGTTATTAACCGGCGAAGTCAATAAACATCGTCTGTAACGCGTTGATTTAACTTCGGTCCGCGTAGCCAGCCGGTTAAATAATTACGTGCGCTCGATTGGAGTTGGCCATTGACGATTCTTCGTGCAAACAACGTTACCCTCCTCCCACGGCTCGCCGCCGCCTCTATCCGCTCGAGAATCTAATCAAACATTTATGCTAAATCACGAAACAATCCGCACGGAATCAGCAAATAAAAGGGCCCGTAGCCCCATTTCGCCGCCCTTAAAGCCCTCGCCTGGTCATTTGACTCTCCTATTTACTCGTGCTCGACGGACAAAAAGTTGATGGACATTCCGCGCCGGACAAAAGGCTCCGGATTGAGCGCGCGGGAGGGAAGGGCGCAGCCGGGAGGAGGCCGGTGGCAGTATGTAAATTCTTAGGGTTAGCCTCCGGAGGAGAGAGAGAGGGAGCTGGCTTTGGGGCGCATTTGCATGGGCCACGCATTTGCGGCGACAACTACCTTCGCCCAGGTCCTCCTGATTGCCCTCGTTTATTAAGATTAACTTTTCTCCGCGTAATCTCGGACCCGAGTCCGTTTAATACCCAGCCGGCCGCCCATTGTCTCTCCAAGATTCCGATTACCGGGAAATCGCCCACAGAAGATATCTTATCCCGATACGCGATCGATACACCCGGCCTCGCATTACGCTATTAATGAGAGAATAATTATTCACCGACGAGGGATAATATTTTATCACCGTACGAAACCTAGTTACCACGGTGCACGTATACGATCGTATAAAATCAGACGTGGAACGGGTGCAAAAAGTGATACAGGCTTGGCTGTGTACAGCCGGCATTAAGCGTTGTAAAAGCGACGGTTGTAATAGCTAGTTTTATGCGTACTTGAGCCATGGCTGTCGAGACTTCTTGCATCATTAACGGGTAATAAGAAAATTGTGCGCAGGTAATCGTAGACCCAGCATGACTGAAAGCAACAATTAAGTTCTGACATTATTAGTCCTCTGTTCGTTGCGCGCGCGCGCGAGAATCGTGCACACGCCTCCCCGCTCGGGTTCTTCGTGTATCGTTTATCAATAGATACGTGCTTTTTGTCGGAGACCGAGTTTACGCTTCGATGTAACCGGCTCGCGTGTGTGCCTGATTACGTTATCTCGAGCCTTTCTATTAACGATCCTCGACACAGTGTATTCCATAAATTTTTTTTCAATAATTCCCCGAGTAATAAATTCGAGTTTAATTACGACCGCGACGTCACGAAAGGTTCGCGGAGCCGGCGACCCTTCTAATCTGAAAAGTCACTCCGTTATATAATACAACGGTTGATTACATCGGGTACACTCACACCCCCGGACAGAAATAGAGTCCGCGTCATTTATCAAACTCGACGCCACCCGCTTCTTCTCGCTCTCCCGTCGCGGAGCCGTTTTCGCGTTCGCAATTTGTATTACGAGTCGTTTTCTCGTCGCGTTGGATCGATCCGACGAACCGATACAACCGAACGGTGACATCGGGGGGCGAAGGCAGGACGAATCTTCCAACGGGAGACATCATCATTCTATTTCCGTGCGACTTCTCGTGCTCGGAATTCAACCACGGCCACGATCGATCTCCTCCTACGAGATACGCGACAACGGGGAGGAGAAAATGGAAATTACGTGCGTGGTTACATTTGTTTCTTCGGCTTTTCTTATTTTTCCCCAAACTTCTCCCGTTCGCTCGACCCTAACGATCAGTCAACCCGATGACACACGAGCGTGCCTCTCTTTCTCGTTCAACCTCGTTCTTCGAGATTTCCCGATTGACATTTCTAGGAGAAACGAAAAACATCGTTGGTTGGGAATCGGTAAGGACGTTACTTAGGAAACATCTTCATCCGATGCGTAATGAGATTATAATGGACTCGGGTCAGCCGACGTGTTACAGCTCTTCTTGTGTATTCTAATGGAATGCCGCTTAATAATGGTGGTAATTTACTCGCTGAGTAGCCCGCATATATTTCTGATCCTTTTCATGTGTCCGCAATGAAAAATGAATAGATAACAAATGATTGCCGGCAACGAACTCGTAACGCATTGTTGGTCGCTGTTTCGTATCTAGATTAAATCGTGTACAGTGAATCAGTAAGAAAATTCTGAAGTACTAAAATACCCCATTGTTCTATTAATCAATTACCGGTATTAAAAATACCGAAATATCGTAGAAATAATAAATGAAATTTGTCGAGGACAAAATCGTTATCTTATGAAATTTTGAATACCATCAAGGCGGCGGTCAAAGGCGTTAAAATCCGTCAATACTCGTTCGATTCATTGTGCATCGAAATCCTTTTCTCTTGCGAGTATTAACCGAGGACGGAAACAATGGTCATTGATAACGCGGAATTTGTCATGTACCGTAAAAAAGATCGAGGACGATTAAGGGAACTCAATGCTCGCCACTTGATCGTCCATTCTTCGACAAGGATTTTCCCCCAGGATCGCGTGCGTACGGTCGGACCTTTCGAGGCTTGTGAGTTCCGTAAGCGCATGAAACGACGAAGCGATGCATCCAAATGCGTTTTAGCGCGGATCAAATGCATTACGCGTATTGCGGACGGAGACCGCAGGCATACATGGAGCTTACCGGCTGCATGCGGAAAGGATTACGCACCGGTCGGGAAATTATTGACGCGGTTACACACGGAAAATCTAAACGAGCCGCGACATCGGCTGTACGGTCGACGGTTGAAACGATTTAAACTGTCATTACCTGTCGATCAAAGAAAGGGATCCGATCGATGATCGCACTCGTACGTCAGATTTGTCAGGAACAATGGGCCGCGCCGGCATACAGACGACGGATCAAGACTTAATAACGACTCGACGCCGGATTTCGGGCTCTACAACGAAATTTAGGAATACCGTCATCGGTGCCTTTGTACACGGAAAACAATGGATACGCGTTTTTTGTGAACCGTGCCGCTCAATTTTTTTCGTCAAGCTCGCGAGTGAACGCGCGCGCGCCACCGCGCTCCACAATGGGCCCCCGCGTGTCACGAAAGCTTCGATGCGTCGCTTTTGTTACGCTTTAATTGTTTCGTCTATTTTCTTTTTTCTTTTACCCCACCCTTTTTGTTTCATTGTTCTCTTATTTTTTCCCCTGAATAGAAAAATATTTTTCCATTGTCGGTGTCGAAGATAAATCCGTTGTATTTCCGATGACCAAAGGATTACGTCCCTTTGACGAGTTATTTAACTAAAGATCTCGAGGAACAAGACACCAAAGATTCGAAACGAGGAGAAAGAAGCGGGTTGCACGGTCGTAAAAATTGGTGAGCTCTCAACAGGGAAGGAACCTCGAATGCCCTTGGGGAGGTGCTAAAATCTGGAGCATAAACACTGACCGCGACATAAAATGGGACTCGAAGTATTGAATCGTCCTTCTTTCTTTTTTTCTCGGCCCTCTTTCCCTCCCCCCTCGCGTCTCCCGTTCCTTTGGTCGGCATAAATCACTGCCGCCTTCGTATTTATATTCATAGGCGCGTTGAGGAAGATTGAAGAGCTGCGGGCCCGCTGGGAATTGCTCGTAAAATCCGTTAGATTGTAAAATATTGTTGCGACGATCCGAGAGATGGACGGCGACCATTTTCCATCGGGTTACAGAAGGAGCATCGTCGCGAAGGTAGCTCGCGCGGTGAAGCGACAAGAACGGGCATTTCTCGAAACTAATAACCAGAACCGGGAACGATTACTGCGAGATATATGGGTGTGCTTTTAAAGGGTCCTTGCAAAATTTTTATAGCGAGAGCACGTTATGCGTATTAAATACTTCGTAAAGAGCTCGCGCGAACGTTCTGCGGCTCGTTTTACGAACGGGTTGTAAATATTTATCCGTGCTATGCGGTGACGATATTCGGGCGTACGATCCGGAAGGTCGATTACCCAAGGAAGAAAAGACTTTGGCGGTTGTTTCGCCACCGGTAAGTTCGGGCACGGTATCGTTCGTTTAGAAAACCGCAGACTCGCGTGGTAAAGCTCGTCTGGCGGAAGTCTACTCGCTACATCGATGAGTAATGTGACGCGAATGGCCGGTTATTAATCACCGCGAGACGAAGGAGTCGCGCAATCTACCTAACGGATGCGTATCTCGCCGCTGGAATATCGATCGATGATTTGTAGACATCGCGTCTTCCGTTCGAGTTGGCCATCGTATCGGTAACCGTGTACCCATTACGCAATTCACGAGCGTGTAATGAGCACCGATTACATAAGCGCGCGTACAACACGGTAGCACGGTAGAAAGTTGTCCGTTGATGACGGAAAAAAGATAACAATCCGGCAATATATTTCTTCGATATCGCCCACGGCCACGTTCCCGTTTTCCATCATTGATTTTGAAAATTAAGCCTTAACCGGCCGAGCACCGACACGCGCGAATATCCTGGCCAGATTGATAGTCCTGATCCCCGGGTACACCGTGTTGCTTCAATTAAGTCGTATTTCCTAATGTTGCGTGTGCACCGGATATCTGCTTCGTATTATAATCACGAGGCTGGATGCTCGATGTATTGGTCTAGACATGCCACAATGGCCGGCATCAGTGTTTGCGGACGTATATTAGACGTTCGTATTGGCGCGTCTAAACGGACCGTGAAGGGACGTCAATTCATTAACCCTGTATTCGATTATTGGATACTATTCACACGATAATGTATAATTTACGGTAACTAATTTACCTGTGTACGCATTAGTCCTGATAATACTTTTCTGGTAATTAATGCTACACTGCGATATTTGCAAAACTTGGTATCTCAACACAGAGAAAATTCAAGGGAAAGAAATTTAAATTTAGGGAACCCAGGATACTAAGGGTTAAATTTCGATTTACATTATTTTTTACAAAGGTAATTAATGTATGCCCTCGTATTATAAATTGTATCTAAAATCGTTCTGTCACGTCAGTTTTTCTAAGCGCCCTAGTTCCCCCTCAATTATATCAAGAGGATGTCACGTTGATCGTGACAGTCGATCGTAATTAACACAGTATGACGCTTTATTTATACTATCTATATATTATGTTGCTCGCGGTGCGTTCACGGTCATACATACGTACATATGTAGGGTACGTGTATTGTACATAGATAGGCGCGTATAAGGACATCGACACGTGCTACCAAGGGTGCAGGGGGTTCGAGTTCGATCCTCCCCCTTGGTTCGTCCTCCTCACTGACGCCACCCGGCTATACAGAGGAGGAGGAGCAGGAGGTGGTGAGAAGGGGTGGTTGACAGTGACAGATGACCGCTGTCCAGAGTCCAATACGTATACCCACTGGACTGGCGGACAGTCCATAGCGTCCTGGAAGCACCTACGTAACATTCCCCTGGTACAAGCCGCGTGTGCGTATACGCGCGTGCTACACGATAGTAATTCGAGGTTGCACCGGTCACGGATATGCCGCGAAATGTCACGTAGCTCTCTTTCAATGTCATAGGTCGTACTATTCATCTGACATTTCGGCACTCTTTCGAAGGGGGCGCGAAATGTTAGCATTCTTTATGGAACCCAGCCATCGGCTGCTACACTAATTAGCTGAAGAGTGGGGATCTTGTACTAGAAATATAGCATATTTCACTTCTGAGTTAGTTCTATACAATATAGAATGAAGGGAAATAGTTATTCTGGAATGCATAGAATTTATTAAAAATTTATTAATTTTATTCTATTGATATCCAAACGAATAATAATCTTTTGGAATGATCTGTTTACTCATTCGTCGTATCTAATTTCTATATATTGAACATTTTCATCAATCTTGCACGATCATCCGTACGAGCATGTTCTTAGCCTCCTATCGGTAACAATCGCGACACTCTATTTGGCGCACGACTAATCAATCAAATCCAGCCGGAGACGCGAAACTTTTCCACGATATCAGCGAACAGATCCCGGCTTATCCTTCGTCCAAGAAACAACCCCACTTGGTGCAGCGGGGATGATACCAGATTCGGAATTCCGACCAGCACTCAAGCGACCCTTGACTAATTACCGAGGGATGACTGGCATCTTCTCTCACTTATCTCTATAGCTGGCTCCCTTTCAATCGAATTACTTTTTCTACGTATTCACTCGTGTGGCGTCCCAATTTTTTGGCTAATTGACCCGTGGCTTCTACGCCAGGATCGGGATAGAACCCGGGAAGAAGTGCACCGAGACATTTGTCTTGTCACTTTAGACAGATTGAATTCGGAGGACCGACCCTTAACCTCTTTGGTCCCCGTCCCCTGTGAGACGGTTCTTTGTTAACTTTTTTCCTCCTTCTTTCGCGAATCAATCTTGGAGAAGCGACGTCGATCCGAAAGTTTTCTTTTTATTTTGAAACTCGAGTCGAATGCCCGGAAATTTGATTAAGGAAGGAAAGGCACAGATTAGAGGCGCGCGCGCCTGGAAAAAATGATGGTAACGATAGGGAAATCCACAGTTACGAGTGTCGTTTTTAGTATCGCAATTTGCCTGGGCATTTCGTTTCTTCCTCCCCAGAGATTCACGCCCTTCTTATTCCTGTTCGAGGACTTTCAATTTAGCATTTTACGATTGTTGATAATAAGGGCGGGGAGGGACCCAGGTGGCGGGTTTCGCAGAGTAACTCGTGGGTACAGGCTGGCGGGCAACGATTTCGTACACGATGCGGTATCGAGAGGAGCCTTTTGTAAACAGCCCTAATGCCTGGTTACGACTTGGCCGGGCTCGTCTCGCGACCGCCTCTTACCGGGCGTTCTTTATGATATTGCTGGATTAGACTGAAATATTTCACACTTGGAAATATCTGGTGTGCTTACGTTTTATGACAATGCTCGCCCTCTGCCCTCTTCCCTGCTCGCTAACTCTCGTAAACGTACCTAACTAGATGCGCTCTAGTTCCACGGAATTCCGCCTTTCGAAGTGGCCTCTCTCATGCCTGGCTAATCCCCTGCTCGCAGTTACATTTCCATTCGTTCAAGTTGCCACGAGTTTCAAGGATTCCTGCCTCGTAATTACCAGTCTCCTGAAAATTCCACGCTGACTACGTTATCGAACCTTCCGATCGTTCTCTCCTAAATTATCACGGTGCCAGAGCTCTTCCATCCGTTTTCTTCACGATTTCTTCCAGAATTATAACCGCTGGAAATCGTATACGATGAAGGGTGCGAGAAAAATGATCCACGTCAATGAGGTCTCCGCCTTCGAGCGCGATAATAAGTACGAATTCGTTTCGATTCCCAACGGAAACCGTGCGCCACGCGTGATAGCGGTATGAATAATTGCGACGACAGCGGGGATAAATAATACATCGGGCGACACTATCTGGCAGCGATGAGTTAGAGTCGAGCGGAACTCGGCCGACGGCGAAAGACGAACCTTTAAGGGGTAGATCTTAATCGCGGCTCGGAATCGCGAGGCGAGGAATTGTGCCGAGGTGACGAAGCTGAACTCGAAGGAAAATCGTCCGGCTCGTTTCTTATCTCGCGTACTTTCCGTTTGTCTTTTTGTCCGAGCGACTAATTTTTCTCGAACGTTTCGTTTCGTTCCGTTTCCCCGGGAAAATATATCGCCGCGATTTAGCAGGTGTCAGCCGTTCGATCCTTTCCTCGAAGCCAGCGGCCAACAAAAACGGTCTAATTTGATTGGAGAGCACTAACCTTTTAGGGACGAAAATACGTTTCCGTCCGGGACAAACCGAACCTTCGTATCACTGTTTTCGGGGCGGGATTTGAAAAATGCCGAATCCAATTTCCCTGATGATGCTCCCCCGGGAGCTATGCGCACCCACCCTCTCTATTTCCACGTGTTTTCATCGCGTCCGTGTATCATGTACCCTCCCCTGTTCCCGCCGGTTACGGATAAATAGGGTAAGAGAGATAATTCTTTTTCGTTACCGACGACAATCAATTTTTCTTTGATGTTCCCGAATCTGGAAAATTAACCCTCGAAATTTTTATTCCTCGAATTCTTGCGCGATTCGATACTCGATATTCCGCGATACGGTAGCGGCGTAATAAGATCGATTGTATCTATTTCAGATAACTGCGTTCAATCATCAGTCACGAAAGTGGCGTGTTCGACGTGGCTTTAACGTTGTGCTAACGTGTCATTACAACGCACAGTTATTACTAGCCGAGGAATTGCGGTAAAATCAGCATACACGTAGAGTGTACGCGTGCAACCGGTCCTCTCACGGTTAATTTTATGCAAAATGTAAGGTCGTGAAATTATATCAACAAAGGCTGACCCTTTTGTGCAGCCGGTGCAAATTGTTCTCTTCATGTTGCATGTAATTTTGCATACCGCGTGCTAATTCGCTCCAGGCATTTCTAATCTCGCATTTAACTTTAACAAAATGACTTACTTATTTTGGACGTTTAATTTAACGTGACATTTAACTCTGACCAGACATTGAACCATTGATCGTCTTGCAATATCAACCCTGCAGTTTATTAAATAACTTTGCAATAGCGTAAGACACTTTGGTTGCGGTCCGGGAAATCGTTATCGGTATTGCACGGGGTATAGCGCGCTCATCGTTTAGAAACCGTACTAATTAAGACTTACGTCGTTATATTCGTGGAATGGTGCCGGTTCAAGCATGACCGAGCTCAGAAACGGTAACGCGAGCGTGAAACGAGCGATGGCAAGCGAAGAGGCGGTCGACGTTGTGTTTAGAATGGGCTCGTTTCGCCGGCGAACTGCACAAGATATATCGTAGGACATCCTGCCGCAGGAATAATCCTTGCGGCGTTCTCTCGACCCGCAGGAATTGCGTCACATTAAACTGTCCGCGAACTTAGCTCGGCTTTTGGAAGCGAACAATAAGGTGACAAATATCTTAGTCCATCGCCGCATAACACCCCCCGGGGTGAACACAAACTTAAGCCGGACATTGGTAACGATCAGGGTCTTTGTTTAGAAACTGTATGAATATTAATCATACTTTGAATTTATTAAATTTTTATTTTTATTTAAATTTCAATTTAGTTTAGTTGTGATACTGTGAAGGGTAGTATACAGGGTGTCCCAGAAACCGAAAATGGGAAATAGCTGAGGCGATTTTGAACAATAATTTCCTTTGCAAAAATATTATTTTAAAATATTTAATACGAAATATTCTACTCGTCCATCCACTATCTGATCCACGCTTTCGTAAGGAATCTTCTTCAAATTGCCACACTGTACATCTCTGTTTCCTCGCTAAACGCTTCAGTCCATCCCGAAACATAGTTGCCCGAGGAACAATGAGGTGACGAATACGCTCCTCCATAGCGACGAACCCCCACGGCGTCTATTTCATCGACTTAAGCCGGACATCAGTAAGGTTTGAGCATTAGGAACATTAGGAGGGGTCGTCAGTCGGAATCTGTTGTAGAGATCAGGGGTCGTAAATTAAGAGAACGTAGCCATTTGCTAAGAAAATCGTATCTGAGAAAAATGATTTTGGTCGCGTTCGGTGAACCGGCACAAAGGTGGCCACGTTAATCAGATAAAAGCCGGCTAGGCAACAACCGAGTGTTTGACACGCATCGAGACGTGACTGGAACTAACAATTGCAGAGAGAAGGCAAAATGGCAGCCGCAGTCGTGACGGAGGTTCAACCGGCATTCATAAATAGTCATATCTGTCGGTTATCGAAGAGAAGCTAGGTTCGGTAACGAGCCATCAGCGAACCGAGGCCACATGGGTCCCGATAATCCTGGAAGGGGTTACCGTACCCTCGCGGAATGATTTGCGAAAATTTGAATCCCTCTACACACGAGCTTCCTGTTTTATCCTGCTCTCGTAACCCGGATATTATCCATTCCCCGTTCTTCTTTTTTGTCTCTTCACCCCATTTGCTCGACGCGACAAGCGAACGTGTATCTCCTCCTTCGATTCTTCTCCTCCGACTCTCGTTTTCTCCCCCCCCCCCCCCCCATCTTTCTCCTCCGTGAGAAGGCTCTCTAATGATTTTCAGAAGACACAGCCGCTTGAACGTTACAACTTAAGCCGCGCTCGCGACACGATGTTAATTAGTGCGTTGTCTAGAAGCGTACCGCAACCCCGGAGAGAGAGACTTAGTGACTTGACTCGATTTCGAGGTTTTAGGCCAAATTTGAATTAGGGGTGGCTTCCCGTACAGGCAAATCCCGTAGGAAGTTAGCGTGGATTACGGGGCGCATCCATCACGCCGGGTTTCTTTCGTGTTCCGGTGTCTGTCTGAGGCCAGGAATAGTATTGTCGCCGCGCGTAACCTCGCTCTCAACAAGTTCCCGCCGGTTCGCGCGGAAAGACTCGAAGGATTATGAATTTTCAACTCCGGCTCGATAGGTGTCGACGGAACGAACGTCGGTCCTGAATTTTAAGACACCGTTCGGAACTTTTCACGGCAGACTGAGTCCTGGATCGTTGGAATTTTCGAATCTCCACAAAGTTCCAGCATCCTCGCCGTGTAACGACCTTCCCGTCGCTGGAATAACATTGTCCCCCTCCTGGAGCAATATCCCGAGCGGAGGGGAATTTAATCGCAAGAACGAGACGTATAAATGTAAGGTCTTTTGTACCCTTTCGCGGACCAGGCTAAACGATCGCCTGTGCTCGGCTAATTGTTTCGTTCTGAGTCCGCGACGCCATTGTCGCTCTGCGTCAAACGATCGTCGACGGTATACGCGAAATCGCGTGACAGGTCTGGAACGGATACACCCCTGGACTTGATCTCCTTTTAAAAAGGCATTAAACCCGATCGCTGTATGGGGCGCGATTTCGGAATAATATCTTCTAATTAAAGCGAAGCCCGTGGCGGACGAGTATCAGTCAGACTTAGCGCGGCGATCTGTCAAGTCGGTCCACGAAAAATCCGTACTGGAAAATCTCAACCCTTTTACGCACGGTCACGTGACCTGACAGGAAGGGACGAGACGACACGTGACCCCGCAGCACTCCGTGTTTTAGATACGCGTGTCAAACCCCAAAACGAAGTCCTCCGTTTTCCCTTCCGTTCCGTGTTTTTTGCCTCCTTCAATGATTTTTTTTTTTAATATTTCTCCGTAACCACAAACCAGCTGTCACGTACAGGTGAAAATTCGTTATTTTGTTGCGCTCGACGGAGAATAATTGATACGAGAAACTAAA